>CM062809.1:635298190-636498190 GCA_031772625.1 Pinus tabuliformis | reverse complement strand
ATGCATTACTTTTGTGTTATGGAAGTATGAAAAGGATATGGGGAACTATTTGTCTCTCAGGGAAAGTATGTCAGCAATATACTAAAGATGTTCCACATGGAGAGCAACAAACCCATGGGGACTCCTCTAGCAAGTAATTGGAGGAAGGAAGATACTACTTCAAGTGAAGTAGTGGAGGCTACTATTGATAGACAACTTGTGGTTTCACTTATGTATTTGGTGAACACACAACAGGATATGTGTTTTGTAGTTAACCAGCTTAGTTAAGTCATGGTTAAGCCAACCAAACTTTTTTGGAAGGCTGCTAAACATGTGTTGAGATACCTCATAGGCACCACTCAATTTGGTCTTTGGTACAAATAGATAGAGGGAGTGAAGCTTCAAAGCTTCACAGATATGGATTGGGCATGGAGTCCATCCAACAAGAAGAGCACATTAGGGGGAACCTTCAATATTGGTTCAACAACACTTTCTTGGTACAACAGGAAGCAAAGATAAGTTGCACTCAGTTCAACAGAAGCAGAGTACATGGTTGCTATTCAAGCAGCTTGTGAGGTTATCTAGATGAGGGAGATACTTGTTGGGTTATTTGGTCAGTAGATGGATCCTACAGTGAATTACTGTGACAATCATAGTTGTATCAAACTCTATGAGAATGCATTTTTTCATGATCGGTCCAAGCATATCAACATCTAGTATCACCATCTATGAGATTGTGTGCAGAGGAGAATCATGTTGTTGGAGTACATTCCTACAAAGGAGCAGGATGCAAGAACGAGGTAGTAGATAATCCCTTTCTTATTAAGAGTGAATGTTGAAAATGCAACTAGAAATCCTAGTTTAATTTTGTCCTTAAATTAAATTAGGAATTAAATTGTAATTCCACATCTCATAACAACTTGTAATAGTTAACTAAGTTAATTTTACTTAGTTGACTTAGTTAATTTGAGCTGAGGGTCTAACTAGAGTCATGTGGAGTGTCTCCTATATTATAAGAGCCCAAGTTGAGTTTATTTTGAGTTGTAATTATTTAATTCAGTTTAACTAAGTTAAAGTCATTTAAACTAGTTCCAAATGATGGAGGAATTAGTGGGAGATCCAATAGTGGGGTGTAACCAATAGTGATCAACCTACAAACTGAATATTCACTCATAATTAACCCATTCATGTTAGGTCATAGAAAGACCTAGTTGAGATTGGAGTTTAGGGATAGTGTACTATCAATTGTATAATCATCTGAATTGTACATGTGGTGCATGCAATCAAAGGTAGGCCTCTAAGGATTTCACAATTCATATTTGTGGAATTTCCCAATTAAATACGGGCTAATTCCCAAGGAAACTACACAAGGAAATAGGGACTTGGGAAAGAAATAATTTGGCTAAGTATTCAATTGAGCTTCTAGGGGAAGTAGTCACATAGATAGACATAACTCAGAGGTTGCTAGGGATTGAGAAAAGCATTGTGTTATGTGTGATTTATTTCTTCTCTTTTATGCTTCTTGATGTCATCGGTCGTTTATTAGTTCTGTTGATGAGTAGAATAAATTCAAGTCAATTTCCTTATCATATTACAATCTACAGTTTAAATCTACAATGGAGTCCATCGGTGTAAAGGTGAAAAATAGTCAAGTGCACTTAAATGGGTTGATAAGGGTTGACTTGGTTATGGCTAAGAGATACTAGGGTTAATAAAATAATTATTGTGCTTATCCTCCTACTCGACCACATAGGACCCCTATGAAGTTTAAGTTGTCATAAACTATATTAAAATCACCCATCCAAATCATCCATATAGATGATCTACATGCTTTTTCATGTGAGGGGATGTGGAGGCTTAGAATAATTACCTCTACATTGCCAATTCTTAACATTATCAGGAACAGAGGGTCTGTGTCTCATCTCTATCTTGTATCTTAGTCTTGGATTAATAGGAGGCTTGAAAGTACTAGCAGCCACATCCAATGAATTTGCCAAGGACTCTCTTAATTGCTCTAAGTACTCTTCGATCGCCTCCTGGAATTTGTTCTTGGATTTGGCTTTGGTGAAGGAACCGGCTGATGGGATATGGTGCATTCTCACTAAGGCATCTAAAGTATTGAACAACCATACATATGAGACTTGAATGCTACCAATCACTGAGGTGAGTTGTTTGTTGTTCTGAATCAACATTTCAACCTTCACTTTCTCCACATCTTCCCGTGGCTTCATTTTCTTCACTAAGTAAGGAGGTACCCCTTTGTATCGCATTGTCCACTCTTGCACATAGGAAATGGAAGCTTGTATGCTCTTGAGATTTAAAAAAAAAAAAAAAAAAAATTGGTGCTATAATTCATTCAAATGGAAAATTGCTTTATGCATGGTGAAAAACCCCTCATAGAGCTTCTGCATGGTTTCTCCAAGTGTTGATAGTTCAGGAAATATCACTACTATCATCTCCTCGAAGTAAATTTGTGCAGAAACTACATTTTGCACTGCTCTGCGGAGTTGTTATGGCTCTTTCATCACCACTTGCAAGTTCTGTGCCAGTTTCTCATTCTCAACCATCAGATACTGAATGTTTGATCTTATTTCTCCTACATAGGCAAAGTTGGCTTCAGAAATGGAATTGGGATACAACCTAGTGTCCGACCCTATCACTATTTCTCTAATGAATGTAGGTGATTCTTTATCATCCGAAAAATGATTTCTTCATGCTTGTACATTCCTCCTTTAGAAGTCATCAAATGATGGATTGGACACATCGATAACCGGATCAACATCAAGGGGAACAACAACCCCTTTCTCACTTAGGGTTGGCTCTGCCTCTGGAGGTGGTGGAGACTGAGGGATGACCTTTGTTGTTTTCGGCATCAGATCAACATCTTCATTTTGCGTCTCATCTTCCCTTTTCATGACTATTATTTCAATCAATTTCTCAATCTGTTGAGCAAGCTCTCGATCCTGCATTTGTTCACCTTCCTCCTCAGTTACTTGTTGGTCTTCTTATTTCATTAAACTATATCAACGTTGTTTCCTCTAACATTGCACATTGCCTTAGTTCTTCTTCTTGCTTCTTCTTCTCTTCTTGTTCTCTCCTCCTCAACTCATGTTCTTCCTTCAGCTTCTACTCTATCTCCTGCAACTTTAGTTCTACTTCTTGAAACCTCTGATTTTCTCTCTTCCCCCACTCTACCTTCTATATCCTCTTCTTTATTTTCACTTCTATTTCCAAATATAATTTCATCTTGCAGCTTTGTTCTCCCTCTAGATTGTGAGAGATATTCCTCTTTCCCTTGTCCTGTATGGGATTGTTGCCTTCTGTTGTTCTTTCTTCTGAATTTATTGTCATATATTGAGCAACTTCTGATGTCCCTACTAAGCTAGCTGGCTGATGGAGCCGGGAGGGATTGTAACAATGATGAAAAATTGACCAAACTGAGAAGGGGGGTTGAATTAGTTTGGTATATTAATGGACATTAAAATTGTTTTCATCAAATTTATTATTCGAAACATTACATGAACATCTTAACAATTTATTCCCAATAGATTGAATATGTGAACAAAAATTAATAGGAAAACCTAAATATCACATCAGCATATAATAACAACACATATTAAGACCTAATATCAGTGAAAACCCATAAAGGGAGAAAAACACAATTTAATTATTGTTGTGATGTAAAGGCAAGCTCTTACTGCTTATTACATCTGATTTTCTGTAGGCTTCAGCCAGAAGGTGGCTTCTACCTTAATTTTCTGCAAGTTGCAACATGCAAGGAAGCTCTAATTCCCATATGCTTACTATAGGCTACAACCCATAGGAGGCTTCTACCTCAATAGGCTCCAACCTGATGTTTATCAAGCCACTACTTGAAAGGAGACTACAATCCCTTGATGCAAACAAGAAATAATAATGTGCTTGTTTACCTGGTCATACATTCTACATATCTCCATCTTCATTTCTTCCTCTTATTCCTTTCAATTTTGCTTCACATTAGCTTCATATGTGGTATGTAGCTAACGCATAATATCTCAATCAACTCTCACACATTCTCCCACTCTCTAACTATTTAGAATTGCAACCTCACAAATTTTTCTAAGAAAACATTTATGGTTGTTGGTATTCCACATAAGAATATGAAGTGAACACGCTTGTCTCTTAGCCTTCCACTCATTCATTTCCAAATTCCTCTTATTTTGAATATTAGAACACAATAATAAATGCTCCACCAAATGTAATGACTAAATTCATCAACATAATGCCAACATCATGCAATGCTATAGGAATATAATATGACTATATAATTAAGCATTCATTCCAAATGATAACCAACAACATTTGTCATTAATGCGTCACAATAATGTCTGCAACATATTTTCCTTTTCCTTGGACTTCCATCACAACATATTCATGTCATTGTCTTATCAACCTTGCCTTTGTTTTCATGGAGTCTTGCCTTTCCATTCTTGTCATGGAGTCTTGCCTTGCATCACAACAATTTTCTTCCAACAAACCAGTGTTCAAATCAATGTTATACACAACACATACAAGCATCAATATCACATATGTTGCTGCAAATTTGTTTTTCCTTTTCCATCACCTTAATCTCTTGCTCTTGCCTTGTTGTTCCTTTGTCATCACATATTTTCCTTGTTGTTGTTTCTCCTTTGCTATCACATATTTGCATTGTTATTGCTACTCCTAGCCTTACTACCTCTTCTTTGTTCCTTTTCTAACACATTTTGATTCTTTATTACCTCTTCACTACCCTCTTCACTACTCCTTTGCCATCAATGACAATAATTCCATCAATATCCCCCTTTGGCATTGATGGAAATCATTGTGATCCTAGCTCTACTTACCTCCCCCTTTGACATCAATGGAAAGGGGTGATAGTGGCCAAGTATTCTACTTGTTCAAGTCATCTGACCATTTTGTTTGTTATAGAAAATAATCAATAATGAAAAATATTTCTGATAATGTCGCTCAGAGAAAAATATCCAATGCAATGTTGCAAAACTTTCAAGGTGTTAAGGAGGCTACTTATTATTTAATATCTAGTTGCGTAGCAACTTGCACAATATTCCAAGTTATGCATACATCTGGTCCATATCTGAAAGGACAAATCTAATGGGTTGCCTTTAAATTTCCCTTGGAAGGTTATGAGCACATCAAACAACTTTGAAACTGAAAACATGCCTTTGAACTATTATCTCTCTTTTGTTATCAAATGTGTAGGAGACTTGAACAACACCTACAACATCTCCAAAAATTTGACCATGGGGTGATTTTCCTGAACCAAACTTAATAAGGAAACACCCATTAGCTATGATAACCTTCTAACATTCCATAAAACTATCCAAACCTCAAAATTTCACCTTCTTTATCAAAATGGGGATTCATCAATGCACAACATGTCATGTCGTGTTTCTGCATTTTTCATCGAAAAGCTAACCTCCATGGTTTTTCTGCCAATAAAAACGTTGGATGCCATAGTAATATACAAGAATCATAGAAATATCCTATGAACAATGTAGCCTTTGGAGATTATTGGTAGACTGCATATTACAGTTTGGCATTAAAACAAACTTGCAATGTTGATTTCTTTGTGCAGAGGATAAAACAAATTACCTCTAATTTAATTTTTGAATCCTTTTGAGATATTCAAAAAGATTTTTGGGCGCCTTCACCTTGTGCCCAACTTATTTCAGTCTTGCCGATCACAGGCACACAATCTGTGGATCCATTTCCTCAAGGTATTTCAATATTCAGTTGTTCATGATACACAAAGCACCCATGCTTAGCGGCCTCATTTGGAACTTCGAAGAGTAGCATATCCTCTAAGTCATTCTCCTTTAGTGGAAGCATGGAAATTTTAGGATTCAAGCAACTTCCTTCCTGTCCATGATTACTATGAGAAACTGGTTGTAGCTCATTGTGTATTGGATGATGAGTCCTAGTGGAAATGAAATGAGCCAAAACATCTTATAAACCCCTCTCTCAAGATACCAGTACAGTATGATGACGATAACACCCTTCTTTTCCATGAGGAAAACCATGGCTTGAGTCTTCAATATAATACAGCTATCAAATATATAAAGCTCTTCAGTATGTGTTTTCTTATCTCACTATTTGAACAAAGGTTTCAAATTGGAATGGTCGCATGAGGTAAAATATAACACATTATTCTCATTCGGATAAATAAAAATTTAAAGAATATATTGAAAAACATGCAGGGCCTTTCCTCTCTCAGGAAACGATGAAGGTTGTGATTGAGGTTTCATTAAAAAGGGACTATTGAGATGAGGAGAGAGAGCAAGGAACCACTAACACAAAACCAAAATGAATCATGGATAGATGACCCATACACAAGTAATATTATACTTGTTTTTATGTAGAAATTGGATTAGAATACCTATAAAAATAAGGATGCATGCACTACACTCGTCCAAAGGTTCACTGCACCATATTGACAAGGCCACATCACGTAAACTCTTAAGGTTGCAACAGGAAATAATGTTCAATAGTGTGACAAAATATCAGTGACGGATAATTCAAAATAGAATCAAATATGTTTCTACAAAGTAGACATGGATGATGAGACTGCAATATTCAAAACATGACATAGAGGAGTTACACTGAGTTGGGCAGAAAACCTAACAAACCAACCCCTAATTTTACTCAAAATATGTGTAGGAAATACCCACGTGATACCTATCGAACATGTTCAGGGAGTTCTCAAAAACCATATATAGACAATGTCTGAATTGATTTTGAATGCAGGTGGGGTGAAGTCTCCATGGGACCTGTCGAGCACATACTTTGAGACAAAACAACCACGTTCATTGCTTATGTAGTTTGGAGGCATTTATGTGACATACTACGCATTATAGCTTCATTCTTTGTGTATATTTCATGCAATTTCCACCATGCCAATGTCAATAGACACCACCACTTCCATCACCGATGCTTTTTAAGTGGACAATATGATTGAAATATCCACTCCAAGAAATTTGCCATACTATCATATATACATATCCATTACTCCATTGTAATATTATAACAATTTTAGGGTTCAGAGCATTAACACCACAATATTTTAAGTCGTCATCGATAAAGTAGTTACCATACTCCATTCATGCCATGCTTAGACTGCTTCATTCCATACTCAATCTAACGTCAGAACCAACCCTTATATCTGTCAAATATAGTTGTTATGTAGCAAGACATGGTCTAAATAATTTGTTCCTTTCTTTACTCAACCTTTCAAGCTTAATCACTACATTGTTGGCATTGTAACCTACTCCCAATACAAATAAATGGTGCTCCAAGATATTATATTAAAGCCAAAAATGTATATATTTTATAATTGTACATATCAACAATTGGATAAATTGCATTATGCGATAAAGTGAACCGTCCAATAACATATATGCCAACACTCCCACACCTATTATTCAACATTAAATATCGAATAATGGAAAATTTGGAATCCAAAGTGCACCAACATAATTCATAACATGCTGCCATAATATATCAATGTCAGTGACCATGTAATAATCGCCACTACAAAACTCAATGTATAGGCAACACAAATCCATAAAATATAATGCATTATTGTGTATAACTTATAAATCAAACCACAATGATATAACATCAACTACATAGAAATTAAGCAATATTGATAATGAGGAATAGGTCATGTCCAATAAGCCTTTGGTCGTGGCACACTCACAGGGATCGATGACAGGTTGACTAGAAAAACGTGCAAAGGCTAACAATAATGCTTCTTCTTCTTAAATGTAATAAAATACTACTACCATATATTAATGCATAACGCCTTTTCACTAGTGAAGTTACCATAAACAAAGGCAACGATATCAGGAATAAAGAGAGCAGGAACGACAGTCTTGCAGAGACAAATTAACTCTACGTTGGAGAAGACCAACCACTCGCAATCACCTCCAATTTCATTTTCCTATGACCGATAACATGGTTCAGAGATTCAATGGAACGTTTCTCTTAGGATATTAGACATGCTCTGTAATGTTCTCCAAACATTATATATTACTATAATGTTCCAATGTTCTGCATGCAATGTACGTTAATGAACCTCTATTGGCCAAATTGTGCATTTCTCATCCATCTCATCAAACCTTTTCATCTCTGGCATTCATGGAAGCATTCAAAGAACCACTAGACTAGTCATTCAGCCAATCTAACGTAAATATTTTTCGAGTTACTTCAATAATTGTCTACTTCTTGAAAATGATAGCATTAATTTCCTCTTCCCATGCCTTAATTTTTAACACTAGGTTTCCACAATAGAAACGAAATTTGCTAATGAGAAATCAATCTCTTTATGTCTGTTTATGATTTCATGCATACCTTTACCAGTGTTATGCCTATTATGATGCTTGTTATAGTTAACATGGTGAGTAACTTTTTGTAATTAGTGATTTTTTCAATTATCTCTTTCTTTTTTTGTCTCAGACTCTCCAAAGTAAGTGCCATGGAAGCAAGTTCATCCCTTAATGTGTCATTTTTCCTATCCACATTAAAGAAAGAGTGTTATCCAAATGCAGAAGTGAATATGCTAGTTTGACCTCAGATTGTGCGAGTTACAAATGAAGTCGAGCTTTGAGCTTTCCAGCTTCATCCACTCTCCTCATATAATCATCTAAGAATTCATGTTACAACTATAAAAGAAACTTGTTCCTCTATGATTATGTTCCTGTAACATTTAGTAACAATAGATGACTGTAAAATCCAAATAGAGTAATTCCCCATGTTTCTCCAGTGTACATAAACATGGCAGTGTCCCATAATTTCTTAATTGTATTTATTTTGTACATGGTTTCCCTTCTAAGGAATTTTTGGGGCCGCTCTCCCCCTAAGATGATGATGCTCTGACATAAGTTAATTTCTTCCTTGCTTCTGTGAGTAGTGCCCCCTGAGATTACGTTGACTTTATTTTATCATGAAGTCCCAGGTCACTCCTTTTTTCTTTCTCTTCTGCACTTTCAAAGATTGTATTTTGTTTTTTACATTTCCTTCATTGTTATGTCTACTCACAGTTTCCTTCTTTTGTCTATAACTCTTTAAATTATATAATAGCTTACAATCTTTGGATTTGTAGCCAATATTGCTACATCTATAACACCTTGTTTCACTAAGAAATGTTGCAAATGGTGTGTGATTTATTGTGCTCAACTTCTTCTTTTGATACAATTTACATTCAACAACTCTACGTCAAAATTCATAGCACACATAACAATAATCATAAAAATGGTTTGTGTATCTTGTGAATGATTATATTTTCTGTATACCTTCTTGAGTGAGTCTTCTAATTTGAAGCATATTTTTCTGATTAATGTAGGTTTTAACCCCATATAGAAATTACCTGCATACAAATTCTAAAACATAGAAAAATAAACAATGCAAGAACATAACACATAAAACACATATACACAAACATTTTCCTACTGGATCCCAAAACCAGGACTACCAGCTTAATTTTTCATTATGTTCCTTTCAATGTTACAATACATACTTATACATGTCGAAGCATCTAATACCATGGACCAAAAACCATCGTGTCCAATACCATGGACCGAAAACCATTGCGTCTAAAAAACATGTGCGAAAATCATGCACAAAACCATAGGTGGGTCCACCCAACCTAACATAATGTCCAAAACCAAAATTTTCCAGGGTGCTGCCCCAGACCCCATAAAGTGGGGTTACAGGTACACCTCAAACCCCTTATGACCCCCCCACCCCACCCCCCGCTACACAATCGGCCCAATGAAGTGGGGGCATTGCCCCCCTCCTAACCCCCTATTTAACTATGTGGGCTAGTCGTGGAAAGAATATAACACAACCCAACATTCTCCCACTTGTTGTTTTATTTCCACAGGGGGCCAAAAGAGAGCTTAGTCATTTTTCCAACCCTGAAACACCCATTTTCTCTCTACACCAAGAGAACTTCTCAGAGCTCACAGATTTTGTCAATGCATCTACAGTATTCTTCAAAGTGTCCACCTTTACCAACAACACCTTTTTGTCTTCTATCATATCCCTCACAAAGTGATACTGAACATCAATGTGCTTTGTCTTTGAATGATATGCGGGGTTCTTTACCAAGAAAATTGTAGTTTGGCTCTCACAGTCTATACTTATAGCTTCCTGTACTAACCCCATACTTGAACACAATCTCTGTAACCAAACTGCTTCCTTGCTTGCATGAGTGGCTGCCATGTATTTTGCCTCTATAGTTGATATTGCCACTACAAATTGTTTCTTACTCATCCAACTGACTGCACCTCCAAATAGGTTAAATACATACCCACTTGTAGATCTTCTCTGATCCAGATCTCCAGCCCAGTATGCATCAACAAAGCCACGAATATCCAATAGTCTGTCCAATCCTGGTCTTCCTTGGTAGCACAAACCATAATCACTAGTGCCACGCAAATACCTGAAAACCCGCTTCACTGCTGTCCAATGCTCCTTCCCTGGTTTTGACATAAACCTGCTCAATACTCCGACTGCATGTGCAATTTCTGGTCTAATACAGACCATTGCATACATTAGGCTACCGACTGCACTTGCATATGGAACATGGGACATGTCCTCTTCCTCTTCTTGTGTCTTGGGACACTGTTCAACAGATAACCTCACACCTACAGGAATAGGAACCTTCACTGGTTTACTATCCTACATATTAAACCTCTGCAGTATTGTCTTGACATACTTCCTCTGGTTTAACCAGAGCTTCCTCTTTGCTCGATCTCTTTTAATTTCCATGCCAAAAATATAGTTAACAGCACCAAGATCTTTCATGTCGAATTTGGAGGACAATTGGGTCTTCAAATCTTGCCTAATTTCTTTGTCATTTCCAACCAACAACATATCATCCACATACAAGACCAGATAAATAACATGGTCACCAATTAATTTAAAATACACACAGTGATCTGCTTTGCTTCTGGTGAAGCCAAGTCCCCGTATAAATGTGTCAAATTTCTGATACCACATCCTTGTTGATTGTTTTAACCCATACAAAGACTTCTTTAACTTGCATACCAGTTCTTTCTTACCATTCACCACAAATCCTTCAAGTTGCTTCATGTAGATTTCCTCTTCCAGATCCCCGTGAAGAATGTTGTCTTCACATCCATCTTTTCTACCTCAAAATCAAAAGCAGCAACAATAGATAAAAGTAATCTAATAGAAGTTAACTTGGAAACAGGAGAAAAAAAAACACCAAAATCAATTCTCAGCACTTGGGAATAACCTTTTGCTACCAACCGAGCTCTGTATTTCTCCACCTTTCCTTTTGCATTTGTCTTCTTCTTGAACACCCATTTGCTGCCAATGGGTTTCCTTCCAGTCGGTAACTCCACCAGATCCCAAGCCTCATTTTTGTGCAAGGATGCAGTTTCATCAACCATGGACTCCTTCTAGAGTTTTCCATCCTCTTAATCTACTGCTTCTTTCATAGTTCTAGGATCATCATCAGTAATAGATAAAGCAAAATTTGAACAGAAAGCATATGGACTATACCTTTCTGGCTGCCTTCTTTCTCGAACTGATCTTCTCACACTCGGAGTTTGTGGCTCTTCATCTTCTGATTCCTCCTCTGCTGTAGAGTTTGATTCTTCCTCCTTTAGCTCAAACTCTATCTTCTCAGGTTCCTTTGGTTGAAATTCATGTTTAATAACATCTTTCATCTCTCTGAACACCACATCTTAGCTGTACGCAACCTTCCTTGTTACTAGGTTCCAAAGCTTATAACCCTTTAAACCATCCTTATACACAATAAAGATGCACTTTTAAGATTTACTGTCCAACTTGGTTTGTTTCTCCTTTGGAACATGTACATATGCATCACATCCAAATACCCTCAGATGTGAAAGAGAGGGTTTCTTACCAATCCATACCTCTTGTGGAGTCTTATCCTCCAACGCTGATGAAGGTGACCTGTTGACCAGGTAGCATGCAATATTCATCGCCTCTGGCTAGAATTCCTGTCCTAACCCGGCACCACTGAGCATGCTTCTTGCCCTTTCCATCAACGTCTTGTTCATTCTTTCTGCAACTCCATTTTGCTGAGGTGTATATGGAGTATTCTTCTGCCGTGCTATACCACACTTCTTACAGAATTCTTCAAACTCCTTGCTGCAAAACTCTCCACCATTATCTGTCCTTAGCACCTTTATCTTCTTCTCTATCTGATTTTCCATGAGAACCTTAAATTCTTCAAACCTGTCAAAGACTTCATATTTCTTCTTAAGGAAATATATCCATGTATTCCTTGAGAAGTCATCTATAAATTATACATAGTACATAGACTTACCTAGTGATGGGACCTTCATAGGTCCAAACACATCACTATGCACAAGCTCTAATATATGTTTCGCCCTCTTACCACCAGAGGGGAAACTCACCCAATTCTACTTCCCATATACACAATTTTCACAGAAATCAAAATATAGACAACTATTACTCATACCTTTACCATGAAGTATTCAAAGGCCCTTCTCTCTAATATGTCCAAGCCTTTGATGCCATAACATGGTCTTCTCTACAGAGACCACTAGATTTTCTACTCCACTTCCAGGAACCACATAACTTTTGCACCCATCAATAATAGTGATACCTTGCAGCTTGTACAGAGTTCCAATCCGAACTCCCCACATTAATACCAGTGCTCCCCAAACCATTTTTCATGTATCCTTCTCGAACACTGTTTTTACACCTGCATCATCCAGCTTGCTTACAGAAATAAGATTTTTGGCTAATGCAGGAATATGCAGAACACCTGGAAGTGTTATAACCCTTCCACCTTGCAATTTCAACTTTACTTTTCCACGACCAGCGATTCTAGCCTTCCTATCATCCCCCAACAAGACATCACCACCATCATATTTCTCATACTCGCAGAACCACTCTCTATGGGGAGTGAAGTGAAAGGATGCACCTGAGTCAATCAACCATGCCTCATGATCTACATGTGTGCTTGAAGAAGCCAAGTACACATCTCCACCTTCATCTGAGGTGGTTTTCACCTTTGCAGAAGGAGCATCATTAGATCCCTTTCATTTATCAGGAGCTTTAGATTTACAGTCCCTTTTGTAGTGCCCTTCCTTTCTGCTTTTCCAACACACCACCTTTACAGGTTTTCCTGGAGATTTAGATCTCCCTCTAGATTTAAATCTCCCACTCAATGACATATTTTTGTTTCTGTTTTGGGACCGTCCTCGTATAGAGAAGGCATCACCATTCTGGCTCTCCATATTTTTCCATCTCATCTCCTTCGTCAACAAGGATGAGACTATTTCATCAAACTGTAAGGCAGTTGCATTGCTACCTATTGCAATAACCAGACTATCCCACGAATCTGGTAGAGAACACAACGAACTAATGTACTTATCTTCATCTAAAATTTTAATATCAATAGCTAATAACTGACTTACCACAGTGTTAAATGCGTTCAAATGTTCTGTCACCGAGTCTCCATCTTTCATCCTCAGGTTATACAACTCTTTTAGTAGGAACAATTTATTCACCGGAGACTTAGATTGGTACAAAGTCCCTAACTTTTCCCACAATGCCTTTGCCCTAGCTTCCCCTGATACATTCAACAATACTGAATCTGAGACACACAATCATATTGTGATATTTGCCTTTCGATCCAACTTCTTCCATTCTTATTCGGAAACTCCCGTTGGTTTAGTACTCAGATCTACCATGATCCACTGATCTTTATCCACCAAAAGATCCTCCATCTTAAGTTTCCACAACTCAAAACTCTGACCATTAAATTTCTTGATCTCTATCTTTCCACTACTCGCTATCTTCTTTCACCACCAGAAGAGATCTCGTAGATCTCCCATTGAACGGGGTCTACCACAGGCCCGATCGAAAACCCTCAGCAAAAAAGGCATCCTCTTGAAGGAAAAACATCTCTGATACCAAATGTAGGTTTTAACCCCATACAGAAATTACCTGCATATGAATTCTAAAACACAAAAAAAAAACAATGCGAGAACATAACACATAAAACACATATACATAAAGATTTTCCCACTGGATGCCAAAACCGGGACTACTAGCTTGATTTTTCATTATGTTCCTTTCAATGTTACAATACATATTTATACATGCCGAAGCATCCAATACCATGGAACGAAAACCATCGCATCCAAAAAACATGTGCGAAAATCATGCACAAAACCATAGGTGGGTCTGCCCAACTTAACATAGGATCCAAAACCAAAATTTTCCGGGGCGCTACCCTGGACCCAATAAAATGGGGTTACGGGTACTCCTCAAACCCCATGTGACCCCCCCGCTACACAATCGGTGCAACGAAGAGGGGGCTCTTCCCCCCTCCTAACCCCCCATTTAACTACATGGGCTAGTCGTGGAAAGAATATAACACAACCCAACAATTAAACTTGATTTTCTTGATCTTACATTCTATTGTAAGATGTCCTCGTTCATGACAAGAAAAACACTTGATATATTTCAAGGGAGAAAAAAATATCTTTTGTGATTTTCTAAACATTCTCAACCCATTTCTAGGAGAAAATTACCTTCTTGCAGTGAATCCTTTCTTCATCTCATTCTGTCCCTTTTGATATTGCTCCTTGTTTTTCTTTTCAATAATGCTACAACTGGCTTTTTGTACATTTAATTTGAATTTGTTTTTATCTTTATTGATGATTTCATTTGAGTTATTGTTCTTCTCTTCTAATTCCTTCATGGATTCCATCTCCTCTCCTAGCCTCTTACAGAACTTGTTCTTTTCATATAATTCTCTTCTAGCTGAAATAATATAAGACTCTAATCTTTCACACTGTACCTATTTCTCCTTTAGCTAATTATTCATCAACTCCTCTATTCTCCTTACCTCTTCAAGTTCTGTCTTTAGGCTTACAATTTATTCCTTGAATTTATGTTCTCTTTCATCACGTATTTGCAACAGGTTTTTATAATCTCTTCTCTCATTCTTCAGTGTTTCTATTTTAGCCAAAGCTATGTCAAGTTTGGCTTGTTCTTTAGCTAGATTTCCTTCACAAGATTTAGATGCAGAATAGGTATGATTTGATTGAACATTTTCCTTTTGACAAGACTTTTTATTCCTGCTCTTTTTCTTCTCCTTTTTGATAGTACAATTACTAGTGTCTTTTTCATGAATAGGTTGCAATCTATCTCCTAATTCTTTTGCAGATGCTAAATATATTACTGTATCAAGATCCTTATTATGAATATTATTAGACATAACACATTTTTCATTAGCATTCCATTGTTTTTCTTGTGTGGAGAGGGAGTCTTTATAGTAGCCATCACATACAAGTTTCCATACACCATGTCCATAAGCTATCAGTTCATATTTTACCTTATCTCCCCATTCATGAAAGTTTGTTTCACTAAACATAGGTACACTTTGATAGTCCATGACCATACCAAACCTACCTTCAAGATGTTAGGATTATAAAGAAGGAGACTGCTATGATGCCTATTGATGAAAACTTGACCAAATTGAGGGGGCGAGCGAATCAGTTTGGTATGTTCATGGACATTGAAATTATTTTCATCAAACTTTTAAACTAAAAAATTACACGAGAAACTTAACAATCAATAGCCAGCAGATTCAATATGTGAATAACAAGTAATAAGCAAACCAAAACATCACATCAACACACAATAACAACACATATTCACACCAGATATATGTGGAAACCCATAAATGGAGAAAACCACAATTTTATTATTGTTGTGATGCAAAGGCAATCTCCTACTCCTTATTACATCTGATTTCTTATAGCCTCCAACCTACAGGAGGCTGATACCTCAATGTTTTGCAAGCTGAAACATGCAATGAAGCTCTAACTCCCATATGTTTACTATACACTACAACCCACAGGGATCTCATACCTCAACATGATCCAACCTGATCTTTATCAAGCCACTACTTCAAAGGATACTACAATCCCCTTATGCAAACAAAAAATAACAATGTGCTGGTTTACCTAGTCATAAATTCTTCATATCTCCATCTTCATTTCTGCCTCTTCTTCCCTTCAAATTTACTTGAAATCAGCTTCATATGTGCTAGGTAACTAATGTGTAATACCTCAATCATCTCTCACACATTCTCTAATTCTCTAACCACTTAGCCTTGAAAACTCACACATTTTTATAAGAAAACATTTATGGTTGTTGGTATTCCACATAAGAATATGAAGTGAATGGACTTGTCTCTTTGCCTTCCACTCATTTGTTTCCAAAATCCTCATATTTTGAATATTAGAAGAAAAACGTAAATTCTCCACCCAATGTAATGATTAAATTCATCAACATAATACCAACATCATGCAACATTATAGGATAACATATGACTATATAATTGATCATTCATTCCTCATGATAACTAACAACATTTATCATTATTGCATTACAATAATCTCTGCAACATATTTTCCTTTCCCTTGGACTTGCATCACAACATATTCATTTCATTATCTTAGAAGCCTTGTCGTTTTTGTCATGGAGTATTTCCTTATCTTTGATGTCATGGAGTCATGCCTTGCATCACAACAATTTTCTTCCAACAAACCAGTCTTCAAATCAGCCTTATACACAACAAATAGAAGTATGAAGATCACATATACTGCTGCAACTTTGTTGTTCCTTTTCCATGACCTTCCTGTCTTGCTCCTTCCTTGTTGTTCCTTTGTCATCACATTTTTTTCTTGTTGTTTCTACTCCTTTGCCATCACATCCTTGTCTTGTTGTTGCTGCTCCTTTCCTTGCTACCTCTTCGTTGTTCCTTTTCCATCACATCTTTACTTCTTTGCTACCTCTTTTCTGTTCTCCCTCTAGTATGTCAGCAATATTCCTCTTTCCCTTGTCCTACAAGGGATTGTTGTTGTTGCTTCTAGAGTTCTTTTCATTTGTGGAGCAACCTATGAAGTCCCTCCTAAGCTGACAAGCTCATGGAGTTTGGAGGAATTGTAACAGTGCCTCCATGGATCCTCCTGTGGCTAATGAAATGCCCCCTCGATCCATGAAAAGTTAACTCTCGCACATCGGTCTTTAAAAATACTGTGGGGATCATATGGATTAAAGTCCTAAGTGCCAAATTCAAATCTCACTATCTACTTTGCCTCAACATCCACAACTTTTAAGTTCCTTATCTCGTAAAATCGAATCTGCAAAGGAAGAATGGGTCATGGGGCTTTATTCATCCTGTGCAACACTGTTGATAACCTGGTGGCAAGGTTGTATGATACTTATTGCATGACAAGTTTTTCAGTGGCATACTTGTGTAAAACATGTGAAGGCTTCTCTCTGCCAAACACTCTAATGAAGATGCTATTTTGTGAGGCATACCAACATGCGATGTGTGATATTGCTTCCATTACTTCTCATGACATGCAAGGTTGAAGTTATTCAAAGAAAATCTTGTAAAGCGGGAAGATAAAGTGGCCATTTAGTCGTGCCATTACTCCTTGATAACTGCATTTTGAAAAAAAAATTGCAATATATTTGCATGGAAATTTCTCATGGTGTCCATGTCCAGTTCATGCCAGGGAACTCTTGTTGTGAAAAAATTTCATCCAGTAAGTATGCAGACATATAGAACTTTTCTCACTCACCCATGGGAGGATTTTAAGCCTGTGCTACATGGGCCTTCAATTGTCGAGCCAACAGATCTGACTATTTAAATGACTTACCATCATTTACCACTTGGTCCAATAAGACTACCCACCTTTCAAGAAATGTTTCCATGCTCTCTTGACCATGGATCCTGCAAGCAAAGGTAACCAAGAGCTCATAAGCCTTCCTGAGGGACTTTGTCTTGTACACATGGGTGGGTGTCTGTTGAAACTTCAAAGGCTCCTTCACCCATTATTTGACAATGTCTCTTGTGTTCACATGGTTTTGCACGACATAGAAGAGTGATTCCATGTGCTATACTGGCTTGGGAAAGTGATACATTTGCTAAAACTTTTCTGCCCAGAAGCTAGCAAGCTTCTGCCCGCTAGCACTGCTTAATGTAATGGTCTTCTCATCAATGTGTGAGACAATCCATCTATTGACATATGCACACGGGAACTTTGGATGCTTTCATGCAACCTTTTATAGACATGACTATTGGATGTGAGATAAACCTGTCAGTCTTCTAAGTACGACTCAAATTCCTTTGCAAAAGTATATTTAACCTGCTGCCATGTCAGTGATGATCCATTTTCTATAAAAATTTGAGTATCGACATACATTATAAAATCAACTAATGTTTAGCCAATTATTTCTCGAGTAATGATCTTAGTGGTATATTTTGAAATAACTATCTTAGGTTCCATGGTAACAATGACTGTTGGAGAGGTGCTCAACAATTGTTGTACCTATGGGACAAAATGACACTCATGGTAAGGAAATGTCAATCTTAAGACAATCTACTTACAAGGAAAGTTCAAGCAGAAAACCAGAAAATTGATGGGAATGATTGCATAATTCTCACTCGAAAGAGGGATTGGTTTCTTGTGGGAACTACACACTATGCATACCAAATAGCCCAGGTGGAAGTATGTGGCTTGAAACTACACAATGTGTAGTTCATCCTAGGCAGAGGCTTGGGAGAGACTGTACATTGCACAATATCAATGGCCAAGATGACAGGTTAGGCCCTAGAACTATGGAGTGCATAGTTGGAGCTATCTTGGACTATGCACTGTGTGATTCCAAAGACCAAGCTTCTAGCTTGAGCCATAAGGTTGTGCAGTTTCAGTTGGGCAAAGTGAAAACTGGCTAAGGGAAATGAATATCTACCGAAGGGAAGTGTGGAAAATGAGTACATCTAAGAGATAATGTGAATTTGAGTGAAAATCTGACTAAGTGTGAATAAATGCATGTGAATCAAGTGCAGAAATCAATCAAATGGAATGAAAATGAAGTATATGAGGAGAGTCATTGCAACGACGACAATTGGTGAAAAAATAGGAAAACTAATGCGACACTTGGAAAAGAAATCTAAAACTTAAAACGACCCTTATACAAGTTAAGACAAGTTAAACAACCATCAACCATGAAGAGAAACAAGTGAAACAACACTCACACAAGCCAAACGACAAAAAGCGATAGAAAAACAACAAAGGTGGACAAAAGAAAAACTCAACCGAAAAAGTGACGATGATCACACCGAAGTTTCCTTCATCTCCTAGGGAATGCTAGATATCCAAGATTGAGTGTGAAAATGAGCTCTAGAAGTGTTGATTAAATAGATTTGGGAAAATTAGGTTTTATGACAGGAATGCCTAAAATCAAGGAAAAAGTGATACTTGGGAGAAGTTTCTAAAAATACCGCAAGTGTCTCCTTTGGGATACTAAAAGTAGATCCCTATTTTTTAGGGATTTTTTTTTATTTTTTTTTATTTTTTCCTTTATGGGGAAACTTTCCATGCAAACTGTCAGGAAAGTCTGCAGAGTTCTGGGGAATTGGGCAACTTTTCGTGTCAGTGCACTACGCAGTTTCTGAGCTTAGTGAGGGTTGTGCAGTTTATGGACTCAATGTTCGACTGCCTCTAATGAATGTGTAGTTTCAGAGCTCAAGGCTAAATTCTATTCAAGAATGTGTAATTTCGATCATGAAGGTTTCTTGTTGTAAATGATTATATAATTTCTGGAGGCAAGCCTAGAATTGTTGTGAGACCAAGTTGGGATATCATCCTTTGACTTAGAGGAATAAACTAAGTGAGCAAACACAAGAGAAAATGAAAATATAACTCTCAGCCAAAGTATGAATACATGGATCAATGCAAGATAAGCTCTCATAGGTAAGAATGGAAGCTCCAAAATCAAAGCATAGGAAACATTTTGGAAGGTGGTTTTAGTCGCTACAACATTAGTGACACACTGGTGGAATTCCAACTCTCTGTACGGATCTTGTCTCAGACAAAGAAGGTATAAATATTCCATAAGTATTATTTAGTTCATTGATTACCATAAATTTTTTACTTATCTTGAGTTAAACATATATTCCTTACCATTCTCTTCATCGGTAGCACACATACCAGGCCAAATCAAATTGAGTTGTTTGGATTGGGGATGAGTATAGAAATGCACAAGTAAAAAGAAAATTGTGAGAGCCTTAAATTTCATCTTTGGTGTTGCCTATTAGCAGGCCTGGATAGTACCCCAACAGAGTAACTTCAAAAACACAAGCATGCTCTGCTGCCACCGAGCTTAGACAGTACCCTGACGAAGTTACTTTCTTCAACTCTATGCAGAGGAAGCCTTTCTCTTATTTATCAAGCCTTTTTCTTCTTTTTTTTTCATTTTATTTGTTCAAAGAACTGTGCATAGGAACTTATTTATTCATGAGGCCAAACAGGAGTCTTGGCTTATTGAGAGCATAAGAGGTTGTCCCTTCAGAGAAGGATAATTATATATACCTCTGACATACTTGTTAAGGTTTTCCCCCCTCCTTACTCTACTCAACTTAGTTCACAAGGATTAACCAAAAATAGAAGACCGATTAGAGTAGGAGGTGCTAGTTAAAAGTGTAAGCATTTTGATTTCACCATGAATCTCTCTGAAAGGAATAGATTTCCCATCAGAGTTTCATCTACTAAAATAAATTCAATATGATAGATAACCAAGGTTAATAGCGGCCCAAATTCCTCTTGGATTTCATCGAGCTTGTCTTGGAATCCAAACATAGCCTTATGTGGAAACTAACCTATAACTAAAACAAAAAGCAAAGAAATAAAAGAAGAAGAGTGAAATCAAAAACAAGGAAAGAAAATGAAAGGAAACAACTAATAAAATAAAAACTTCTGCTACTCCTAACATAAACAAAGCATAGGAAAAACTTACATAAAGTGATACTTCCAATGTAGCCATCGATGCATTGGCTAGCCTATGTAGGAAAGGGAATGCATGTCAAGAAAAATATAGAAGCATACCAACAAACAAGAAAGGTAAGTCAATACAAACCAAAATCTTCAAAGTTTGAATGAACCCACATATAATTAAGAGTGAAAAGTGCATGAAACACACTCTGTGGATATAACATGGCGCTCAAACACATTGCAAGTCTAAGACATGTAGGAACAAACTTTTGAACTTGAAAAATGAGAAAACATGAAGAAAGAAGAAAATTTCCATTTTGCAATAGTGATTGCTATGTAGGACCACCAATTATTAAGCCATAGGATCATGTGATACATATGGAGGATGCAAAATTTATCAAATATATTGTTTTTCAATGTGTACAACAGAGTGATGAGGAACCTGGAAAGATTCAACACATTTCTAATGAAATGTGGAATTGACCTCAAGGCTATGAGAACCTAACATAACCATCAGCTTGGGATGAAGTGCCTCGACAACTTGGGGAGGTTCAAATTCATCAGAAGATGAATCATCAAAGACTGGTCGCTTGGAAAGATCAATAGTGGAAGAATCAGAAGCATGAACAAATGAATCAATGAAAAAATCATGACAGCCACGACGAGAGAGTTCAAGATTACAAACATAGGTATCCTCATAATTTGATGAATCGTAAAGAGGGGATGATGGAGAATGGGAAATTTTACCCTCTATGTTCCTCGAAATATAAGATGAGAGATTGGGAGGATCGCGCGGGAAATATTTTTCCTCTTCGAATTTAAATGAAAACCTGGCATCCCACGATTCCTGCGGAGGATCGAAAGTAGTAACATCAGAAGTTGAATTTTCACAATATTCAACAGGAATGACAAAATCGTGAAAAATGTCAAGATAATATGGAAGAAGTGCAGATAGAAGGAGGTCACTGTTCACCGCAGATTCTTGTTCACACTCCCACACATAGTGATAAAAAATTATATCGTAGGTTGGATGTTCAACACCAACTCCATCAAGAACTTGATCCTCATGAACATCAGAAGAAGAATTTTCACACAAGAGAACAAAGAAAATCACAATTTGGAGAGTCCAAACTTGTGCTAAAATTATGAGTATGTGGGGTAGGAGAATATGGTGGTAGATCAATGAATGAATTCTCAACTTCTCCCACCTCGAACTGTGGAATTAAAGTTGTTTGATGAGAAGGGGATGGAGGGCCACATGGAACAACAACCCTTTCTGTCCCTGATTTAGAAGCTCTAACACCAAGGTATGTTGGGATAGGTTCAAAAGATTCTAACTCGTGTGGATTTTTTGAAATGTGAAGAAGATATAAAAATGTGTCTACCAAGAAAGTCCAATCAACTTCATCTTCAGTAAATTCAAAGCAGTAATGGATGAAACAATCGTGAAAATCATGAAAGGATTCATCAAGTGATTTTTGAAAGTTTAAAATTTTCTTATTAAGAACTTTACGATCATAGAAATTGAAAGAATGACATCACTTTGTGAAAAATTGATCAAAAGAGTGAATGTCGTCTTTAAGAAATGTGTTACACCATTCTCACACGTGCCCTTCAAACATCAGAATGAAAAATCTATAGCCAAGATCCTCAGAGTGGATGTTGTGCTTTTTGATGAAATCAATAAAATGTGTGGTATGTTCAAATAAGGTTGTTTTCCCTTGCCATCAAATTTCATATTAGATAAGTCATCAATAATTGTCACCAACACTTTCAGATTTGGGTGTCTAGAAAAACATGTCAGGGTTGTGATTTGGTGAGAAGTCATTAAATGAGTATAGAAACTAAAAACAAACTTCAAAGGCCCATCTTATCATCTTTCCCTCCTTCTAGCACTAGAAATATTGACGATGTTGGGCACGCCAACATTTAGGGCATCTCCTCAATATGAATTCCCAACTAGATCTCACGTTGTTTGGAGTAGGATTCTGAGCAGTGGGTGGTAATTTTATGCCTTGAATGCGAAAACGCATAGAGGGAATATGATAACTTTAGGTGAGAGCAAGTGTGTGACCCTGGAGAGATTCAAGTGCAATGCATGAAGGTTCCAACACACAAAGGGGAAAGGAAGTGCACCCCTTGGAAGCCTATAATAGTATGCAACCTAAAAGGAACACACGAGCGGGGTGAAATCACAAGATAAGATGTGGAATAGTCCACAAGTTAAAGTGATAAATTAACACAACAACATACATCCAACAAGATTCATACAAAAGAAAATGAAATAATTCATAAGCATAAGCATAAGTTAAATAACATATTTTGAAAATATAACAAGAATAGTCCTACTATATTCACAACATATGCATGAAAGCATGTTGGCTCTGATTTTATTATTATAAGTGAAAGTTCCATTCATACATACACCATTGATGACCACTAGCCCCAACAGTGGAACATTACAGTCAAGAATACCTGCTCCTCCAAAGAAGTATACTCGCTCTACGCTACGAAGAAGCCAATGCTTGATGGGCCTCTAAATTAGACATAAATTAAGGCCCATGCCTCTAAATTAAACAATAACTTAAGGCCTATGACCATCCTTTAGCACATTAAGCCTCTCATTTTGCATTAGATAATTTATTTTAACTTTAATATATCTTTTAGGAAGGTTTATGAATAATTGGATATTTGTGCCTAATATTACTTCTTTTTGTGGAATATTGGGTAGATGATGAAGAGTTGGAGGAGGAGATCATCTAGGGACTCATTCCCTACTATTGGAGGATCAATAATAAACAATAAGTTAACAAGATACTATGGAATTATGGCACAAATGGTGGAACTCCAATGATTGAGCAAGTATAGGAATGTGTTCCACCAATCAAAGGGACTAGATCCACTAATCAAGGGATTTTGGTGGGGAAGCTTCCTCCATTCATGGGGAATGATTCCTAATAATTTTTTATAAGTACCAAGTCGAATTTTCCTCTATGGGAATTTTTTTTGGATCTTCAGACTTTTAGATTTTGATTAGTGTTATGATGTAGAGAGCTTGTAGTTTTGTAGCTCCATTGTATTTTTTGGCAGAGATGTAATTCTTTTGATGAAAATAATGAATATTGGTGTCATGTTCAACTTCTAGATCTTATTCTCCTCTATAGGCCTCTGAGTTTCCTTGGTCTTGGCCATCCCAGGAACCTTAGAGCCCTTTTGTTATCATTGTCTTTCCTTCTTTTTATTGCTTATTCACATGCATCTCTAGTTCTTATGTCTTTGTATTTCTGCATTTAGCTTCTTGTTGTAGGATTGATTTAATGGTTAAGTGATAAAAATAGAGATTAAGATGTCAATGCAGTTAGGATAAGATTTGATTCATAAAAAAGGAAAGAATGTAATGACAAAGAGCTTAGATGATCGAGAATAGAGTGAGTAAGCGAGAGGTGTGACAGAGATACGGTTTGAGATTGAAACAAAGGTAAGAAAAATTGTTGTAATCGAGCCGAGAGGGATAAGAATCTATAATTTCCATTTTGTTGAATAATTTATTGAAGTGTGGTGTGGACGCACTGTTCTGGTGTAGGAATTCATTTGTCTCTGTGTATCAGTGTTCTAGACCTTAATCGAGTGTTTTTCTCTGTTTATGTGTTTTATTGGTAGAATCACAATCGATTAGCGTTAAGAGTTAACACTAAGATTTAGCGCTAAACCCTTGGTTAAACATCTTTCCTTAGGTTCCGTATTGATTAGCATTAAGAGTTAACATTGAGAGTTAGTGTTAAACCCTTGGTTAAGCATATTTCTTTAAGTTTCGTATCGATTAGTGTTAAGAGTTAACCCTGAGATTAAGCACTAAACCCTTAGTTAAACATCTTTTCCTTAAGTTCTGTATTGAGCACGTGGGTGGTTTTCCAAGGATTGTAAGTGGTATCTCACACGCCCTAAAGGTGGAAAGCAATATTTAGAAATTTCACGCGATTACCCTTAGCGAGCGACACGTCGCATAAGAAAATAAATTTTCTTGCATGTTTTTGGAGTATTAACGGTCATGCAAGATTTTGCACGAGATTGCGTGATAGCTGTTCGATTGGACGGGTCGCATCGATGGTGGAGATTGGACTTTCTAGTTGGTGATCAGGTTGCATGATAGCCGTTACATCGGATGTGTCAGATCCAACGGTAATTGCATTAGAAGCTGCACGCGATTTAATCTAGATTTCGAACGTGATGTTTTATGGACTTTGATTTAAACTAGTTGAATTTTGGATCGATCATAGCCATTCGTTGTGAAAGGACGAGATTCGATGGTAATCATGTCGGAAAATGCACATGATTTAATATAGATTTCGGACACGATAATGTTTTAAATATGATTAAATTTATTTGGGATCTAGTCATAACGTCAAAGAGTTGAGAAACGCGATATCCGTTGGATCTGACGAAGTGAGATGAACGGCGAGGATTGAAGCGCTTAATAAATTCAGGTAAGGGGGAACCTCTGGGTGAAAATCCACATACAAAGTCTATTTGTGCGTGCTGATTGGTTACAAAGCTAACCGTACTCGAATTACAACCTACCACCTCATTTTCATTAAGATAAAACGACAAAAAGAAAAAAAGTAATTTTATTAATTTACATGCACAACAGTAGAAGGTTTGATGGTTTGAATTTGCATGCTTAGGATAGTAGGATTGCATAGATGTTAACTTATCATTCTTTTGCAGTAAAGCCTCTTAGGATTTAGTTAGAAAATGGTCTGTTTTAGCATTTTATTTCATTCTCTTTCCTTGTACTTTCTTTCTTGCAATAGGTTAAGTTTTCATTTCAAGCATTTCATCTTATGCAATTAGTTTAGGATTTGACTTCAGTACATGCACTCCATTACATCATGACAACAAAGGAAGGACACATTGTATGTTGCACATATAGTGTCGATACCTCTTAAGTTTGTACGAACCCTGGGTTGATATTTAAAGTTGGCAACCTTGGGAGTTGCGGCATTCTTATTGCAATACCGAGGCTCAACACTTTTTGGTGCCATTGCTAGGGAGGTGTCAAAGTATGCATTGTTTTCTTCCCTAATTGATTCATTTCTTTTTACTTTTTAAAAACAAAAAAAATTAGTTGCATTAGGCATATTTAATTTCAATAGTAGAAAATTGCATTGCATTATAGTTTTCATTCAATCATAAAAACAAAAACAAAAAAATTCTCCAACACCAACCCACCCCCCCATTTGATCACATGGTGCAGTAAGAGCCATATCACCATCCACTTTTGCAGGTAGAAGAAGAAGAAGATGACAAAGAATGGAGAAGAAATTGATGGTAATGATGACAATGAGGAAAATCCTATTGGATTTCCCATTCAAGATACTGATGGAAGTGTACACATGAAGAACATCCCTCCCTCTTTTCTTCCAAAATTTCATGGTCTATGGTCAGAGGATCCAGAAACCTTTCTCTTTGAATTTGAGATTGTTTGTAGATCTTATGGTTACTTATTAAAAGCACAAAAACTGAGATTGTTTCCAGCAACTTTGAAGGATATATCTCTTAGATGGTTCATGAGTTTAGGGACTAATTCAATAAGATCATGGAATGATATGCAAAAGATATTCCTAGAAAAATATAAAGATCATGATCTTAAAGAAGAAATATTTAGAATGAATCAAAGAGAAGATGAGAGTCTAGAGGATCTAGTAGAGAGGTTCATGTATAATGTTAAGAGGGCAAAGCTACACCATTTAGGATCCGACACACTAAAAACCATCTTACTTAGAACAATTAGGGATGAATGGATTGATCTCCTTAATATCATGAGTAGAGGTGATGTATATCAATTGTCATTTGAGGAAATTTGTGAAACATGCAAACACATATCAAGAGGAAAAGCAAGAGTAGGTAAATCAGCATCAAGATTGGTAAGTCAAGCTAAACCTAGAAATTTGTTTGATGATTTTAAAATAGAAATTCTTAGCAGTCTAACAAAACAAGTAGAAATGTTAAGAATACAATATGAAGGAAAAGAAAATGTTGATATTTGTGTTGCAGAATCACATGATGTTAAACATTGTACATCATTACCAATGTTGAAGGAATTTCACCAAGAGAACAATGGAGCAAGTCAATTTCCAATGCAACAATGTTATATAGCTCCAAGAGGACCATGGCAGCCTATTCAACTTGATATGATGCAAGAGCCTAATTCCCAATTTCAAGGTTATGCATATCCACCTCAAAGTAATTGGAACACACCTTTTCCTTGGCAACATTGGCCATCTCAACCTCAAAACCAATCTTGGCAACAAGGTTGGCAAGGAACTTATGGGAACCATCCACAATATCCTCAATATCCTCAGTATTTTCCTCAATATCCTCTATACCAAACTCCATGGTATGCTTACCATTCACCTCCACCACAACCACAACCCCATCCACATCCATCTCAAATATACACTCCCACTCAACTATCTGTACCACCATTTCCAAACCCACACATTGAAGTAGCTCAGCCCACTTACAATGCTGAGATACAACACTTCCAAACATCTCCTCTTGAGATCAATGGTATTCACCATAACTCAGGAAGAGTATTGCAAAAAAGAGATTCTCTTGATATCCTTGAAGGACAACATGCAGAAGAAGAAGATTCAAAAGAGAAGATCAAAGAACCATGGGCTGCATTTGATGAAGAGTAGACAACAAAATCAGAGAATGAGAAAGCTCCCTCATGGTTATCATCAAACCCTCCATGTGTTCAAGAGAACAATCAACAAAAAGAGGAAGATTTGAAGGTCATGAAAGAAGAAGACATCCAAGATGATCCAAATCAGCAAATGGACCAGGGATATCACAACTACATTGAAATATGGTTCCAGATAGTCACTAAGTTGCAGCATCACTCTCTTCCTCGACTATGCTTGATCCTTTCAAAGTCAAATCATTTGGTCTCTGAAATCCAAGTACATGTCAAAGCATACATTTCAAGCCTCCACATCATTTTTTCTGTGATCTTGATCTGCACATGGCTCCATTGGAAGTATTCTTATACTTGAAAGTGATTTTATTTTTCAATTAGGGTAGGGTAGAAAAAAAAAAGAGGAAAAAATGAAAATAAGAGAAAAAATAAAATCTTAGGTGAAAAGCTCCTTTGAGGCGCCTTAGATTGGATCATTGATTAAAAACCTCCATGAGGTGGTCAATGGGTTGGGAAAAAAGAAAAAGGGAAAAAAAGAAAAGATCCTAGGTGAAAACCTCCTTTGAGGCGCCTAGGTAGACCTACTAGTTGAAAACCTCATTGAGGCAGCTAGTAGGTGTAGGAAAAGAAAAGAATAAAAGAAATCCTTGCTCCATGCATCTCTTTGATAAATGCATGTACACTCCAACATTTGCAAGCAACAAGAACAAGTTGGTCAAGCCTAGTCAAAAGAGGTCAAATTTTGACTTTCTCCTCCTTTTCTCAAATGCTCCAACAAGGCCAAGGCCATGCCAATCCATCACCCTCATCTATTTTCACCATCCACTCATCATTCTCAAGCTTCTACCATTCAGTTTGCTTGTTGTCCAAAAAAACTACAAGATGCTCTGTTTTACTACAAGATACATAAATACATGGAGCATAAATTTGTTTTTTCCATAACTTGAAAACCATGCATCCATTTGCCAATCTATTTCACGGGAGATGCATATGGATGATAGTAACATTCCCAAGAAATTTTAGCAAAATCCAGTACCCGGTTTCCAAGAAATTGACCTCCATCACCTTCAGCCATTTTTGCATTTTCTCGAGAGTCATGCATCCATTGACCAAAATGTTTTCATGGGAAGCTGCATAAGGATGATGGCAACATGCTCAAAACGTTTCAGGTCAATCCAGGCTACCGTTTGGGAGATATGGACAAAACAAGTCATTGTCCTATAAACCTATAGGATACATAACAACACCTACAGAATTGGCAGTGAGCAGTTTTAAAGGAGATCCAGAGGTCAAATAAGCTCCTCCAGAGCTTAGCAACAACATCGGGATCATCAACATCACCATCCAACACTTGAACATCAACATCAACTTAGCAGCAACATGCATGTCTCTCCAACAACTATCAGGTAGGTATAAGTATGCAATATTCTTGACCTCTTCTCTTGAGAATATTATATTTAGAAATATTAATGCATGAGAGATGAGGTTTTATAAGTTAAGGATGTCTCAGCAGTCTCATTCGCCTTCAACTAGTTTATTGCAACTCACTCCTTCACTCATGTAATGTTGAAAAGTCAAAAGGGTGATGATTTCAAAGAATGAGGACAACATCTAGAAGATGAAATTTTTGCAAAGGCCAAGTCACCACAACACTCCAAGCCCTCCATCCACTTCATATTCACTATCTATTCATCATTCATCCATCCCATTTCATTCTTGAAAAAAATAGACAAGAGCATCCTCTCCATTTTCACAAACCTACACTACTCCCTTTGAGCCCTAGCATCATCATCCAATCCCTCTTCATCATTTCTCATCACTCCCATATAGTTAGAAGACTTTGAAGGAAGAAGGAATGACTACTACAGGAAGGCATAATGTTGCTACAAGAAGGAAGAAAAGAAAATTGTGCTAAAACCCCAAAATGACAGTGCCTAAGAGAGACCTAATCAAAATAGAGAACTCCAAGGCCATTAGGCAATCATCTAGGCCACAAGGAGAAGAAGAAGGCAACAAAAAGAAATAAGGCATTCACCAACAAAATATGAATCAAACTACAGTGATGTTAGAGGTGTTCAAATGGTAGAACAAGGTAGCAGAAGGTTGATAAAGGTGTGGAAGACCTTGCCAAATTGAAAAATATTCAAGAACCAATCTTGAATAAGGAGAAGAAAGCAAGCTAATGGTCTCAAGAAAAAATAATTTTTCTTTGCACACATGTTTTTGGGCTTGTCCTTGCAGAACTTGTAGCCAATATTCTTAATGCACAAGAGAGAGGCCATCAGGGCCATGGAGGAGGCACAATGAGGACACTAAGTTTCTCAGAGGATGAGCAACCCTTTCAGCAGGGGGGTATGATGGGCCTCTAAATTAGACATAAATTAAGGCCCATGCCTCTAAATTAAACAATAACTTAAGGCCTATGACCATCCTTCAGCACATTAAACCTTTCTTTTTGCATTAGATAATTTATTTTTAACTTTAATATATTCATTAGGAAGGTTTATGAATAATTGGATATTTGTGCCTAATATTACTTCTTTTTGTGGAATATTATGAGAATATTGGGCAGATGATGAAGATTTGGAGGAGGAGATCATCTAGGGACTCATTCCCTACTACTGGAGGATCAATAATAAACAATAATTCAATAAGATATTATGGAATTATGGCACAAATGGTGGAACTCCAATGATTGAGCAAATCTAGGAATGTGTTCCACCAATCAAAGGGATTAGATCCACTAATCAAGGGATTTTGGTGGGGAAAGCTTCCTCCATTCATGGGGAATGATTACTAATCATTTTGTATAAGTACCAAGTCGAATTTTCCTCTAGGGAACTTTTTTATTGGATCTTCAGACTTTTAGATTTTGATTAGTGTTATGATGTAGAGAGCTTCTAGTTTTGCAACTCCATTGTATTTTCTGGTAGAGATGTAATTATTTTAATGAAAATAATGAAGATTGGTGTCATGTTCAACTTCTAGATCTTGTTCTCCTCCATAGATCTCTGAGTTTTGTTGGGGTTGGCCATCCTAGGAACCTCAGAGACCTTTTTGTATCATTGTCTTTCCTTCTTTTTATTACTTATTCACATGCATCTCTAGTTCTTATGTCTTTCTACTTTTGCATTTAGCTTCTTGTTGTAGGATTGATTTAATGGTTAAGTGATAAAAATAGAGATTGAGTTGTCAATGCAGTTAGGATAGGATTTGATTCATAAAAGAGGAAAGAATGTAATGACAAAGAGCTTATATGATCGAGAATAGAGTGAGTAACCGAGAGGTGTGACAGAGATAGGGTTTGAGATTGAAACAGAGGTCAAACAAATTGTTGTAATTGAGCCTAGAGGGCCAAGACTCTGTAATTTCCATTTTGTTGAATAATTGATTGAAGTGTGGTGTGGGCGCATTGTTTTGGTGCAGGAATTCATTTGTCTCTGTGTATCGACGTTTTTGATCTTAATCGGGTGTTTTTCTCTATTTATGTGTTTTATTGGTAAAATCACAATTGATTAGCATTAAGAGTTAACACTGAGAGTTAGCATTAAACCTTTGGTTAAGCATATTTCTTCAAGTTCCATATCGATAGCGTTAAGAGTTAACCCTGAGATTAAGCACTAAACCCTTAGTTAAACATGTTGTCCTTAAGTTCTGTATTGAGCACGTGGGTGGTTTTCCAGGGATGGTAAGTGGTATCTCGCGAGCCCTAAATGTGGAAAGCAATATTCAAAAATTTCATGCGATTACCCTTAGCAAGCAACACGTAGCATAAGAAAACAACTTTTCTCAGGTGCTTTCAAAGTATTAACAGTTGTGCAATATTTCATGCGATTGTATGACAACCATTTGATTGGATGGGTCACATCGATGATGGAGATCGACCTTGCTAGTTGGCGAGTGAGTTGCGCGATAGCCGTTGGATCGGATGGGTCAGATTCGATGATAATCGCATCGGACATTGCACGTGATTTAATCTAGATTTAGGAGGTGATGTTTTATGGAATTTGATTTAATCCAGTTGAATTCTAGATCGATCATAGCCGTTTGTTATGAAAGGACGAGATCCGACGGTAATCGCATCAGAAGATACATGTGACTTAATCTAGATTTCAGACACAGTAAAGTTTTAAATAGGATTAAATTTATTTGGGATCCGGTCATAACGTCAAAGAGTTCAGAAACATGATATCTGTTGGATCTGGCGAAGTGAGATCAACGGTGAGGATTGAATTACTTGATAAAGTCAGATAAGTGGGACCCTCTGGGTGAAAATCCACGTACAGAGTCTATTTGTGTGTGCTGATTGGTTACAAAGCTAAACCGTAGTCAAATTACAGCCTACCACCCCATTTTCGTTAAGACAAAACTACAAAAAGAAAAAAAAAGTTATTTTATTCATTTACATGCACAACAATAGAATGTTTGATGGTTTTGATCTGCATGCTTAGGACAATAGGATTGCATACATGTTAACTTAGCATTCTTTTGCAGCAAAGCCTCTTAGGAGTTAGTTAGAAAATGGTGTGTTTTATCATTTGATTTTATTCTCTTTCCTTGTACTTTCTTTCTTGCAATAGGTTAATGTTCTATTTCAAGCATTTCATCTTATGCAATTAGTTTAGGATTTGACTTCAGTACATGCACTCCATTACATCATGACAGTGAAGGAACGACACATTGTATGTTGCACATATAGTGTCGATACCTCTTAAGTTTGTACGAACCTCGAGTTGATATTTAAAGTTGGTAGCCTTGATAGTTGCAGCATTCTTATTGCAATACTGAGGCTTATCAATGATCTTCACAATACTCCCAAGCTCTTTCTAATACTAAGCCTAGCCAAAAGCTTGGCTCCCAAAATTTTTTCACATGATTTATGAGGTTCTATTTATAATAAGAGGGGTCACTCTTCAACTCCCCTTTATGACCCTTGGACTACCCTCATGACTCTTCAACGTCTTTACAAAATGACATATTACATTACATGATGACTCTTCAACGTCTTTACAAAATGACATATTACATTACATGATGACTCTTCATATTCCAATATTAGCACTTGGAATTTCACTTAGAACATAATTACAAATAATATTACATTTTACACTTGTACCCATATAAGACAAAATAGGGTAGAGACAATGTGATAGCCTAACAAGACACAACATTATGATGCTTTAGTTTGGATGAAGTCTAGCTCAACAACCTCCACATGTTGCCTCTTGGTCACATATAGGTGCCAAGCTTGATATTGTGTGATGATGTCCCCAAACTGCGTAATGGAGTTTAGCTGGAAGTGAACTCTGACCTCCATGGAATCTGAGTAGACTGTCTTGGAACCTGTGTTTAGTTCATTCTAAAGCATGAGAAACATTGTTATAACTTCAATAGGATCACCGATGAAATTCTAAATTTTCTATTTGTTTAGCTCCAAGTCTTCTCTAGAAGAATTATGTCTCCGTTGCTCCAAGTACTCATTGATCTCTTGTCGAACTTGGTTCTTGGATCTGGTTTTGGTGAGGGAACCCACCGATGTGATCTAGTATGTTCTCATGAATACATCCAAACTACTTAGCAACAATACATATGAGGCACAAATGCTTCCAATGAATGAGGCGAGTGGTTTGTTATTTTGAATCAACATTCGAACCTTTTCTTTCTCTAGCTCTAACTGTGGCTTCATTTTATTCACTAAGTCAAGCGATGCCCCTTTGTATCACATTGTCCACTCTTGGACATAGGTAGTGACAGCTTGTAAGTTCTTTAGAGTTTTAACAAACTCTTTTCCTTGTTGATGTAAGTCATCCAAACATAGAAGTTATGCTTTATGTACAATGGCAAACCCCCCATAGAGCTTCCACATAGTTTCTTCAAGTGTTGATACTTTAGGAAGTGTCATGGTTCTCATCTCCTCCAAGTAGATCTTTGCAAAAACTACATTCTGTGCTTCTGCGTGGATTTTTTCTACCTATTTCCTGGAAACCTGTAAGTTTTGTGCCATTTACTCATTCTAATTCATCAGATACTTAATTATTTATCTTGTTGCTCTTGCTTAGGCCAAGTTGGCTTTTGAATGGAATTTGGATGCTTACTAGTGAATGGGACTATCACCCTTTCTCTAACGAATATAGGTTATTTGTGATCATCTAGAACGAGTTGGGATCACTATAAGTAAGGATAAGATCATCAACATAAAGAAAAAGAATGATAAGAGACTTACCCACTTTCTTGGTGTAGACAATTTTGCCATAATGACACCTAGAAAAGCTAGTATCTACAAGAAAGTTATCCATTTTTGCATACCAAGCCCAAGGGGCTTGCTTGAGACCATATAGTGATTTCTTAAGCTAACATACAAGGTTGGAGTTTGTTTGTATAAATACAGGAGGTTGTTCCATATATATTTCTTCATGCAAGTCCCCATGCAAGAAGGTAGATTTAACATCCATATGATGGACTTCCCATTTGAAAGAGGCAACAATGGAAAGAAAAAGGCGGCTAGAGTTCATTTTGGCAAGAGGGGAGAAGGTTTCAGTATAGTCAATGCCTTCAACTTGTGAAAAACTCTTAGCAACATGAAGAACTTTATGTTTATCAAATTTTCCAACTGGTTCAAACTTAGGTCTATAAACCCATTTGCATCTAACAAGTTTTCGTCCCTTTGGAAGAGTAACAAGGTCCCATGTATCTTTTGTCAATAATGAACAATATTCTTCATTCATAGTTGCATCGCAATCTGGATGGCCTAAAGCTTCTGCAAAGGTGTCAAGATCATAATTTGTTGAAGCTTGAGATAGTAAAGAAGAGGCTCTATCGAACTGAGAACGTGTACGACATTGATCTGTAGGATCACCTGCAAGAGTACCTGTGGCATCCCATGTAGCGAAGACCCATTTTGAAAGCTGAGGAAATGAAGGAGGATCCCGAGAAGTTGGGGGAGGATTTTCATCCTCGTTGTCATCATTAAGAAGGAATATTTTCAGAAGTAGAAGGGATAGAGAGAGGTGGCATATCCATCGAACTAGGCTTGCAAGCCGATATGTTTTCAGAAACTTTACATCTCTTCTAATGAAATTTTTTTATTTAGGTTGAAGAAGTCTATATCCTTTGACATCTTCAAAATATCCAACAAAAATACATTTTTCACTCTTATGTTCTAAGGTTTTATGTTTCTCATCTGGAATATGGTCCCATGCTTCACTTCCAAAAACACAAAAGTGACTTACGTATGGTTTAATTGAGCTCCATGCTTCTTTTGGAGTGATATTATTCAAAGCATTAGTAGGAGTGCAGTTTACTATCTAATTTGCACAATTAATTTCTTCTGCCCAAAAATTAAGACTAAGTCCTTTAGATTGAATCATACAATTAGCCATTTCCTTTAAGGTGCGATCCCTCCTTTCAACTACACCATTTTGTTGCGAAGTATATGGAACCATATGTTGCAATTGAATTCCATGCTCAGTGAAAAAGTTGATGAATTTGTTGTTAAAATATTCTCCACCATTATCAGATCTTAGCTTGAGAATTTGATGTCCATATTGTTTCTCAAAAAAGGCCTTAAAGGCCAAGAACATGTTAAAGACTTCACTCTTGAGTTTTAAGAAGTATACCCAAGTGCGTCTGGAGAAATCATTAATGAAAGTTAAGAAATACTTGTAGCCAGAGAATGAAACAACTAGAAGTGGACCACATAAATCACTATGCACAAGCTATAAAGGGGCTGAAGCATGCCAAGAGGCATGTTTTTCAAAATTATCTTGATGATGTTTTCTGAGTACACATCCAGAACAAACAAAATCTCTGCAAGATACCATAGGAAGACATGTCTCCATATTTTATTTACATAGATTTTGAAGGGATCGATAGTTTAAGTGACCAAATCGCTCATGCCAAAGTTTTTTCACTTCATCATTATGAGCAACAAATACCAAGGGAAGAGTTGATGACCCAAAATTGTTAAACTTATACAACCTTGTAGAATCATCAACAATGCCAATAGCTAAAATCTGTTTAAGATCTCTTAGGTCCTTAATTACAACATCATGAGGTGAAAATTCAATAGTTTTACCTTCACCTGAATGAATTATGTGATATGCAGTTAGGCGGTTGTAGGATAAAGTAGGAACACATAATACATCATTAAATTGACCATTTTCTAGATGAAAAATTTTAATACCTACAACACTAAGAGATCTGTCATCACCAACATAAATATTTTTGGTGTTACAATCATATAAAGAAGAAAACCTGGCTTTTTTTTTTTCCATTTGATAAGAAGGTCCAGAATCAATGAGCCATTCATGAGAATGAGAAGAAGAATATGCATTTAGTGCATAACCAAGCTGAGATGCTTGACAACCACATGTATAAAGTGTTATTCCCCAAGATGAAGTTGAAGTTGAAGTTGAAGAGTGGTCCAAATGGATGTTATACTTTTTCATGGCTGCGTCCAAGGCTTCCATCTTCTTAAAGCTTTTGGATTTTAAGTGGCCATCATGATTACAAAGGTTGCAATTTCTATCAGTCTTCTTCCCTTTGCTTTTATTTACCTTATCATTTTGTTGAATTGGTTTTTCATTTTGAGACTGAAATTTCTTAGGACCCTTGTTTGGTTTAGGACCATTCTTTTCAGGATGCTGCTTCTTAGGATTCTTTGAATTTGATTACTGATCGCTTGCTAAGGCTTTCTTAGAAGAATTTTCAGTATTAAGAAGACCAAGATGTAAGAGTTTTTCTTGTTCTCTAAATTAAAGAATCGCAAAAGGCATCGAAAGAAGGGAACTTGCAATCTTGTCCTTGAGAAATAAAGGCTTCTCTAGTAGAATGGAAGGTCGAAACAAACATAGAGTAGACTAGTCCTAAATTAGTAAGAATGGAATAGATAAAGCCACCATATTCTTTCTTAATTTTAACACCTTCCAAAAGAAATCTAAGGGTCTTGAACTTGGACAAAAAATTTTCAATGGAAGAAAAATGATTGGGGTCCAACATAGGCAACTCATTTTGAAGTTGATGGGCTCTAATTTCATTTTTTAATTCCAAAAGCTTTATTGAGTTGCTTCATTGCTTCATTAGGGGTATCAATTTCTGCGATATGGAATCTAAGGTCTCGAGAAATATACATCCATATCATCACATGTGCTTGATCTTGCTTATTTTCCCATTTGGCTTTCTTATCTTCATCTTTAGGTTTAGATTCTTAGCCTGAGGTTATTTGTTATGAAACCAACTCAAGAAAAAGATAGAAAAGATAGATCAATGCCTTAGAATTCAGCCTCTTCGAGGGGGAAACCTCCTTTACATTACATAAATGAAAAATTCTTTGATGATTCAAATGACAAAGCCTCCTTTCTATATATAGGAGTCTAAGGAGTCACAATATAACCCAGCCGACCTAACAATAATAATATAAGGCCACAAAAATAACAATAGAGGGATTCTATGGGGCACAGTAATAACAATATGGGGATAATAGGGGCACAACAATATTAATAAGGGGTACAACTACAATAGTAATGGGGTAATCACTAGTATTATAGGGACCCAACATGCCCCTCTCCTTCAAAAAAGTGTTGTCCTCAATGCTTGAGAAGTTCTGGATGCTTTTGTATAAAATTCTCATCCTCCCATGTGGAATCTTCAGCGGATAAGTTCTTCCACTTGATAAGATACTTCGAAATTGATCGATTTCGTAGCTGTCAAGTTCTTGTTTCTGTGACTGCTTCTAGTTCTAATATAATTTTTCCTTCCTCATCAAGTTTTGGCAATATTGTTTGAACTGGGAGCTTGTCACCAATAACCTTCTTTAAACATGAAACATGGAAAACTGGGTGCAATCGAGAAGCTGCAGGAAGCTCCAATTTGTATGCCATAGTACCAATCTTTTGCAACACCTTGTATGGACCATAATACTTTGGTGATAATTTATTATCCTTCTTAGCTTGCTTGAGGGACATTTTCTTATATGGTTGTAGCCATAGGAATACCCAATCACCTACATCAAAACTTCTTTCGCTACGATGTTGATCTACTTGTTGTTTCATTCTATTCTATGCCAACACGAGGTTATCCTTTAAGAGTTGGAGGACTTGTTGTTGATGTTCAATGTGATGTTCCACTGCTTGAACCTTAGAATTTTCTCTTAAATATGATGTGATGGATGGTGGCTGATACCCATAAAGTGCCATAAATGGGGTCATTTTTGTTGTTGTGTGGAAGGAAGTGTTATACCACCATTCAGCCAGAGGCAACCATTTGACCCATTGTGTTTGTTTATCATATACAAAGCAACGAAGATATCCTTCCAAAAATTTGTTTACTATCTCAGTTTGCCCATCAGATTGAGGATGATAAGATGAGCTATGAGCTAACTGAGTACCAAGACAAGAAAATAATTCTGTCCAAAAATTTCCAGTGAAAATGGGATCTCTGTCACTTACAATAATCTTTGGGTTTCCATGTAGCTTTTGAATTGTTTCCATAAATGTAGTAGAAACTGTACTGGCTTTAAATGGATGTGATAATGCACAAAAGTGTGCATACTTGGTAAGTCTGTCAACTACCACCATGATGACACTCTTTCCCTCAGACTTGGGTAAACTTGTGATAAAATCCATTGAAACCTCCTCCCAACGTTGGCTTGGAATGGATAAAGGTTGTAATAGACCCGGTGTCTTAATTGTTTCAACTTTATTTTGTTGGCAAACCAAACATTCCGCCACAAACTTTTGAATATCTGATTTAAGGCCATCCCAAAAAAAATCCTTCTTAACCCTGTGGTAAGTTTTTAAAAATCCTGAGTGCCCTCCTAAGGGAGAAGTGTGCATTTCCATAAGAATCTTTTGTTTTAGCTGGGAATTCTTACAGAGGTATAAGCGATCTTTGTACCATAATGAATCATTTTTCCAGCTAAATGTATCAGACATACTGGAATCTTGTTGTAACTTTTGAATAAGTGCCCACACTTCTTCGTCATTCTTCCATTCCTCCCTTGCTTCGTTTATCCAATCTGGTTGGATAATAGAAATGGCGCACAACAATGCTTCCACATCCTCATCCTTTTTTGAGAGTGCATCTGCCACCACATTTTGCTTCCCTTTTTTGTAGATGATTTCAAAGTCATAACCCAACATCTTTGTGACCCACTTTTGTTGCTCTTCAGAGGATAATCTTTGTTCTAAAAAGTATTTAAGGCTATCATGATCCGTTTTTACCTTGAAGTGTCTTCCCATTAGGTAGGGTCGCCATTTCTTAAGTGCATGGAGTATTGCCAACATTTCCTTCTCATAAATAGCTTTGTGTAAAAACTTTCCCTTGATTGGACGACTTTCAAAAGCAATGGGTCTTTCATCTTGCATTAAAACAACACCAATTCCATTTCCTGAAGCATCACATTCCACAATAAAGGTTTTTGTGAAGTCCGGTGTAGCTAAGACCGGTGCTTGGCACATTGCCTCTTTAAGATGTTCAAAGGCCTTTGTTGCTTCTGGAGTCCATGAAAATGCATCTTTCTTCAATAATGTTGTTAGAGGTGCTGCTATTCTCCCATAATTCTTAACAAACTTGCGATAATACCCTGTCAACCCGAGAAATCCTCGCAGATGCTTTATGGATGTGGGAATTTTCCATTCCTTAATGGCTTTAATTTTTCTAGGGTCTACCTTAACTCCTTCATGAGATACAATATGACCCAGATATTCCACCTCTTTGTACTCCAAAGAAACATTTGGATCTTTTTGCATATAATTGTTTCTCCTCCAATAGTTGTAGCACCCTGTCAACATGTTCAACATGATCCTTCCAAGACTTGCTGTAGATTAGTATATCATCAAAAAATACTAACACAAATTTTCTAAGGAATGGTTTGAAAATTGAATTCATCAAACCTTGAAATGTTGAAGGTGCATTGGTAAGGCCAAAAGGCATGACCAAAAATTCATAATGACCCTCATGAGTTCTAAATGCTGTTTTCAGAATGTCTTCAATCTTCATTCTGATTTGATGATATCCTGAACGAAGATCCAACTTGGTGAAGTAAATTGATCCATGCAATTCATCCAGTAATTCATCAATGACAGGAATGGGAAACTTATCTTTAATAGTGAGCTTGTTGAGCTCCCTATAATCCAGACACATGCGCCATGATCCATCCTTCTTGTGCACCAATACTACTGGAGCAGAGAAAGAACTTTGACTTGGTTGAATTATACCAGCCTCTAGCATTTCTGCAACCATACGTTCAATTTCACTCTTTTGGGCATAGGGATATTGTACGGCCTGATGTTTGGAGGAACACTTCCTGGAATCAGATGAATAGCATGATCATGATCACGAATAGGTGGGAGACCTTTGGGAGTCTCAAATACCTTGGAATGATTGTCCAAGACTTTTTGGAGATCTGGAGAAATAGATGATTCCACTGTGGAAACATCTAGCGAACATAATTGTGCAATTACACCTCTTTGTTCCTTTTTTAGAAGCTTTTTCATACCGTTAGAGCTAATTATCTTTCCCGGTTTCCCTGCAATACCCCTTAATTCAACTTCCTTTCCTTCCACAGAAAATTTCATGAAAAGTTCTTGAAAATTAAAAGCTATTGTACCCAAGGATTGTAGCCATTGGACTCCTAGTACAACATCAGCACCTCCCATTGGAATGGAAAGCATTGGGCTAGTCAATACATATTCTCCCATGGATAGCTTGATATTATGGCACTTTCCCGAGCAATTTATTGTTCCTCCATTTGCAACCATCACTTGACACTCTGGTGCTAGATATAAGAAGCAATTCAATTCTCTTGCTACCTGACAATGAATAAAATTGTGGGTACTTCCTGAATCAATCAACACTATTACCTTTTTCTTCTTGATTTGTCCTTCTATCTTGATGGTTTGAGGAGTGGTAATTCCCGCCAATGCATTACAAGATATGGTCGGATTCATTTCTTCTTTATCTAGGCTTTGTTCCTGGAGTATATCCTCTTCTTTTGACCTTTCTTGCTCCTTTTCTTCTTCCTCTTCACAATCTATGTAGAATAATTTCTTCTCAGCACACTTATGACCTTTAGTGTATTTGCTATCACAACTGTAACAAAGCCCTTTTGCTCTTTTTTCTTCCAATTTTTGTGGTGTCAACCTTATAGGTTGTGGAAGACTAGCGGCAACAACACTTCTGTCTTTATAGTTGTGAGTGGTATGCTTCCTGGTTGCCATAATTTTGCTTTCCATTTTTCTTGCTAACCTGAATGCCTTCTCTAATGAATCAGGTTCCCAAAGGTGAACATCATGTTGGATATTATCCTTTAAAGACCCTATGAACACATCAATCCTATGCTCCTCTGGAATATCTTTTACCCTTATGTTCAATTTTTGGAACTCCTCAATGTGCTCCATTATTGAACCCTTTTGTTTGAGACCTATCAATTGGCTAAAAAAAGTGTTGCTTTTTGTATCCTCATAATGTGCTATCAATTCTTCCGTAAAAATTGCCCAAGTGATAAATTGTTTACGAGATCAAAGCCATTGATACCATACAAACTGATTTGGTTCCAAATTTAAAGTTGCCATACGTACATTTTGTGTGTTTTTCACATTATTGAGATCGAAAAATTGCTCGATCTGTAATATCCATGTTGCGGGATCCTTGCCATCAAACTTCCTCATATCGATTTTTGGAATATGGTGGGTCTTTGATCCAACATTAGAGTCTATGGAATCATGATTAACATTTCTTTTGTTCTCATCATGAGTTTCCTTTACTACCCTTTCACCATTAGTGACCTTTTCTTGTAGCAACTTATTCATATTTATCTTCAATTCTTCCAGGTCTGTCTTCAAATCTATCTTCAAATCACCCATCTTAGCTTCCACGTCATTCATCTTAGCTTCTACACCTTTCTTTAAACAATCCATCTTAGCTTCTACGCTTTTCTTTAAACCATCCATCTTAGATTCTGCTCCTTTTTGTGCAAGGGACAGTTGTTGCACTTGGTATTGTAATTTTGATATATTATGTTGCATTTCTTCCTCTTCTTCATGAGTCATGCTAGAGCTTTCAGGTTCCTTACTAGGTGTTTGCATTTTCTTTCCTCGGGGCATCAGTTACCGATAAGAATGCTGTACTATGCCCTTTGAATTCCTTCAAAATAATTTTTTGAACCAAGCTTAAGAAAAAATTTAAGAAAATCTACACACCTTTTTTCACTTTGTAAGAGCTCGATATTGCATCTGATGCATCTCTGTACTTTCCAATCATCTAGATCTGAATTTGTGACCTGCAGTAGCCCTCTGTGTCCTCTTTCCATTGCCACAAGTCTGACCCAAATTGGATTCTCGAAGGAAGAGTTATGCGAAATCTCCCACAGTGACTTGATTATAGACTAGTTCAGTAGAGCGAACTTGTACGACTTGCCACGAGTCACTGTTTCGACCGTTGGATCTGAAAAATGCATAAAAGAAACTACAGTTCGTCCTCTTTCTGTACCTTCTTACGGAATTTCAATCCTATCCCAGAGAAAAAGTTAGGATGCTTTTCCCCAGGTCACCTGTTTGGAATGTAATTCAGGAGTCTGCAAAAATACCAACTTCCTCAGATCATATCTCCATAAATATAGTACGAACAACTCTGAAATTTGGACCCGAGGTTCTGCGCGATTTCTTCTCAAATGGATTTTTTTGCAACTTCTGAAACATCGCAGAAAAAAAGTTATAGCGAAAATGCCATGATGACCTGTTTGGAGCAGCGAAACCCTAGAATCCAAAGCTCTGATACCAAATGTTATGAAACCAGCTCAAGAAAAAGATAGAAAAGATAGATCAACGCCTTAGAATTCAGCCTCTTCGAGGGGGCAACCTCCTTTACATTACATAAATGAACAATTCTTCGATGATTCAAATGACAAAACCTCCTTTCTATATATAGGAGTCTAAGGAGTCACAATATAACCCAGTCGACCTAACAATAATAATATAAAGCCACAAAAATAACAATAGAGGGATTCTATGGGGCACAGTAATAACAATATGGGGATAATAGGGGCACAACAATATTAATAAGGGATACAACTACAATAGTAATGGGCTAATCACTAGTATTATAGGGACCCAACATTATTCTATAAAAGACCTTTACTTCTAATTAAATCCACAATGTAGGATAGTCAATGGAAGTAGTTGGTGTTGTCAAGAATAACTAGGCATGGAATTTCCATATTAAAATAAACTAAAGCTATATATGATGAAACTAAGTGTTCCAATGGAAATATCTCGAAAAATTATTCTGGTTAATAAAAACCGGCTCTGAAAACAACTTCCGGATAAAGAAGTTATGACTTTCTGAATAAAAGTTGTTGAAGTTGTTGACAAACTATGTGAATGTTGGGAAGTGATTTATAATGTTATATTTAAAAAAAATGCCCCCCTTTCCAGACTTAATCTAATTAGCTCACTTTAGAAAAAATATTACTTTACATGACCCACTTTTATAAATAAATGAGTCACTTGTACAATGGTATTTTATGAACTATCCACTAAATTGTAATTTAAATAAAAGATAAAGAGACTTTAGATTTATAAGTGACTCACTTTTTATAATGGATGAGAATACTTTTACATAAAATAACTTTAAAAATAAGTTGCATGTGCTTTTTGAAAAATTAACTCAATAAAAAGGAAGGCTTGAACCCAAGACATTTATTCTCATAAAGTAACTTTGGACCAAGTGAGCTAGTTTAAAGGGTTAGTAATTTTGGGAAATGAGGAAAGGAAGTTTTTTTTTTGTTTGCTCGCTGAAGCTTTGGAGTGCATGCTTGCTTGAAAAACCCCCTTTTTGCCTACAAAAAAAAAAAACCCACAACCCAAAACGAACAAGAAAAAAAAAAAAACCAAGCCTTACGACTTAGAGTTAGATTTGACCGAAAACTAAATATTTTTCTCAATGTTTTTTATTTTTCGAGATCACACTAAGACGCAGCAAAAAATAGCATATGCATGAGAAAAATCCTTTCTTGATGTTTCTAGTTTGCCCAGATCGCATAGAGTTTGAGGCAAAGAACATACACATAAATTAAAGGTAGAGATACGGTAAATAAAAAAATTATAGAGGACTATAAGTCGAAATAAACAGAGAGATAAATAACTATAACTGCAAATAAGGACGGTATACCTCCATATCTTAAAAATGACGTAGCTAGGGCTACTAGAAACCTTTTCGCATCAAACGAAAGGGGTTCCTTACTAGAACATATGCTCCTAACACAATAGAGCAATCCTCCCAGCCGAAAGCAGTAAAAAACAATAGATCTAGGAGATTACAGTCAAATGCAGTTGTACCGGCTTTGGATTTGGATCAGTAATGCATGCAACCCTCGAATAGCTCTGATACCATGTAGGAACTTATGGACACCACTCACAAACAAATCACAGATCAATACATCAATATTGTTGTCGTGGTTAAAACCCTAAAAAAGGGAAACAATCCACGACCTGAGCCAACGTAGCCACTTCAAGAAATTTATTAATGTAAAAGAAAGAAAATTTACATAAGCTTCTCTCATGAACGGTCAGCTAACAGATGTCCCTCCATGTTCTTTAAATAGAGATCATGGACCAATCGGGTGTTAAGCCATGGATCAAATGTCAGTGATACCAAGGAGAGAATGAATCGTCGGATCACTTCATGTCTTGAACATCTCATGATCGTCGGATTGTAAGTTACAAAAAGTACATACTAAAGAAGCACACTTTACCTAACTATACACTAGATCAAGTTATACTTAATTATTTCCTTTGTGTTGGAATATCCTAACAATATTATTTATTGTTATCATTTGGTAGAAGATGGTTTTAAAATTGTTGAAATTTTAATGCCTCAATAAAAGGGACACTTCGTTTTGATGGTTGATTTTTAGGCTTTTGTTGCAATAGGATAAGTTGTCTTAGGCTAAAATTTGAAAAGAGCTATATTTTTAGCCTTTAAAATAAAAATTACTTTTGGAATAATGAATCTTTCATTTACTTGTTCATTTTTTAAAATTGTTTTAGTCATATAATTTGTCCATAATTTTATGGTTGAAATATGTTAAAAGCTGAAGGTTTTTAATTACAAGGTTGAAAATTTGTCAAAATCTTAAGGTTTTTTCTGAATTATGATATTTTATCTTTAATGCTATGGTTGAAAACAATTACAATTTCAAGGTTTTTTAGAGTCAAGATATTTTATCTTTAACAAAATGGATGGAAATTGTTGGAATTATGACGATTTGAGACATGATATTTTATCTTTAACACCATGTCCGAGAATTGTTGGAATTTTATAGTTTTGCAAGTCCAAATATTTTATCTTTAACTCCATTGCTAAAATGTCAAAATTGTAACCCGTTTTTTTTGTTATTCCAAAATCAACATTTTTTAAGGGTGTTTTTTTCATCAATTTTTCAAAAAAAATGGTTTTTACTTCCATTTAAAAAAAATGTTGAAAATTTACCCTAAAACAAAACGTCGTTCTAGAATACACAATTTTCATTTTTGGGTTGTTTTTTCATGTTTTTTTGGGGGTTTTGGGCTCGAGTACTTGTTTTAAGGTAATAGTTCTCATTTGATTGGTATCTATGTTATCCATTAGAAGTGCCTTAATTGTTGCAACTTTGATTGAGATTGCAAGTATTGCAATGGTTGATGATCAATGTGCATGATTTTTTCCTTACCCATCAAGTAGCGTTTCCATTTTTTCACACTTTGCACAAATTCACACAATTCCTTCTCATATGTAGCATAGTTAATCACTGTACCATTGAAAGTTTCCAAATGAGAACAACTAGGCTTACCATGTTTCATGAGAACTGCACCCATGGCGTAGTCACTAGCATCAGTCTGAATCTCAAATGACTGTCTCAAATCTGGAAGAGAAAGTACTGGAGTTGAACTAATCTTTTCCTTCAATGCATCAAAGGATTTTTGTTGTTTTCCTCCCCACTGAAAAACATTTTCACACTTGTCAATGCATGCAAAGGAGCTGCGATTGAAGAAAAGTTAGCAATGATTTTCCTCCAATATTGGGTTGCTCCAAAAAAAATTCTTACCTCAGTAATTGTTTTGGGCCTTGGCCAATTCAAAATGACATCAACCTTGGAGGGATCTATTTTCAACTCACCTCCTCCAACAATATCACCCAAGTAAACTAAAGAAGTTTTTTCAAAATCACACTTTGACATCTTAAGGTACTTCTTTATTTAAGACATAAAGTACTTTTCTCACGTGCATGACATGTTCATCACGATATTTACTGAAAATTAAGATGTCATATAAGTAGACTATAACAAGCTCATTAAGAAATGGCCTCAACACATCATTCATCACACACATGAATGTAGCAAGAGCATTACATAAACCAAAAGACATAACTAGCCATTCAAACAAACCTTGTTTTGTTTTGAATGTTGTCTTCCAAATTCTCCATCAACAATTCTAATTTGATGGTAGCCGCCCCTTAAGTCCAAGTTAGTAAATACTTTTCATCTTTCAATTGATGAAGTAATTCATCTATTCTAGGTAGTCGGTAATTATTGTTTACCACAATTTTGTTCAACGCACGAAAGTCCACACACATGCACCATGTTCCATCCTTCTTTGGCACCAAGAAAATAGGTGAACCACATGGCAAAGAAGATGGCCAGATGATCCGTTTATCCAACAACTCTTGAATTTGATTTTTAATTTCTGCATTCTCCATCACTGACATCCTATACATGCCAATGTTAGGAAGAGGACAATCTTGCTACAACTGTATCTCATGTTGGATTCCTATCTTGGGAGGCAATCCTTTTGGTTCCTGAAACATCTCATCATATTGGTAACTACATAAACCAACTCATATTTAAATTTTAAATAAAAACCTTTAAAAGCTTCATTATCAACATCTTTCTTGGGTTTGATCGTTAGAAGCACAAAATTATTGCTTGAATTCACTAGTCTTTTCATTTGACCCACATTAACAAGTGACATATTTAGTTTCTTGCTATGAGCTCTCACAATATATTCTACTCCATATTTGAACAAATGGTATTTGTTTTCATGTCTATGGAAGATAAATTTTCTGTCATAGAGGTATGGGCTTCCCAAAACTATACCACATATGTCTGATGGAACACATCAAGCTCCACTTCATTTATGAAATTTGCAATAATGGAGAATTTCAGTTTACACATTCTAGTAACCTGAAATTGTGCATTGTCACACACCCATCCAAATGGATATGGTTTATGATGTGGAATGACTTCCAAGTTTAAACTTTTGACAATGATTTCATAGATAAGATTGGCTTGAGAGCTAGTATCGAAAAGTGTATCAAGTTTACTATGTTTTGAGATCATGCTTATGTGAAATATCTTTATCCTCTTCTTTTCATTTGGAGTTTCAATGTGGGAATTTGAAGTACTAGTGCTAGCAATGGATTCTTTTCCTTTCACCCCCACGGCTATAATTTTAGTTTCATCACCTGAATCAGATCCAAAATCCTATTGAGTGGCTGCAATCATCTTTTGTTTTCCCTTGTTGTTGAATTTCTTTGGTTTCATTTCAGGATGAAACTTCCAACAATGAGCTTCATCGTGGCCCTCTTTGGAACAATGCTTTCATGTTAATTTCTCTCCTTCCTTCCTAATAGATGCATTTTTCTTTCCCTTCCCTTTGAAACCCTTTTCTTTTCCTTTACTCCTAAATGGATTTTTACTACCTTCTTCTGGAGTGTTTTTCCCTCTTGCCTCAAGATGAGTGGCTTGCACACACACATCATCTAGATTATTGGGATTAAACATTAAGATAATATGTCTAAGGTAACTGTGTTACCCCCTATGTACTTCAACAACGTGTCTTGTGATTGCAAATCTACACCTAACATTAAAGTGCTTTTCTGAATTCTTAGGTGTAATCTTGCACATTTTGACCTTTAAGTTGTCTAAAGTTCTGCCAATTCATGATGGATTTCTGTATATAAGCTAGAGGGTAGAATTGTATTTTAATTGCAACAATGAAATCAGACCAAGAAATTGAGATATTACGATTTTTTTTTATCTCTTGTGTCTTTGATTCCCACCATACTAGTGTTGCTCCCTCCATTTTCAAGGAAGCTAACTGAAACTTATGTCATTCTCTTGAAGGTTTTAAATGTTGCAATAGACCTCCAACCAATGAATCCAATTATCAAGCTTCTCTGCATTCACTTCACCATTATACATGGGCAGTTCAAATTTAACATCAAGTTTTAGTAGAGTAAGGGTTGTGTTAGTGGAAGAGGGTTAAGATGTCCGTGAAGAAGAAGATGAAGAAGATGGTGGAGAGGGTGGAGGTTTACCTCCATTTCCATTACATCCCCCTGAAGAACCTTCTCCTTTGTGGGGTTTGGAACTTTTACCTTGAAGCCTAGTATTCCTCTCTTCATATAGGACCTTCACCATCTTTGTCATATCAAAGAAATCCTTCCTGAAGACCTTCTCATCTTATATCATGTTTGTAGGTTCTCCTTCATGAGACATACTCACTGGAGTCTCAACTGCAACTTGAGGATGAACTCACGTTGGAGATTGTGGAAACCTTTCCCTCCTTTCCATTAACCCAACTTCAGGGCTTCCAACCAGCTTCCCTTCTCCTCTTTTGAGTTTTAACCTTGTAAGCATGACATAAACTTGCAAACAGTTAAATGCTTCTTGCACAAAGAAAACCTAGTGCTCTTATACCAAAATGATCTGATTAAGAATATTAGTTTTGTTGTGTTAAGATCCTCCTCAAATTATAAATAAGATGGTATTCATGTGCTTAAGGATTCATTAGTTTTGCAAGTGAAAAATGAGTTTTTATGTTAATTTTATGAGCAATTTAACATAAAGTAGAAACTGAACATCGAAATATAAATGTATAGAACATCAACAAAAACACATTGCAATAGCAACATGATGAAGGAGTTCACCCCTCTTGGGTTAGTTGCCGAATTTTGGGCAATTTATGGAGCGAATAGTTGGGAAAACTAGGAGAAGTCATAACTTCTCCAGTTTTCAACCAAATTGGGTGTGGAAAGAGGTTAGGTATCTATTTGTTAACATTTTGGACTTATTGGAACAGGTTTTAGGAGAATTTAAGCATTATAAACACATTGTTTTACAGATTCGAGCATAATAGAGAGGCGCAAGCCATTAGAAGCTGGACCAAGGAGACGTAGCCCAAGAGGGGTGAACTCCTTCATCATGTTCCTGTTGTAATGTGTTTTTGGTGAAGTTTTGTAAATTTATATGTTGTTGTTCAGTTTCTATTTTATGTTAAATTGATCATAAAATTAACATAAAAACTTATTTTTCACTTGCAAAACTCATGAATCCTTAAGCACATGAATACAATTTTATTTTTAATCTGACGAGGATCTTAGCACAACAAAACTAATATTCTTAATCAGATCATACCCATAATTTTATTCATTGTAAGATAGCAGAAGAATTGAATTTCTTCCTATATCCAACACGAGAGTGTCAAGTGACGGTTGCAAATGGAGGAACTATAAATTGCTCTCGAAAATGCCATAATATCAAGCTAAGTATCAAGCTAACCATGGGGGTATATGTGTTGAATAGTCCAATGCTTTCCATTCCAATGGGTGGTGTTGATGTTGTACCAGGAGTCTAATGGTTACAATCTTTGGGGACGATTGCTTTCAATTTTCAAGTACGTTTCTTGATTTTTTTTTTGGGAGGGAAAGGAAGTTTAATTAAGGGATATTGTTGGGAAACCAGGAAATATAATCAACTCTAATGGCATGAAAAAGCTTATGAAGAAATAACAACATGGCGTAATTGCACAATTATGCTCACTAGGGGTTCAAACATCGAAATCATCTATTTCTCCAGATCTCCAAAATGTATTGGACAATCATTCCAAGGTGTTTGAGACTCCCAAAGGGCTCCCACCTATTAACAATCATGATCATGCATCACTTGATTCCAGGAAGTGTTCCTCCAAATATCAGGCCTTACAGATACCTTATGCCCAAAAGAGTTAAATTGAACATATGGTTGCATAAATGCTAGAGATTGGTAGAATTCAACCTAGTCAAAGTTCTTTATCTTCTCTATTAGTATTGGTGCACAAGAAGGATGGATCATGGCATATGTGTCTAGATTATAGGGAGCTCAACAAGCTCATTATTAAAGATAAATTTCCCATTCCTATCATTGATGAATTTTTGGATGAATTACATGGAGCAATTTACTTCACCAAGTTGGATCTTCATTCTGGATATCATCAAATTATAATGAAGATTGAATACATTATGAAAATAATATTCAGAACTCATGAGGGTCATTATGATTTTTTGGTCATGCCTTTTGGCCTTACTAATGCACATTCCACAGTTCAAGGTTTGATGAATTCCATTTTCAAACCCTTCCTTAGAAAATTTGTTTTAGTATTCTTTAATAATATATAAATTTACAACAAGTCTTGGAAGGATCATGTTCAACATGTTGATAGGGTGCTCAAACTACCGGAGGAGAAAAAATTATATGAAAAAACCTCCAAATGTTTCCTTGGAGTACAGGAGGTGGAATATTTGGGTCATATTGTATCTCATGAGTATGTTAAGGTAGATCGTAACAAAATTAAATCCATTAAGGAATGGAAAATCCCCACAACCATAAAAAATATTCAAGGATTTCTCGGTTTGACAGGGTATTATCACAAGTTTGTTAATAACTATGGGAGAATAGTGTCACCTCTAACATAATTACTAATAAAGATGTATTTTCTTGGACTCCATAAGAAACATAGGCCTTTGAACATCTTAAAGAGGCAATGTGCCACCAGTCTTAGCTATGCCAGACTTCACAATTTTTTTTATTGTGGAATGTGATGCTTAAGGAAATGGAATTGGTGTTTTTTTAATGCAAGAAGGAAGACTCATTGCTTTTTAAAGTCATCCAATCAAAGGAAAGTATTTTCACAAACCTTTTTATGAGAAGGAAATGTTGGCAATACTACATGTATTAAAGTAATGATGACCTTATGTAATAGGAAGACACTTCAAGGTAAAAATAGATCATGATAGTCTTAAATACTTTTTGGAGCAAAGATTATCTTCAAAGGAGCAGAAAAAATGGGTGACAAAGATGTTGGGTTATGACTTTAAAATCATCTACAAAAAAGGGACGCAAAATGTTGTTGCAAATTCACTCTCAAGAAAGGATGATGATGTGGAAGAATTTCTTTGTGCCATTTCTATCATCCAACCTGAGTGGATAACCGAAGTAAGGGATGAATGGAAGAATGATGAAGAGGTTTTGCCACTCATTCAAAAATTGTAGCAAGATCCTAGTACATATGATACATTTAGCTTGAAAAATGATTCATTATGGTACACAGATCGCTTATATCTATGTAAGAATTCCCAACTCAAACAAAAGATTCTTTTGGAATGTAGATCTCTCCCTTAGGAGGAACTTAGGATTTTTAAAAACTTACCATAGGGTTAAGACAGATATTTTTTGGGATGGCCTTAAATTTGACATTTAGAATTTTGTGATAGAATGTTTGGTTTGCCAACAAAATAAAGTTGAGACAATTAAGACCAAAATCTGTTGCAACCTTTAGCCATTCCAAGTCAAAATTGGGAGGAGGTATCAAAGAATTTTATCACAGGTATACCCAAGTCTAAAGGAAAGAGTGTCATCATGGTGGTAATTTAGATGCTTACCAAGTATGCTCACTTTTGTGCATTATCTCATCTTGTTAAATCCAATACATTTTCTACTGCATTTATGGAAAAGATTCAAAAGCTTCATGTAAATCCAAAGATTATAGTAAGTGAAAGAGATCCTATTTTCATTGGAAATTTTTGGATGAAATTATTTTCATATCTTGGTACTCAATTATCTCATAGCTCATCTTATCATCCTCAGCCTGATGGGAAAATCGAGCTAGTGAAAAAATGTTTGGAAGGATATCTTCGTTGCTTTATATCTAATAAACAAACACAATGGGTCAAGTGGTTACCTCTAGCTGAATGGTGGTATAACACTTCCTTCCATACATCAGAAAAAATGACCTCGTTTATGGAACTTTATGGAGATCATCCACAATCCATCACATCATCTTTAAGAAAAAGTTCTAAGGTTCAAGAAGTGGAATATCACATCGAGCATCAAAAACAAGTTCTCCAACTCTTAAAGGATAACCTCACTCTAGCACAAAATCAAATGAAACAATAGACAGATCAAAATCGCAATGAAAGAAATTTCGATGTAGGTGAGTGGGTATTTTTATGGCTACAACCATATAAAAAAAATCTCTCTCAAGAAATATAAGAAGGATAGTAAATTATCACGCAAGAACTATGGTCCTTACAAGGTGTTATAAAAGATTGGTACTATGGCATACAAATCGGAGTTGCTTTCATATTCCCTAGCACACCCTATTTTCCATGTGTCATGCTTAAAGAAGGTTATCTGTAACAAGCTTCCAGTTCAAATAGTGTTTCCAGAACTTGAAAAAGAAGTAAAAATCATATTTGAGCCTGAAGCAGTCACAAAAACAAGAACCCGACAAATACAAAATCGATCAATTTCAGAATTTCTCATTAAGTGGAAGAACTTACCCATTGAAGATTCCACATAGGAGGATGATAATTTTATACAGAAGCATCCAAAACTACTCAAGCATTGAGGAAAACACCTTTTGGAAGGAGAGAGGCATGATAGGTTGCTATAATACTAGTGTATCCCGCTTATTATTATTATTATTATTGTGCCCATGTAACCCCCATATTTTTATTGTTGTGCCCCATAGAAGCCCACTATTGTTATTGGTGTGCTCTCACATTATTATTGTTATGTATGCTCTGATTAGATTGTGACCCCTTAGACTCTTATATATATACAAATGAGGCCTTGTCATTTGTATCATCCAAGAATTGTTCATTTATGTAATGTAAAGCAAGCACCCCCCTCGAAGAGGATAACTTTTAAGTCGTTGATCTATCTATTTTTGAGTTAGTTGCATAACAAATTGGAAGAATGTTTTAGATCCTTAGAGCATAGTTTAGTGAACTTACAAATTTGGCATTTAGAGGCAAATTCAAAAAACTTGAGACAGTGACGAAAGAATGATTTTCAAAGGTGATAAATATTGGATTGAATTAAAGAAGAATGTTTGAGATGAAGTGAATAAATTTTATGAGAAATTTTGTTGAGCTCATACCCGATAAAATGGATTTCTGCACGAAGAATTACAATGTTAGTTTGATTGAGGATGTGTGAAAGATCTCATCTTTTTTATATATTGGATTTTGGTGAAAGAAGGAAGAATTCCAATGTGTGGATAGTACTTGAGAAAGGCCAAATCAAAAACCTGTGTTTTCAACGTTATATGTAGCTTCTCGAATAATCTTAACTCTTTGAGATATTACTCTCCATCATTGGATAGTAATAATTGGGTGTATATTTTCACAGTGGTCCATGTTGCGGGAAATTTTTGAAATAAATAGTATAAAGTATTTTTAATCCATCTGACTTCTCAAGTGGGCACTCCACCCATCATCAGGGACCAAAGATCTCATTGATATCAAGAAAATGTTGAGGAGCCTTAAATAGATAAGCATTCAAAGTGGTCGTTAATTCCAAATACTAATAAATTATATAAGAATTCAAAGTAGGCATTAAGGATTTTGAAGTAATCATTAATGAATATTAATAAATTAAGGAAGAATTCAAAGAATCCTTTACGGAATAATAATAATAATTAAAAGGGTAATTGTTAAAGGTAATAGGTTAAGGGATCTAAACAAAAGGTGAAGGGACCAAGTTAAAAGGGGTTGAAAATATTAAATTATCGAAATTAAATAAAATAAGGTGTAAACATGAGCGATAGGATTGAGAGATTCAATATAAGAAACAAACTAAAAAATAATATTCAATTAATAAGGAGGGAAAAACTCGAAGAAGGAAACTAAATTAACAATATAATTATATCTATCCAGAACTATATAAATCCAAACAAAATCAAAGGATCGAGTAGAACATAATGGAGAGAAAGGGGGCAAGGATGAAATGTTAAGTGGGGAATATTGAAGTAATGAAGAGATATAAATTAGAAATGATTAAGAAATATATATGAGAAAACATAGATGAAGAGAAAGGAATAAGACATTAAGATCCAAATGAAGGATAAAAAGGGATAAAAACAGAGGGAATAGAAGAGAGGACATGAGAGAAAGATAGTGAGGTGGGAGGGGAGGTTGCATATAAAAAAGTGATTCTATGGATAATTGGGTTCCATGAATGCCTTAGTATATAGCCATCTTCCCTATTGAAGTTGTTAGAGTGTGTTTCAATCTCAAGCACCTCAATATATATTAGTGTAGTTGTATAAGTTAAATAGTACATGAATGTTGATAGGCGTCATGAAATTACTAACATTTATTACATTACAATTACATTTGAGAAAAAACATCAAATCATATCTCCTCACATGAAAAAATTCATCATCTAATATTGTTCAACCATATTTAAGAAAATACATGTGAACGTATCTCCTTACATAGAAAAATCCATCATCTGATGTTTCTCATATATATAGATGAATCAAAATATAGACATATGATTTTAAATCAGCCTAAATCCATATCAACCCCAAATATATCAAGCACCAAGAGGGATCAAATCTCTTGAGGTGAAAACCTCTTTTTTGAGTGTAAAACTTGAGGAAAGTTTTGCACTTGAGAGGTTTGATCCCTCTCAGTGGTTAATAGATCTGGGGTTAATATGGATCTAGGCCAGTTATATCTCCCTCCATTTCTCCTTATTCGTCTCATGATATCATCCCCCCAAATTCTCTCTCTCTCTCTCTCCATATATATTTATCTCTCCCTTCCTCCCTCTAAATCTCCCTTATTCCCTCTCGCCCCCCCTCCATCTATATCTATACCTCCCTTTGTCTCTCTATCCCACCCTCCAAACAAACACTCTCTCTCTTCATATCTATTTATTTCTCACTCTCTCTCCATATCTATATATATCTCTCTCCCTCCCTCTTCCTCTTCCTCTATCTCTCTTCCCATTGCCTCTCTATGTTCCTTTTCTCTCTCCCTCTCCATCTCTCCCTCCTCACCCTCTCTCTTTCTCTACACCTTTCTCTCTTTATGTCTTTCTTCTTCCCTCCATCTCTATACCCTTCCCACTCCATTTCTCTCTCCCTCCCTCTTTCCTTCACTCTCTTTTCCTTCATCTCTCACTCACCTCCCTCTAGCTCACCCCCCATCTCTCTCTCTACCCTCCAACTCTGTCACTATCTCCCTCCTGGTCTCCTTCTCTTTCTCCTCTTCTCCCCTTTGTCCATCTCTGTGTCTCCCTCCTTCTCTCCTCTCTCACTCACTCTCTCTCCATCTATCCCTTGTTACTCCCCCTCTCTCTCCACCTCTATATATTTATGTATTTGTTCTTACCCCTCTCTCCACCTCTATATCTTTATGTTTTTGTTCTTCCCCCGCTCTCTCTCTCTCTCTCTCTCTCCCTCTCTCGCTCTCTCTCCCTCCATCTCTATCTCCTTCTCTCTCCCTTTCTCTCCCACCTCCCTCTATTTCTCCCTCCATCACACACACACACACACACACACACACACACACATAAACACTTTCTCTCTCTTCCTTCCAACTCTCTTGCTATCTCCCTCCCTCTCTCTCTCCTCCCCATCACTCTCACTCTCTATATTTCTCTCTTGCCCTCCAACTTTGTCACTATCTCCCTCCCTTCCTACCCCCTCCCCCCCTCTCGCTCCATCCATATGATCAATAATTATCACTCTATGCACAGTGATGTGTGGTTTGACGGTAACTCACATGGGCGAAGCCCGGGGAGACCGAAGTTCAAATCTCATTGAGTACAATGACCTGCTGTGGTGGTGGCTAGAGGGGCGGATTCCCCTTTCCCATGAGTCTGCTCTTGCCAAAATCATAGGAACTTAGTATACCCGACCTGCGGGTGGTTGGTTATGCTCTTGGGGTTATAGTGGCAGCTATGAGGTTTGATCCCGGGTCTCCCATAGATTAGGCTTGGCAGTTACCGATTCACCATGTGGTTAAAAAAAAAAATTATCACTCTATGTAATCAATGATAAATGTAAGTTTTAATATATTTTACATTTTAATTTTTTATTATGAAATGAGTTATGGTTTTCGGGCATGTGGTATTGATAAGACATGGTATTGGCCCATAGTTTTGTAACAAAATATATTTACAAGTTGATAATATCCACGCTAAAATGGAGGTGAATATTCATGGTTAAGAATATTATTATATTGTAAGTATTATATTTTTTGTGCTTATTAATTAAATTTAAATATAGTTATGGAATCATTACTAGTCCCAGTAGGACTCTAATGATGGATTTTTATATCGATCACTATTAGTTTAACAATGACCAATGCAAATTATAATGTTTAAATTTGAAAAATAAATATTATTTTTCAATATTGTTAAAAAACTATTTTTCAAACATTTGATTAGACCATAACTTGAAGGTCTTGTTGCAACCTTTTCACAATGCAATGTCATGTGAATAACTACCTTATATATTTCATGCCATAATTTATGGATTTGGTTGCAATATTCATGCATGATTTTTAGATATTTGTGTAGTGATTTTTTTAGAAGCTTTGTAGTAAAACCATCCAAAAATAAAATCATTGAAAATAACTTATTCTTACAAGGAGTTACTTCCCACCATTATTTATGCTTTCCTCAACACTTATGTAGGAGTAAAATTGTAAATATGTAGACTTACTCGTCACCTACTAAAATTTATACAAGTTACCACCAACTCAAAATAAAAAATGAAGATATATATATGTAAAATTATATATATATATATATATATATATATATATATATAATTTTAAATATAAATACATATACAATTTATATATATTACTTATATATATATATATATATATATAATTTTAAATATATTATTAATTTATATACTTAAAATTATATATATATATATAATATTATACCACATATAATATTATATAGTATAAAATTATATATATTATACTATACTCTATATATAGATTATATTATATTATATATATAAATATATATTATAGTATATTATATATTATATATATAATGTTTATATATATATATATATATATATATATATATAGTGGAATCATTACTAGTAGGACTCTACTAATGGATTTTTATATTGATCACTATTACTTTATAAAAATCCATTATTAGAGTTCTATTATTGATCACTATTAGTTTATAAAAATCCATTATTAGAATTCTATTAGGACAAGTAATGATTCCATAATATAAATTTTATATACATATAAATTGTATATATATAATATATATATGTAATATAATATATATATCTATATATATAGTATAATATTATGTTATATATAATATAATATATATATAATATAATATTTAAATATATAATATACTAAATAATATATATATATTTTGCATTATAGCGATGTAATAATATAAAAAAAAAATAGTAATAATATATAATTTTAAATATATTATTACTTTATATACTTAAAATTATATATATATATATATATATATATATATATATATATATATTATACTATATATAATATTATATATATATATATATATATATATATATGTATATGTAATATAATATTATATAATATATATGATATAATATATTATGTTATATAATTATTATATATATATATATCTATAATTCTAAATATAAATATATATACAATTTATATATATATATATATATATATATAATTTATATTATGGAATTATTATTAGTTTCAGAAGGACTCTAATAATAGTTTTTTATATTGATCACTATTAGTTTATAAAAATCCATTATTAGAGTTTTACTAGGACAAGTAACAATTCCATAATATAAATTGTATATATATTTATATTTAAAATTTTATATATATGTAATATATATATATATATATAACCATTATTAGAGTTCTACTGAGACTAGTAATGATTCCATAATATAAATTATATATATATAAATTGTATATATATTTATATTTAAAATTATATATATGTAATCTATATATATATAAATATATATATTCTGGAATCATTACTAGTCTCAGTGAAACTTTATTAATGGTTATATATATATATTATATTACATTACATATATATATAATTTTAAATATAAATATATATACAATTTATATATGTATAATTTATATTATGGAATCATTACTAGTCTCAGTGGGAGTCTGATAATGGTTTTTTATATTGATCACTATTAGTTTATAAAAATCCATTATTAGAGTCTTACTTGGACAAGTAATGATTCCACAATATAAATTATATATATATATATATATATATATATATATATATAAATTGTATATATATTTATATTTAAAACTATATATATATATATATATATATATATATATATATATATATATTATTATATTATTATTATGATGGAATCATTACTAGTCTCAGTAGGACTCTAGTAATGGCTTTTATGAACTAATAGTGATCAATATAAAAAACCATTATTAGGGTCCTACTGAGACTAGTAATTGATCACTATATATATATATATATATATATATATATATATATATATCATGGAATCATTATTAGTCTCAGTAAAACTCTAATAATGGTTTTTTATATTGATCACTATTAGTTCATAAAAATCCATTATTAAAAAAGTCTTACTGGGACAAGCAATGATTCCATAATATATATATATATATATATATATATATATATATATATAATGGAATCATTATTAGTCTCAGTGAGACTCTAATAATGGTTTTTTATATTGATCACTATTAGTTTATAAAAATCCATTATTAGAATCCTATTGGGACAAGTAATGATTCCATAATATAAATTATATGTATATATAAATTGTATATATCTTTATATTTAAAAAATTATATATATATATATATAATTTTAAATATATAAATTATAATATTATATAAATATATATCTTATAATCTTTTATATAAATATATATATATAAATATATATACAATTTATATAAATATAATTTGTATTATGGAATCATTACCAGTCTTAGTATGACTCTAATAATAGTTTTTTATATGGACCATTATTAGTTTATAAAGATCCATTATTAAAGTCCTACTAGGACAAGTAATGATTCCATTATATATATATATCTATATCTATATATATATATATATAAACTATATATATATTTATATTTAAAATTATATATATATATCTATCTATATATAATTTTAAATATATAAATTATAATATTATATAAATAGATATATTATAATATTATATATATATATATCTATCTATATATATATATATATATATATATATATTATTATGGAATCATTACTAGTCTTAGTAAGACTCTAATAATGGTTTTTTATATTGATCACTATTAATTTATAAAAATCTATTATTAGATTATTACTGGGACAAATAATGATTCCATAATATATATATATATATATATATATATATAAAAAAGTACAATATATATAATATTATACTATATATATATACACTAAATAATATATTACATATAAATATTATATATATATATATATATATATATATATATATATATAATTTAGATTATGTAATCATTACTAGTCCCACTGGGACTAGTAATGATTCCATAATATAAATTATATATATATAAATTGTATATATATTTATATTTAAAATTATATATATTATACTATACTATATATAGATTATATTATATTATATATATAAATATATATTATAGTATATTATATATATATTTTGTGGAATCATTACTAGTACTAGTAGGACTCTAATAATGGATTTTTATATTGATCACTATTACTTTATAAAAATCCATTATTAGAGTTCTATTATTGATCACTATTAGTTTATAAAAATCCATTATTAGAATTTTATTAGGACAAGTAATGATTCCATAATATAAATTTTATATACATATAAATTGTATATATATAATATATATATATATATATGTAATATAATATATATATCTATATATATAGTATAATATTATGTTATATATAATATAATATATATATAATATAATATTTAAATATATAATATACTAAATAATATATATATATATATATATATCGTATTGCACTGTAGCGATGTAATAATATAAAAAAAAGAATAGTAATAATATATAATTTTAAATATATTATTACTTTATATATTTAAAATTATATATATATATATATAGATATAATATTATACTATATATAATATTATATATATCATATATAATTTAATATATATATATATATATATATAATACATTATGTAATATAATATAATATAATATATATATGATATAATATATTATGTTATATAATTATTATATATATATATATATATATATATATATATATATATATAATTCTAAATATAAATATATATACAATTTATATATATATATATATATATATATATAATTTATATTATGAAATTATTACTAGTTTCAGAAGGACTCTAATAATAGTTTTTTATATTGATCACTATTAGTTTATAAAAATCCATTACTAGAGTTTTACTAGGACAAGTAACAATTCCATAATATAAATTGTATATATATTTATATTTAAAATTTTATATATATGTAATATATATATATATATCTATATATATATATATATATATATATATAACCATTATTAGAGTTCTACTGAAACTAGTAATGATTCCATAATATAAATTATATATACATATATATATATATATATAAATATAAATTGTATATATATTTATATTTAAAATTATATATATGTAATCTATCTATATATATATATATATATATATATATATATATATATTCTGGAATCATTACTAGTCTCAGTAAAACTCTATTAATAGTTATATATATATATATATTACATTACATAGATATATAATTTTAAATATAAATATATATACAATTTATATATGTATAAGTTATATTATGGAATCATTACTAGTCTTAGTGGGAGTTTAATAATGGTTTTTTATATTGATCACTATTAGTTTATAAAATCCCATTATTAGTCTTACTGGGACAAGTAATGATTCCACAATATAAATTATATATATATATATATATATATATATATAAATTGTATATATATTTATATTTAAAACTATATGTATATATATATATATATATATATATATCATGGAATCATTATTAGTCTCAGTAAGACTCTAATAATGGTTTTCTATGTTGATCACTATTAGTTCATAAAAATCCATTATTAAAAATGTCTTACTGGGACAAGCAATGATTCCATCATATATATATATCTATATCTATATCTATATCTATATCTATATATATTATGGAATCATTATTAGTCTGTGAGACTCTAATAATGGTTTTTTATATTGATCACTATTAGTTTATAAAAATCCATTATTAGAATCCTACTGGAACAAGTAATGATTCCATAATATAAATTATATATATATAAATTGTATATATATTTATATTTAAAATTATATATATATATAGATATATATATATATATATATATATAATTTTAAATATATAAATTATAATATTATATATTATATATATAATATTATAATATTATAATATATTATATTAAATATTATATTATATTATATATATAGTTTTAAATATAAATATATATACAATTTAAATAAATATAATTTGTATTATGGAATCATTACTAGTCTTAGTAGGACTCTAATAATAGTTTTTTATATGGACCACTATTAGTTTATAAAAATCCATTATTAAAGTCCTACTGGGACAAGTAATGATTCCATAATATAAATTATATATATATTATATATATATATATATATAAACTGTATATATATTTATATTTAAAATTATATATATATATCTATCTATATATATAATTTTAAATATATAAATTATAATATTATATAAATAGATATATTATAATATTTTATATATATATATATATATATAATTTTAAATATAAATATATATAAAATTTATATTATGAAATCATTATTAGTCTCAGTAAGACTCTAATAATGGTTTTTTTATATTGATCACTAATAATTTATAAAAATCCATTATTAGATTCCTACTGGGACAAGTAATGATTCCATAATATATATATATATATATATTAGTACAATATATATAATATTATACTATATATATATATATACTAAATAATATATTACATATAAATATATATATATATATATATATATATATATATATATATATAATTTAGATTATGTAATCATTACTAGTCCTACTGGGACTAGTAATTATGGATTATATACATATATATAATTTTAAATATAAATATATATACAATTTATATTATGGAATCATTACTAGTCTCAGTAGGACTCTAATAATGGATTTTTATAAACTAATAGTGATCAATATAAAAAACCATTATTAGAGTCCTACTAAGACTAATAATGATTCCATAATATATATATATATATATATATATATATATATATATATATATATTTAAAATTTTATATATTAATATAAATTATATATATATATATATATATACAATTTATATATATAATTTATATTATGGAATCATTACTAGTCTCAGTAAGACTCTAATAATGGTTTTTTATATTGATCACTATTAATTTATAAAAATCTATTATTATAGTCGTACTGAGACTAGTAATGATTCCATAATATAAATTCTATATATGTTTATATTTAAAATTATATATATATATATATAATTAATTAATTAATTGATTTTAAATATATAAATTATATATATATATATATATATATATATAATATAATATTTAAATATATAATATACTAAATAATATACTCTATATATATTATATTATATATATATAAATATATATATATATAATTTATATTATGGAATCATTATTAGTTCTTATAGGACTCTAATAATAGATTTTTGTGAACTAATAGTGTTCGATATAAAATCCCATTATTAGAGTCTTACGGGTACTAATAGTGATTCCATAATATTATATAATATATAATATTATATAATATAATATATAATATATGATATTATATATTATGGAATCATTACTAGTACCAATAAGACTCTAATATTGGATTTTTATAGACTAATAGTGATCAATATAGAAATCCATTATTAGAATCTTATTAGGAATAGTAATGATTCCATAATATATAATATATAATATTATAATATATAATATTATATTATATAATAATGTAATATTATATTTTATAATAACATATTATATCCTATTGCACTGTAGCGATGTAATCATATTAAAAAAAATTGAAAAATTCTGATCGTTTTGTCTAGTAGTATTTCCGCGGTTTGGCAATGAAAAATTTCAGGTAATTCACCAATAAATACAAAAAAAACATGTTTGATTCCAGCCAAAATAGAACCTAATACACTTTTATTGTGTAAACATTTTCCGACCTTTCCACCAATTCGAAATGTTGTCGGTAGAGGAGGAATTAAGAATAATTTTTTGTGTGAGACGAGAATTATTTTAATGTTTTTTCTACATTTTGTAGTATAGGCATTGAGTTCTCCCCGTAGGAAAAGTTGAGTGGCAGTCATAGCGTCTTCATCGAATTAATGGTCCGAAACAATTTCCATTCTCGGTATGTGGGCAAATGTATTTGATGAAACGAAGAAAGACATAGAGAAGTAATTAATGGCCACTGAAATGCATGGTGGGAAGGAATTATTGCACTGCCAAGAAAAATAAAATCATGAATGTGGCTTTGAAATCCATAAAATTTCTATCCTCTCATAAATCATGATAAGTGATCACCATTTAATATCATTGCATCAAAATATACATTTTATTATTAACATGTCAGGAGAACCAGTTGTTTTTGACATTTGTTTCAGGTATAGAGACATTTTGACAAGCTAGGTTCTCCATGTCTATAACATCATGAGACATACTAGGAAATTCTTATAGACATCTTCCAACCCTTATCCAATCCAATGGGATGGCCCACTAACCGGCTATATTTATCTGGACGTAAAGAATTAACCCTAGGAAAATTGTTCAATTTTCCATGTAGAAATGAAAATATAGTTTGAATTTTAAAAATATATCATGTTTTGTACTTTATTCATTGGAAAGTATCCAATCTAGATCCATATTAATCCCATATCTATCAAGCGTTGAGAGGGATAAAATCTCTTGAGGTGCAAAGTTCTTTTTTGAGCGAAACTTGATCCCTCTTGGTGCTAGTTAGATCCAATGTTAAGATGGATCTAGGTTGGTTTCAGTCATGTGCGGTGTCAAAAATATAAGTTGAAAATATCATTAATTTTTTCATGTTAAATATATTTAACATGTCTTTTTGTTTGGTTGTCTTTGTCGATATTCTCTTTGATATTCTATTTGACGTTTTCTTCTTTCTTCTTTTTCTTGTTCAATTGTTATTTTTAGTTCATTTCTCTTTTCATCATGTTCTTTAGTTGTCATTTCTAGTTTTTTTTCTCTCTTAATCATGTTCCTTACTTGTCATTTCCTCTCGTTTTCTCTGTTGATTTCCTATTTGTTGTGTGTCTTCTTATTTTCTTTGTTGTTTACTTCTTTCTCTATATGCTCTTTGATGTTAGCTATGATGTTCTCTTCTCTCTTATGCTTCTTGTACACTTGTCATTTCTAGTGCCTTTATTTGGTCTTCATGCTATTGATTTGTCATATCCTGTTATGAAACCAACTCACAAAAAGATAGAAAAGATAGATCAACGATTTAAAATCAGCCTCTTCAAGCGGGCAACCTCCTTTACATTAGCAAAATGAAAAATTCTTAGATGATACAAATGACAAGACCTTCTTTCTATATATAGGAGTCTATGACATTGCAATATAATCAAAGCCAACATAAAGATAATAATATAAGGGCACAACAATAACAATAGTGGGCTTCTATGGGGTACAATAATAACAATATGGGGACAATAGGGGCACAATAATAATGATAAGGACTACAATGAAAATAGTAATGGGGGAATCACTAGTATTATAGGGACCTAACATGTTGCTCTCATTCAAAAATGAGTTTTCCTCAATGCTTGAGTAGTTCTGGATGCTTCCGTATAAAATTCTCATCCTCCCATGTGGAATCTTCACTGGGTAAATTCTTCCACTTGATGAGATACTCCTAAATTGATCGATTTCGTAGCTGTAGAGTTCTTATTTCTGTGACTCCTTTAGGTTCCAATATGATTTTTCATTCCTCGTCAAGTTCTAGAAATATTTTTTGAACTCAAAGCTTTTCACCTATTGTTATGAAACCAGCTCACAAAAAGATAGAAAAGATAGATGCACGCCTTAGAAATAAGCCTCTTTGAGTGGGCAACCTCCTTTACATTACACAAATGAACATTTCTTAAATGATACAAATGACAAGACCTCCTTTCTATATATAGGAGTCTAAGGGGTCATAATATAATTAGAGCCAACATAACAATAATAATGTAAGTGCACAATAATAACAATAGTGGGCTTCTATGGGGCATAATAATAAAAATATGGGGACTACATGGGCACAACAATATAATAAGGGGGTTGTACTAATAACAATAAGGGGTTAGACTAGTAGTATAGTGACCTAACATGCCCTCTCCTTCAAAAAGTCTTGTCCTCAACGTTTCAGTAGTTCTTGCTGCTTTTGTATAAAATTCTTGTCCTCCCATGTGGAATCTTTAGCGGGTAAGTTCTTCCACTTGATGAGATACTATGAAATTGATCAAATTCGTAGTTGTCAGGTTCTTATTTCTCTGACTGCTCTAAGCTCCAAAATGACTTTTCCTTCCTCGTCAAGTTCTGGCAATATTGTTTGAACTAGGACATTCTACAAATTTTGAATGAGTGGCCACACTTCTTGGTCCTTCTTCCATTCATACTTTGCTTCATTTATCTAATCTAGTTGGATAATAGAAATGGCGCACAACAATGCTTCCACATCCTCATCCTTTCTTAGGAGTGCATCTGCCACAACATTTTGCTTCCCTTTTTTGTAGATGATTTCAAAGCCATAACCCAACATCTTTGTGGCCCATTTTTGTTTCTCTTCAAAGGATAATATTTGTTCTAAAAAGTATTTAATACTATCATGATCCATTTTTACCTTGAAGTGTCTTCCAATTAGGTAAGGTCACCATTTCTTAAGTGCGTATAACATTGCCAACGTTTCCTTCTCATAAATAGCTTTCTTGAGGGACATTTGTTTGTATGTATGTAAACATAAAAATACCCATTCACCTACATCAAAACTTCTTTCATTGTGATGTTGATATGCCTATTGTTTCATTTGATTCTGCACCAAAGTGGCGTTATCCTTTAAAAGTTGGAGAACTTGTTGTTGATGCTCGATGTGATATTTCACTGCTTGAATCTTTTTCTTCTTGAGATGTCTTTCTATAGTGAGAGTTTGAGGAGTGGTAATTTCTTCCAATGCATTACAAGATATGGTCGGATTCATTTCTTAATGCTCTATGTGATCTTTTACTTCTTGAATATTTTTCTTCTTGATATGTCCTTCTATATTGATAGTTTGAGGAGTGGTAATTCCGGCATTGCATTACAAGATATGGTCAGATTCATTTCTTGTTTCTTAATGTGGTCTTTCACTTCTTGAACCTTTTTCTTCTTGATATGTCCTTCTATCTTAAGAGTTTAAGGAGTAGTAATTCTTTCTAATGCTTTACAAGATATGGTCGGATTCATTTCTTCTTTCTCCAGGGTTGATTCCTGGTGTATATACTCTTCTTTTGACGTTTCTTGATCCTTTTCTTCCTCCTCTTCGTAATCTATATAAAATATTTTCTTCTCAGCACACTTATGACCTTTAGTGCATTTGCTATCACAATTGTAACAAAGCCCTTTTTCTCTTTTTTCTTCCAATTGTTGTGGTGTCACCCTTGTAGGTTGCGGAAGGCTAGGAGAAACAACACATCCATGTTTATAGTTGCGAGTGGTAGAATTCCTTTTGCCATAATTTTTCTTTCCACTTTCCTTGCCAACCTGAATGCCTTCTCCAATGAATCAAGTTCCCAAAGATGAACCTCATGTTGAATGTTATCCTTTAAAGTCCCTATGGAGACATCAATCCTCTGCTTTTCCAGAATATAATTTTCCCTTATATTCAATTTTTGAAAGTCCACAATGTGCTCTGCCATTGAACACTTTTGTTTGAGATTTATCAATTGGCTAAAGAAGGTGTTTCTCTTTGTATCCTCATAATGTGCTATCATTTCCTCCATGAAAATTGACCACGTGACAAGTGGTTTATGAGAACAAAGCCCTTTATACCATAAAAATTGATTTGGTTATAAATAATTAGATGCAATACATACCTTTTATAACACTGGTACACCATGTAGGTCAAAACATTTCTCCATCTGTAGTATCCAATTTACCGGATCCTTGCCATCAAACTTCCTCATTTCGCTTTTTCTTGATTTTAGGAGCTTGATCTTGAAACGACTGTAGCTCTTTAATTTCGGAGCTTTCAATTTTGAGATCGCAACTTGCAGTATTCCTCTGCGTCCTCTTTCCAATGCCACCAGTGTGATCGAAATTGGATTCTCCAAGAAAGAGTTATGTATAATCTCCCAAGATGACCTAATTATACAACTTTTCATAATAGCGAACTTCATGCCACGTGTCACTTCCTTGACCTTGATCCGGATTTAAACAGGAACGCAACAAATTACAGAGATAACCATATACATAAAGATGCAACGGAAATAATACTTCATTTCATTAATGGAAAATGCTGAAATATGCTTACAACCAGAAATGGAAATAAACCAGCTAGGGCGATGGTAGCTTATCTCTGAGAAGAGATGTGATGGCTACATGCCTCTGAACTGTGTTACAATGAGGCTCGAAGGCCTATTTATTGTTGAGAAACAATGAAAAACCCTTAACATTCCAAAACCTAACCCTAGGAGATGAAACGCCAAACTGTGGGCCCCGTTTGGGGTAAATTAGTACATCAACTTCCCGGGGTCGTAACTATGGCATATGATCTTCGTTTGACGCATACAATAGCTCGTTAGAAAGATCTATCTGAGTACTATCATTGTTGGAATGGGCAACATCGGTCCATTCCATGGACCCATGTTGCCCCTGGATTCCCCAAAAAACATCGTTTAGGGCCTCAAAACGGCTCCGGAAGTTCAGGACCCGAAAAACTGCTAAAAATAGTAAGTTGTGCTACAATTAAGGAAACTGAAAATGCTGAGAAAGACAATGGTGGGGGTCCAGGTGGACTTTGCAGGTGGCCACCAATATCCACCTGGATCAGACCTTCAGGTCTAAAAAATATATACAAAATACTACAATCCGTCCTCTTTTTGTAACGTCTTATGAAATTTCAATCTGATGCTCAAAGAGAAAGTTATGACGATTTTCCTAAGGTTACCTATTTAAGATGTAATGCGGGAGTTTGCAAAAACTCTAACTTCGTCAGATCATATATCCGAAAATATAGCGAGACAAGATCTAAAATTTGGACCCAAGGTTCAGACCAGTTTCTTCTCAAATGGGTTTTTTTTTAATCTTTTGAAACTTTGTAGTGAAAACTTTATAGCGAAAATTCCACAATGGCCTGTTTTAGATGAAATTCTGGAGCTTGCAAAAACGATAACTTCCTCAGATCATATCTCCAAAAATATAGTGAGACAAGCTCTGAAATGCAGACTCTAGGTTCAACGAGATTTCGTCTCAAATGGGTTTGATTTTTAGCTTCTGAAACATCGCAAAAATAAAGTTATAGCAAAAATGCCACGATGACCTGTTTGGAGCAACGAAAACCCTAGAATCAAAAGCTTACCAAAAGTTATGAAACCAACTCACAAAAAGATACAAAAGATAGATGAACGCCTTATAAATAAGCGTCTTCGAGGGGTAAACCTCCTTTACATTACACAAATGAACAATTCTTAGATGATACAAATGGCAAGACCTCCTTTCTATATATAGGAGTCTAAGGGGTCATAATATAATCAAAGCCGACATAACAATAATAATGTAAGGGCACAATAATAACAATAGTGGGCTTCTATGGGGCACAATAATAACAATATGAGGACTACATGGGCACAACAATATAATAATGGGGTTGTACTAATAACAATAAGGGGTTAGACTAGTAGTATAGTGACCTAACACCTATAACCTTCTTTAAGCATGAAACATTGAAAAATAGGTGCACTCAGGATGCTGCAGGAAGATCCAATTTGTATGCCATAGTACCAATCTTTTGCAACACATTGTATGGACCATAATACTTTTGTGATAATTTATTATCCTTCTTAGCTTGTTTGAGGGACATTTGTTTAGGTGGCTGTAACCGTAGGAATACCGAGTCACCTACATCAAAACTTCTTTCGCTACGATGTTGATTTGCCTGTTGTTTCATTTTATTCTACGCCATAGTGAGGTTATCCTTTAAGAGTTGGAGAATTTGTTGTTGATGCTAGATCTGATCTTCAACTGCTTGAACCTTATTATTTTCTCTTAAATATGATGTCATGTATGGTAGATAATATCCATGAAGTGCCATAAATGGGGTCATTTTTGCTGCAGTATGGAAGCAAGTGTTATACCACCATTGAGCCAGAGGCAACCATTTGGCCCATTGTGTTGTTTATTAGAGACAAAGCAATGAATATATCCTTCCAAAAATTTGTTTAGTATCTTAGCCTTCAGATTGAGGTGATAAGATGAGCTATGAGCTAAATGAGTACTAAGACAAGAAAATAATTATGTCGAAAAATTTCCAATGAAATTGGGATCTTTGTCGCTTACAATAATCTTTGGGTTTCCATGTAGCTTTTGAATTGTTTCCATAAATATAGTAGAAACTGTATTGGCTTTAAATGGATGAGATAATGCACAAAGTGTACATACTTGGTAAGTTTGTCAACTACCACCATGATGACGCTCTTTCCTTCGTACTTGGGTAAACCTATGATAAAATCCATTGAAACCTCCTCCCAGTGTTGGCTTGGAATGGATAAATGTTGTAATAAACCTGGGGTCTTAATTGTTTCAACTTTATTTTGTTGGCAAACCATACATTCCGCCACAAACTTTTGATATTTGTTTTAAGGCCATCCCAAAAAAAATTATTCTTAACCCTGTGGTAAGTTTTTAAAAATCTTGAGTGCCCTCCTAAGGGAGAAGTGTGCAATTCCATAAGAATATTTTTTTCGAGTTGATAATTCTTACCTAGGTATAAGCGATCTTTGTACCATAATGAATCATTTTTCCAGCTAAATGTATCAAATGTACTGGGATCTTGTTTGTAACTTTTAAATGAGTTCCCACACTTTTTTGACATTCTTCCATTCATCCCTTGCTTCGTTTATCCTATCTGGTTGGATAATAGAAATGCTGCAAATCAATGCTTCCACGTCTTCATCATTTCTTGAGAGTGCATCTGCCACAACATTTTTCTTCCCTTTTTTGTAAATGTTTTCAAAGTCACAACCCAACATATTTGTGACCCATTTTTGTTTCTTTTCTGAAGATAATCTTTGTTCTAAAAAGTATTTAAGACTATCATGATCCGTTTTTACCTTCAAGTGTCTTCCCCTTAGGTGAGGTCGCCATTTCTTAAGTGCATGTATTATTGCCAACATTTCCTTCTCATAAATAGCTTTGTGTAAATATTTTCCTTTGATTGGATGAATTTCGAAAGAAATGGGTATTTCTTCTTGTATTAAAACAACACTAATTCCATTTCCTAGGCATCACATTCCACAATAAAGATTTTTGTGAAGTCTGACATAGCTAAGACTAGTGCTTGGAACAGTGCCTCTTTAAGATGTTCAAAGGCCTTTGTTGCTTATCGAGTCCATGAAAATGCATATTTCTTCAATAATGTTGTTAGATGTGCTGCTATTCTCCCATAATTATTAACAAACATGTGATAATACTGAACCCGAGAAATTCTCGCAGATACTTTATGGATTTGGGGATTTTCCATTCCTTAATGGCTTTAATTTTTCTACCGTCTACCTTAACACCTTCATGAGATACAATATGACCTAGATATTCCACCTATTGTACTCCAAAGAAACATTTGGAGCTTTTTCCATATAATTCTTTCTCCTCCAATTGTTTGAGCACCCTGTCAACATGTTGAACATGATCCTTCCAAGACTTGTTGTAGATTAGTATATCATCAAAAAGTACTAACAAAAATTTTCTAAGGGTGGGTTTGAAAATGGAATTCATGAAACCTTGAAATGTCGAAGGTGCATTGGTAAGGCCAAAAGGTATGACCAAAAATTCATAATGACCCTCATGATTTTTAATTTTTTTTTCGGAATGTCTTCAGTCTTCATTATGATTTGATGATATCCTGAACGAAGATCCAACTTGGTGAAGTAAATTGATCCATGCAATTCATCAATGACAGGAATGTGAAATTTATCTTTAATAGTGATCTTGTTGAGTTCCCTATAATTTGGACACATGCGTCATGATCCATCCTTCTTGTGAACCAATACTATTATTGCAGAGAAAGAACTTTGACTAGGTTCAATTATACCAGCCTCTAGCATTTCTGCAACCATACGTTCAATTTTACTCTTTTGAGCGTAGATATATTTGTAAGGCCCGATGTTTGGAGGAACACTTCCTGGAATCAAATGAATATCATGATCATGACCACGAATAGGTAGGAGGCCTTTGGGAGTCTCAAATACCTTGGAATGATTTTCCAAGACTTTTTGGAGATCTGGAGAAATAGATGATTTCGATGTAGGAACATCTAGTGAACATAATTGTGCAATTATGTCTCATTGTTCTTTATTTAGAAGCTTTGTGATTCCATTAGAGCTGATTATCTTTCCTGGTTTCCTTGTGATACCCCTTAATTCAACTTCCTCTCCTTCCAAAAAAAATTTGATGAAAAGTTCTTGAAAATTAAAAGATATTGTACCCAAGGATTGTAACCATTGGACTCCTAGTACAACATCAACACCACCATTGGAATGGAAAGCATTAAATACATATTCTCCCATGGATAGCTTGATATTATTGCACTTACCAGAGCAATTTATGGTTCCTCCACTTGCAACCATCACTTGACACTCTGGTGTTGGATATAGGAAGAAATTCAATTCCTTCGCTATCTTACAATGAATAAAACTATGGGTACTACCTGAATCAATAAACATTATTACCCTTTTCTTCTTGATATGTCCTTCTATCTTGATAGTTTGAGGAGTGGTTATTCTGGCCAATGCATTACAAGATATGGTTGGATTCATTTATTCTCTCTTTACGGTTTGTTCCTGGTGTGTATCCTCTTCTTTTGATGTTTCTTGTTCCATCTCTTCTTCCTCTTCACAATATATGTAAAATAATTTCTTCTCGGTACACTTATAACATTTAGTGTATTTTCTATCACAACTGTAACAAAGCTCTTTTGCTGTTTTTTCTTCTAATTGTTGTGGTGTCAACCTTCTAGGTTGTGGAAGCCTAGGGGAAACAACACTTCCATCTTTATAGTTGTGATTGGTGGGCTTTCTTGTTGCCATAATTTTGCTTTCAATTTTTCTTGCCAACTTGAATGCCTTCTTCAATGAATCAGGTTCCCAAATGTGAACCTCATGTTGGATTCTATCCTTTCAAGCCCATATGAACACATCAATCCTATGCTCTTCTGGGATATCTTTTACCCTTATATTCAATTTTTGGAATTCCTCAATATGCTCCACCATTGGACCCTTTTGTATGAGATTTATCAAATGGCTAAAGAAGGTGTTTCTCTTTGTATCCTCATAATGTGCTATCATTTCATCGGTAAAAATTGACAAAGTGACAATTTGTTTATGGTATCAAATCCATCGATACCATACAAACTGATTAGGTTCCAAATATAAGGTTGCAATGCATACCTTTATGTGTTTTGCACATTATGTAGATCAAAATATTGTTCCATTTGTAGTATCCATGTTATAGATCCTTGCCATCAAACTTCCTCATATCGATATTTGGAACGTGGTTGGCCTTTACTCCAATGTTAGAGTGTATGAAATCATGATTAACATTTATTTTTCTATCATCATGAGTTTTCTAAACTACTTTTTCGCCATTAGGAAGCCTTTCTTGTAGAAGCTTTGTCAAACCTTCCTTGAAACCTTCCACATCTTTCTTCAAATTTTTTTATTTTATCATTCCTTCAATCATGATTAACATTTATTTTTTTCTCATTCCTATTTTTCTCTACTACCTTTTCTCCATTAGGAATCCTTTCTTGTAGCAACTTTGTCAAACCTTTCTTCTAACCTTCCATGTCCTTCTTCCAATCTTCAATGTTCTCTTTCATACCATCCATATTAGCTTCCATGAATTTCTTTAAACCATCCATCTTAACTTCTGTTACTTTTTGGGAGAGTGAAATTTGTTGCACTTGGTCTCATAATTTTGATATATCTTGTTGCATTTCTTCCTCTTCTTCATAAGTCATGCTAGATCTTTTAGCTTTCTTACTACGTGTTTCCATTTTCTTTCTTCGGGGCATCAATTAATGATAATTATTCTTCACTATTCCCTTTTAATTCCTTCAAACTAATTTTTCAAACCAAAGTTATGCAAAATTTTAAAATAACTACACACTTTTTTTCACTTTGTAGGAGCTTGATATTGAATCTGATGTATCTCTAAAATTTTAGGTCTCCAAGGACTGAAATTGCAAACTGTGTCAGCCCTCCGAGTCCTATTTCCAACACCACTAGTCTGATCGAAATTGCATTCTCCAATAAAGTGTTATGCCCAATATTCGAAGATGACCTAATTATACACTTTTGCAATAGGGCGAACTTGTACGAAGTACCATGTGTCATTGTTTCAACCTTCAGACCTAAAAACGATGCACGAAAACTACAGTCTGTCCCCTTTTGTGACTTCTTAGGAAATTTCAATATGATACTCAAAGAGAATGTTATGACGATTTTCCCATGGTCACCTGTTTTGGATGTAATTCGGGAGCCTGCAAGAACGCTAACTTCCTTGGATCATATGTCCGAAAATATAGTGAGACAAGATCTGAAATTAGGATCTAAGGATCCTCGAGATTTTACCTCAAATGGGTCTTTTTTTAGCTTCTAAAATGTCATAGAAAAAAGGTTATAGCAGAAATTCCATGATGAGTTGTTTTGGAGCAGCAAAACCTAGAATCTAGCCTCTGATACCAAATGTTATGAAACCAGCTCAAAAAAAGATAGAAAATATAGATCAATGATTTCAAAATCAACCTCTTCGAGGGGGAAACCTCCTTTACATTACCCAAATGAACAATTCTTGGACAATACAAATGACGAAACCTCCTTTCTATATATAGGTATTTAAGGGGCCGCAATATAATGAAAGTCAACATAATAATAATAAGATAAGGGCACAACAATAAAAATAGTGGACTTCTATGGGGCACAATAATAACAATATGGGGACAACAGGGGCACAATAATAACAATAAGGGCTACAATGATAATAGTAATGGGGGAATCACTAGTATTATAGGGACCTAACATATCCTCTAGATTATTTTGTTGATTTTATCTTTGTTGTGCATTTTCTTCTATTCTTTGTTGCATCTTTCTTTCTCTATATGCTCTTTGATGTTGTCTATGGTGTTCTCTTCTCTCTTATTCTTCTTGTACACTTGTCATTTCTAGTGCCTTTATTTGGTCTTCATGCTCTTCGTTTGTCATATCCTCTAGATTTTTTTGTTGATTTTCTCTTTATTATGCATTCTCTTCTATTCTTTATTGCCCCTTTCTTTCTCTATATGCTCTTTGATTTTATCTATGAAATTATCTTCTCTCTTCTTCTTCTTGTAAGCTTGTCATCTCTAGTACCTTTACTTGGTCTTCATGCTCTTCCTTTGTCATATACTTTAGATTTTTTTTTTGATTTTCTATTTGTTGTGAATTTTCTTCTATTCTTTGTTGCACCTTTCTTTCTCTATATGCTCTTTGATGTTGTCTTTTGCATTATCTTCTCTCTTCTTCTTCTTGTACACCTGTCACTATTATTTGTTGTGCATTTTCTTCTATTCCTTGTTGTTTCATTCTTTGTTGATATGTTATTTGATATTCTCTTTGATGCTCTCTTCTCTCTTCTTCTTCTTGTGCAATGGTCCTTTCTAGTCATTTTATCTGTCGACTTCTATTGACATGTTCTTCAAGTTCTTCAATTCTCACTGGTTGTGCATTGTCTTGTTCATATATTCCTTGATATTCTCTTTGATATGCTTTATTATTTTCACTTTGTTCCTCACTTTTATCTTTTCTTCTACCTTCTCTTTGTTCATCATACATTTCTTCCAAATTTTCCATTTGTCATTGTTGTTGTTTCCTAACATGTTCACGTGTTTGTCTTCTTATATCATCAACATGCACATTATCCATCTCGTTTTTATGAGAGGATATGGTAAAGTTAATTATTGTAACATAGAAATCAATGCATTGTCACAAATAATTATTTTTTTAATATCCACTAAAATCAATGCTTAAATCCATGCATTTAATTTAGAAACAACATAAATATGAAATCAAGATGATAAATATTTCTAAAAGATTTAGAAATCATCATAATGCTGAAATCAATGCAATTAATTTAGATGTTAAATATTTTTATAGATTTAAAAAAATTACATGACACTGAAATCAATACATTTAGTTTAGATGTTAAATATTTCTCAAAGATTTAGAAAAAAACATAATGTTGAAATCAATGCAATTAATTTAGATGTTAAATATTTCTAAAATATTTAGAAAGCAACATAATGATGAAATCAATTCATTTATTTTAGATGTTAACTATTTCTAAAAGATTTAGAAAGCAACAATACCATGGGCAAATATTGACAAGAGAAAGATAGAGAGAGGGAGGAAGTGAGGGAGAGGAGGGAAGAAAATCTTGATACCATGGGCTAATACCATGGGCCACCTATGTTGTTGATTATTATGTTATGGATCTACGCTTTTAATTAGTTTTTTACAATACCATGACTTATTAATACCACGTGCCCAAAAATCATAACTTCCTTGAAATCAATGCATTTATTTTAGATGTTAAATATTTCTAAAAGATTTAGAAATCATCATAATCCCGAAATCAATGCATTTAATTTAGATGTTAAATATTTTTTAAATATTTAGAAAGAAATGTAATGCTCAAATCAAGGCACTTAATTTAGATGTTAAATATTTTTAAAAGATATAGAAAAAACTAATGTTGAAATCAAAGCATTTAATTTAGTTAAATATTTCTAAGAGATTTAGAAAACAACATAATGTTGAAATCAATGCATTGATTTTAGACGTAAAATATTTCCAACACATTTAGAAAACAACATAATGTTGAAATCAATTAGATATTAAATATTTATAAATGATTAAATTAATGTAAAAAATATTAAAAACTAATTTAAAATCTAATTTACTAAGGATCAAAAACTAAATCTAAGAATTTAATTTACTACAGATTATAAACTAATTTATCAAAAAAGTTAATTTACTAAAGATTAAAAACTAATTTATAAAAAAAACATTCTAAAGCGAACATTATACTGAAAAAAAAAAATTATACACAAAACAAAAACATTACTTTTTTAGACCTTTTTTTTTTCAAACCATTATTTATTTAATCAAATTAATAAGTTTTTCTCTTTGATATGCTATATTAGATCAGAATATTGGCCTTGCCTCTGAATACCACTAAAATATATTCAAGTTAATGTATCTTTGTCCTCCAATGTCTCTTTGTTAGTGTCTTTGATCTTTGTAGTGAATTGTAAGAATAGTTGATCTTAAAAGTGAGTTGTAATAATAGTTGATGACAAACTTTTTTAATAGTTTGTAAAATGACACTCTTTTCAAAATGGGAAACATCATATAAAGAGCCATGCTGTTCATTTGAAATTTTATTATTTAAATATTATAAACTCTTAATTTTATTTAAAATTTAATTTAAATTTCAAAATTTGTAAAGTGTAGCTAATATTAATTTATATTAGAATAAAAATATTGGACAGTTATATCTCAATTTTTATAGTTAAAATTAATTAAAATTTGAAAACCATTAACTACACTTTCCACGACCAAAAAGCGAACAAAATAATAACTCTATAACTCATCTTTACAGATTCACTTTTTAATAAGGTCATATTTTATCTTTGCAATGAAAATTGTTATAATAGAAAAAATCCCTAATAAATTAAATAAAAATTATGTTTTGATTTATCATTCTCCACTATTTTTAAATATATTATAGTCTTAAACTTTAACATTACAACACACATCTATACATGTAGTATAAAAATTATTTATATCCTTTGAATTTCTCCCAAGCTATTCATTCGAAAATTCATTTTATTGTGGAGTTATTTTTTCCAAAAATTCAATTTACCAAAATTTTTGTGGAGTTAAACTGCGAATTGTTTTTGGTAATTTGGTAGATATCAAACCACTAGTTTGTAGAGAGATAACTAGTTTATAGAGAAAGATAAATTTGAAATTTTCAATGGTCAAATAAAGATCACTAGTTTATAAAGAAAAAACATTTGGAAATTTGAAAGGAAAAACGATTTAACGCACATATGTATACGAGAGATAATGATTATTTATATCCATTTAAATTTCTCCCCGCTATTCATTAAAAAATTCAATTTACAATGGAGCTATTTTACCAAAAATTTGATTGAGTTAAACTCAGATTTTTTTTGGTAATTTGATAAATATCAAATACGTATGAACTCGATTAAATATAATTTAACTATTATTTTTGCTATAATAATATTATTATTTTCACTACACTCGACCATCTAACACTCACTCATCTAACACTTACACATATAACATATAAGAGCTAAGACTCACTCATCTAACACTCTCACATCTAACACTCACCCATATAACTCTCTCACATCCACCGTAAATTGGGCATCTAACACTCACCCATATAACTCTCTCACATCCACCGTAAATTGGGTTGTAGAGCGCCTCTCAGCGCAATAACATTCAACTTTAATTTGAATGACAAATTGAAATAAATATCATTTATAACACTCCAAACATATTTTAAAATTAGCAAAAGCCTTTTCTTATATAATTTCAAGATTTATGTTTTTTTTTGTAATTTCTAAAAACAATTATAAAAATATATTTTAAAGATTTACAAAATCTCATTATATTTATCTTTTAAGTTTTCAAAATGTTAATTTTATTTTTATTTTTATTTTTGTATCATAGAAAAATCAATTAGCTTTCCTAATAAGTAATTACTAGTAAATTTTTGGGGGTTTACAACTTGTTTTCCTCTCTGTAAACCAAGTCTCAAATAGAGAGATTTTAGTTTTCACAGATTTCAAATTACTACAATAACCAATTCATATGTAAATTTATAAAATTAGATAATTAATAATAAAATTACCACCCAAAATACACAAAAACATAATAATTGAAACGCAAATATTTTGTTTACTACATATATATTATATATCACAATTAAAATATATTCAAAAAAATACATTAGGAATTCAAATAGATCAATCCATAGTTATATTGTGAAGTTTTTATCCATTAAGATGAGTTCATAAATATTTAAAACCATAGATACATTGTGAAGTTTTTGTCAATTGAGATGATTTCATAAATATTAAAGACCAAAAGAAAAGTGTTTTAAGATAAACAAATAATCAAATCTATGAAAAACTAAATACTATAAAAATATTCCATTTTTTTTATAGTGAAAGTAATGACTTTGTAAAAATTGTTTTTTTTGCTTTTTTTGGGCTCCAACGGAATATCATTGACATGAATCTAATACTTTAGATATATTGTTTTAAGAGCAGACTTAATTGCATTTATTTAATTTTTAATTAAATTGTCTTAATTTACCAAGAAAATGTAAAATAACAAAGAAGAATAATGTATTAATCACGTCAATTCATCACTCCATCAACCAAAATCAATCTTAAAGCACTTCAAAATGTAAAGAGAATAAAAATGTTACAAACAATAATAACATAAAACCACCCATTTAAATTAAGAGTGCTTAAGAATAAGTGAAATGAAAAGATGGTAATTTCAAAAACCTAATATGGGGCTTCTTTTCTTTTCACCAAAAATTAACAAGATTATTTAAGCACTTAATAAATGTTGACATACTTGGTGGACCAGTCACCACACTCAATAAATGTTGACATACTTGGTGGAGGAGTCATCTCTATCTAGTTTTTTGTTATAGGATTATATAGGCTTACTTGTAGTTAATGTCAAAGATAAGTTCAATGTTTTTTGTTATCGGATTATATAGGCTTACTTGTAGTTAATGTCAAAGATAAGTTTAATGATTGTAAGAATTTATTTCTTAATTGTGGGTATTACCATAATTTTTTATTTTTAATTGATATTCTTAATAAGAGCTAGCTATCACACATCTAAAGAAATAAATATTTGAACTAATTGATGAAGCTAACTTTGCCAAACATTGCATTATAAATTGTTGATTGAATGCGTGACTTAAGTAATTCACTTTGAGTGAGTAATATAGTTGTCTATTTGTATTCCTCATCTCCCTTTACCTGACATTAATATGTTTTACTACCATACAAGCATGTCTCCACTACTAGTGAGCCGCCATATCCCTAATGAGTTTGTGTGTGCTTCCCACAATATATATAGTCCTCTCAAATTCTTCTTTGTTTTGATGCACCCTTATTGGCTTGTATGTATATATTTCATGTGAATTAAGGTCTTAGGAAATATGGGTGATACAAGATTATTTTATATTTTCTTTGTGTATTAGCTTGTTGCAAAATTTTTCTTAGGTTTTCCCAGCTTTAGTTATTATAGAAATAAACTTTTAATACGTAGTGGGTGGATCTCAAAATACGTAGTGGGTGGATCTCAAAAGAAATTTCTATAAGAGAAATAATTTTTTATGTGCTAACATTATATATAACTCCATGGTAACATACGAGTTCCACCAAAAGCATAAAAATTATATCTAAATTTGCAAAGAACATTCCAACAAACATAGAAATTTCTATATACAATTAAGCACGATGCTTATGGACATAGACAACGATTTAATCATAACCCAAATTCTATCGCTCTTTTCTAAAAGGTAACAAATCCTTTTGAACTAATAAAAGGAAACATAAAACTTTAAAAAGTTACATAAATGCTAAATATGTAAGTGAAATTTTGTAAGCAATTGAGCAAGATTAAAAGACAATCTAAAATAAACTATTGAATTAAAATACTCTTAAAAAATACCAACATCACAATTACCATAATGAAATAAAGGAAATATGTGCAAACCAAAATCTTAATATGTCCTTATCCAAAACAAAAAGAAGGAACTACATTCTAAAGAAAATGCTAATTTCCATGAAGACATCAATCAATTATTTTAACTAAGTTCTTGCTTTTATAAATTCAACCAAAATTGTGCTAGATAAAATTTATTTTATACAAACATGATATGTTTAATTGATGATGCCCATTTTATTAAAAATGAACAAAATAATTTTAAAATAAACTACACAAAAGTAAAAAAAAATTCTAAGCTAATAGTATAGTTATGACATAAATTTATAAATCATGACATCCTCATTAATTGATTAGACACTCAAAAGGATTATCAAAACTATAATTGTGAAGTGTAACCAAAATTTGTTTTCATTTTACTCCCCTAAACTATTCTTTCTACCTATTTTTGTAAAATATAACTTCTACTAAACATTTCAAAACGAAATCCTTAAATAATGTCAATTAAAAATATTAAGGATAATTTAGATCTACGAAATAAAATGCTTAACCAATGTTGTTTATAAATATGATTAGTAAACAAGAAAGAGGAATAATAAATTACTGGCTTGATGGGGCCTATCTCAGGTTCAACGTTATCTGCACCAACTAATAAAACCCTAAATGCTGGCCCTTTTGGCAAAAACCTACATAGCGCACGCTACAGTCTAACCAAAACCAGTATTGGGGGATGACAGAACTAGGTGTCTGTGTGATAGGTTCATGTGGTTTATTGTGTCTTAGATCTACTTTCATGCACCCTTAAGCCTTCCGAATAGACAATTACTGTAAATGCACTTAAACAACTTCGAGATCTTCACGAAGGTTCTTAATTAGTCTTAACATGCATAAATATTACAGATCTATTATTTAGGCACGAAAAATAAGCATTAATTCAGGTAAATCATAACACAGAGTGAAGATAAATAAACTTGCAGAATTAAGAAATAATACACAAATGCATCCAAATTGGCTCACAATTGTCTTTATTAAGAATAATCGTTCAAGTACAATCTTTTTTTCCTTATGCACTTAGTTGTAGGGACCCGTGCACTCAGCCTGCGGACTTACAAATGTCTCTGCACACTTAGCTATAGGAACCTTCCCCTTTCGCTTAAGTATAGGAAATAGACCCTTCCTACCTTAGCTTGTTGCCCTTACAAATATTCTTCTCAAAACATTACTGCTTTAGACTCACTATGACTCATCTATATATAACATTTTTCTTACAATACCATGGTTTGTGGACCATGTCCGGGTCTCAAAAACCTCCTATCACCTACCTACCTAAGGGACTGAAGCCCCTTTGACTCATACTAACTTCGCACTCCGCTTCCACATTTCACAAAGACTTTACTCTTTAGATAAAATGATATTAAATTTAACTCAAAATTTTACCCTAGGGACCCTATCCCAACAGGCACCCAACACAAATTGGGTGACTTACCCTCGAGTCACTCGAATGGTGAAATAATCTTGTCCTGGACTTCGCGAAACTCCACCTTTAGCACCTGCAAATTAGCAATACTTTGCACCACGACTTGCTGCACCTCTTCGTCGAGCTTCTCTGTAGTAGGACCTTCCACTATGAGGCTCATCAACCTTTACGTCTGCTGGATGATCTTCATCTTTTCTTGAACTGATAGAGTGAGCCAGTATGCTTCCTCTATTCATGGTAGCGTCTGGGCCCTCAAGATGGCCTCCATATGTTGTAGTTCTTCAATCGTTGTCTGCAGCTATTGTCCATCCTGTCACTGAGAAAAGTGCTAGACTAGTGCCAAAGTGTGCGTAATAGACCTGATTTCATCAAACTGTTGCTTCTTCTCCGTTATATTTGTACCGATTTGCTGCAGAGTGGGGTCCTCTTGCAGAGATGCCAAAGTTCCATGGCCTGTTCAAAGAGATCTGTGCAGTCCTTGACTGTTGTATCCAAAGTGTTCATTCCTTCTTTAATTGTTGCTTCACATAGTTCCCGGACTTTTGGCGGAGTCGTTGCCTGCAACCTTAATTGTAATTCTTTGATATGCATATGTAACTCAAATCAGACTCGACCGATTTCCTCCTATGGTTCCTTGACCGCTACAGCCAACTTCCAATTTCTTTTTGGTGACTCTACGTCTTTGGGAATGTTTAGTTCTACCACCGGATTACATGCATGTGTAATGGTTGCGTCCAAGATTTGGTAGCATGTGGCCATTTCTTCCTTTTCTTTCAGTGCCTGCACCTTTTATGCGAATATTTGCTCATTTTTGGTCTTCACTTCGTTGATTACAAGAAGTGCGCCCTGCTCCATGACCCTTAATTCTTCGAATACTTGTTGATGTAATTCATGGAGTGTATGAATAGGAAGCGCCACGATATTGACACCCAATCTCCCAAGATAACCTAATTATACACTTTTGCAATAGGCAAACTTGTACGAAGTACCATGTGTCACTATTTCAACCTTCAGACCTAAAAATGATGCACAAAAACTACAGTCCGTCCTCTTTTGTAACTTAGGAAATTTCAATCTGATACTCAGAGAGAAAGTTATGATGATTTTCACAAGGTCACCTGTTTTGGATGTAATTCGGGAGCCTGCAAAAACCCTAACTTGGATCATATGTTCGAAAATATAGCGAGACAAGATCTGAAATTAGGATCTAAGGATCCTCGAGATTTTAGCTCAAATGGGTCTTTTTTAGCTTTTGAAATGTCACAGAAAAAAGGTTATAGCGGAAATTCCACGATGAGTTGTTTTGGAGCAGCAAAACCTAGAATCTAGCCTCTGATACCAAATGTTATGAAACCAGCTCAAAAAAAGATAGAAAATATAGATCAATGATTTCAAAATCAACCTCTTCGAGGGGGAAACCTCCTTTACATTACCCAAATGAACAATTCTTGGATAATACAAATGAAGAAACCTCATTTTTATATATAGGTGTCTAAGGAGCCGCAATATAATCAAAGTTGACATAACAATAATAATATAAGGGCACAACAATAACAATAGTGGACTTCTATGGGGAACAATAATAACAATATGGGGACAACAGGGGCACAATAATAACAATAAGGGCTACAATGATAATAGTAATGGGGGAATCACTAGTATTATAGGGACCTAACATATCCTCTAGATTGTTTTGTTGATTTTATCTTTGTTGTGCATTTTCTTCTATTATTTGTTGCATCTTTCTTTCTCTATATGCTCTTTGATGTTGTTAATGGCATTCTCTTCTCTCTTATTCTTATTGTACACTTGTCATTTCTAGTGACTTTATTTGGTCTTCATGCTCTTCGTTTGTCATATCCTCCAGATTATTTTGTTGGTTTTCTCTTTATTGTGCATTCTCTTCTATTCTTTATTGCCCCTTTCTTTCTCTATATGCTCTTTGATTTTATCTATGAAATTATCTTCTCTCTTCTTCTTCTTGTAAACTTGTCATTTCTAGTACCTTTATTTGGTCTTCATGCTCTTCATTTGTCATATACTTTAGATTTTTTGTTGATTTTCTCTTTGTTGTGAATTTTCTTCTATTCTTTGTTGCACCTTTCTTTCTCTATATGTTCTTTGATGTTGTCTTTTGCGTTCTCTTCTCTCTTCTTCTTCTTGTACACCTGTCAATATTATTTCTTGTGCATTTTCTTCTATTCCTTGTTGTTTCATTCTTTGCTGATATGTTATTTGATATTCTCTTTGATTCTCTCTTCTCTCTTCTTCTTCTTGTGCAATTGTCCTTTCTAGTCATTTTATCTGTCGACTTCTATTGCCATGTTCTTCAAGTTCTTCAATTTTCACTGGTTGTGCATTGTCTTGTTCATATATTCCTTGATATTCTCTTTGATATGCTTTATTATTTTCACTTTGTTCCTCACTTTTATCTTTTATTCTACCTTCTCTGTGTTCATCATACATTTCTTCCAAATTTTCCATTTGTCGTTGTTGTTGTTTCCTAACATGTTCACGTTTTTGTCTTCTTATATCATCAACATCCACATTATACATCTCGTTTTTATGAGAGGATATGGTAAAGTTAATTATTGTAACATAGAAATCAATGCATTATCACAAATAAGTATTTTTTAATATCCACTAAAATTAATGCTTAAATCCATGCATTTAATTTATAAACAACATAAACATGAAATCAAGATGATAAATATTTCTAAAAGATTTAGAAATCATCATAATGCTGAAATCAATGCAATTAATTTAGATGTTAAATATTTTTATAGATTTAAAAAAATTACATAACACTGAAATCAATACATTTAGTTTAGATGTTAAATATTTCTAAAAGATTTAGAAAAAACATAATGTTGAAATCAATGCAATTAATTTAGATGTTAAATATTTCTAAAATATTTAGAAAACAACATAATGATGAAATCAATTCATTTATTTTAGATGTTAAATATTTCTAAAAGATTTAGAAAGCAACAATACCATGGACAAATATTGACAAGAGAAAGATAGAGAGAGGGAGGAAGAGAGGGGGAGGAGGGAAGAAAATCTTGATACCATGGGCTAATACCATGGGTCATCTATGTTGTTGATTATTATGTTATGGATCTAAGCTTTTAATTAGTTTGTTACAATACCATGGCTTATTAATACCACATGCCCAAAAACCATAACTTCCTTGAAATCAATGCATTTATTTTAGATGTTAAATATTTCTAAAAGATTTAGAAATTATCATAATCTTGAAATCAATGCATTTAATTTAGATGTTAAATATTTTTTAAATATTTAGAAAGAAACATAACGGTGAAATCAAGGCATTTAATTTAGATGTTAAATATTTTTAAAAGATATAGAAAAAAACAAATGTTGAAATCAAAGCATTTAATTTAGTTGTTAAATATTTCTAAGAGATTTAGAAAACAACATAATGTTGAAATCAATGCATTGATTTTAGACGTAAAATATTTCCAACACATTTAGAAAACAACATAATGCTGAAATCAATTAGATATTAAATATTTATAAATGATTAAAATTAATGTAAAAAAGATTAAAAACTAATTTAAAATCTAATTTACTAAGGATCAAAAACTAAATCTAAGAATTTAATTTACTAAAGATTATAAACTAATTTATCAAAAAAGTTAATTTACTAAAGATTAAAAACTAATTTATAAAAGAAACATTCTAAAGCAAACATTATATTGAAAACGAAAACATTACTTTTTTAGATTGTTTTTTTTCAAACCATTATTTATTTAATCAAATTAATAAGTTTTTCTCTTTGATATACTATATGAGATCAAAATATTGGCCTTGTGTAATATCCCTAAACAAACTCGGTGTAAAACTACACAGTTGAGTAAATAGTAATTCTTTTAAAAGATTACGAATTAGTTTTGAAAACTAATTCTTGTTGTTGATAAAACTAATTGAGGGGAATATTTTAGCGAATTGCGCGTGGAACCCATTTGTCCTATATACCGGCGATAACTGATTCTGGTTATTGGAATCGAGATGAGATCGAATGGTTGGAGGTTCTTGATCTCACGATTGTTAGCCATGATTACGGTTAACAGTTACACCTTCATTTTAAAACGGAAGTACAGGTGGCTACCGAGAACGCTTTATCTGGAATAAAAGCGGGCCAAGAAGTTGGAATTCGGGGGAGGAATCCGGGGAGTTATTTTTTGAAGACCGGCCTCAGAACATTGACGGCGGAAGCATCCTATGCGGAGGTTTCTTCGTACGTGAATATGTTGCAAAAGTTAGAAGTGTGGATATAAAGAAATGCTGGCCACTGTCTGAAAGCTACTGGATGCTAGTTTAAAAGAAGGGCGAAAGCCCTCACTTCCGCAGGAGGGACAGGAGGACTTATCAAATAGTGCTGGAAGCGAAGACGCTACGGGAAAACAAAAGAGGGAATGTATTTCTTTGTTAGATGTTAATGCTGCTGAGGTTGGAAAAGCTACATAAACATGTAAAAGCAGATACGAGTAATGGCACTCGAGGTAATAAAAACCACAATGTGTCCAAAGAATTCGACAGTCACACCCAGGTAAAGAATTCAACACTTCTGTTAATGGAAAAGAAAGGTGATTTGCTAAATGATTTAGGAAATTGCAAGAACAAGGCTGAGGCAATTAGGGCCCGGATGAGGCAGCAGATCAGGCTCGAGCGCAGTCAGTCTCATAGGATCTGGTTTTGATTCTTTTCTCTGGTTTACATGAACTAATGAGTGAGCGCAGTCAGTCTCATAGGAATCTGGTTTTGATTCTTTTCTCTGTTTTACATGAACTAATGAGTGAGCGCGGTCAGTCTCATAGGAATATGGTTTTGATTCTTTTCTCTGGTTTACATGAACTAATGAGTGAGCGCAGTCAGTCTCATAGGAATCTGGTTTTGATTCTTTTCTCTGTTTTTCATGAACTAATGAGTCGGAACTCTTAGGGAGAATTATGCATTGGTGTAGGTAAACATTGTGGAAGTCAAAACAATATTTACTTGAGTATATGTACTAGCTATTTGGTATGTCATGCTTGCTCATGCAAATGAGTAGAGGTTAAAATATCTCTTTTAGAGGTTGCTTATTGAGTTGCTTATTGATTGATTAATATGACATCTAATCTTGTTTCCAAGCTTGTTGACAACGACATTGACAGGAAACGATGGCGGATGGTGCCAAAGGAAAAGTGACGTTAACATTGTGGCAGAAAAATGATTAATGGTTCATGCAGATGAGTCTGAGTTGGAAGATCATACAATGCCAGAACATTCATGCCACAAAGAATGATTGTATGTGGCGGTATGTAAGTAAAAGATTACATGAGAACTGTATTAGCCTTTAGCTAGTTATGTGATAACTTAATGATAACTCATTGTAATGATTCTATGACAATGGTTAAGGGATGGAATCCCTTATAAGCCATTTAGTGAGGGGTGAAAACCCTCACGAGCGTTTAATAATAAGAATTAAACGTTTGCTGGTTTTCACCCTACGGGGTTTCCAGGGTATATTCGTGTTCAAATGGTGTGATTGATGTGATTGCCTTATGTGTCCGTTGATAATGATGGGTCCTTAATGATGATGGTTATTTATTTGATGTGACATCCATAATGTCTTAGTACATGATTATCTAACATGGTTAAGGATATCAAGAAATGGATGCATGGATTCATGAGACAGTTTGTGTTATTACAGTGATGGTTAAAGGTATGTGACAATGGTTATGAAACTTATTGTCTTTCACTGCAATTTACTTGATGTATTATTAAATGTTATATCTAATGGTAACGAAGATTTGTGGAGTTGTGAATTGGTTATTTACTTGTGGTAATTTGTAAAAAAAAAAAATTATAACTCCCTACTTTTACATGTGAGGTTACCGGGGGTATGTGACAAGTGGTATCAGAGCTAAAGGTTGCAGTACTGGCGCCTTTGGGAATTGGTAAGCGGAAAGGATATGGAGGTACGCCATCAGTAGGCATTAACTCAGGTATGAGTTTAATTGTTCACATATTCATTTATGTAGTACACTACTTTTGGCATGATAGGTGTGATTCATGTTTATAACTGCTTTGAGTAGCAAGTAATAAAGTTGTTGCATAACTACGTTCATAACGTTAATTCCTGATGAGGATAAAAGACAATGAAACTTTTGTCACACCTAAGAACAATATTGAGTACTCATTACATTCATGAACAATATTGAACACTCATTGAGGGAAGTGACAATCAACTACCAAGTTTTGATTTGCAAATATGGCAATAACAATGATGCATTTAATGAAAAAAATTGAAGTTACAATGAACAAAAACTTAATGAGCCAATGCATGAATATAAATTAGGGGAACATCCTTGAATAGGATGAAAAATTGTTTTAAAAAGAACATTAGAAGAACCCCTTTAGATATTGAAAACATGCAATGAGTCAAGCAGCGAGACTTGATTGTCATAACTAACTTTGATTCAGTCTTGTCATGGATGCATGAAGACGATTGGTAGTTGAGATTGGTTAGTGTTGTATGACTAACCCATAGAACTTATATGCATTAATTCAATTGGACTAAGATTGTTACAATAGTGGTAAAAAAGTGAAGGTTGATTGATGTCACATGCATGGAATGTGTGTATGAAGATTTTTACTCTCTCTGTGCTATAGTCCAGTTGTTCATGAGAAGAGTTCTTAATTTTATTCACCATGAGAATGCATGATGAATAGTATATGCTTATGTCTTAATAGATTTAATGATGATTACCCTCTAATTAATTGAAATCCATTAGCATGGTATGTGCTTATGTTAATCATTACTTGTTGGGAGATAAAAACCATTGGAGCCTCGATTTAATGATGGTTGAATTTATCTCTACTATGGGAATAATGGATTTCTTATGCATGTTGCATTCCAGTGTGAAGTTAATTGTAGAGGCATGTGCAGTGAGTAACATTTCTAGGACCCATTCATGGTATAATTACATGTGATAATTACTCATAAATAGACTACCTGTGTTAATACAGTTGTCAGTAAACTCTAACTACCTTCCCCAACCATAGATGCTTCCAAAGGAAAAGGAAGCAAGGAGAAGGAAGAAGACCGTGCTGTAGGGACAGACGGAGATGGGAAAAAGAAATCGCTAAGTCTGGTGATGACCAGATAGAGCAAGCTTTGAGTGTTAGAATCTTGCAGAAGACTCTAAGTCTTGGGATGACTAGATAGCGCTCGATGTGCATGTGAGTATTCCCTTGACCATGCTTAAGAAGTTGAAAAATGATAACTATAGTGTGTTGATGTTAATGATTTTCGTAATGTCTCCTTGAACTCATTATTCTGAAATGGTCACATAGTAGAGTTATGATAGTTGTTGCATCTAGCATCAAGTAGTAACTTTGGTGCATGTGTGACACTTAGGAGATTATGCTTCTAATTGCATAAGTAGAGCAATTGCTTCCGGTAAGGGTGGTTTAATTTGTTAGTTATGCATGTTGAACCAAGGATAAGATAAGTATCTTGCTCACTTTCTTGAAGAACACGTATGAATGTTTTATATGATTTCTTAGTAGAGAAAGTATTTGAATGCATGCAATAAAAGAATGGTTCTTTTATAGATTTTCTTGGTAAAGGAAATGTGTTAAGGCATGCAGTTAAAGATTGATTATTTGGTATGTTTTCGTGGTAACGAAAATAGGTAGTTCCTATTAGAAAGACTCCACGTGAGTCTTGTGCGTGAAATGCTTGTCTCTTGTCTATAAAATCCTTGCTAAATATAGCCAAAGTATCTTCTTGAGAAAAGAGGATGAGGTATATAAATGTCCTGAGGACATAGCATGGAAGGTGGCCAAGTTTGCTTGAATTAAAATATGTATCTTTATTTGATAAAAGCTTCTTGGAATATATATATATATATATATATATATATATATATATATATATATATATATATATATATATTATATATATATATATATATATATATATATATATATATATATATATATATATATATATGCTAATTGCATTATGATTCTAGTTAGTTTCTAAGTTCTAGTGAAATGATTATGCATTACATGCATGATAAAAGATAACTAAGGATGTGCTTCTAGGCACATAGATATTCATCTCTAATTTCTTGAGGAAAGAGTATATTACATATATACATAAATATAGTCTCATCCTAAGAGTATGCATACTTCATGTATGAAGATGCAGGATTTTATGAGAATTTTCTTGAAAATAAAAATAGAGGTTCTTTCCTTAAAGACACATTAGAATAGTGTTCATACAAGAACCAAAATCCTTACTTGTTTCATGAAAAGAACTATGTGCATTGAAGTAAGGTAATTGTGTTAGGAGAACACATGTTGCATATTGGTAGCTATTGTGACTTTGGAATTATGACTCTGTGTGTACATAGAGGAAGTGATCATGTTAACTTTCTTGAAGACAACAATCTTTTGAAGAGATTGTCTTGCTAGATAAGTTGTGTTGATTGCTTGATTTTGATACATAAAGGATAAGTAAACCTTGTTTTTGTATCTTGATTTTTATGCCTAAAGATAGATATCTTTAATAATTTCTTGAAAGGGAATCTTGAGAAACCCTCACATCGGAAGATAGAAGAATGAGGTTAAAATGACTTCCTTAAGAAAGAGGTATGTAGTTTGTTGTATGAGATGATGGTAGTATGCTAGTGAAAGGCTTATATGATAAGCAATGGTATGCACAAAGATTAGTCATTATGATATAGAGTTATGATCTTTGTATGTTAGAGAGATTATGTTTAATTACATTAACAATGCATGACCCAAGCTAGCCATAGTAAACGTAAGATAATACTCCATTAATGATGATTTGAATTGGAACAACAGACTATGGCAAAATTGGGAATGCTGAGAGTATTAACTCAACTGTTGTTGACATTTATACATTAATGAGTATTTGCATATGCTTTTATACATGACAATATTGTATGCATGAACATTCTTGGAAATGGAATACGTGTTAACTGATGCATATTTATAACTAACGTTGCTGATGGGATTAAGTAGTGGTAGCTTAATGGCAACAAGAAAACTCATCACATAAATTGCTGCAATGTGAAATGCAATTATAAATGAGAAAGAATGATGTTATATGATATGCATGAATTATGTTATTTGGAAAATTTGCATGCATACAACGTGTATGATGGATATGTTTCCCATCAAACTTGATGTTGTGGACCCATGTTGGGGGTTAAGTGTAAATGCATGGTATACATGCATGTTTGTTATGCTAATGATAATGTTCATATGCTTCATTGTGTAAATTACTTTGAGAAAGAGTAATAAAAGAGAAATTTAACATGCCAGACAGTTGTGGATAGTTGGGTTGATGACAGTTACCTGCCCGGAGGGGTTGATGGTACTTGTCTGCCCGGATTGTGAAAGGCTTGAATGCCTTGGGTTGATGACAGTTACCTGCCTGGAGGGGTTGATGGTACTTGTCTGCCCGGATTGTGAAAGGCTTGAATGCCTTGGGTTGATGACAGTTACCTGCCCGGAGGGGTTGATGGTACTTGTCTGCCCGGATTGTGAAAGGCTGGAATGCCTTGGGTTGATGGTAGCTACATGCCCGGAGGGGTTGATGGTACTTGTCTGCCCAGATTTACTCTCCCTAATTCTTGAGCTGGTTGGCCAGTGGAATTCCATGTTAGACCTGGTAAGGTCTCTATCAAAGAAACTGTCTGGATGTGAAAATGACTCGGTTTGGTTGTGGAAACCAGTTCCCATGGGTTGGGAATTCTTTAGTCTATTGTGATTTTCATGGCTAAAGGAATTAACTAATCAGTTGTATGTGATGTTAAAAATAAATTCTATATATAGTTGTGTGAAATGTATTATGCACATTCAACAGGAAATGAGTTTAATGTTCAATAAGGAGTTATTGGAAATTTTAATTCCTATATCATTTTATTAATCTTGTGAAAGTCTTAGTAGGGGCTAAGACCATTTCCAAATGATGCAGTGATTGACAGTTTTGATGGTTAGAGAGCTAGGTGCTCTTTTGGTACATCTAGAAGCACTTTGCGGATGTCTTTAGTGAGAATTCGTTCAGTGTGCACGTGAGCAGTGATTCATCATTTGATGATTAGTGTTAGTGCTCTTTAAGTACTTGTAAAAGCACTGTGATTTAGAAATCATCTAGCATTGCACAATTGATTGCTAGTCAAAAGTATTTCATTTGACTCAAAATATAGTGACTAATGTGATTGAATTTGTTAGTCATATATTACAGGAATTACTTACCGTGGAGGAATGAAGAGTTTTCCAACCACTATTAAAATGCTTACACGAAAGTATTCATGGTTTTCGAAATAGATGGTAAGTAATGGTAAGTTGACACAGAGAATTGTTATCATGAATGAATAAGGGCCAAGTGGTGGCGATTAGAAGTTGCATATTTTTGCAATTACGAATGCTTATGTTTATTGATGCTTATAACTAATGATATTTCTTATGACTATATCATTACTATTTTGTTTGTCGTCTTTCCTTGGGATGAAATCGTTGATTTTAAAAGGAAAGGATCACATTTTGTGTGGTTTAAATGGTAATACCATGAGTATAATCTCAAGTTCTCAATGGAAGACGAACACCGAGGACGGTGTTCCTGTTAAGGGGGGGAGTATGTAATATCCCTAAATAAACTCGGTGTAAAACTACACAGTTGAGTAAATAGTAATTCTTTTAAAAGATTACGAATTAGTTTTGAAAACTAATTCTTGTTGTTGATAAAACTAATTGAGGGGAATATTTTAGCGAATTGCGCGTGGAACCCATTTGTCCTATATACCGGCGATAACTGATTCTGGTTATTGGAAACGAGATGAGATCAAATGGTTGGAGGTTCTTGATCTCACGATTGTTAGCCATGATTACGGTTAACAGTTACACCTTCATTTTAAAACGGAAGTACAAGTGTTGTCCAACCATCGATGGCTACCGAGAACGCTTTATCTGGAATTAAAGCGGGCCAAGAAGTTGGAATTCTGGTGGAGAATCTTAAAAAAAAACCGATCAATGTTTAGGGATCGGGAGGAATCCGGGGAGTTATTTTTGAAGACCGGCCTTAGAAAATTGACGGCAGAAGCATCCTATGCGGAGGTTTCTTCGTACGTGAATATGTTGCAAAAGTTAGAAGTGTGGATATAAAGAAATGTTGGCCACTGTCTGAAAGCTACTGGATGCTAGTTTAAAAGAAGGGCGAAATCCCTCACTTTCGCGAGAGGGACAGGAGGACTTATCAAATAGTGCTGGAAGCGAAGACGCTACCGGGAAAACAAAAGCGGGAATGTATTTCTTTGTTAGATGTTAATGCTGCTGAGGTTGGAAAAGCTACATAAACGTGTAAAAGCAGATACGAGTAATGGCACTCGAGGTAATAAAAACCACAATGTGTCCAAAGAATTCGACAGTCACACCCAGGTAAAGAATTCAACACTTCTGTTAATGGAAAAGAAAGGTGATTTGCTAAATGATTTAGGAAATTGCAAGAACAAGGCCGAGGCAATTAGGGCCCGGATGAGGCAGCAGATCAGGCTCGAGCGCAGTCAGTCTCATAGGATCTGGTTTTGATTCTTTTCTTTGGTTTACATGAACTAATGAGTGAGCGCAGTCAGTCTCATAGGAATCTGGTTTTGATTCTTTTCTCTGTTTTACATGAACTAATGAGTGAGCGCGGTCAGTCTCATAGGAATCTGGTTTTGATTCTTTTCTCTGGTTTACATGAACTAATGAGTGAGCGCAGTCAGTCTCATAGGAATCTGGTTTTGATTCTTTTCTCTGTTTTCATGAACTAATGAGTCAGAACTCTTAGTGAGAATTATGCATTGGTGTAGGTAAACATTGTGGAAGTCAAAACAATATTTACTTGAGTATATGTACTAGCTATTTGGTATGTCATGCTTGCTCATGCAAATGAGTAGAGGTTAAAATATCTCTTTTAGAGGTTGCTTATTGAGTTGCTTATTGATTGATTAATATGACATCTAATCTTGTTTCCAAGCTTGTTGACAACGACATTGACAGGAAACGATGGCGGATGGTGCCAAAGGAAAAGTGACGTTAACATTGTGGCAGAAAAATGATTAATGGTTCATGCAGATGAGTCTGAGTTGGAAGATCATACAATGCCAGAACATTCATGCCACAAAGAATGATTGTATGTGGCGGTATGTAAGTAAAAGATTACATGAGAACTGTATTAGCCTTTAGCTAGTTATGTGATAACTTAATGATAACTCATTGTAATGATTCTATGACAATGGTTAAGGGATGGAATCCCTTATAAGCCATTGAGTGAGGGGTGAAAACCCTCACGAGCGTTTAATAATAAGAATTAAATGTTTGCTGGTTTTCACCCTACGGGGTTTCCAGGGTATATCCGTGTTCAAATGGTGTGATTGATGTGATTGCCTTATGTGTCCGTTGATAATGATGGGTCCTTAATGATGATGGTTCTTTATTTGATGTGACATCCATAATGTCTTAGTACATGATTATCTAACATGGTTAAGGATATCAAGAAATGGATGCATGGATTCATGAGACAATTTGTGTTATTACAGTGATGGTTAAAGGTATGTGACAATGGTTATGAAACTTATTGTCTTTCACTGCAATTTACTTGATGTATTAGTAAATGTTATATCTAATGGTAACGAAGATTTGTGGAGTTGTGAATTGGTTATTTACTTGTGGTAATTTGTAAAAAAAAAAAATTATAACTCCCTACTTTTACATGTGAGGTTACCGGGGGTATGTGACACCTTGCCTTTGAATACCACTAAAAATATATTCAAGTTAATGTATCTTTGTCCTCCAATGTCTCTTTCTTAGTGTCTTTGATCTTTGTAGTGAATTGTAAGAATAGTTGATCTTAGAAGTGAATTGTAATAATAGTTGATGAAAGACTTTTTATAGTTTGTAAAATGATACTCCTTTCAAAATAGGAAACGTCATATAAAGAGGCTTGCTGTTCATTTGAAATTTTATTATTTAAATATTATAAACTCTTAATTTTATTTAAAATTTAAGTTAAATTTCAAAATTTGTAAAGTGTAGCTAATATTAATTTATATTAGAACAAAAATATTGGAAAATTATATCTCAACTTTTATAGTTAAAATTAATTAAAATTTGAAAATCATTAACTACACTTTCCACAACCAAAAAGCAAACAAAATAATAACTCATCTTTACAGATTCACTTTTTAATAAGGTCATATTTTATCTTTTCAGTGAAAATTGTTATAATAGAAAAAATCCCTAATAAATTAAATAAAAATTATATTTTGATATATCATTCTCCACTATTTTTAAATATATTATAGTCTTAAACTTTAACATTACAACACACATTTGTACATGTAGTATAATAATTATTAATATCCTTTTGAATTTCTCCCTAGCTATACATTCGAAAATTCATTTATTGTGGAGTTATTTTTTCCAAAAATTTGATTTACCAAAATTTTTGTGGAGTTAAACTGGGAATTGTTTTTGGTAATTTGGTAGATATCAAACCACTAGCTTGTCGAGAGATAACTAGTTTACAGAGAAAGATAAATTTGAAAATTTTCAATGGTCAAATAAGATCACTAGTTTATAAAGAAAAAACATTTGGAAATTTGAAAGGAAAAACAATTTAAAGCACATATGTACACGAGAGATAATAATTATTTATATCCATTTGAATTTCTCCCCGCTATTCATTCAAAAATTCAATTTACAATGGAGCTATCTTACCAAAATTTCATTGAGTTAAATTCAGATTTTTTTGGTAATTTGATAAATATCAAATACGTATGGGCTCGATTAAATATAATTTAACTATTATTTTTGTTGTAGTAATATTATTATTTTCACTACACTCGACCATCTAACACTCACTCATCTAACACTTACACATATAACATATAAGAGCTAAGACTCACTCATCTAACACTCTCACATCTAACACTCACCCATATAACTCTCTCACATCCACCGTAAATTGGGTTGTAGAGCGCCTCTCAGCGCAATAACGTTCAACTTTAATTTGAGTGACAAATTAAAATAAATATCATTTATAACACTCCAAACATATTTTAAAATCAGAAAAAGCCTTTTCTTATATAATTTTAGGACTTATGTTTTTTTTATAATTTCTAAAAACAATTATAAAAATATGTTTTAAATATTTACAAAATCTCTTTATATTTATTTTTTAAGTTTTCAAAATGTTAATTTTATTTTTATTTTTATTTTTGTATCATAGAAAAACCAATTAGCTTTTCTAATAAGTAATTACTAGTAAATTTTTGGGTTTACAACTTGTTTTCCTCTCTGTAAACCAAGTCTCAAATAGAAGGATCTCAATTTTCACAGATTTCATATTACTACAATAACCAATTAATATGTATATTTATAAAATTAAATAATTAATAATAAAATTACCACACAAAATACACAAAAACATAATAATTAAAAACATAATAATTGAAAAGCAAATATTTTGTTTACTACATATATATTATACATCACAATTAAAATATATTCAAAAAATTACATTAGGAATTCAAATAGATCAATCCATAGTTATATTGTGAAGTTTTTATCAATTGAGAATAAATATTTAAAACCATAGATACATTGTGAAGTTTTTGTCAATTGAGATGATTTCATAATATTAAAAACCAAAAGAAAAGTGTTTTAAGATAAACAAATAATCAAATCTATGAAAAACTAAATACTATAAAAAGATTCATATTTTTTTTTATAGTGAAGGTAATGACGTTGTAATTTTTTTTTTTGGCTCCAATCCAATGATGAATTTTTTTTTATAGTGAAGGTAATGACGTTGTAATTTTTTTTTGGGCTCCAATCAAATAGCATTGACATGAATCTAATACTTTAGATATATTGTTTTAAGAGCAAGACTTAATTGCATTTATTTAATTCTTAATTAAATTGTCTTAATTTACCAAAAAAATGCAAAATAACACAGAAGAATAATGTATTAATCGAGTCAATTCATCACTCCACAAACCAAAATCAATCTTAAAGCACTTCAAATGTAAAGAGAATAAAAATGTTACAAATAATAATAACATAAAATCACCCATTTAAATTAAGAGTGCTAAGAATAAGTGAAATGAAAAGATGGTAATTTCAAAAACCTAATATGGGGCTTCTTTTCTTTTCACCAAAAATTAACAAGATTATTTAAGCACTTAATAAATGTTGACATGTTTGGTGGACCAGTCACCACACTCAATAAATGTTGACATACTTGGTGGAGGAGTCATCTCTATCTAGTTTTTTGTTATAGGATTATATAGGCTTACTTGTAGTTAATGTCAAAGATAAGTTCAATGTTTTTTGTTATAGGATTATATAGGCTTACTTGTAGTTAATGTCAAAGATAAGTTTAATGATTGTAAGAATTTGTTTAATGATTGTCAGAATTTATTTCTTAATTGTGGGTATTACCATAATTTTTTATATTTAATTGATATTCTTAATAATTTTTTATATTTAATTGATATTCTTAATAAGAGCTAGCCATTACACATCTAAAGGAATAAATATTTGAACTAATTGATGAAGCTAACTTTGCCAAACATTGCATTATAAATTGTTGATTGAATGCGTGACTTAAGTAATTCACTTTGAGTGAGTAACATAGTTGTCTATTTCTATTCCTCATCTCTATTTACCTGACATTTCTTCATTTCTCGTAATGAATTCATAGTTTTGATTAATATGATTTACTACCATACAAGCATGTGTCCACTACTAGTGAGCCGCCATATCCCTAATGAGTTTGTGTGTGCTTCCCACAATATATATAGTCCTCTCAAATTCTTCTTTGTTTTGATGCACCCTTATTGGCTTGTATGTATATATTTCATGTGAATTCAAGTCTTAGGAAATATGGGTGATACAAGATTATTTTATATTTTATTTGTGTATTAGCTTGTTGCAAAATTTTTCTTAGGTTTTCTCAGCTTTAGCTATTATAGAAATAAACTTTAGAAATAAACTTTTAATACGTAGTGGGTGGATCTCAAAAGAAATTTCTATAAGAGAAATAATTTTTTATGTGCTAACATTATATATAACTCCATGGTAACATACGAGTTCCACCAAAAGCATAAAAATTATATCTAAATTTGCAAAGAACATTCCAACAAACATAGAAATTTCTATATACAATTAAGCACGGTGCTTATGGACATAGACAAGGATTTAATCATAACCCAAATTCTATCGCTATTTTCTAAAAGGTAACAAATCCTTTTGAACTAATAAAAGGAAACATAAAACTTTAAAAAGTTACATAAATGCTAAATATGTAAGTGAAATTTTGTAAGCAATTGAGCAAGATTAAAAGACAAACTAAAATAAACTATTGAATTAAAATACTCTTAAAAAATACCAACATCACAATTACGATAATGAAATAAAGGAAATATGTGCAAACCAAAATCTTAATATGTCCTTATCCAAAACAAAAAGAAGGAACTACATTCTAAAGAAAATGCTAATTTCCATGAAGACATTAATCAATTATTTTAACTAAGTTCTTGCTTTTATAAATTCAGCCAAAATTGTGCTACATAAAATTTATTTTATACAAACATGATATGTTTAATTGATGATGCCCATTTTATTAAAAATGAACAAAATAATTTTAAAATAAACTACACAAAAGTAAAAATAAATTCTAAGCTAATAGTATAGTTATGACATAAATTTATAAATCATGACATCCCCGTTAATTGATTAGACACTCAAAAGGATTATCAAAACTATAATTGTGAAGTGTAACCAAAATTTGTTTTCATTTTACTCCCCTAAACTATTCTTGCTACCTATTTTTGTAAAATATAACTTCTACTAAACATTACAAAACGAAATCCTTAAATAATGTCAATTAAAAATATTAAGGATAATTTAGATCTACAAAATAAAATGTTTAACCAATGTTGTTTAGAAATACGATTAGTAACCAAGAAAGAGGAATAATAAATTGTTGGCTTGATGAGGCCTGACCCAGGTTCAATGTTATCTGCACCAACCAATAAAACCCTAACTGCTGGCCCTTTTGGCAAAAACCTACATAGCACACGCTACAGTCTAACCAAAACCAGTATTGGGGGATGACAGAACTAGGTTTCTACATCCAGAGGTCTGTGTGATAGGTTCCTGTGGTTCTTGTGTCTTAGATCTACTTTCATGCACCCTTAAGCCTTCTGAATAGACAATTATTGTAAATGCACTTAAACAACTTCGAGATCTTCACGAAGGTTCTTAATTAGTCTTAACATGCATAAATATTACAGATCTACTATTTAGGCACATAAAATAAGCATTAATTCAGGTAAATCATAACACAGAGCGAAGATACATAAACTTGCATAATTAAGAAATAATACACAAATGCATCCAAATTGGCTCACAACTGCCTTTATTAAGAATAATCGTTCAAGTACAAACTTTTTTGCTTACGCACTCAGCTGTAGGGACCCATGCACTCAGCCTGCGGACTTACAAATGTCTCTGCACACTTAGCTATAGGAACCTTCCCCTTTCGCTTAAGCATAGGAAATAGACCCTTCCTGCCTTAGCTGGTTGCCCTTACAAAGATTCTTCTCAAAACATTACTGCTTTAGACTCACTATGAATATATATATATATATATATATATATATATATATATATATATATATATATATATATGATTATATATATATAGATAAACATTTTTCTTACAATACCATGGTCTGTGGACCATGTGCGGGTCTCAAAAACCTCCTATCACCTACCTACCTAAGGGACTGAAGCCCCTTTGACTCATACTAACTTCGCACTCCGCTTCCACATCTCACAAAGACTTTACGCTTTAGATAAAATAATATCAAATTTAACTCAAACGTTTACCCTGGGGACCCTATCCCAACAGGCACCCAACACAAATTGGGTGACTTACCCTCGAGTCACTCGAATGGTGCAATAATCTTGTCCTGGACTTCGCGAAACTCCACCTTTAGCACCTGCAAATCAACAATACCGTGCACCACGACTTGCTACACCTCTTTGTCGAGCTTCTCTGTAGTAGGACCCTCCACTATGAGGCTCATCAACCTTTACATCTGCTGGATGGTCTTCATCTTTTCTTGAACTAATAGAGTGAGCCAGCATGCTTCCTCTGTCCATGGCAGCATCTGGGCCCTCAAGATGGCCTCCATATGTTGTAGTTCTTCAATCGTTGTCTGCAGCTATTGTCCATCCTATCGCTGAGCAAAGTGCTAGACTAGTGCCAAAGTGTGCGTAATAGACCTGATTTCTTCAAACTGGTGTTTCTTCTCCCTTATATTTGTACCAATCTTCTGCAGAGTGGGGTCCTCTTGCAGAGAAGCCAAAGTTCCATGGACTGTTCAAAGAGATCTGTGCAGTCCTTGACTGTTGTATCCAAAGTGTTCAGTCCTTCTTTAATTGTTGCTTCACATTATTCCCGGACTTCTGGCGGGGTCGTTAGCTGCAACCTTAATTTTAATTCTTTGATATGCATATGTAACTCAAATCGGACTCGAACGATTTCCTCCTATGGTTCCTTGACCGCTACAGCCAACTTCCAAATTCTTTTTGGTGACTCTACGTCTTCGGGAATGTTGAGTTCTGCCACCAGATTACATGCATGTGTAATGGTTGCGTCCAAGATTTGGTAGCACGTGGCCATTTCTTCCTTTTCTTTCAGTGCCTGCGCCTTTTCTGCGAATATTTGCTCGTTGATGGTCTTCACTTCATTGATTACAAGAAGTGCGCACTGCTCCTTGACCCTTAATTCTTCGAATACTCCTTGATGTAATTCATGGAGTGTGTGAATGGGAAGCGCCACGATATTGACACCCAAGTCCTTGAGTTTTTCCAACTGAGTGTTTCCTTCCTCTCACTACGCTTAAGACTTAGGCTTCTTAAACTTATTGTTGGGTGCCTGTTGATTCTCTGCCACTGTCGCACCAGGTTGATTTGTACAGAAATTGATATACCACATGAAAACCCTATCCTGCAGCATTGTGACTAGCTACGCTTTCTTCATGTTATCATCATTAATCTATTATGCCTTCTACACAGCGTCCGCAATGAACCAGAATTGTTTGGGGTCTTCGCTTCCTACCCCTTTAAACATCAGCATCTTCATCATGTTCGACATGTTAAATGGTTCTTGTGGAGGTGGGTGTGGAGGTGTAGGTGTATGTAACAGAGGTGGAGGTGGCATGGAGTGGATGGATGGGGTATCCCAGGCATACCTTGACCTAATAACTGTAGCACGCTTCGCGGTGTTCTCAGAATAGTTCCTTCGTCATCGCTATCAGAAGATCCTAATAGCAGGCTGTATTCAGAGATTGATTCTTTGTTCCTTCTCTTGGTCCTTTGAAGAATATTCTCTCTACTTCACTATAGCTGATGCTCGTATTGATCACGAGCTCAGTGAGGAATCCTCCTAGGATACGATCAATCCAGTGATCAAAGACCTGTGTGATGTTATTTTCTGAAGCTTCCAAGCACTTCACTAGCTCTGGTGTCCACACAATAGGGTTGTCAAGCTTCCACATACCCTGACTATCTGCTAATCTAGACATCCACTCATGTAGTTTGCAAGGAAAGAAACATAAGAAGGGTTCAGTCTTGTCAGTGTACAGGTATCTATTCAGCCATTGTTCCTTGGATAACTAGGGGTTTCTATTCTATTGAGATACAAATGCGTGCAGCTTCTGATCAATCCACTTTTCAATTTCTTTCTTGGTAGGGAACCACTTATTTGACATCACACATTCCTCAGACAGATCCCAGTCCAAGCAATGGAACCATTTATTGGCTTGATGGGGCCTGAACCAGGTTCAGTGTTACCCATGCCAACCAACAAAACCCTAACTATTGTCCATTTCGGCAACAACCTGCGTAGCGCAGACTGTAGTCTCACTTGAAGCAGTATTGGGGGATGACATAACTAGGTTTCTACATTTAGTGGCCTGTGTGATAGGTTCCTGTAATTCTTATGTCTTAGATCTACTTTCACGCACCCTTAACCCTTCCGAACAGACAATTATTGTAAATACAATTAAACAACTTCTAGATCTTTGTGAAATTTCTTAATTAGTCTTAACATGAATAAATATTACACATCTACTATTTTCGCTCAAAAAATAAGCATTAATTCAGGTAAATCATAACATAGAGTGAAGATACATAAACTTGCAAAATTAATAAATAATACACAAATGCATCCAAATTGGCTCAAAATTGTCTTTGTTAAGAATAATCATTCAAGTACAAACTTCTTTTCCCCGCGCACTAAGCTGCAGGAGCTTATGCACTCAACCTGTAGACTTACCAAGGTCTCCACGCACTCAGCTGCAAGAGCCCTCGCCTTTCTCCGAAGTACAGGAAACAGACCTTTCCTGCCTTAGCTTCTTGCCCTTACAAAGATTCTTCTGAAAAATTTACCCCTTTAGACTCGCTATGACTCATCTATATATAGAATTTTCCTTACAATACCATGGTCTGTGGATCATGGGCTGGTCTCGAAAACCTCCTATCACCTACCCACCTAAGGGACTAAATCCCATTTCACTCATACTAGCTTCATGCTCCGCTTCCACATTTCACGGAGACTTTACACTTTATACAAAAAGATATTAAATTTTACTCAAAATTTGACCCCGGGGACCCTATCCCAGCATAAAGAAAACATTCCATGAATATGTTTCGATGAAGGTTTATGTTCTTCTTGAAATTTACATAACATTTCACAGCTATTTTATTTTTTGACAAGACCAAAAATAAAATAATAAAACTTTACAAGAAACAAGTCGTAACAACTAAGTAACCCCTAAACCTAAACTACATTCAATGACAATGAACTAGGTGAAATGATAATGCCAATGTAGTTATACATGTAAATGTGAACCTTTAATCACATGTTCCTCACAAATTTTTAACATAAGTTGGAGAAATCTAACATAAGAAAATGATATAATCTTTCTAAGCATTCTATCCATCATAAACAATAAAATAGTATTGTTATTTACAAGATTTTTTTCCTAAAAAGATTCCTTCAACAATATTTTTATTCTATCTTTATATTTAATTTGGTAAATTGGAATTTATTGAAGACAAGATATAGACATATTGGACATGTATTGAGAATCGTCTAAAACATTTCTCAACATTAGAATCTACAGAAAAATGTTAGTATTAGTGATATAAATTTTTTTATTTGTAGCATCATAACTTAGAACTCACATAGATGGGATTATGCACTTTTTAGCTCGCTTAAGGTTCTAATATGAATTTTATAGGGTTTCCGCAGTCTTTTCCATGTCCTTGATGGCTCCCCATGGGGGGATGGTGGGTACCCCTCATTTAAGTCCATTTTAGTTGGTCGATCATCCTAGATATCGTTGTGAATCAACGTTCAACAACATCCTGCTCAAGAGTCTGGCCCCTTTACACAAGCATGCTCAAGTCAACCAGAAGGGAATGGACCTACTCAAGAGCACACTACCAAGTCTCAACCAATCTCTAGTATGTCTTTTACTCAAGCTCAAGACACCCCTCTGAGTTATTGGGATATACTATTGAACAAATGGAGCATGCATTACTATGAAAATTAATTAGCCCTTGGCCATCCGAAAATACTTTGCTCAACTGGCTCAGAAAAATTTGCAGAATCAAAGGTGAAGTTGAACTCAAACTAGGTGCACAAGGCTTCTTCATAGTGATATTCAATAACATTGAATACCGAGACAACATTATGGAAAGAGGGCCTTACTTTATCAACTATGTTGTCCTGTTTCTAAAGACATGGGTTTTGCGATTCGACCCTAAAGAAGAGGATTTACTCTATCTTCTAGTGTGGATCATACTGTACTCTTTGTTGCATGAATATTGGGACCCAAAAATTTTAGTTCACATTAGCCATAATCTAGGAAAATTTGTGATGATTTTAGATATCACGAGAACTGGGCACTACACATCATATGCCAGGTTTTGTGTTTACATGGATCCCACTAAACCACTCCCAACACACATTCATCTCAGCTGGGAGGATGCCATTTGGGAGAAAACAATAAACTATGAGCAAATACCATTCATATGTTGCCATTGACATGTCTATGGCCATCTCTTCAAGGATTATCCCCAAAAACCTCCACAAGGAAAGAACAACATACTAATGCGGCCACCCAATCTAGAGAACATGGCTTCAAGAGAGTCTCACGTTGTAAGTGAACTTCCAAGAAGAAAGAAGAATCGTCAAACCCCTTAGGTACTCAAGGCAAAAATAAATTCTCCCTTCTTAAAATTTATCCAGAAGAGTATCCAACCATAGGCCACACCTAGGGAGAAACAACGGATCATGCATCATAATCGGCAAAAGAAGCATTAGCTCTATCAAATTATCCTCAAAGCACTAACGAACCCTCTAAAGAACTCCCTTCCCCAATGGAGGAATAATATCTACATGATCCAAAGCCAAAAGAGATGGAACCATCTACATGAAATTATAAAAGACATGCAATACAAAGACATTATATCTATTCCAGAGGACCAAATTCAACTAGTTATCAGAGGTTACATGTGACATCAATATGTGCTTCCACGGAAACCTAAGACTTCAAGTACCATTCATTCCCCCTCTTCATATTTCTGCATCCAAGGAATTAAAAAAAATACCACTCAAGAATTTCCCTAAGCCCTAAAGGAGCCTAAGAAGAAGCATTGGAAAAAAATAGTCATCTCTTGCAAGACTTTGGCGAATTCCTAGTTAATTCGGGATGAGTTTCCCCTATTAAAACCCTCCGCCCTCTGTTATGATCATCTCAATGATCAAAATAATTTCATGGATGTGAGAGGATTAAACAACAAATCGAAAATAGAATCTTCAAAAATCAAATTATGATGCATCAACTTGAAATTCCCCTCTTACAAGAAACCAAATGCTCTCACCAAACCCTCACTCAGATAATCCCACCAATTTGGAAAAATTGTGATTTCCTTTCTCAATGTACCTTTGGAACCTCTGGATGATTGCATATTCTTGGGAATATAGCTACGGATCATCTCAGAGACTCTTCCTCCCTCCCCATAATCCTTAATGTAGTCTTTCAACCTATCGGTTCTTCTCAATATAGATTTCTCTCTAATGTCTTTGGAGATATTCTTCCTTAATGCAAAAGATAGTTCATTTTGATTCTTGTTGTTGTTAATTACTTGGTGTCTCCTGAAACTTGGTTTATGGATGGGGATTTCAATCTGATGCGATCCCTTTCAAAAAATAAAGGGGGCATCAGAAAGATAGAGGAGGCATCAAAATCTTTTATCTTGTTCATTGGTAACTATAAAATGGTAGATGTTGAAACCAAAAACGACACCTATACCTATAATAATTAAAGAGGAGGAGCACACCAAGTTGTTTCAATGCTTGATCATTTCATAATCTCGGAATATCTTTTACTATTCGTTCTCCAGCTCGATGCCTCAATCCTCCCTAGTCACGATTCTGACCATTAACCAGTTTCTTTGCAGATGGATTGGTTGGTGTCCCCAAGGAACCAACATTTTCACTTTAATGCCTTCTCACTTTGTCATCCTAACTTTCTCACCAATATGGAAAAATTGTGGTGTGATTTAGCATCAATCACAGGAAATGTAATGTATCTCTTTCAACAAAGGTTAAAATTTGTCAAATGAGAAATCAAAGAATGCGATCAGCAAGACTTCGATAACATTTTTGAGGACAAGCTCACAATGGAAAACCAAACGAAAGAGGTCCAGCAAAGCATTATATCAATAGGAAGCACTACCCACTTAAAAAAATTAAGAGTACTCACTGGCTTCAACTACATGAGATATTGGCTCAAGAAGAGACATTTTACAAATAGAAATCAAGAATTAAATGGCTAAAATATGGAGAGAGAAACACCAAGTTTTTTCATAAATGAATGATAAATTATAGGCATCAAAACAAAATCCATCGGCTTCATGCTCACAAAAATAAATGGGTGGAGGATCATAATGACATGTCTATTCTTTTATCCAAACACTTCAACACCCTCATATCCAAACCTCTTCATAACAGAAAGTCTGATATCAAGAAAATTAATATTCCTAAGCTCATCTCAAATGAGAGTAATGCAATTCTCTTACAACCCATCTACTTGCAAGAAGTCTAAGAAATAGTAATGAGTATTCCATGGAACAAATCACTAGGCCCAAATGGATTTACAATGAAATTCTAGCAAGCATGTTGGCCTATCCTTGGCCATGATGTGTGGAAAGTTGTTGAAGACTCTAGAACGTTTGCCTCTCTTCTTCCAGCCGTTGATTCCACTTTCATTTCACTCATGCCCAAGTCTAGGAAATCCTCCACTCCCTTGGAATTTAGATCCATTTCATTATAAAATGTGATATACAAAATTACCTCCAAAATGGTTGCTAATCACTCAAACCTCTCCTCCCTAGTATCATTTCTACTGAGAAAATAGGTTATGTTGAAGGAAGACAAATTTTGGACAAAATCATTCTTATTCAAGAGTAGTTGTACTCTCTTCGTTCCACTAGAAATCCAGGTATGATTCTTAGACTTGATTATTCAAAGGATTTATATAAAGTAAGTTGGAAGTATATCTACCATGTTATTTCAGCTTATGGCTTTCATGAAATGTGGATAGCCTTGGTGATGGCCCTTATTTCAAAGGCTTTCTCCTCTATTATCGTCAATGGATCACCTTGTTATAGAAATTTTTGTGCCTTACAGCATTGAGCATGAAATGTCCATAATCTAAGGGATCCAAAGTCCCTAAACATGATGTTCCTACCCCTAGAGGAACAAGGCTAACAAACCACAGCAATTCACAGAAGTTCTCCACCAGAAACTGCTCAAAAACAAGTCAATTCAGGATCAATTCAGAGGCTCCACTAGCTGTCTGCGCTGAAATGCAAAGTCTGCACTGGCTACCTGCACTGCAACGCAGGTAGAAGCACTACCAGGGTGCACTGAGCGGGAATTGACAAATGGCAAGTTCATTCAACGAGGTGGAAAGACCCTGGAAGCTTCCAGAATCTTCTCCAATGACACTTGCCTCAAGGAATTCGACTAATGATGAGTAAGAGGCTCTTAGTCTCCAAGTGGAAGCAAGAACTGACAGAGGGAGAGGACACTAGTCAGATCTCAAGCTGACTCATCCTCTCTCCAAACATCTATATATGGATCTCTCCTCCATGAGATCTAGAGGCTGGAATTTTGTTATTGCAAAGAATTGTTGTTGGTTTGAGACTGGAATCATTGGGTGCTTAATGCTTTGAGGGAAGGTGAAGATAGGAATTTAATTTGCTGGGAAAGAGATGCTGGATTGGAGCCCTCTAGGTTGTATCTCTTCCTGAACCTTGTTATTCATCAATAAAGCTATCTTGGTTTCTCCTATATACTGATGTATCTCTGATGTATGATTGCATTAGTATGTTTAGTTTATTTCTAATCCTGAACTAGTTATGAATATGAATCTATGTCTTTGTGTAGTATTCTCTTCTTGTGATCTTGCAGAAACCTGTTGAAGCTGGACGAGCGAGAAGGCAAGTAGCTGGGAACTCCCAAAGAGAAGAGAAACCGGATCGAGGGACAAACAGAAGACACCGGTTAGTCCATCTATTTCTCTTAATTCTTAATTCATAAAGGAAGAATACTAGAATAGCTGTCTCTGTTTGTTGCTAAGGCACTGTCACACCTTAGGTGGATAGGATCATCCTGCATAGGCATTTTTCCCCACAACAAATTGGCGACTCCGCTGGGGAGATCTGTTTAGTCATTTTATTTGTGTTTCTATCATTGTTTGTTTCATAGACTTAATAGCAACAATCGAACTACATTTGCTATTTTCAGATAAAAAGTAGACAGTTGTTGCTTTGATCCAATCACTGGATTTGTCTATGATCTGAACAATGGACTCAAAAATGATTTGATGATCCTTTGTGATAGATCTTAGCCCTTCCTCAAAGCATCCCTTTGATTGTACCTTGCTTGTTGCTTTGATTTGGCCTGAAACTGTAGATTAAATAGCAAACTGTGACCCAGAACCCAGTGAGAAACTCTCGTTTCTCTTTCAGCGCAGACTCTGTGAAGAGGTTCTGCATTTCAACGCAGGTCCCGTGAAGGCTACCTGCGCTGAATGTCAAAACCCCTGTGTTGAGGTGCGTTGATCCAGTTAGGCCTTGTGCAGCTGGGGTTCTCTGCTCTGTTTTTCCCAGTTTTGATCTCTGATTTTTGCAGCCTGTAACCAGCATAGGTACCTGTCTGATAACTCCTTTTCTCTGCTTAAATTCCGCCTCCATTTGTACAAAAAGAATGTGAGTGTTTTTATGTATTTGTGGCGTCATTTACAGCTTTCCTTTGCAAGAGCGAAATAATCATCCTGTAGCCCTTGATTCAGATATGTTGATTGTGATCTTAGGAGAGAGTTCATTGGTTGTTTGCAGTTGATTATACATTTATTTTGCTTTTGGTTTGAGTTTGTCTCTTTTAAGTGTCGAAACAAGTGTTCATTTCGATAGTCGTAAAGTGTTGTATTCTCTTCTACCCTTTCTGATTTCGAAAAAGTAAACTTGTTTGTATTTGTCATTTAAAAGCAAATTCAAAGTTGTGCAAAAAGCTTTCTTTTTAGGCATCAATATTAAGAGAGCAGAAAACAAACACCTGCATTGTGCATTTGCATCTTGATAGTTTGCATGCTTGATTTAGGAAAAGTGCATTAGAGTGTGCTGATTGCTCTTTGAGAAAATATGGTGTCTTTCTTTTCCCTTTGTAGCTAGGATTTTCATAGTTGAAAAGATATAAAGCTTGCTTATCATCTTTAGACTGCATTTAGGAATTGTATCATACATCTCATGGTGAACCTCAAAAGGCAAACTTCTAAAAAGATCAACCTAAAATAAATTGAATGAACTTAACAACGCTTTGTAACTTAACGCACAACATAGAGGTCTAGGCTAGAGACGTGTTCCGGCGTCGTAAAGCCTGGTGACTGTCGATCTCGCTGATGGTGGGTGATTCCTCCTGAGGGACGATAGCGCCAGTACGGATTGTGCTCCCATGTACCGTCGATATATATTGGGAGACCCCTATAGGCATAAAACCTTTATCCTTAGGAAGCCGTGTCGGCCACACTACTGATTGCAATGCACTGAACACAGCATTCAGGAAGATCGACCGCCCGTACCTTAAAAAGTATTCTGCGGTTTTACGAAAAGTTTGGCACACCCTCTACCTAGAACTCCAGAGCAGTTCCTTTTGGCCCTTTTCAGACTCTATAACGGAAAAAGTCCATCCGAGCATTTGTCACTTCGGGCTCGTTAAAACATCGAAGGAGACTAGAGTCATCTTTAGCTTTTTCTCGACTCTTTAAAATTGAAAAATCAAGTTGTGTCTAAAGCGTCGTTAAAATTTATTTTAAACGGAACAATCACCCCTTTTTCCTGCGTTGATCTTTAGGTTGAGAAAATGGAGCACACCAACCAAGCAATTCCCCTTGGTGGAAATCCTAGTCCCTTCTCCTCTTGGGGAGATGTTGGAGCACCCCATATGGCCACATTGTCGCTTCTAGGACTGACAATCGGCTTGCCTGTCTGGCTCTTCTCAACTAATGTTGTTCAAAACACCACTATTCCTGAACAGTCGAATCAACAGTTAGACCAGACCAGAGTTGCCCACCAGCCTTCTACTTCATCTAATTCTTCCTCTCCTCCTTCCTCTTCGCTTGACGGAGCTGGTAAAACAAAAAACCAAGTTCCTAAGAAGAAGAAGGAAAAGAAGAAGAAAGAGAAGAAGAAGAAGGAGCCAAAAGGGACTGGGGGCAAACAAGTGTCGTCTGACAAAAATCCACACACAACACTGACTAGGCCTAAATCGCCATGTGTCATATGCAAGGGAGGCCACTTCCACAGAGATTGTCCCTACATCCCTCGGATACTAAGGGACTGGTCTCCCCGTTTGCACAATTCGGTGGCGTCAACCTCTGATAGCCATGTTGACAGCACACCGTCAACTAGTGAAAGTGAAGCCACAGGACAGAGAGGGAAAGCTAGATTTCCCTGCAAACTGTGTGAAGGCAACCATGCCATCCACCGTTGTCCCTTCTTAGACGAGGCTAAAAGAGTTTTGGAAGATCGCCCGATTTTACGAGCGCAACTTCCTCCTGGATATCAAAAACTCCTGCCAAGTCCTTCACCAGTTGAGAACCCGGCTGGCCCACTCAGGTGGTCAGCCGAAGCACCTATCATTGAAGATGAACCGTCTGAATCCATGCCTGACGAAATTCAAAAGGTTGAAGCGGCAGTTGACCCGGTTTTGCCTTCAGACGCTCTATCTTCGAATGATACCATCACAGAGGAGAATAAAGACGACACCGTCCAAATTCTTTTCATCAACACAGACTCCGACGAACAAGGAGGAAATTTGCCCATTCCTTTATCGTAGGAAGTAACTTCGTCAGAGTCATACCCGGCCATCTATTCGGTCCCACCACCAAGCAACCTAGTTGTCTCGTTCGACTGGAACCAACTAGGCAGACCCCGGTTGCCAGCAAGCATACCATTCAGAATTATCGTTCAAATATACAAAATGGTAATGGCTGGCACCATCATTGATGAGGGGGCATCTGTGAGTATCCTTTCCTCTATTGCTTGGAAAGCGCTTGGTTCGCCAGCGCTTTTGCCTGAAATGAGAAATCTAACAGGCTTTGATAAAGGAACCAGTCAACCTTTAGGGATCCTCCCCAATGTGCCCATTACATTGAAAGGGAAGACCGTTCAAATGAACGTGATGGTCGTTCAAGGACCCTTGGATTATAACCTACTCCTTGGACGAGACTATATATATTGCATGGGAGCCATCGTCTCCTCACTCTTTAGAGTAATGTGTTTTCCGCACGAAGGAAGAGTGGTCAAGCTCGTGGACCAACTTTCATTTCCCGGATCACGCATCGCAAATAGTCATATACCATCCCTAAATTGTCTCTTCACGCAAGAAATGTCTCAACCCATGGTCCGTCCTCCTGATGAGCGCAAGTAATCCGGGAGGATATGACTGGAACCCAGGGGTCATGCGTCCTGGTTTGCTTCGGCAGGAAAACTTTGGTTATAGGGTAGGTTTTCGCGGGAGAATATGACTACTCTATACCCCGCCCATGCTGGAAGAGGGTTATTCTAGAATAAGATTCTTTTGTCAAAGTTATGTGAGTTGACAGACGGAGTCTCTCACCTTTGTCTATTTCGGTAGACATTGTCGAAGAAGTGTTTTGTTTGAAAGATTAACGAGACAATCTTTGGGTAACCTGAAAGAGGTAGGCCTCTCCCGGTAAAACAAATGTTTTATTGGACTAAGAAGGGGTAACCTTGAAATCGTACTTTATTCCTGGGGGCATGCAAACCTTTTGGAGTGCAAGCAAGGGGCGGCTATTTATTTTTTAAATTTTTATGTCCTTCCCTTTAAACCTGTAGGTCTAACCCTTTAAACTCGTAGGATTAGTCATTTCCGAACTTGCATAACGAAAGGATCCGGAGCAAAGCTTTGTAAGATCTAAGCTCCATAAAAAATAGCATCTTTGAGACATTCTTATCATATGACTGGGTTATCGAGCAGTTTTAGCACACAGTTCATGCTCGTTAAAAACTAAACGCAAGATCCGAGCAGTTTTAGCGCATAGTTCATGCTCGTTAAAAAACAAACATAAGATCGAGCAAATGTTTCCACCTGCGTTTAAGCTCGTTAACAAATGAACTATCCCGGTAAATAACCACTGTGAATGTAATATCATCAGCCATTAAAGCTTTGGTCGTGTTTGCACCGTCACCTCCACTTTTCCATTGGCCGATCGTTCACCTCCATATGATTGTTTACCCATTTTGAGGAACAGCTGCGAAGAGTGATTTCACTAGCCATCCTTGTGACACTGCCGTGATTGGAAAATTCCAACCCGTACCTGGAATCAGCTGCTAACCCTTTTATCACTCGTTCCTCAAAAGACGAGTCTTCTTTAAGCTCTTTTCATCTGACTCGTAAAATATGAAACGATTGCCGAGTTTTGGCCTTCCAGCTCGTTAAAGCGACCGGAAGTACTATCCCTCCTCTATATTTTAATCTTTTTGGACCTGAGGGATTATTGCACAAAACGATCGAGCGCTTGTTTTATTCGGCTCGATAAAACTATCGAAAACTCATCCCTTCTGTATTGTTTTATACTTTTTCGGACTTAAGGGATTAGATGACGAAAAAGGACTTTCGGAGTTGAATTTACGTACCTTTTCAGACTCTCTAAAAATGAAAAGGACCGAGTTATCTTTGTCGTTAGACTCGTTAAAAGCATTAAATAGCGACAAACTTGTCTTTAGACGAGAACGAGTTTCACTATCGCTAGGCTCGTTAAAACATAGCGATGGGCTTGCCCGAAGGGCAAGTTATAGAACAAGCATATGTTATCCTCCTCAAGCTTGACAAAAATAAAGAGGTACTGGTCAGTAATGACTGGGGAAAAATTGGGAGAAACTCAAGAAAACTTTGATGGTAGCAAGTCGCTCTTGAACATGACACTTTTCCTCCGTACCACAATCGGGTTGGGTTGTTTCATTCACCGGTCACATCACCATGGTCTCGGAACACCATCCATATTTTGGGCAATGCTACCGATCCATCGCATAAGTGTCGCCATATGTTCAAGAGAAGTCGTTCAGAGAAGTCAACCGTGTCCCATCCACTGCCATACATTATCCTTCATCCTTTCATGACCGCCACCCTGAATCATATGTCATCAGATCGTTTTCACCTCTATCAAAATCATTAGCTCCGTTCCGTGTCACTGATGTGGGATACATTAAGCCCCTCCTTTGACGGATCGCTTCTTGTCGACATCAGCTCATTATCCAAGAAGTTGATCTAGGAACAACCCCTTGAGTACTTTGAAGCTTGCATGCCTCAATGGCAAGTTTCTCACTTCTGGCGACAGGTATACATCAATGACCTTCGACCGAAAGATTTTGCGTGGTGTTCGACGCCAAGTCCTTTATTCACACCACCTGAATTGTACTGCAGTACCTTGAGGGTCATTATCATTATCGGTGATTCCTCTCGTGCTTGTTAACGGTTCACCTCATTGACCGGTAATCAAGCGATGTCTTTCCATGTTCGACTTCAGAACAATTCTCACATGGATCGACTTGTACTTAGAGTGAAGATCGGACGAGATTGAAGACCCCAGATCTAGTTTCATCCATCCGGGCTGCGATATATATTCAGGAAAGATAAATACATTGACATGTACATCATTGCAGCAGATAATCATCCTACCCAAAGGATGATAATTTCATCAAAATTATCAGTCTACCATCAGACGATTGTCTGTTCTATGTACAGAAAAATGAATTTATAAAGCTGAGCATGGGAATGCCCGCCTCAGCTAGATCATGAAAGCAGTATGAAAAATAATGTATTGTATTGTATCTTATTACAGGTCTCCTCCCAGCAATGAATGAACTTCGGATCCTCCTGATAAAGCATTTCACCCGATAAACATCCTCATACTTTAGGGGGCAACTGTTATAGACATTTTTGCGCCTTACAGCATTGAGCATGAAATTTCCATAATCTAAGGGATCCAAAGTCCCTAAACATGTTGTTCCTACCCCTAGAGGAACAAGGCTAACAAACCACAGCAATTCACAAAAGTTCTCCACCAGAAACTGCTAAAAAACAAGTCAATTCAGGATCAATTCAGAAGCTCCACTAGCTATCTGCGCTGAAATGCAAAGTCTGCACTGGCTACCTGCACTGCAACGCAGGTAGAAGCACTACCAGGGTGCGCTGAGCGGGAATTGACAAATGGCAAGTTCATTCAACGAGGTGGAAAGACCCTGGAAGCTTCCAGAATCTTCTCCAATGACACTTGCCTCAAGGAATTCGACTAATGATGAGTAAGAGGCTCTTAGTCTCCAAGTGGAAGCAAGAACTGACAGAGGGAGAGGACACTAGTCAGATCTCAAGCTGACTCATCCTCTCTCCAAACATCTATATATGGATCTCTCCTCCATGAGATCTAGAGGCTGGAATTTTGTTATTGCAAAGAATTGCTGTTGGTTTGAGACTGGAATCATTGGGTGCTTAATGCTTTGAGGGAAGGTGAAGATAGGAATTTCATTTGCTGGGAAGGAGATGCTGGATTGGAGCCCTCTGGGTTGTATCTCTTCCTGAACCTTGTTATTCATCAATAAAGCTATCTTGGTTTCTCCTATATACTGATGTATCTCTGATGTATGATTGCATTAGTATGTTTAGTTTATTTCTAATCCTGAACTAGTTATGAATATGAATCTATGTCTTTGTGTAGTATTCTCTTCTTGTGATCTTGCAGAAACCTGTTGAAGCTGGACGAGCGAGAAGGCAAGTAGCTGGGAACTCCCAAAGAGAAGAGAAACCGGATCGACGGACAAAAAGAAGACACCGGTTAGTCCATCTATTTTTCTTCATTCTTAATTCATAAAGGAAGAATACTAGAATAGCTGCCTCTGTTTGTTGCTAAGGCACTGTCACACCTTAGGTGGATAGGATTGTCCTGCATAGGCATTTTTCCCCACAACAAATTGGCGACTCCGCTGGGGAGATCTATTTAGTCATTTTATTTGTGTTTCTATCATTGTTTGTTTCATAGACTTAACAACAACAATCGAACTACATCTGCTATTCTCAGATGCAAAGTAGATAGTTGCTGCTTTGATCCAATCACTGGATTTGTCTATGATCTGAACAATGGACTCAAAAATGATTTGATGATCCTTTGTGATAGATCTTAGCCCTTCCTCAAAGCATCCCTTTGATTGTACCTTGCTTGTTGCTTTGATTTGGCCTGAAACTGTAGATTAAATAGCAAACTGTGACCCAGAACCCAGTGAGAAACTCTCGTTTCTCTTTCAGCGCAGACTCTGTGAAGAGGTTCTGCATTTCAACGCAGGTCCCGTGAAGGCTACCTGCGCTAAATGTCAAAACCCCTGTGTTGAGGGTGCGTTGATCCAGTTAGGCCTTGTGCAGCTGGGGTTCTCTGCTCTGTTTTGCCCTGTTCTGATCTCTGATTTTTGCAGCCTGTAACCAGCATAGGTACCTGTCTGATAACTCCTTTTCTCTGCTTAAATTCTACCTCCTTTTGTATAAAAAGACTGTGAGTGTTTTTATGTGTTTGTGGCGTCATTTACAGTTTTCCTTTGCAAGAGTGAAATAATCATACTGTAGCCCTTGATTCAGATCTGTTGATTGTGATCTTAGGAGAGAGTTCATTGGCTGCTTGCAGTTGATTATACATTTACTTTTGCTTTTGGTTTGAGTTTGTCTCTTTTAAGTGTCGAAACAAGTGTTCATTTCGAAAGTCGTAAAGTGTTGTATTCTCTTCTACCCTTTCCGATTTCGAAAAAGTAAACTTGTTTGTATTTGTCATTTAAAAGCAAATTCAAAGTTGTGCAAAAAGCTTTCTTTTTAGGCATCAATATTAAGAGAGCAGAAAACAAACACCTGCATTATGCATTTGCATCTTGATAGTTTGCATGCTTGATTTAGGAAAAGTGCATTAGAGTGTGCTGATTGCTCTTTGAGAAAAGATGGTGTCTTTCTTTTCCCTTTGTAGCTAGGATTTTCATAGTTGAAAAGATATAAAGCTTGCTTATCATCTTTAGACCGCATTTAGGAATTGTATCATACATCGCGTGGTGAACCTCAAAAGGCAAACTTCTAAAAATATCAACCTAAAATAAATTGAATGAGCTTAACAACGCTTTGTAACTTAACGCACAACATAGAGGTCTAGGCTAGAGACGTGTTCCGGCATCGTAAAGCCTGGTGACTGTCGATCTCGCTGATGGTGGGTGATTCTTCCTGAGGGACGATAGCGCCAGTACGGATTGTGCTCCCACGTACCGTCGAGTATATATTGGGAGACCCCTATAGGCATAAAACCTTTATCCTTAGGAAGCCGTGTCGGCCGCCCTACTGATCGCAATGCACTGAACACAGCATTCAGGAAGATCGACCGCCCGTACCTTAAAAAGTATTCTGCGGTTTTGCGAAAAGTTTGGCACACCCTCTACCTAGAACTCCAGAGCAGTTCCTTTTGGCCCTTTTCAGACTCTATAACGGAAAAAGTCCATCCGAGCATTTGTCACTTCGGGCTCGTTAAAACATCGAAGGAGACTAGAGTCATCTTTAGCTTTTTCTCAACTCTTTAAAATTGAAAAAGCAAGTTGTGTCTAAAGCGTCGTTAATATTTATTTTAAACGGAACAATCACCCCTTTTTCCTGCGTTGATATTTAGGTTGAGAAAATGGAGCACACCAACCAAGGAATTCCCCTTGGTGGAAATCCTAGTCCCTTCTCCTCTTGGGGAGATGTTGGAGCGCCCCATATGGCCACATTGTCGCTTCTAGGACTGACAATCGGCTTGCCTGTCTGGCTCTTCTCAACTAATGTTGTTCAAAACACCACTATTCCTGAATAGTCGAATCAACAGTTAGACCAGACCAGAGTTGCCCACCAGCCTTCTACTTCATCTAATTCTTCCTCTCCTCCTTCCTCTTCGCTTGACGGAGCTGGTAAAACAAAAAACCAAGTTCCTAAGGAGAAGAAGGAAAAGAAGAAGAAAGAGAAGAAGAAGAAGGAGCCAAAAGCGACTGGGGGCAAACAAGTGTCGTCTGACAAAAATCCACACACAACACTGACTAGGCCTAAATCGCCATGTGTCATATGCAAGGGAGGCCACTTCCACAGAGATTGTCCCTACATCCCTCGGATACTAAGGGACTGGTCTCCCCGTTTGCACAATTCGGTGGCGTCAACCTCTGATAGCCATGTTGACAGCACACCATCAACTAGTGAGAGTGAAGCCACAGGACAGAGAGGGAAAGCTAGATTTCCCTGCAAAATGTGTGAAGGAAACCATGCCATCCACCGTTGTCCCTTCTTATACGAGGCTAAAAGAGTTTTGGAAGATCGCCCGATTTTACGAGCGCAACTTCCTCCTGGATATCAAAAACTCCTGCCAAGTCCTTCACCAGTTGAGAACCCGGCTGGCCCACTCAGGTGGTCAGCCGAAGCACCTATCATTGAAGATGAACCGTCTGAATCCATGCCTGACGAAATTCAAAAGGTTGAAGCGGCAGTTGACCCGGTTTTGCCTTCAGACGCTCTATCTTCGAATGATACCATCACAGAGGAGAATAAAGACGACACCGTCCAAATTCTCTTCATCAACACAGACTCCGACGAACAAGGGGGAAATTTGCCCATTCCTTTATCGCAGGAAGGAACTTCGTCAGAGTCATACCCGGCCGTCTATTCGGTCCCACCACCAAGCAACCTAGTTGTCTCGTTCGACTGGAACCAACTAGGCAGACCCCGGTTGCCAGCAAGCATACCATTCAGAATTACCGTTCAAATATACGAATGGTAATGGCTGGAACCATCATTGATGAGGGGGCATCTGTGAGTATCCTTTCCTCTATTGCTTGGAAAGCGCTTGGTTCGCCAGCGCTTTTGCCTGAAATGAGAAATCTAACAGGCTTTGATAAAGGAACCAGTCAACCTTTAGGGATCCTCCCCAATGTGCCCATTACATTGAAAGGGAAGACCGTTCAAATGAACGTGATGGTCGTTCAAGGACCCTTGGATTATAACCTACTCCTTGGACGAGACTATATATATTGCATGGGAGCCATCGTCTCCTCACTCTTTAGAGTAATGTGTTTTCCGCACGAAGGAAGAGTGGTCAAGCTCGTGGACCAGCTTTCATTTCCCGGATCACGCATCGCAAATAGTCATATACCATCCCTAAATGGTCTCTTCACGCAAGAAATGTCTCAACCCATGGTCCGTCCTCCTGATGAGCGCGAGTAATCCGGGAGGATATGACTGGAACCCAGGGGTCATGCGTCCTGGTCTGCTTCGGCAGGAAAACTTTGGGTATAGGGTAGGTTTTCACGGGAGAATATGACTAGTCTGTACCCCGCCCATGCTGGAAGAGGGTTATTCTAGAATAAGATTCTTTTGTCAAAGTTATGTGAGTTGACAGACGGAGTCTCTCACCTATGTCTATTTCGGTAGACATTGCCGAAGAAGTGTTTTGTTTGAAAGATTAATGATACAATCTTTGGGTAACCTGAAAGAGGTAGGCCTCTCCCGGTAAAACAAATGTTTTATTGGACTAAGAAGGGGTAACCTTGAAATCGTACTTTATTCCTGGGGGCATGCAAACCTTTTGGAGTGCAAGCAAGGGGCGGCTATTTATTTTTTAAATTTTTATGTCCTTCCCTTTAAACCTGTAGGTCTAACCCTTTAAACTTGTAGGATTAGTCATTTCCGAACTTGCATAACGAAAGGATCCGGAGAAAAGCTTTGTAAGATCTAAGCTCCATAAAAAATAGCATCTTTGAGACATTCTTATCATGTGACTAGGTTATCGAGCAGTTTTAGCACACAGTTCATGCTCGTTAAAAACTAAACGCAAGATCCGAGCAGTTTTAGCGCATAGTTCATGCTCGTTAAAAAATAAACATAAGATCGAGCAAATGTTTCCACCCGCGTTTAAGCTCGTTAAAAAATGAACTATCCCAGTAAATAACCACCGTGAATGTAATATCATCAGCCATTAAAGCTTTGGTCGTGTTTGCACCGTCACCTCCACTTTTCCATTGGCCGATCGTTCACCTCCATATGATTGTTTACCCATTTTGAGGAACAGCTGCGAAGAGTGATTTCACTAGCCATCCTTGTGACACTGCCGTGATTGGAAAATTCCAACCCGTACCTGGAATCAGCTGCTAACCCTTTTATCACTCGTTCCTCAAAAGACGAGTCTTCTTTAAGCTCTTTTCATCTGACTCGTAAAATATGAAAAGATTGCCGAGTTTTGGCCTTCCAGCTCGTTAAAGCGACCGGAAGTACTATCCCTCCTCTAGATTTTAATCTTTTTGGACCTGAGGGATTATTGCACAAAAAGATCGAGCGCTTGTTTTATTCGGCTCGTTAAAACTATCGAAAACTCATCCCTTCTGTATTGTTTTATACTTTTTCGGACTTAACGGATTAGATGACGAAAAAGGACTTTCGGAGTTGACTTTACGTACCTTTTCAGACTCTCTAAAAATGAAAAGGACCGAGTTATCTTTGTCGTTAGACTCGTTAAAAGCATTAAATAGCGACAAACTTGTCTTTAGACGAGAACGAGTTTCACTATCACTAGGCTCGTTAAAACATAGCGATGGGCTTTCCCGAAGGGAAAGTTATAGAACAAGCATATGTTATCCTCCTCAAGCTTGACAAAAATAAAGAGGTACTGGTCAGCAATGACTAGGGAAAAATTGGGAGAAACTCAAGAAAACTTTGATGGTAGCAAGTCGCTCTTGAACATGACACTTTTCCTCCGTACCACAATCGGGTTGGGTTGTTTCATTCACCGGTCACATCACCATGGTCTCGCCAGACCATCCATATTTGGGGTAATGCTACCGATCCATCGCATAAGTGTCGCCATATGTTCAAGAGAAGTCGTTTAGAGAAGTCAACCGTGTCCCATCCACTGCCATACATTATCCTTCATCCTTTCATGACCGCCACCCTGAATCATATGTCATCAGATCGTTTTCACCTCTATCAAAATCATTAGCTCCGTTCTGTGTCACTGATGTGGGATACATTAAGGCCCTCCTTTGACGGATCGCTTCTTGTCGACATCAGCTCATTATCCAAGAAGTTGATCTAGGAACAACCCCTTGAGTACTTTGAAGCTTGCATGCCTCAATGGCAAGTTTCTCACTTCCGGCGACAGGTATACATCAATGACCTTCGACCGAAAGATTTTGCGTGGTGTTCGACGCCAAGTCCTTTATTCACACCACCTGAATTGTATTGCAGTACCTTGAGGGTCATTATCATTATCGGTGATTCCTCTCGCGCTTGTTAACGGTTCACCTCATTGACCGGTAATCAAGCGATGTCTTTCCATGTTCGACTTCAGAACAATTCTCACATGGATCGACTTGTACTTAGAGTGAAGATCGGACGAGATTGAAGACCCCAGATCTAGTTTCATCCGTCCGGGCTGCGATATATATTCAGGAAAGATAAATACATTGACATGTACATCATTGCAGCAGATAATCATCCTACCCAAAGGATGATAATTTCATCAAAATTATCAGTCTACCATCAGACGATTGTTTGTTCTATGTACAGAAAAATGAATTTATAAAGCTGAGCATGGGAATGCCCGCCTCAGCTAGATCATGAAAGCAGTATGAAAAATAATGTATTGTATTGTATCTTATTACAGGTCTCCTCCCAGCAATGAATGAACTTCGGATCCTCCTGATAAAGCATTTCACCCGATAAACAGCCTCATACTTTAGGGGGCAACTGTTATAGACATTTTTGTGCCTTACAGCATTGAGCATGAAATGTCCATAATCTAAGGGATCCAAGGTCCCTAAACATGTTGTTCCTACCCCTAGAGTAACAAGGCTAACAAACCACAGCAATTCACAGAAGTTCTCCACCAGAAACTGCTCAAAAACAAGTCAATTCAGGATCAATTCAGAGGCTCCACTAGCTGTCTACGCTGAAATGCAAAGTCTGCATTGGCTACCTGCACTGCAACGCAGGTAGAAGCACTACCAGGGTGCGTTGAGCGGGAATTGACAAATGGCAAGTTCATTCAACGAGGTGGAAAGACCCTGGAAGCTTCCAGAATCTTCTCCAATGACACTTGCCTCAAGGAATTCGACTAATGATGAGTAAGAGGCTCTTAGTCTCCAAGTGGAAGCAAGAACTGACAGAGGGAGAGGACACTAGTCAGATCTCAAGCTGACTCATCCTCTCTCCAAACATCTATATATGGATCTCTCCTCCATGAGATCTAGAGGCTGGAATTTTGTTATTGCAAAGAATTGTTGTTGGTTTGAGACTGGAATCGTTGGGTGCTTAATGCTTTGAGGGAAGGTGAAGATAGGAATTTCATTTGCTGGGAAGGAGATGCTGGATTGTAGCCCTCTGGGTTGTATCTCTTCCTGAACCTTGTTATTCATCAATAAAGCTATCTTGGTTTCTCCTATATACTAATGTATCTCTGATGTATGATTGCATTAGTATGTTTAGTTTATTTCTAATCCTGAACTAGTTATGAATATGAATCTATGTCTTTGTGTAGTATTCTCTTCTTGTGATCTTGCAGAAACCTGTTGAAGCTGGACGAGCGAGAAGGCAAGTAGCTGGGAACTCCCAAAGAGAAGAGAAACCGGATCGAGGGACAAACAAAAGACACCGGTTAGTCCATCTATTTCTCTTCATTCTTAATTCATAAAGGAAGAATACTAGAATAGCTGTCTCTGTTTGTTGCTAAGGTACTGTCACACCTTAGGTGGATAGGATCGTCCTGCATAGGCATTTTTCCCCACAACACACCTACCCTTACCTTTTCTTCCTCATGAGGCATTAGGAAAGGGTATCCTCTCTCTCCTTATACTTTTCTCTTAGCCATTGAAGACCTAATTCATGCCTTAAATCATACACTTTCTTGTGATCGAATTAAAGGCCTCCCCTTAGGATCTCAATATCAAAGCACAAACCATCAACAAATTGTTGATGATACATTATTAATGGGAAATCCGAGTATCAAAGAAGCCATAGAATTCATGGAAATTCTTGATACCTTTGCAGTTACATTGGGCACCAATATCAACACTTGTAAATCTCATATTCTTGTCTTCAACACCTCACGTGCACTGAAAATGCCTATCTCCCGCTTCTTGTGTTTTCAAAATACTTCCCTTCCAAAAAAATACCTTAGTGCTCCCCTCATTCTAACCCGCTCATATGTTCTCTTTAGGAATATCTCTCATGAATATTTAAGCCAAAATCTCCTCATCGACCTTCCACTATCTCAACATCACAAGTCGTTTTACCCTTCTAAATTCAGTCCTCCAATCCATGCCTTTTTTTTTATTCTCTACCTTACCTGCCTCTAAAGCTATTCTCAACAAAATTTGAAATATTCATCACTCATTTCTATGGGGAGGAGCCTGTTATAGCACCATTTACCACTCTTAGTAGATCTGATGCTATGATTATGGCTTAGGGCAACCCTTCCTTCCATACTTGGACCAAAATCTAAAAACAATGTTTTATTCCCTATACGCTACTTTGCCCTGTGATAAAAGCATGTACATGCAGGTTAGCATATATCCAACCCGCGTACATATGTTAAAACACTTAAAAAATAAATTTCCCTAATTTCAGGTGGAGTTCACGGGTTTTACCTGTTACTCACCTCCTATTTCCTGTGGCCCAATTGTTTCCCAACTTAAAAAACTGATTTGGAGAAGTATAAATAAACCTCCATGGGAAGGCCTTAAGGGAGAAGATATGAGATATTGATACTATAGTGAGATTATCCCTTATCGATTCTGATGAATCCTTGTGCCTCCTACACTCCCCAAAGCTTTAGGAAACCCTTGTTTCCTTGTTATAGATATCTTCCATCTTGCTTGAGATATCCTTGTATTGGTGATGGAGGAAGATTGCTGAAGGCTGGGAAAGGACGGATCTAGAGGATGGTTCCACTTGGAGCCGGAGAAGGACTCAGGTCGTATTTCTCCACTTTACTTGTAGCTAAATTCAATAAAAGGAATTATGTTCTTTTCCGATATTAAATGTGTTTATGCATCAAATTATGCTGTAATCTATTCATGAATCTTATATTGATGTATAATTATTCATTCATTTATATGATTTAAAGTTGATATCATGAACATGCTTTATGTTTCTACCGCTATGTATGTTCCATTTGAATAATTTTCATGTTTCAAGAACATCAGGAGGAGCTGAGGTTTTGCACCCTACGAGATCTACCCAAACAAAGGACATCTAGGTAAGGACACTCCTACACAGTTTAGTAGAATAAGCATTTTTGTTGATTTCCTGAGCATTTCTTGTTGTGGTTTTCCCTTTGCTTTGTTGGGGTTCTCAACCTAAAGCCCTAGGGTGGTTTCACCTACAATAGAATTGGTGACTCCACTGGGGATAACAATCTTGTTATTCTTGGTTTGGGTTGTTTGTTCTCAATCAGGGTTTAGTTTCTTGATTGCTTGCTTTTACAATATTGTTTGGTCCATTAGTGTCCCAGGAATCAAGTCTGATCTTCTTGATCAAACTTTGATTTTTGTTTTTCCTAATAAAGCTTTGTATATGTCATTTTCTTTGATTATAGTAGCATATACACGTAGGTTTCTTTAAAGAATATTCGTGTATACGTGAGCTTCCTGTATTCGAAACGTGTGTGCACGCTTCTGTGTCTTTACACAGTCGCGTATGCAATTTTTTGGATTTTTTTTTTCAAATCTTTTTACCTAATCAGGTCTACCGCCTGGTGGTTTATGTTGTTGTATGGTCATCTGTTGTCTGGAGAATTCATTTTTCTTGCAAGCTTTCTTTTTCAAAATCTCCTTCTCACTGAAAAGATTTGGCCTAGGATTGCTTCTTAAGCAAGTTTGTAGTTTGTATCTTGGGTTCAAGGCTTCGTTTTGAAGTTCTTGGTTGTTCTGGTCTTCCAGAACATAAAATTGTTTTCAATTTCGTTTCCAGCCCAGAGTTCAGGTCCCTTGCTTTTCTTTCCCTTGTTTGGTGACGTTGTTTATTTTATTGCCTTTTTGAGAGTTTTTTTGAAAAGTTTGAAAGTATTTCTTTCTTGGAATTTTTGTCAGTTTGTTGAAATATTTTTGCTACTAGTTGGATCAGTTTGTGCAAGTTTGCAGTCTTCCTTGTTCAAGTTTTATTCATTTTCGAGTTTATAACTTGCGAGATTGAAAGACTCCTTGTGCCTATTTATTGACCTTTCGAGTTTTAGTAGTACTTTTGTGACCTCAAAAAGATGTTTTGTTCCCTTAAAAGAAAAAGCTCAAAAAACATTTCTTTTGTTTTTCTTTTTTCCAAGTTTTTGGTTTTCGGTTTCTTTTGCTTTAGTGTTGAAAAGTGAATTGGGATCTTTTGCGATTTGTTCTACTTACCTTGAAGAGAGATTTGGGTTCAAATTTTCCCTCTTCATTTTAAGTTGGCTTATTGTCTCTATAAAGAGTTGCATTTTCTTAAGCGTTGTTTAGGATCTTGCATCATCGACATAATTTGCATTAGGTTAGTTTCCATTTTAAGGCATTCTTAGTCTTTTTAGTTTTTGGGTGTGTGTGGATTGTTTCAAAAAAGAAAAGAAAAATATCTTGCTTACATATAAGTTTTCATAGAACCAAAGTAGAGATCACTCTTCATCGAAGAAAATGACTGCATTCATATAGTGAGTTTTCTATTGATTTCTTTTGTGTCATAAAAACATCATTAGTTTCACTCTCATAATTCCCCTGACTTAAAGAACAACAATATAAAATCAAGCAATTAATAAAATGAACTAGAACTTTTATTGTTGTCATTAACAAACACCAACAAGTTTAGGTTCATTAGGGCCTTGGATTATGTGAGTGGAGAGTTAAATCTCCAAGGCCACTCAAATTAGAAAACGTAGAAGTTGAATAAAGAGTGAAACCCAATATCGTTAGAAAGACCGGAAAAGCTCCTTGACTGGGAGTTAAGTAGGAGGGAGAGTGAAGAAAAGGATTAGAGATACCCCCTCTCCTACTTGTTGGATCCTGCCTCACGGCTGTTCCTCCCAGCTTTTGATACGAACTGGTATCCATAGTTTCCTTTCCTAGGGATCACATAGGTGGCTGTGGAGGGGAATTCAGTGGCACCTGAGGTTGACGTTGCATCACATTCAATAGTACTTTTTGAGGGTACCCTTGCAAAGCTCGGGTTCTTGCACCGGCAAAGGATGGTCACATTCTTAATCACCCAGAGCGGAAATACTTGAAAGATGTTTGCTTGCTTGTATCTTTAGGGACTTTTAGAGAGTGCTCTTTGCTCGTAGTTGGCCTAGCTTTACAACTTTTCTGAGTCTTTAGGTAGATTTCTTAAAAATAATTCAAAGTGGTTGATCGACTAGCTCATCAATCTAGGATACTTCGTGGGCTATCACCTACGATTCCTGAGCCTTCTCCTCGAAGGCATAGGAGAAATACTGCCAGTGGTTTTCAACCAGTGGCAGCAGGCGCATTGGATATTGATCCTTCTGTTGGAGTCATTGATTCACAAGATAGACCTGGTAAAAGTAGAGAGTTATAGAGGAACACTCAAGTTCTTTCTCTAGTGATCTTGCAGTCGAAAGATAATATTGAGGTTGAATAGCTTCATGAGTCCGTTTCGGCTCCTAATTCTCCTCTTCCTCCTAATCATCCAGAAGTTTTATTATACGTTGAAACTCCAACCAACAGGCCTTCGAGCTGAGGTTTACATCAATCTATTCCTACGATGACCACTGCTAGAAGTATGGCATCCATGATAAGTACTACGAGTATCTGTACAAGGAGGAGGAACAATGTATATACATTCTGTTACTCCTAGGACTCCTATATTTGATTCTACTTCCATTCCATCATCGAGTGGAAGCTCTCAAGTTATTGCCTCTGTCACTGCCTTTTCCCCTTTGGAATGCCAACCAACGCAATTCCTTCAGTTCTGTGTAGTATTCCATCAACTACCTCCACATCCATGGCAAGTGGATCAACTTCTTTTCAAGGTTCCCCATTTACAGGTGGTCATATACCACATTCCAACCCAACAGTGGGATCCATGCCTTTTTCCTTTTTAGGTCAAGGTTATAATTCGTTTTAAAGTTGGACAAGTTAGTGGGTTAGGAGCTGGGAATAAATCTTATTTCGACTGACAAGGGAATATGCCATATTATTTTGTCAATTCGTTTTAAAAATTTTCTCCCTATGCTAACGCATGGAATCCTTATTAGGGGCTTTCTTCTTAACACTTCTTTAGGGGGTAACTTTACTAGTTACAGAGGATTTTTGGCAAGAGTTGGTCAAAATCTGAATTTTGCTGGACCATAAGGGGCTCCTTATTGTTCGGCTCGGTCTACGAATTACTTCGGGCAACCTGGTGCGTTCACAAATCTAGGTCATTCTTTTCAGAATATTGGGAGTTCTACCTAGATCGGGTGGAATCCTTAAGGTCCGCCACTAGTCCCTTTTCTGGCAATGTTAAACTTTCCAGATCTCACTAAACTTACTAATGATCCGATTAGGTATAACTCAGTTTGGCCTTCGGTCCCAACCAAACTTCCCTCAGATATACCAAAATTCGAGGGGAAGACTGGTGAAGATCTGGGTGACCACGTAACCACTTTCCACTTATGGTGTTCATCCAACTCCCTGATAGACGATTCAATCAAGTTGAGATTATTTCAATGTACCCTAACTGGAAATGTGGCTAAGTGGTACATAGAATTGCCAGGGGGCACCTTTACTTCTTTCGGTGATTTGGCTACTATCTTTTTGAACCATTTTCAATTGCTTGTTCGATATGATGCCAGAACTGAGCTTCTAGCTAATTTCCAATAATATTAGGCAACTCACATTTCAGATCATATCCAGGAATGGAGGAGAAGTAAAAGGCTCATCAAAGTCGATATCCCACAAGAACTCTTTCTCGAATGGTTTCTTAAATCATTACAACCTAAGATCTCTAAGGACATGTCCCTCTCCGATGTTTTCACTGAAGAGTAGGCTATTTTCAGGGCCCAGCAGTTAGAATTGATCTATTCTCAGTCTGGGGTTCTTCAAAAAATTCTACCTGATGCTCCTAGATCGAAGGTGGATATAGCCAAATTGAAGCCAGGTCCCCACGCCGACGGGCTAGTCGGATTAATTGATTTCAACATGTTAACCTTCTTAATCAATTGCAACAGTTGTCTTTATAAACTTCTTCCTCTATGCAGGTATCATTGTTTGTATCTACACCTTCTCAACCTACGTCTATAAATGTCGTCCAAACTTTTAACCTCAAAGGAAACCAACAATCCGATGGGAAGAAAAAAGGATGAGGTAGAAAGAAGAACCAGGATGGGAAGGACAATGCGAACAAGCCCGGCAATGATGCCAGAGGGGGTAAGAAAGAGTTCAAGAAAAAGGTAAAATTTCCATGCAAGTTATGAAATGGAGACATTTGATTAATATCTTCCCTAAGATCCAAGATTCTCAGTGCTTATTAATGTAGCAGGCGTCTTCTAGCTCCCAAGCTGTTCTCACTAACCCTTTTCCCCAAGGGCAACAATTACTTGTTGGCGCAAATTCTAATGCTGGTACCCTTGCAAGGGGTAACTAGGAAGGGGATAATTCGTCAAATGTCTATATGATGAGCTCACATATCAGCATTGCTACGCGATCGCGCGATTACGGTGAATCAGAATCATCTAAGGCTAAGTCTGCTTTCGATGCCTCACAACCACTCGATATTGAGAGGCTCTATGTTGAGTCTATACCTCGCATGACGAAAGGCTTCGGGAAGTGCTCAACCATTAACCCTAATGCTAGGACAGCCCATAACTACTTGATTGTAGATGATCTGGTTCAGATTCCTTGTGCTATGTCAGCGTTAGAGGTACTCCAGACGTGACCTTCTCACAGAAGTGCTTTGCTCTCGGCAATTGGAGCGATAGATCCAAAAAATTCTCTTGTGATCACTTTTGATTTGTCAAACATAAAAAAGAGACTTCCCCATCATATGGCTTTCTAGATAAAGTCTAAATAAAGAAAGACCAACATTTTTGAACAGTTATAAATGAGGGAGCTTCCACATGTGTCATGTCCATGTCATGTTGGAAGGCCATTGGATCACCTCAAGTTGTTCCTTCACTGACTCTATTTATGACATTTGATGGACATTATCATAGGCTGCACGGGATTACTCCAGCCTTTCCCATTTGTGTTAGGGGAAAGGTTGTAAATATTGAGGTAGAAATTGTCGATGCGAACCTGGATTGCAACCTCCTCTTAGGCAAGAATTGGATTTATGAGATGGATGCCATAGTTTCATCATTATTTCACATCCTTTGTTTTCCTCATGAGGGAAGAATCGTAAAAGTTGATCAGATGGATTATTCTCCAGGTGACTCTCACGCATCCTCTGAATCTACTGTTCCATTAGTGGACAATCACAAGCAACCTATTGAGAATCTAGGATCTGGGATGTACTCTTCTTTAATGTGTATTTTTGATTTCCCTTCTCCTTCAGCTAGAATCAATGCTATTTCATCCTCCACGGCACCTTCTCAAAGAGATTTCTTTCAAACTCACTGTTTTTCAAAACCTTGGCCTTTACCCTCATCTACCACCACATTAGATGGAGGGTAGGTAGGTGGAATGGCATGTCCTATGTTAGCAACGGAAATTTCTTATCAGTCTATTATTAAGTGTGAAGACTCATGTCCTACTCCTTTCTCACCATAGGAGTTAGATGGAGATGTGGCTCCGGCCTGGACCCTTAATTCAACTTCAGCTCAGTATTGCTTAGATACAGTCTTACCATTTGAGGAAGCAATTCTAGAAGCAATGATGGATGTTGATAAACCATGGGATGATTTACATCATCGTTCATATTTCCTCTCTCATTTGCAAGAAAGTGAGTAATGTTTGTCTAGTCTGTCTACTAGTGATGTTCATATAGTTTTAAACCCTTTGGCCCCAACACAATTTTCTGCCAAATGTAACATGTTTGTTATCTCACGAATTGTACCCTTGAACATCTCTTGGAATCCTAACATAATCGAAAATGTCTTCATCGGAGCTGACTGTTCCCTTGAAGAAATTCAAATTTATACTGATCTCTTCAAAGAGTTTTGTGATGTATTCACTTGGTCTTATGAAGAAATGTCTGGAATAGATGCATCTATAGTCCAGCATGAGATCAATACATACGAAAATGGTAAACCTATTCAACAAAACTTCGATCGGTCAATCCTAGCAAAGTAGTAGCTATTAAAGTTGAATTTGAAAAGCTAGTTAAGGTGGGCTTTATATACCCCGTTCCTCTAATTGAGTGGGTCTCTAATCCAGTCCCCATAGATAAAAAGTAAGGAATGATCCAAGTATGTATTGACTTTAGGGACATAAATAAGGCTTGTCTGAAAGACAATTACTCCATGCCCTTTCTTGGTCATGGGATACCTCGTAGCAGGTTTTGTGGCTCAAAGCCCAAGTTTTGGTCAAAGATGGTGTAGAACTCCGCAAAGTACGAGCACGGAGCGCAAAGTGTATAATCGAGTCATAGGGCTATCCACCGTAAAGTATTGTAATTTAATGTAAAGATGTGTCAGCCTACCCATGGTTTGCGGACCATTGGATTGTATAAATAGAGTGAGGCTCTAAGTGTAAAGATAGCTTAACTTAGTAGGAGATATATAGAATAGCGAAGGCATGGTTAGATCCTACAGTGAAAGTTGAAGTGTACTGGGTCATAGTAGTAGGAAGAGGCTCTGCAACTGAGTGCACAGAGGCCTAGTAGAGTCCACAACTGAGTGTGCAGACCTCGGCAACTGAGTGCGCAGAGGCCTAGTAGAGTCCACAGTTGAGTGCACGGACCACTGCAGCTGAGTGTGTAGGGCAGAGTCAAATCTGTACTTGGGATTGAAAGATAATAAAGAGAAGCTTATTCTCTGCATTTTTTTTGGAATCTTTATGTTGATGTTATTCATTGATTTTACTCTATCTATTTATTGCGTGCACTTGATGAATACTTATATGAAAATTTAATATAAGTACTCAGCTAACAGAGGCTAATTAAGGAAGACTTGGGTAAATAACATGGGTCACATTGTGGCTAGAATTGCGTGAAGACAGTATCACAGGGCGCAGGGTACCCGCAAGTGCAGGTAGTGCAGTAAGTACGAAGGTTGGATCGAGTTCCAATCACCTCATATCAAACATCCCCAGGGTGTGGAAACCTAGTTCTAGCACCCTCCCATACTACTTTGGGTGAGACCGCCCCACTAAGCCAACAAATGGTTCCGTTTCCGAGACTGGGATCTGCATAAGGGATGTCTGATGTTGTGCCACTGTAACCCAATAAAGAAGGAAATTGAAGAGTGGTTGGATAAGAAGATTCACAAGTTCGTGATGCAGGAAAACAGAAATTCGTGGGTATCTAAGGAATAGTTGTTGGATCGCTATTTATACACTGAAATCCACGAGATTTTCTTTTCATCCTTTCTGTTGGAGCTGTATGAGTGGATCACGAAGTTAGCAGACATCCAAGGAAGGTGTAGGCTCGACAAACCAATAGTGCGGACCCCGGAACTAGTGCGCAGACTAGAAGCCTCGGAAGATAATATAGCACGAGCCGGGGACCGCTGGCTTGACCAAATAATAGGAGGATTTATCACTGAGTTCATGGTGGACACGACCATCAGTTACATTGAGGAAGAGTGTTGTTTTCTCAAGGGATCGTGAGGTAAGTATATTAAATATTTGAATACCTAGATTAAGATGCTGTTATGTGAAAAGTAGGCTAATTGAATAAATTAATGTTTGGTACTACGCGGAGCAGAAAGAGCTACAGAAGCAGAAGTAACGAACAATTAGAAAACAGTCCCTTAATTTTACCCTCGCAGAAGAGTGAGGACGAGCTTGCAAAGGTTTCTCTAAGAAGCGCAGTCAGTTTGATAAGGCAACAGATTTTGCGGTTACCACCTCCACCCACACTACCACCCGCTTCACCTCCCTCACCTCCATCACCACCTACTCCACCCCAACCACCTCCATGGTTGAGTATGGCGAGCGTGATCAAACTACCAGTATTTAGAGGAGTAGGGAGTGAGGATCCGGACCAATTTTGGTTCGTGGTAAAGGCAATATCAAAAGCACAAGGTGTAACGAACAACAACATTAAGGAGGCTACATTAGTGAGCGCACTGCAGGATTGTGCATTAACATGGTATATCAAGCATTCTAACAGCCACCAAAACGCAGGGATAGCAAAGATCCATAACGCGCTGAACAGGGAATTTAGCAGACCAAAGTCAGAAACACAATCAATCATCGAGTTTAAAAAGATTGCAGTGCTCCCAGGTGAGACTCCCTGGGATCTGGATCAACGGCTGAAGAGTACGATCCGCGAAGCCAATATGACGCTAACGGGTGCACAACATCATGCATGGTTTGTAGCATCTCTCACACCACACTTGAGGATGGCGCTGTCAGAGCAAAAACTTTCTACCCAGGCTGAAGCGTTGGAGATGGTGATGAGATTACACAGGACCCTAGGTTGGCAGTTCAACAAATCCATGCACAACTATAGAATTTATGTTTGGAAATGCAAAGCTTGAAGTAGGATAGGGCACCACGGCTAGAGGCACGTAGGGAAGTATGGTGCATAAAATGCAAAGTCCGGGGCCATGACAAGGATCATTGCCTAGTGTTCGTGAACTACTTGGTAGAAGGAGGGCCAATGCCATTGAGACCAGAGACACGGGCAGGGCCGAGTGTGGCACCCGCTTTATGGTGTGCAATCTGTTAGATAGGAGGGAAACACACGACCGACAATTTTCATTTGCTGCAGAAATATACACAAACACCCCAGCAATTTTTTTGTAATTTCTGCAAGTCGAAAGGCCATGATGAGCGCACTTGCCACAGTTACGAGCTAATGATAGATCGGACCCCAGCCTATAGGATGCAGACCGAAACGAAAGCCCTCGACCCAGAGGTAGGGATGGCGCGCGCTGGATTTCAGGGGTGAGGATGAGGACGAGGTGGAATGGGATCAGGAAGGGGCCACAGACAGTTAAGTTATTATAATTGCGGAGGACCAGGGCATTATGCCCATGATTGTACCAACCCGACAAGGATATCCTATTTGTATTATGATCAGTTTGATCATGAAACAATAGACTGTCCTCCATTGATCACAAAGATGCACGAAAAAGGGGTATTCCAGCCTCCCCCTACTCAGAATATACAAATGATGAGGTCTGAGCCATGCGAAGAGGACACAAATGTAAACATGATGCTCAGAAGCGGTATGGCCATAGGAGAAGATATGGGGAAACAACCAAAGTAAAGTACATGGGTTCACAAGGCTCCTATGAAGGAACCCGAGTTTGACTTAGAACATGCAAAGGAGACATTCATGGAAGCTAAGAAGAGTTTTGTGGAGGCCTCCACTTCAGGTAGTAAGGATCAACTAGAGCTAGGAATGGATCCTTCAATGCTCACTACCTTTCTGGAGATATGCATGAAACTGTTGCGCGACAACAAGGCAGTTAAAGGACTACAGGAACTGATCACCAGGTGCATGGGGTCAAGGGAACCACATGCCGTTTTAAAATTGGGGAAGCATGCCTTGCGCACTAGAAGGGAAATGAGGTTGACTACACAGATTGGGGAGTATCAAATGGATCAGGTGATCCTAGATCTGGATTCGGACGCGAATGTATTACTGAAGCAAACATGGGAAAGCATGGGCAGGCCCATGTTACAATGGTCTCTTATTCAATTACGAATGGCAAACCAACATAAGATTTTTCCCATGGGGAGGTTGCAAGGGGTAACAGTTGGTATTGAAGGTGTGAGCATGTAGGCATATTTTGAAGTAATAGAGATTTTTGATGACAACAATCCCTATCCTGCATTGTTAGGAATAAACTGGGCCACCAATATGAACGGAGTCATCAATTTGAAGAAGCGCAAAATTATCTTCGAGAAAACGTCACTACGAGTAGTAGTCCCACTGGACCTAGTCGAAGGAGTGTGCTACACTGAACCAGTGCGCGATGATTAAAGTGATGATGATCTTGATTGTATTTATAAGATAACTGTGCACGACTAGGATTGGGTGAATCCAACTGCAAATGGGAGGATCTCGTGGGAGCGCGAAAGCTCTTGCACTTTGGATTTAGACGAAGAGGTAGAGCGCTGGCATAATCGGTTGCATGAAGTGACAACATTGAATTGTAACGTGATGGTTAGATCACTATGTTTCATCGCAACAAAGTAAAGAGAGCTGTTGACATATGATGGATTGAAAATGGTGGATGAATTCCTGAGCAAATTTGAGAGCATGGTACCTGAACAACAACAGTTCGATGCGTTGAAGTGGGCACTGCGCACAACACCAGCATGATGGTGGGATACACATCAAGGAAATTTTGAGCACTGGCATGGATGCAGAAGGATGATGCACCTACGATTTGGAAGACCCTAGCTTCGAACAAAATTTCATCAGTGAGGATGAAACAACTTGCGCGCCCACCTGTCTCGACGAGTACAGACATGTGTTGTGCAGTCCACACAAGCACACCCCAAATTTAGGATCGAAAATCAGAACAGGACACATCAGCAGGAGAGGTGATGTGCACCACAAACATTCCACGTTGAAGCATTCAAGAATGTATGCGGAATCCTAAATAGAGATCACCAGGCGAGACGAACTGATTAGGACCTATGTGTACCAACGGTCTGATGGGCCTATAGGGCCATGTGAAAAAACCTGAGCATGGAGATGATTTCGAAGCTGAGGAGTAGGGTCAAGACCATAATTTTGGAGGAAAGGAATCCTCACGCAATAGCTCCCACAGTTGGGACAGTACGTGAGGACCAGAATGAAGGAATTATGTAGCTACGCGAGGGTGAACATATGCGGATTCAGGAAGCCATTCGACGAGGGAACCTTAAGCTTCGCAAACTCGAAGAGGATTAGATACGACTAAGGAAGAAGAGCAAGTTAATGGATGCAGAGATCAAAAAACTAGAAAACAAAATTGCGTAAGCACGTCTCGTCGATAAACTCAGAGTGACCAAACAAGATACGAACAACTAGACTACCTTATTAGAATATTGTTGCCGAGAATTTGTGACTCTGCTACCATGGCTGCAACTACACCTGACCAAACAAAGCCACAAGTGGAGTACACTACATAAGGAAGACCGCGCGATGCTAACTACTGCGAGGATAATTGAGGAGTGCCCACAGGCTAGGCTGAAAGGTGAATTGACGTCTCGCATAGGTGGTACAACCACCTGACTAGTCGTAGGGAGCACAATCTTAGCGCTCTGAGTAGTTGAAGGAGAGCGCGGGACTATAAAAGAGTATGTGAGGGAGCTGTGCGATAAGGAGGTTGCGAACAGGATTGGAATGTCACAAGGGTCACGCCCGTGCATAGGGGGCTGTGTTGCCATGCGGGTTGGCTAGGAGGTGACTGTTAGTGTCACTGTACATGACAAGATATACAATTTAAGACAAAGAGGAGTGGGCAGTGGGCAATTAAGACATGGATTAAGACCTAGATTTGGGATCATCTGCTGCCAAGAAGGCATTAATGACTCAAAGTGTGGCAATGGTCAAATTCAAATTCAAAATATGCTATAAAACCCCCGAGGCTAGCCACGAGACAACACTTGGTTGTTTGAGATTTGAGCAGTTACAGATATAAGCACCGTGTACTCTTACCACCTTTGACTGTAGAAACAATGACTGCTACCAGAGCAAGAGTGCGATTCATCGAAGATACCGCGAAGCCCCATATGGCCCATGAGGAGCTTGGAGAGGCGACAATTGCACTAGAAGTTCCAAAATCACCACAAACGCCGCGGCTGAAGAAAGATAAGCAGATTATGGGCCCAGTCGATGTATCCCCAAGAAACCCACAGTTCGGAAAATTGTCAATGGAAGAAAAAGGCAAAGCTGTCACTGTTGAATCAGACGAAGAGGATGAATACTTGCAAGCTCTAGTCGCTCAAAATGAGGCGAAAGACAATGTGGAGGAGGATGTCTCACCATTGCCTTCCGCAACAAAGTTACCTACATACGTCCCCACCTTGGAAAGGGAAAGCCAAGGTACCGAAAGACCTGGAGGCCACGAAGAGTGCGCTCCAGACCCCGCTCCTCTCCGAGGATATAATGTTTGAAGGTCTGCCTTTGGGATGAGTACCTACCATGAAGTTCGAGGATTGAGACCTCACGGAAAGTGAGAAGTTCCCACAGCTGGCCACAAAGATTTTAATGAAGTAGAATTCAGGGGGGCCCGTTACAGTTTTGGAGCCACAAAAATGGTAATGTGGCGTGGAGAATGTTGGGTCACTCCATTTGCGATGGATACCCCACTACCACCACGCACCCATCACCATTTTGATCATCAGGCAACTGTTATGCCTGGTGCATGATGGGTATCTCTGGTTGGAGGAGCCTATTCCCATCATGGCCGACCTAATTCATAGAATCTCTTCACTGCCCTTCAAATAACACGACCCCACGACCATAATGGGAGAAAGCAGCGACTTGGCCCTCGCAGAATCTATGAAGGCCAAGTATAAACTAGAGAAGAAAAAGTGGTGGTATGCAATCACAAGCATTAAGGACAAATGGGTGTGCGTAGCCACCCAACTGCTGGCCAGAAAGCTGATGAGGAAATGTTGCACCGAGAAGTACCACTATCTGTGATTGTACTGGCAGAGCAGTGCGCGGAGAGGGTGCAATTCAACTGGGCGCAGATCCTCTGTGAGAAGTTTCTGACGAATTGCAAGGAGGCCCAGGAGCAGGGTAAGACCTTCGACTACACATGGTTGCTCTTATCCATCTTGTTGGTTTTAGGGGAATTGTCAAAGGACAGCTAGTTTCCCAGTATTGAGCATGATCTGCCCGAAGCCATGAGGTAAACCTCGCTCTGGGCTACAAAAGACGCGAAGAGGATTCATGAGAGGAAGGTGTTATGGGTGTTCATGGAGGCAAGCATCCGAATGTGGATCAACCGAAGGTCGCTCCTGTCTCCCACAATTTATAATATCTTTCAGAGCTCGACAGAGTTCAAGGTGGATATGCATAACCTATATATCCAAGCGCGCAAGGATCTAGTGCAGAAATGGGTGAAGCTTCTGTTCATTGCAACGAATGATGTGATCTTCACAATGATGGAGTCTTGGCCTCCGGAGTGTCACGCACCAAAATTGGCTGAGGTGGAAAAGGCAGTCGCGTAGAAGCAAAAGGAAGCAGCCAAGCGTCATATCATAAAGTTGGCCAAGAAGCGGTGCAATGAGAAGGTAGTTGGAGAGGTTAGGGCTTTGTGTGATACGGCATTAGAGGAAGCAACACAGAAAAAGGCTGAGGAGGCAGCAACAGTAGCAGTATCCCAGACAACATAACAAACTATAGTGCAAACAGAAGAGCCTGAGGATGGCCAAGAGATGTCCACGGGGCAATAGACCAGGGAGGTGGACAACATAGAAGAGTGTGCAGACCCCGGTTTAGCATCAACCCAACTCAAGCGGCCACGCATCCCTGAGAAAACAGCTCCCAAGAAGAAGGTGAAGTTGACAAAAAAGTTCGTTGACTCTATCACGCTCACAGAAGGTGATCTGTTTGACATCAGCGAAATGGTTGGCGAGGTCACAAAGGATGCACTCTAGGAAATGAGGATGGAGCAAAACAATGTGCTGGGGGCACTCAACACGCAGCTACAAGGCTTATAGGTATAGCCCCCTAAACAGGTACAATGGCTTCGTACGTAACAACAGGAACCGCAGAGGCTGAACAGACGTTGCGCGCCCATAGGGACAATCCTTTCGTGTTGCCCAAAGGCGCCATAGCAGCAACAAGCGAGGTTGACAAGGCTGCGATGAGTAGCATGAAAGGTTTTGACTTAAACTTGGTAGCCCTGTCGTGTGAAACCCTGTACCAGTTATAGGATGGGGTCATCACAGAGCTCCATGCTAGGGAAGGCCGCGTGATCCAAGTCTTGAATAAGTACAAAATCAACATGGATCAGCTCAGGCTCCAGTGTGATGAGTTGGTTGTGCAAGCTTGCAGACTGGAGCAGGTGGTAGATGATGCATGTAGGAGTGTCCCAGAGTTGGTCGTGCCAGCAAAGCTACCAACAGCAGAGCGGTTCCACCGTTGGCAGCTGGAGTCCGAGAGGCCAGGTAGGAAATGGCGAAGGTTTAGTTGGAGCTGAACTTGTAGATCGTCGAGCTACGGTTGAAGGCATGGCCCTCCATGCCCCCAGAAGTTAGCCAGCAATGTGCCTGTGCTATCCAAACAAGGTTGGATCAAATTGGCCAAGTGGTACAGGATTGCACCGGGATGTTGGATCAAGCACTAACCATGCTTACATACCTGCGGGAAGATCCAAACCTACAATGCCTAGAGACAGAGGCGTGCAAGTTGCAGCAGGAGTACGACAATGTCTGGGGGACCGTGCAGATGATCGTCCTTACTCAATGACTCATCAAACTGCAGTAGGCAAGGGCACTGAAGGACCAATTATATGCCATGCGACAAAAAGAAGCCTTGCTTAAAGTGCGCATCCAACCATGGATCGATGAAGCTTTCACAATTACAACTATCATTGAAGGAAAGCTGCCACAAATGCATGGAATTTATGCGGTTAGACAAGAATGTGACCCTGCTCACAAAGGTTCAGAGATACATGTGCAACAAGTACAAGAGATAGCAGAACAGTATGCCACAGACACCCAAGTTGCGCAAGACCTGCTGGATGGACTCCGTGCAAAGATCGCCACACCAACAAAGTGACTTGGGATGAGTCATGATGATTGTGTTGGGGACTTGTTGGGCATGGGATCCCCTGCAGCAAGTTTTGGGGCTCAAAGCCCAAGTTTTGGTCGAATATGGTGTAGAAATCCACGAAGTACGGGCACAGAGAGAGAAGTGTACAATCGAGTCATAGAGTTGTTTCCCTAAAATATTGTAATTTAATGTAAAGATGTGTCAGCCTACCCATGGTCTGCAGACCATGGGATTGTATAAATAGAGAAAGGCTCTAAGTATAAAGATAGCTTAACTTAGTAGGAGATAGATAGAATAGTGAAGGCATGGTTAGAGCTTAGAGTGAAAGTTGATGTGTACTGGGTCGTAGTAGTAGGAAGCGGCTCTGCATATGAGTATGCAGAGGCCTAGTAGAGTCCGCAACTGAGTGTGAGGACCCCAGCAGCTGAGTGCATAGAGGCCTACTAGATTCTGCAGCTGAGTGCACAGAGCCCTGCAGCTGAGTGCGCAGGGTGGAGTCGGGTCTGTATTTGGGATTGAAAGATAATAAAAAGGAGTTTATTATGTGCATCTGTTTTGGAATCTTTATGTTGATGTTCTTCATTGCTTTTACTCTGTCTATTTACTACGCACACTTGATGAATACTTATATTCAAATTTAATCTAATTAATCAGCTAATATAGACTAATTAAGGAATACTTGGCTAAATAACATGAGTCGTGCTGCGGCTAGAGCTACACGAAGACAATATCAAAGGGTGCAAGGTACCCGCAGGTGCGCGTAGCGCATTAAGTGTGAAGGTTGGACGCGTTCCAATCACCTCATATTAGGCATCCCCAGGGTGCAGAAACCTGGTTCTAGCACCCTCCCATACTACTTCGAGTGAGACCTCAGTCCGCGCTCCGCGGACTATTGCTGGAAGGGCCAGTAGTACTGGGATTTGCTTGGCTAAATCACTTCCAAACCTTGGTCAGGCCCCACTAAGCCAACACGCTTTATCAATAAAATTATTGATGAGTGTGCGGGTAATGAAATATTTCTATTCATGGATGGATTCTCTAGTTATAATAAAATTACTATCCGTCCAGAAGATCAACATAAGACAACCTTTATTTGTCCTTGGGGTACGTTTACATACAAAAAGATGCCTTTTGGCCTTAAAAATGTTGGAGCCACTTTTCAGCGGGCCATGTCTTATGCTTTTCATGACATTAGACACATGATCAAAGCATATCTAGATGATTTAGTGTTCATTCTTGAAAGAGAATTGATCATGCTAAACACCTTTGGTTGATTCTTGAACGGTGTCATTTTTATAAAATTTGGTTGAATCCAAATAAGTGTGTTTTCGCAGTCACATCAAGTCGGTTGTTAGGATTCATCGTCTCAACAGAGGGGATTCGTGTTGATCCCTTCAAGGTTGAGGCAATACTTCACTTTCCTCCCCCATCTTCCATTCATCAACTTCAAAGTCTCCAAGGAAAGGCTAATTTATTGAGGGGATTCATAGCAAATTACGCCGAGATCACAAAAGGATTTATGTGTTTGCTTAAGAAATGAGTCCCATTTTTATGGGATGATTTCGCGCAATGACCTTTTGATGCTTTGAAAAAAGCATTAACCTCTGCTCCATTGTTGAGTCCACCTGATTATAACAGATATTTCCTCTTGTGTATTGCTGGGAAAGAATCAACCATTGGCATGGTTCTGGTTCAGGAAGATGATGCCTTCTGTGAGCATGTAATCTACTATCTAAGTTGAGGCTTGGCAGGTCTTGAACTATGCTATTCTCCCATCGATAAATTGGATTTGGAATCCACCCATGCTGTCTAGCTGCTTTGGAATTACATTTTTCTTCGAAAAACATTCATCTTAGTAGTCGTCAATCCATTTTAGTTTGTTCTCAGTAGGCGAGTGATTGGGGGAAAATATAATAGATGGATTGTCATTTTGGAAGAATTCGATCTCGAATTCATGTCGGCTAAATCTAAGGAATCTTTAGTATTTGCAGAGTTGATATCAGAGCTGCCTTATGAGGAAGAAATTATTCCGGAGGAAACTTTTCCTAATGAACATTTATTTCTCATTTCTTCACAATATCCTTGGTATGGGGATATCATTATATATCTCCAGACTTCAAACTTTCCACCCTCTTTCTCCAAAGATGAGCGTAGAAAGTTGCGTCACCTCGCTAAGAATTATGTTATTATAGGTGACACATTATATCGTCATGGGATTGATTCAATATTTAGGCGTTGTTTGACTTTGGAAGAAGCTAAGTCAGTTCTTAATGATGCCATAGTGGAGCTTGTTGTGGTCATCTATCAAGACTTGCAACAACCCAAAAAATTTTGCAAGCAGGCTACTTTTAGCCTTTGATTTTCAAAGATAGTATTGAAGAGGTCAAAAGGTGTCATCCTTGTGAAGTCTATACTTGGAAAGTGTGCACACATCCAGCTCTGCTTTTTGTTGTTATCTCCATCAGTCCTTACAGAAAGTGGGGCATTGATTTTACTACTTGTAATCCGCCTTCGACAGGGAATCACAAGTATATCATTATAGTCGTAAACTAATTTATGAAGTGGGATGAGGCCATGCCTAGTTTTAAAAATGACAGTGAAATATCGGCCTTGTTTCTCTTCAATCACGTTATTTCACTATTTGGTATCCCTAGAGAGATTGTCACTGACCATGGAAGTCGTTTCCAAAATCAACTGATGTTTGAATTGGCTCTCAAATTGGGTTTCCGAGAGGAGCATTCATCTCCATATTATCCTTAGGCCAATGGGCAGGTTGAAGCTGTGAATACGTCCCTTAAAATGATCCTAAAAAGGATGATTGACAAAGCTCGATCCAATTAGCACATCATGTTGTATCCGACACTTTTGGCATACCGAACATCATTTAAGACTGCCACTGGTTTTTACTCCTTTTCAACTAGTTTACGGGTTGGAATCTATCTTTCCTATGGAATGTGAAATTCCTTCTCTTAAGCTAGTTGTTGAACTTCTTCCAGAGACTTCTAGTCTTGAGGAACGCCTCCTTCATTTGGAGCACCTTGATGAGAAGCATCAAGATGTTGCCATAATAAACGAAGCCCATAAAAAGACGGTAAAAACTCAATATGATAAAGTTGTCCATCCTCGGAATTTTTCTAAAGGTGACCTTATCCTGGTCTATGATCAAGAAAAAGACACCCTAGGGGCAGGAAAGTTTAAATCTATGTGGTACAGTCCCTTTATAGTCAAGCATGTTTTGAAAAATGGGGCCTACAAATTAATTAACTTTGAAGGAAACAAGTTGGCGGAGCCTAGAAATGGGCTCTACCTTAAGAAGTACTTTGCTTACGCTTTGACTGATCTCTTACTTGTTCGTATATATTATATGTTTGTACATATCTATCTAGCAGTTTTAGTGATTTTGATATTTTTGATCTGCTTTGGCAGGTATTGATGAACGATTCAGTATATCTAGGATTCACCAATGGTGCGAGTAGGCATTCCCGGAACCTTGATTTTGCAGCTTGGGTGATTTATTATCCATCTGCCCAGTTGATGGTTTCGGGAGGAGTATGTATCGGTCCTGCTTCAAATAATATTGGCGAATATACTACTGTTATTAATTTACTATACAAAGTGATATCTCTTGGTATTGATTCGTTAGTGGTTTATTTAGATTCAAAACTGGTGGTATCTCAGTTGAACAATACTTATTGGGTATGAGATCCCTATTTGTATCGCCAATTTCTGAGAGTGAGATTGTTTCAACGATCATTTGTTTATATCACATATGTTCACATTCCACGATCAGAAAATTCATTAGCAGACTCTATTCCTAATCAAGCATTAGATTGGCATATAAATCATTCATCAAATTAAAAAATATAAAAAATAATCAAAGTTTCATCTGTATATATCATAAAATCGCCTATATATAGATAGAGTATTTGTGTTGAAAATAGTATACAAAAATTGGGATAAAATTCCCTACAAAATTTGGGCTTATTCCCATCATCATGTCCAATCATAAAAAAGATTTGATCATCTATCTAGTTGGGTCAGTATGAGTAGCTAAACAATAAAAAATGGCATTGGCCACATGCCGAAAGAGTCGCACTGAGTCCCGTGGTACTCCTACCATACGACGCTGCATCTCCTCGAGTAGATCCTCTATGGATATCATGGGTACCTGGTGAGTGAGCCTTGCCAAGTTCCTCTGAACTGCATGGAGAACTCTCTTAGTCTTAGCTGCAGCCCCTTCGACATCTCTTTGGTGACACCTATGTCTAGGAAATCTGTTAGGTCTCATTGGTCCCACATCTGAAACATGATCAATATATTTTGTAAGTTTCTTGTCTCATCAAAAATTTCTTAAGTTCATTTATATTAAAAATCCAAAAAATATTAAAAAATCTTAAAAATTAAAAATTGTTACCTATGGCACCCCATGCTACATTTGGTGGTAATACTAAATCTAGACCTCCTCGAAAATCCATCCTGGCATAGGGGTAGTCATTGACTGTGATGACCTATTGATCCCACCATGCAAAAAACTCATCGTCAAAAGTCGTCCTGGGCACATCGCCACCCCCAAGGCGTTTCATCAGGTCAACCCATCTACCCATTCATGGATCTCTAGGGCTGCTGATAGTCGATAATACCTTGGGTTGAAACCCAGGTACTTTCTCAAAGAAGAATGAGCATAAGATTATGTCATATCCAAAAAAATTTGTATGACCCTTCTGAATGGAAGTCATTTGGTTCTTCGTATTCTTCAGTAGAGGTTTGCACCAACCAAACACTGTGGTGATACATTCCATTGCTAGGTTCATAGATACTCGTGAGGCCTGATGCAAAGCAGATGAACCATTTAACCTGGAAATGGTAAATATTAGAATCTTTAAGGACAAGCTCTCTACTTGTTTGATTGGAATCTAACTTCCAATTTTTTTAGGATGACCAGGACAGTATATGTGGACATATTCTTCTACAGTAAGACTACCCCTCATCCTTCCAGTCGAATGCACCACCTCTCCCCTTCGAGAAAGATTGGTAATAAAGTATATATCTTCGATATCGATCCTTAGGGGAATCTGATCGATCATGAATGCATCATCTTCTACACTCAAATAATGAATCAATAACTCAAGCAATCATGTGTTGGCTTTCATATTTGGAATTAAAAAAAAAAATAACAATCCACAGCCTCTTAATGCATCCAAGGAATTTAGATAGTTGACCGTATTGGTGGATTCCTCGCCTCTGCGTCAGCTATCATTATTGGTTGGTTCAGAGGGTTTCTATCTTGCACTAGATACATCTTGTGTATGCTGGAAACATACATCGGTTGGGTTACTACATCTTTTTTGTCTCATTCCTTTCGTATTATTGGTCTACAAGTTACACTTGCACTAGACTGATGATGGATGCCTTAATGCCTTCCTTCTAGAGGATATTTTCCCATCAACTTCAGCTCATTACTCTAGGAAAGAGATCTAGAGTCCATTTGGCAGTACCTTAGGGTTTGCAGTCATCAGTGGCAGATTCCTTCGCTATCGATAGTGGGAAAACATCATTGTCTCCTAATTGATAGATTCTTTCAAGTGTTTGACTACAGCTCATTTATTCACACTTGTTAGATTGTACTGGGTACCTTGACTCTCATCATCATTATCGGTGAGTAGTCTTGCGTTTGTTAATGGTATACATCAATGACCGATAATCAAATGATTTCTCACATGGTCGACTTCAAATCATTCATTCCCATTGTGTATAAATGTACCATGGTGGTCGGTGAAGACCTCGGGTTTGCATCAGCATGTCTTGGTTCACTTGTCAGTTGCTCCTGTTTCTGCTAGTTGACACCATCCACATTATATGTTGCAGTTTCTTACAGCAACATCTTATATCCTGGCACCCGAGTTGCAGTGTACTACCATTTATTCCATCATGTTCACTTGGTACTATTTGGATTAGTTTCTTGACTTCAGTGATCAGCTTCATACTTCAGCATCATTGATCAACTCTTTATATGTGATATTCAGACATGTACTTTCTTGATTATGATCAGATGATCCATTATGTATTTTCAGTTCCTTTATACTTATATGCATATTAGATCCTCTTTTGTACTTGACATGCAGACATGCTTTACTATTTCTGAGCATGGGTATGCCCACCTCAGACAATAGTTTCTTTTTGATCTCTTTCGATGGCTTAGCAGGCTGAATTCTAGTGAACTCCTCCTTGGTCTCGGCATGATTCCTTCCATACACTTAATGCATTTCGACTATCATGTACCCCTTCTGACCTCATATATTAGGGGGAATTTGTTATAGCACCATTTACCACTCTTGGTAGATTTGATGCTTTGATTATGGCCTAGGGAAACCCTTCCTTCCATACTTGGTCCAAAATCTAAAAAATAGTGTTTTATTCCCGATACGCTACTTTGACCTGTGATAAAAGCGTGTACGCGTGGGTTAGCATATATCCAGCCCACGTACATATGTTAAAACACTTTAAAAAATTAAATTTCCTTAATTTCGAGCAAAGTTCATGGGTTTTACCTGTTACTCACCTCCTATTGCCTGTGGCCCAACTGTTTCCCAACTGAAAAAACTAATTTGGAGAAGTATAAATAAACCTCCATGGGAAGGCCTTAAGGGAGAAGATATGATATATTGATACTATAGTGAGATTATCCCTGATCGAGTCTGATGAATTCATGTGCCTCCTGCACTCCCCAAATCTTCAGGAAACTCCTATTTCCTTGTTATAGATATCCTCCATCTTGCTTGAGATATCCTTTTATTGGTGATGGAGGAAGATTGTTGCAGGCCGGGAAAGGATGGATCTAGAGGATGGTTCCGCTTGGAGCCGCAGAAGGACTCAGGTCGTATTTCTCCACTTGTAGCTAACTTCAATAAAAGGAATGTTGTTCTGTTTCCGATATTAAATGTGTTTATGCATCAAATTATGTTGTAATCTATTCATGAATCTTATATTGATGTATAATTAGTCATTCATTTATATGATTTAAAGTTAATATCATGAACATGCTTTATGTTTCTACCATTATGTATGTTCCATTTGAATAATTTTCAGGTTTCAAGAACATCAGGAGGAGTTGAGGGTTTTACCCTGTAGGATCTACCCAAACGAAGGACATCCGGGTAAGGACACTCCAACAAAGTTTATTAGAATAAACATTTTTGTTGATTTCCTGAGAATTTCTTATTTTGTTTTGCCCTCTGCTCTGTTAGGGTTCTCAACCCAAAGCCATAGGGTGGTTTCACCGCAACAAAGCCACACTCCGCAAAAAATGGGCATTCGTTGCGTGGGAAAAAGTCTTCTTTCCAAAATCAAAGAGCATTCTTGGCCTGAGGGACCCTGAAATTCTCAACAAGGAACTAAGTGTAAAGATATGGTGGCAATGGCTAAAATACCCTATAACTTTGTGGGCCATAATGTGAGTGAAAAAATACTCTCATGGCATTCTAGACTCAGAACAGTTTTAAATAACAACTTGTACTCAAGGTTCCCATATTTGGAGAGAAGTAAGTAACAACAAACCTTTAAACCAAAACAAATGCTTCTAGGAGGTGAAGGATGGAAATACAACTCTCTTTTTGGAAGATTCCTAAAATGAATAATTGCATCCCTCCTCTCTCCCCTTTTGTCTACACATTAGAAATCACTACTCTTCTCAGGGCCTCTCTATAATAGCTCAATTATGGGAGGATCAATCTTCTTCAAATGCACAATGGAGAACTTGGAAAATTCTCTCTCATATGCATCAACAGGCCTATGATGATGAATGCCAACTTCTGGAACCAATTCTTGTTGCTTGGAACATAGTTGTTCAATCAGGCCTTGACATTTTGAGATGGGGTATGAAACCTCTCTGAAATTCAATGTAAAATAATAATACAAGCTCCTGGCCTATGCTCATCATGATGATGTCAAACTTTCCTCGAAGCACCTATGGAAATTAAAGCACTGGCCAAAAGTGACACTTTTTCTCTAGTTACTGCTAAAAAAGAAACGCCTTAGATGGGAAAATATACAAAAGAAAGAACTTATAGGTCCTTCAGTATCCCCACTTTGTTACACTTAGTTGGAGGATCTAAAGAATATATTTTTGGAAGGTATCTTCACCGTGACTATTTGGTACTGGCTTCATAGGGCCTTCCAGGTAGAAAATCTTAAACCCCAAACAATTCCCCTAAACCTGGAAAATTGGAATACAACACCTTATAATAGTCCAACCCTCAATGGAGTATGGAAGCGTACTCTCAGCTTCACTTTGTAGATCGTATGGAAGGAGGGTAATTCTTAGATATTTAAAAATCAAGCCCCATCAATAAACAAAGCTAGGAGAAAATTTTACATCTGTACATTGGAACTCATAGGTCTTAGATTTCCCCCCAAGAGAAAAGTACTTTAATCTCTAAGCATATATTAGCAGGCTCATGTCCCCTCTAGTAGCATCCCTCATCCTTCAATAACTAGTCCTTCAACTTGGTCCCCTACCACAAAAGGATTTTTAAAACTTAACTTTGATGGATATTCTAGAGGCAACCCTAGCCCTACAAGATATGTGGGATTTATTCACAATAGTAAGGGTTGCATTATCCTTATCTATGCAGGCTTAATTGAAACTACCACAAACAACGAAGAAGAACTTTGGGCTTTCAAACATGGTATAATTGTTGTTCTCAATCTTGATTATCAATAACTTATAATTGAAGGAGACTCTCTAATAATCATCTCCATTTTAAACAAGGTGCAGAATGGAACTCCCCTATCCAAAGCCTCCTCAAGTTGGTGGCTAGAGTCTTATCTCTAAATGGTAGTAGGACTCATTCAAAGGATAAAATCAATTTTCTCTTCCCATGTTTGTCCAAAGCTAATAAACTTATAGATCACCTTGCAAACCATGCTCTCGATGCACAATGTGTGACCTTGGAATTTAACTAGCCCTAGTGAGTTCCTATCCTATTGAGAGTTGCATGTGAGAAATGAATTCTGATTAGGATCTAACCCCCACCACAGGTGCGAATGTAGAGTCCTTGAACTAACAAGACTGTCTTAGGATGATTTTCTCTCCACTTGGGGGGCTTTGCATCAACCATAAGTCAATTGTACGCTTCATTGAATACCTCCATACATGGAGCCTTCATTTTCATTGTGAGCCAATACGATAGAGTTTGGTTTATGATGGAGCATGAATATTATAGGGTCGTTCGACCTTAGGGATAATTATGCTAGTTTAATGCACCATCATGCAAGGATATTTTACATTCATCTGGTTTCATGGAGAATTACAATACACTTTGGGTTGTCATTAGATCCATGGTGTGTGTTTATTGCAGTGTATTTCATCCTTGCAATTCTCTAGTAGCTAGTGTGGATTATGTTATGCCCCTATACCAATAGGTGTCATATATCATGATTGACTTGGTTTAGTTTTGAAATATTTTCATACCTTTACTTGTTGCAAAGGTTTTCCATATTTATGAAAAAAAATAAAAAAATTAAAAAACGTAAAGAGAGTATACCCTAGAAAAAGAATAAAAGGGTAAAAAGAATAAGGAAAGGGTCAAAAAATGAAAGAAAATGAACCCCAAAAGAAAAGAAAAGACCATGAAAGTGTGCAAGTCGAAATGACACTACTATTTAATTTATGCATAATAAAGATTGTGTGCAACTTGTTACTTATGCCACAATCCATGGTAACCAAATAGCTTAATCTTGGTTATTCCATGTTTTCAATTTCATGTTTTAGATATAGAGAATAAAGATCTAACCAAATAGTTTAATCTTGGCAGATAAGTAGATAGGTAGAGTGAATAAAAGGAGCTCAACAGTTTAATCTAAGCCCTTGGATGTAATAAGTGTAGATTTAGATAGGTATCACTATGTAAAAGTAAAGAAAGTTTGATAAGGGTTTTCCAGTTCAAGTGCACCCTAATAAAGAAGTGAAAATTCTAGGATAAAGTAAGTAGGGTAAGTAGATGATGGTTGTAGAATAAATGTGTGGTGAATGTTAAGTTTAAATGCTTAAATCTTTTGCTTTCATCACTTGGACAAAGCATGTATCACATGGAAGGCACATCAACGTTCAAAGTCAAATTAATTAACTTCCCTACTCATTTCCCCTAAAAATTCACTAATTTCCCCTAAGTGCTAAAGGTACCTATAAACAAGTTAAAGGGGCTCAGAGCATTTCTCTGACTTTTGGAGGGACCAGACCCTTGGCCTTATAATTTGAAATACCTAAAGTACTTAAATCCCCTTAATCAACATTACCCCCCACCCCCCCCCCTAATAAAATCACTCATTCCTTTGATGTAAAATGAAATAATTCCTCATAAAAACCCTTTTATGCATTTTAGTCTAAGTTAATATGTTGAATGATTAAACACTTTTGAAAAATATTAGACTTAGTGCTTTCCCATTCATTTGGTCATATTAACCACTAATGTTATTATTATGTAATTCCCGAATAAAACAACATTACCCACGCCCGTATTATTCTATTATACAAAACCCCAAATTTTTACACATCTTGCCTTGATGGTTAAATATAACCGTAAATCAAATAATAAATGGGATTAATTAGCTAATCTGTAGTTAATTAAGAACACGACCTCCCCACCATGCTAATGAGAACTGATTAAGTCATTGGGACTAATTAATAACTCAATGACCAATCAAATCGCCCCCCATATGATCAAGTCTTTTAATTAATATCGGGCCCACCCCTGTGATACATTAGTCATGTCATTGCCCCGACTACCATCTGATCGGATCCTTTAGATCCGATAGCCCTCGCTCACATCGCGCGAGCCTTTTGGTCAACCTTTAGCACGCGATGTGAGTGGTTTTATGAACAGTGTCGATGCTACGTGTCGAGCAATGTATGGAATCGTGCGGCTCCCCCCAAATACCACTTACCCTCCGTAAGCAGTGCGATGAAACCCACTTACCGCCTCCTGATAACGACAAAATGTCAAGTCACCCCCGCTGACATAACTCGTCCGTGTCACAAAACTGCCAAAAACTTTGACTTCACATAAAAAAACAAAGTTAATCCATTTCTCGTTCTTCATTCTGAAAAACACATGCATGCAGCCAGTACATAGAAAATCGTCAAGCTTCTCCCCCAACCTCCAATTTCCTTCAATGCTACCGTTCAAATCTGCTTCAGTCCACTGCGTGCCTCTTGCGGATGTGAAAATCATACTCAGTCGCCCAGAAACAGGTATTTACCAGTTTTCCTCCCAGAAACCTTGTTAAATACTAAAATTCCTCTGCAAATTACGTTGAAACCGAAAATTCCAATGTAATTTAATTTCAAGGCTTAAAATCAAAGACTCCCGGGACCTTTGTTACACCTTTTTCACTAAAAAAGCCCCATTTTCATTTCTAAATCCACAAGAACTAGAAATGGAAACCCCCATGGCCCTCAATGTGGCTCCAGTCTCTACTCCTCAAAGTGACTTAGACCATGTTCCCTTAGCTGATAGGGACTTCCAAATCAAAGACCTCACATTTGATGACTCCCCCTTGAGACTGCATTGTAAATACTGGGACCTTTACCTCAATAATGTTGAAAATATTGGTTTGTGGGAATCAAATCTCCAAAAGTACCAATTCCCTTCTGTGCACATTTTCCCAAACATTATTCATCAGTGCCATTCCAATTATAACCATAATCTCAGAGTTGTAATGTCCCCCGACCAAAAAATCCTTTTTACCATTACAAAAGACTCCATCAATGAAATATTGCAGCTACAACCTAGTCAGAACCATACCCCTTTGTCTATTGTTGATTTACAGAGATCGCCAGAGTTTGCCAAACTTTCATGTTAGAACAATACATTTTAGAAAACCCTCCACCCTACATGACAGGTGCTTTTACAAGCTTAGGGAGGGATATTATTACCATGATTGCCTGTATTCTTGGTTTCACAACCAATGAATATGTGGATGAAATGACCTTTGCTTATATGACTATCTTAGCCCCTGGCCAACCCCCTGCTGCCAAGTATGACTATGGTGCATTCATAGCTGACAAAATCCATGATCAGTTCATGAGATTGGAAAATGAGAGAGTGTTCAAGTATTCCACAGTCTTGTATCACCTCTTCCTATATTACCAAACTGACAAATTCCCATTCTCTGTGAATAAGCTTGATACCAGAGGTAATCCCAGATTAGTCATTTTCTGGACTTCCATCTTCCACTACTCATACACTTCTCCCTATTCATACAATGAATTCATATATCAATTTGTCTATCCTGTAACCACCGTGCTAACAGGACATCCTCCCCTAAGAATCAGTGATGATATCAAGAGAATTCTTCAACTGTCAAAGCAGTACAAGATAGGTGACTGGTGCTTGTACCAGAATCACACTGAGATCCGAATCTATGGTTGTGAGATCCCTCCTTTCAAGCTACCTAAGTATGTCCCTATGAGATTGTTTTCCCTGGAATATTACAAACAAATATTAGATTCTGACCAAATTCATTTCACCAAGGCAAAGAAGAAAGCCCAATTGAGGATCAAAGACCACTTAGGCCCATTTGTGTGCAACAATAGAGAAGCAGGGAAAAAATCAGAAGAAATCATAGAAACAACAATGAAACTAAAGAAAACCTTTGCTTGGATTTATGACCCTCACAGTTTCATTTGTGACAGAAGATTGAAACATAAATTGTCACCCTATATCCATCACAGAATCCCTGAGATAGAACAATATGCAAATTTGAATGAATGGAGGGAAGGGACTTTGATAGAATAGGATAGTGATATGGTTGAGGTTGACAATGTGATGAAAGATTTGGAGAAGAGACTTGACCTGGACTCTTTTGAACAGGTGGCAGCAGAAACTTCTCAAAGGCACACACAGGAAACTAGTGCTCCCACAGCAGAGCCATCATAGGAACAAAACTAGGGAATTAGTGTTCGTACATCAGAACAAACAAGACAACCACAAGCATCCGAATAGCTAGAGGTATCAAAGAAGCCTGAAATCTCTGAAGAAAGAGCTCCACCATAGACACACCCAACTCCTACAAACATGGGAAATCCCCCAGTAGTGCAGACTCCTCTGAATGAGGAAAAGAATTTGAAAAGAGACAGGGAAGTAGCTACCCCTTCTAACAGACCTACAAATCAAACCTTTGCTAAGAGGCAAAGGTTGAATCCTTATTCAGAGGAGGAGTTCATAGACAAAACTACGGAGAGCTTAAGGAAAGAAGGTACAGCTAGTTTGCACACATTCCCAACAGGTGGGACACCATCGAGTTCCCAAAGGAAAGAACTAGAAAGGCAACAGAGCATAGAAATTTCATCTCTCAGGTCTTCTTCTAAGAAAGTTATAGATATAAAGGTGAAGTTTAAAGAAATCAAGAGAAAGAATGAGAAACTAAAGGCCCAAGCATATGCTCAGTACTTAAAGATGGCCCCTAAAAACCAAACCAGATTGATGTCAACCTTTGACATCAAAGAGGGCAAAATGAAAATGAGTTTCTTGAAGCCCACAGTGTTGTAGCCAAAATCATTGGCAGATTATCTCAAAACTGAATTTGAAGTCATGGCTAAAGACATCCACCCTATAGACCAGATTGAATTACACAAGAAAACTGGTGAGATGGTATATTCTACACTGACTAGCAAGGAAATGATGGCACACAGGTTGCAAAATTCACTAAGCAACACTACTGCCCAATTGCAACTAGAAAAGGCCTCCTCATAGGCAAAAGACAACAGAATCAAATCATTGGAGGAGTTAATCATTGAGTTGGGCCATGACCCAAAAGATGTTAAGGCAACATAAAGCTTAATTAAGAAAGAGAATGAAGACATAGCTGCACTTAGAAAACAATTGAAATTTCCATCACTCGTTCATCCTCAGACTGTTGAGGTTATAGAAAAGAAAAATGAAGAAGAACTTATGGACTGGGTCCTCAAGTTAAATGAGTAATTAAAGGAAACAGAGCATGAATTGAAGAAAGCAGTGCAGTCAAGGCAGAGTGAGTTGAACACACAACCTCAAACTCTAGTGTCGGTAGTTTCAACAGCAGTCCCTTCTACACTGGTAACTGTTTTAGCACCAAACATTCCTTTGGCAATAGCTGCGCCTATAGAAGCAATAGGTACATCACAAACAGGTACACCAACATAGAGCATAGAGGACTTAATTAATTCCATGAAGGAGATGAAACTCCAAGTCACAGAGCTACAGAAAGTGAAAGAAAAATTTACTACTTTGGAATAAAAATATGATATATCCAAAATCAATTATGCAGAAGAGACAAGGAAAAACAAAGGCTTAACCCAACAGATTAAAGCACTGGAGAAAGACCTTACATTTGAAAATCCTTTGACAGATATTAGAAAAATATTGTGGACCAATATCATTAATTCCATCAATGATATTTGGTCATCAATTCAAATCATTTTTAATAGATTGATTTAGTGAAACTTGCTCTTGAAGAGATTGAGAAAACTAGAGAAAAGCTAGGCAGGAAACATGAGGAAGCAACCAGATTGATCAATTTTCTGAATAGCAAAAACAGGCAATAGTTAAAACAATTAGACATTGAGGATAGGACTACTACTATCCTCAAAATAAAGAAAGTGTCGACCAAAAGGAATCTGATGCAAGGCCTGGAATGACGATGTCAAAATATGCAAGAGGGCATAGATGAGTTCATGAGGAAGTTTGACATCTTACAAAGTAAAGGACTCCCAAGTCCTTTAGTCATCAATGATAAGCTAATAGTTCAGATTGATTACATTAAGAAATTACATCAGTAGGCTAACAGTCAGGCTAGTTCATCTTCAGCCAAGGCATTACCAACAGGAAAAATGCTTTATGATGGTTTAGAGAACTTCATCGAACATGAAGTGAATCACCTATTCCCAGTGCAACCCAATTTTGTGAAATATACTGAAGCAGATGAAATCTACAAGAAGTTGACAAAGACAAGAATACCAAAAGATGATTGGTGGACCAACATGACTGACATCCTATAAATTACCATGACTAAAGTGAGGTAAATAGAAATAATTTACCACAGTAAAGTCTGGTAAAAAGGGTGAACAATGGTGAACAGGTAAAGAGTATCAGATACAGGTGAAAGAGTATTAGCTAAAAAGATCAAATCAGATATCCAACAGAGAGTTACTAGCACGATAGCAAGATGCACATTCATAGGACCTACTTCCAGCTCTTTCAATGAAAACAAGGACATAAACAATCAATTCATATTATGTTTCTTTATTCGATACCATCTGTCTCTATATTTATGTAAATAGATATTTAATTTTCCTAGAATAAATCTCATTTAGTTATGAGATATTTTGATGTAAATTTTCTATAAGTACTTCATTATTCGAAGTACTGAGTGTGGATTCTTAGACATTTCTATAGACAATTTACTTTTGGAATTGAAGTGCTGTTGAACAACCTTTGTATGGATGGCTAGAACAAAGTAATAAAGCAAAGGAATTTTACAGGATACCTGTGTCAAACGAGAAACAAAGAAGTATTCTATATCTTGTGTTTTTACAGTTTATCTGGTTTAATAAATATTCATATGTGTTTCATATCTGAATGATAAACGAAAAATTATATTTCAGAAAGAGCTTTACTGCATTCTGTCTTTAAAATCGTTTATTTTCTTAATTTTTTCTACCAGGATATTATAGGTAGGGAATTCTTAATTGCTCCCTGCTTTCATAGTTTATCACTGTGACCATTTAACAAAGAATACTTAATTGATTTTTGTTAATTAGCACCCATTTTCCCATATCTTGGACCCGGTTGAAGGATTCTTAGTTTCCCTTCCTCCCTGTTCAAGACCATTTCACCCATTTGAAGCTGTCATTTGTCTTTTGTTTAGCTATCTTCCCCAGTGAATTTCTCCTTTGTTAAATCAACCTAATCCAGTTAAGCCATCATTCAGTTGACTCCACAGCCCAATGGCCTGAAATTCCTTGTTCTATCCATCTGCTCCCGAATTCCACCACCAAACAAAATCAAAACCCCCCAAGCTTTCATAACTAGCCTAATATCCCATAAAACAAAGCTAAATCATAAAGAGAGAGCCTTCTCTGAGTACAAATTGGCTAGATTCTATACATTAAAGATTGGTTTGTGGTTACCTTAGACCCCTTTCCTTCTTCCCATAACTTCTAAGGAAAATCTGAGTGATAACATAGTGGCGACTCCACTAGAGAAAGAACATTCCTCAGTCAAAACAAATCTTTAAGAAACAAAAAGTTTGATTCTAAGCATCTTAAAGAATTCATAGAAGTTATTTTGATGTCTTTATAAGAAATTGCAAAACAAAAAACCTGAAATCTGGCTTCAGAAAGAACTCAGTACACTAGGGCTAATCCTGACCCTAATCCACCACCTGTGTTTGAGAACCCCAATCTAATCCCCAGAATTCTTAGAAGACAAGAAAGTTTTGTTAGCCCTCGACCCATATTCAGATCCCAATCTTGTCCTGTCAAGTGGCTTTACCTAGAAGACCTACCCTTTGATGAGTACTTTGAAACCTCTTTGTTTCAGACTTCATCCAACTCTGAATTAATAGACCTAGTCCAAGACCCAGAGTTTATTATAGAACTTGAAATCCAAAGAGCTAATTTGTCAATTGATCAATATTTGTAGAACTCACCTCAATCTGATCTTACCACTGAAGAAACCCCTAATCCTTTTGTAGTTACTTCTGTTTCTGCAAGTTCATCATCTTTCCCTCATTTCTCTCAACCTCAGACCACTCCACATCTGACCATTACCCCCAGCTTTCCATCCACAACTCAAACATACACTGTTACCCCAACTCCAGCCTTTGTTTCAACACTACCAGTAGAAATGGCTAATAGATGTGCTCCCCTGGTATTACCAGCCAATTTAGGTGCCATGCCCCAGGATTACCAAAGTAAGATCACCACCTTTGATGGCACTAGAACCTATACAACCCAGCAACACACCAAGAAGATGACTGATTATTTTGAAATTTATGAAATAGACAATGTTGATGTGCAAATGAGAATATTTGTTCAAAGTCTTTCTAGAGACATTAGAACCTGGTTTAGAGCCTTAACACCCAATAGTATAGATAGCCTAAGCACCCTCTATAAAAAATTCTTGAACAGGTGGGAGAAAAGGAAAGATCCCCTTCAAATTTTATCTGAATACGAGAACCTAAAAAGAGGACCCCATGAAACTGTCCAAGACTATTGCACTAGATTTAACAGTGTCTATAGTGCCATTCCACTAGATCTTAGGCCCCCACCTGGTTTAGCCTTAATCAAATTCCCAGATGGATTTGATTCTGATATGGCTTTCCAGCTGAGAGAATGAAACCCCCCTACTTTGGAAGATATGAAAAGCATAGCAGTCAGTGTTGAAGCCAACCTGCTATCCAAAAGATCCAAGGCCAGGAGTGAAAGGAGGATACTATTAAAAGAAGAAAGTTCACCCTTTGAACAAAAACTAGATGCCATAATTAAAGGAATGGATATACTAGGAAATAGAGTGGAGACGATTGAAAGAAAATCTCCTTGGGATAGCCAGCAAGCTAATGTAGGGAGAAATCCTAATTTAAAAAAAAATCAAAACAAGAACACTAGAAAGAATGGTCCTGACCAAAACATTAGACCCCCTTTCCAGGAGAACTATGCAGAAGCTTCTCACTCTGAAGGCCTAGAATAAGATACTCAAATAAATTCGATGGGGCTTGATGATGAAGGAGAAGTTTTCTTATCCCAAGATGATTAAGAAGCCCACATACTTAAATAGTTCCAAACCCAATCAGGAGAATCGTTTGACTTTAGGCAGGGATATGACTCATCCATCTTTGAGGTGCACAAGAAATACAATCTAAGAGGTAGGAGAATTGATGTCCCTAAAACAAACAAGAAAACAATCCCAAATCAACCCAAAAAAGGTAAGATAATAACCAAACCTTTGCAAATTCTTTCTAGACCAAACACTAATCCTTTCGACCCCATAATTGAAGATGTTTTTGACAATCAACCACATAATGAACAGAGTTCCACTTCTCTTCCTTCCAAGGAAACAGTGGAAGAACCTCCAAAGGTTGATCTCGGAAAATCAGCAAATCATAACTCTAATCCTAAAAATGAAAAATACGTAAAAAACATGGAAAACAGAGAAAACACTACTGCTCGAAATCCAAAAGCCCAAATAAAAAAACCCTTTAATCTGGAAAGAGAATTAGGCAAGCTAAAAAGTTTTGTCCCATTATCTGAATTAGCCAAACATGATGCCTACCAAACTCAAATCAATAGATCGCTGAAAATTACTAGAATTGAATATTCAGCTAATCTTTTTGATGATCAATCAGAGTTAATATTTGGCCCAGAAGTGAATGGGAAAGCATTAGAAGGAGGAATCCCTCCCTTGTATGTTAGCCTAAATATACATGATAACATTCTTCACAATGCCATGTTTGACTCTGGTGCATCTCATAATCTCATGCCCAAGTCTGTCATGGAAAAGCTAAACCTAGACATCACTAGACCATACAAAGATTTGTTTTCTTTTGACTCCAGTCAAGTGAGATGTTTAGGATTGATAAAAGACCTGTGTGTTTCATTGGTTCAATACCCTACAAAAACAATTTTAATGGACATAGTGGTAGCAAATATACCACCCAAATATGGCATGTTGTTGTCCAGATTCTGGGGTGCTAAGCTTCAGGGATCTCTTCAACTAGATATGGCATATGCCACTATATCGGCTTTTGGACAACCCAAGAAAATATATAGAGAAACATTGATGAAATATGTAGTAATTAGTTAGGAAAAACCCCAAAATTTCCCCATCTACTCAGTACACTCTGATATGGATTCTTTCATTCTTTACAATGCAAAAGGTAGTCCTTCAAATACTTTAGATGTTTTAGCAGTAGAACCAAAAGAAATTGAAAGAGAAAAATCGACTGTTCATATTCATGAAATATCAAATAACAAAGAAAAGTCAGATGATAATGAAAACCCAAATGCCATGGTTAAACAAGTTCCCACTACTCCAGATACAAATTATGAACATGAAATCCCTTGGCATTTAGAATTTGATGGCTCGGTAAATAAACTAGGAGCAGGAGAAAGAGTTTGGGTGTACAATTTAGAAAATGATCATGCTGAAGGCCATGCCTACAGATTAAACTTTATATGCACGAATAATATGGAAAAATATGAGGCTTTCTTGTTAGGTCTTAAACTTGTTAAAAGATTAGGAGCTATAAGGGTGTCCATCATTGGAGATTCAGAATTAATAGTTAAACAGATTAAAGGAACTTACTTAACCAGGGATCGTGGACTAGGATATTATAGAGGAACTGTCATAGAAATCCTCAACATTTTTTTGGAAACCTAGCTTGAAACTGTTCCTAGAAAACACAACATGCAAGCCCACAGCCTGGCCATGTTTGCCAACACCTAAAAATTACCTTTTCAACCTAATCATCAATATACTGCTGAGATTAGGCATAGACTAGTCATCCCTGTTAATCTTAAGAACTGGCAGGTTTTTGATAGTGATAAGCAGATCAATAATTTTCTAACTTTAGATGAAGATTTTTCTAATATTAACATAGATGTTGATACAATTACTAGTTCTAATCAAATAAATGAGGTAGAAATTAACATTTCAGAAGAGGACTCAATAAATATGCTTCATCCTACAAAATTCACACAAGAAGAAATTCAAAACTTGAAACAAATGGACCTCGATGAGATAATTGAAGAAGAAACAGAGGCTATAAATCTAAAGGACAATAATTTACCCAAAGTATTGACTCCTCTAGAAGATTTGTTTGACTCTAATGACATTCTGAAGAAACCTAAAATGGAGCCATTAAAGTAGATATTAAGGAGTATAACTTAGGAACACATGATAATCCAAAACTGATAAAATTGTCAAAACCTTTACCTCCTGATTAGAAGCTAAAGTATGTTGAACTTATGAGGGAATTCTAGGATGTCTTTGCCTGGAGTTACGAAGATTTGAAGTCATATGACAGCTCTATCATTCAGCATACCATACCTCTGAAAGAAAATCAAAAGTCCTTTAAACAAAAACTCAGAAGAATTAACCCTTTGTTATTACCATCAATTGAGAAAGAAATCAAATGCATGTATGAAGCAGGGATTATTGCCCCTGTTAGATTTTCAGAATGGGCGTCTAACCTGGTACCTACTAGGGAGAAAACAGGGGAAATAAGGTTGTGTGTTGACCTAAGAAATTTAAATAAGGTCTCTCTTAAAGATAACTATCCTTTACCCAAAATGGATCATATTTTACAAAGGGTAGTGGGTTCTTCTAGAATTTCACTTTTAGATGGGCTTTCAGGCTATAACCAAATCTTCATTCATCCTAATGACCAAGAGAAAACTACTTTTACAACCCCATGGGGTACTTTCATGTACATCAAAATGCCATTTGGACTAAAAAACACAGGAGCTACTTTTCAAAGAGAAATGGACATTGCCTTTGCCAAATAAATTCATGATTTTCTTGTTATATATCTTGATGATCTCACTGTTTTTTCTAAACCAGATCAGCAACACTTGGAGAATCTCAGGCAAGTTTTTTTTAAGTGCAGAAAGCATGGCATTTCTTTGAATCCAAATCAGTCTTTATTTGGTCTGGAAGAAGGAAAACTTTTAGGTCACATCATTTCCAAGGATGGCATTCAAATTGATCCTTCTAGAATTGAAGCTATTTTACAGATACCCCATCCAAGAAACCTTAAAGAGCTTCAGGCCTTTCTAGGGAAGATAAATTTTTTAAGGAGATTCATTTATAACCTAGTTGAACTCATTAGATCATTAAATAACATGCTAAAAAAGGATTCAAGCATCAAATGGACAGTTGAGGCTAAGCAATGATTTGAAGAAATCAAAATGGCCTTAACCAGAACACCAGTCCTCACAAGCCCACAGTTTGATAGAGACTTCATAATTTTTTCCTTTGCATCAGAACACACCATAGCTGCAGTTTTACTACAAAAGGATGATCAAGGATGTGAAAAAACAATAGCCTTTTTTAGTAAAGCTCTCAAAGATGCATCATTAAAACACAAAATAATGGAGAAACAAGCTTTTGCATTAGTAAAAGCCCTTAAAGATTTCAGAGTCTATATATTGTATTCGCATGTAATAGCTTATGTTCCTAATGCAGTAGTCAAAGACATCCTAACTCAAGGTGGAGTTGATGGCAAAAGAGGAAAATGGATAGCTACTATCTTAGAGTATGATATACAGATAAAACCTACCAAGCTAATTAAAGGTCAGGGATTGGCCAAACTCATGGTAGAAACTAATTGTCAAGCCCTAGACATAAATCTCATTGCAGAGCTAGATAACGAGCAGGAGATGGCGACTCCATAGATCAGCCAGGCATTTTCAGATTCACCCTGGTATGTTGATATAGTTTATGTTTTAAAAAACTTGTAGGCTCCTCCAGGGTTATCTAGAACCAAGAATAGGTTTTTGAAAATGAAGTCTTCAAAGCTTTGCATCTTAGATAATACTCTTTTTTGGAAAAATCATGAAGGAATTTTGTTAAATTTTTTATTAAAAGATGAAGCTAACAAGGCTCTCTAAGAATTTCATGCAGGGGACTGTGGTGGACATCGCTATTGGAAGTAAACTGCTGACAAAATCATAAGGGCTGGATTCTATTGGCCAACCTTGTTTGCAGATGTGAAGAAATTCGTAACTTCTTGCCACAAATGCCAAATATTTGAAGGAAAAAGAAAATTGTTACCTTTACCCTTGAAGCCTATTTCCACTGAGAAACCTTTTCAACAATGGGGTCTCGACTTCATTGGGGAAATTCATCCACCCTCTTCTGGTCAACACAAATGGATACTCACTGCAACTGACTATTTTACAAAATGGATAGAAGCCATTCCCTCCAGACAAGCCACAGACATTGTCATCATAGGATTTCTAGAGGTCAATATTTTATCTAGATTTGGTTGTCCCACTAAAATCATTACTGATAATGTTGTAGCCTTCAAGTCAAACAAAATGATTTCCTTTTGTCACAAATATCACATAACACTCGGTCATTCCACTTCTTACTATCCTCAAGGGAATGGACTTGCAGAATCTTCTAATAAAAGTCTCATCAATATTATAAAAAAAGTGTTAGAAGAAAATAAGAAAACTTGGAAAAAAAAATTGATAAATGCTTTGTGGGCAAACAGGCTTACAACCAAAAAATCCATTGGAACCAGTCCCTATGAACTTGTATATGGCATGGAAGTTGTTTTTCCCTCACCTTTAGGAATTCCTGTTATGAAATTACTACAAGAAGCTCAAGTGGAACCAAATGATATACATAGAAGGATAAACCAAACCATCCATTTGCAACAAACCAGGGAGGAAGTGTACCAAAGGTCCCAAGTACTGTAGGAAAAACTCAAGAAGATCTTTAACAAAAGGACCAAGGTAGAATATTTCTACCTTGGAGACAAAGTGTTGAGATGGGATTCAAGAAGAGAAGATGAAGGAAAACATGGGAAGTTTGACTTCCTATGGAAAGGACCATATATCATATTTGATTTCAGAGGAAACAATGCATATTTTCTCAAAGAGTTAGATGGTACAGAAGTGGAAGGAGGACCAGACAATGTTTAGATGTTAAAGCATTACTTTGATCCTAGTTACTAATATTACTATGTTCTTAACTGTATATATTATATCCTTTGTAATGTCTAGTGTTGATTGGATGGTAAGATTATGGAGTTGAAGCCCGAAGAGAAGGCCCTAAGCTTCAAAATCATTATTGTCATACATACAAATAAAGCAGCAAGGAAAAGGAAGATTGCAGAGCACAGTCAAAGTCATTTAGAGGCCACTGATCTACTATTCTTGAATTTCCACGGGGAAAAGCCATCCCCAAGTGGAGCCACTGTTATGACCCTATACCAATAGGTGTCATATATTGTGATTAACTTGGTTTAATTTTGAAATATGTTCATATCTTTACTTGTTGCAAAGGTTTTCCATATTTATGAAAAATAAAAAAATAAAAAAATGTAAAGAGGGTATACCCTAGAAAAAGAATAAAAGGGTAAAAAGAATAAGGAAAATGTCAAAAAATGAAAGAAAATGAACCCCAAAAGAAAAGAAAAGACCATGAAAGTGTGCAAGTCCAAATGCCACTACTATTTACTTTATGCATAATAAAGATTGTGTGCAACTTGTTACCTATGCCACAATCCATGGTAATCAAATAGCTTAATTTTGGTTATTCCATGTTTTCAATTTCATCTTTTAGATATAGAGAATCAAGATCTGACCAAACAGTTTAATCTTGATAGATAAGTAGATAGGTAGAGTGAATAAAAGGAGCTCAATAGTTTAATCTGAGCCCTTGGATATAATAAGTGTAGATCTAGAGAGGTATCACTATGTAAAAGTAAAGAAAGTCTGATAAGGGTTTGCCAGTTCAAGTGCACCCTAATAAAGAAGTGAAAATGCTAGGATAAAGTAGGTAGGGTAAGTAGATGATGGTTGTAGAATAAATGTGTGGTGAATGTTAAGTTTAAATGCTTAAATCATTTGCTTTCATCACTTGGACAAAGCATGTATCACATGGAAGGCACATCAACATTCAAAGTCAAATTAATTAACTTCCCTACTCATTTCCCCTAAAAATTCACTAATTTCCCCTGAGTGCTAAAGGCACCTATAAACAAGTTAAAGGGGCTCAGAGCATTTCTATGACTTTTGGAGGGACTGGGCCCTCGACCTAATAATTTGAAATACCTAAAGTACTTAAATCCCCTTCATCAACATTACCCCCCATAAAATCACTCATTACTTGGATAAAATTTTTCCTAAGTAAAATCCTATTTTACTTAAGTAAATTGAAATAATTCCTCATGAAACACTTTCGGAAAAAATTAGACTTGGCACTTTCCCATTCATTTGGTCATATTAACCACTAATGTTATTATTATGTAATTCCTGAATAAAACAACATTACCCATGCCTGTATTATTATATTATACAAAACCCCAAATTTTTACATATTTCGCCCCGATGGTTAAATATAACCGTAAATCAAATAATAAATGGGATTAATTAGCTAATCTATATTTAATTAAGAACCTGACCTCCCTGCCATGCTAATGAGAATTAATTAAGTCATCAGGACTAATTAATAACTCAGCGACCAATCAAATCGCCCTCGATATGATTAAGTCTTTTAATTAATATCGGGCCCGCCCCTGTTATACATCAGTCATGTCATTGCCCTGACTACCATCTAATCAGATCCTTTAGATCCGATGGCCCTCGATCATATCACACAGGCTTTTTGGTCGACGTTTAGCGCGTGATGTGAGTGGCTTTATGAACAGTGCCAATGCTACGTGTCAAGCAATGTATGGAATCGCGCGGCTCCCCCCAAATACCACTTACCCTCCATAAGTGGTGCGATGAAACCCACTTACCGCCTCTCGCTAATGACAAAATGTCAAGTCACCCTCACTGACGTAACCTATCCGTGTCACGAAACCCACCAAAAACTTTGACTTTCCATAAAAAAGCAAAGTTAATCCATTTTTCATCATTCATTTTGAAAAACTCATGCATGCAGCCAGTACGTAGAAAATCGACCAGCTTCTCCCCCAACCGCCAACTGCCTTCAACGCTATTGTTCAACTCTACTTCAGTCCACTGCATGCCTCCCGCGGATGTGAAAGTCATACTCAATGACCCATAAACATGTATTTACCAGTTTTCCTCCCAGAAACCCTCTTAAATACTTAAATTCCTCTGCAAATTACATTGAAAACCAAAATTCCAGTGTAATTTAATTGCAAGGCTTAAAATCAAAGACTCCCAGGACCTCTGTTACACATTTTTTACTCAAAAAGCCCCATTTTCATTTCTGAATCCATAAGAACTAGAAAGGGAAACCCCCACAGCCCTCAATGTGGCTCTAGTCTCTACTCCTCACAAGAACTTAGACCACCTTCCCTTAGCTGATAGGGACTTCCAAATCAAAGACCTCACATTTGATGACTCCCCCTTGAGACTGCATTGTAAATACCAGGACCTTTACCTCAATAATGCTGACAATATTGGTCGTGGGAATAAAATCTACCAAAGTACCAATTCCCTTCTATGCACATTTTCCCAGACATTATTCATCAGTGCCATGCCAATTATAACCCTAGTCTTAGAGTTGTAATTTCCCCCGACCAACAAATCCTTTTTACCATTACAATGGACTCCATCAATGAAATATTGCAGCTGCAACCTAGTCAAAAGCTTACCCCTCTGTCTATTGCTGATTTACTTGACAAATCTTCCAAACTATCTAGCTCAGAGATTGCTAGAGTTTGCCAAACGTTCATGTTAGACCAATACATTTTAGAAAACCCTCCACCCTACATGGCAGGTGCTTTTACAAGCTTAGGGAGGGATATTATTACCATGATTGCCTGTATTCTTGGTTTCATAACCAATGAATATGTGGATGAAATGACCTTTGCTTATATGACTATCTTCACCCCTGGCCAACCCCCTGCTGCCAAGTATGACTATGTTGCATTCATAGCTGACAAAATCCATGATCAGTTCATGAGATTGGAAAATGAGAGAGTGTTCAAGTATTCCACAATCTTGTATCACCTCTTCCTGTATTACCAAACTGACAAATTCCCATTCTCTGTGAATAAGCTTGATACCAGATGTAATCCCAAATTAGTCATTTTCTAGACTTCCATTTTCCACCACTCATACACTTCTCCCTATTCATACAATGAATTCATAGATCGATTTGTCTATCTTGTAACCACCATGCTGACAGGAAATCCTCCGACAAGAATCAGTGATGATATCAAGAGAATCCTTCAACTGTCAAAGTAGTACAAGATAGGTGACTGGTACTTGTACCAGAATCACACTGAGATCCGAATCTATGGTTGTGAGCTCCCTCCTTTCAAGCTGCCTAAGTATGTCCCTATGAGATTGTTTGCCCTGGAATATTACAGGAAAATATTAGACTCTGACCAAATTCATTTCACCAAGGCAAAGAAGAAAGCCCAATTGAGGATCAAAGACCACCTAGGCCCAAGGGAAGCAGGGAAAAAAGCAGAAGAAATCATAGAAACAACAATGAAACTAAAGAAAATATTTGCTTGGATTTATGACCCTCACAGATTCATTTGTGACAGAAGATTGAAACATAAATTGTTACCTTATATCCATCACAGAATCCCTGATATAGAACAATATGCAAATTTGAATGAATGGAGGGAAGGGACTTAGATAGAATAGGATAGTGATCAGGTTGAGGTTGGAAATGTGATGAAAGATATGGAGAAGAGACTTTCCCTGGACTCTTTTGAACAGGTGGCAATAGAAACTTCTCAAAGGCACACACAGGAAACTAGTTCTCCCACAGCAGAGCCATCAAAGGAACAAAACCAGGGAACTAGTGTTCCTACATCAGAACAAACAGGACAATGACAAGCATCAGAACAGCTAGAGGTATCAGAGCAGCCTGAAACCTCTGAAGAAAGAGCTCCACCATAGACACACCTAGCTCCTACAAACATGAGAAATCCCCCAGTAGTGCAGACTCCTTTGAATGAGGAAAAGAATTTGAAAAGAGACAGGGAAGTAGCTACCCCTTCTAGCATACCTACAGATCAAACCTTTTCTAAGAGGCAAAGGTTGAATCCTTATTCAGAGGAGGAGTTCATAGACGAAACTACAGAGAGCTTGAGGAAGGAAGGTACAAATAGTTTGCACACATTCCCAACAGGTGGGACACCTTCAAGTTCCCAAACGCAAGAACTGGAAAGGCAACAGAGCATAGAAGTTTCATCTCTTAGGTCTTATTCTGAGAAACTTATAGATATAAAGGGGAAGTTTAAATAAATCAAGACAAAGAATGAGCAACTGAAGGCCCAAGCCTATGCTCAGTAGTTAAAGATGGCCCCTATAAACCAAACCAGATTGATGTCAGTCTTTGATATCAAAGAGGGCAAAATGCAAATCAATTTCCCAAAGCCCACAATGCTGCATCCAAAATCCTTGGCAGATTATCTCAAAACTGACTTTGAAGTCATGGCTAAAGACATCCACACTATAGACTAGATTGAACTACACAAGCAAACGGGTGAGATGGTATATTATACATTGACTAGAAAGGCAATTATGGCACATAGGTTGCAAAATTCACTGAGAAACACTACTGCCAAATTGCAACTAGAAAAAGCCTCCTTATAAGAAAAAGACAATAGAATAAAATCATTGGAGGAGCTAATCATTGAGTTGGGCCATGACCCAAAAGATGTTAAGGCAGCAGAAAGCTTAATTAAGAAAAAGAATGAAGACATAGCTGCACTTAGAAAACAAATGAAATTGCCATCACTCATTCATCCTCAGACTGTCGAGGTTATAGAAAAGAAAAATGAAGAAGAACTTATGGACTTGGTCCTTAAGTTAAATGAACAATTGAAGGAAACAGAGCATGAATTGGAGAAAGCAGTGTAGTCAAGGCAGAGTGAGTCGACCACACAGCCTCAAACTGTAGTGCCAGTAGTTTCAACAACAGTCCCTTCTACACTGGCAACTATTTTAGCACCAAACATTCCTTTGGCAACAGCTACACCTGTAGAAGCAACATGTACATCACAGACAGTTACACCAACATAGAGCACAGAGGACTTAATTAAGTCCATGGAGGAGATGAAACTCCAAGTCACAAAGCTTCAGAAAGTGAAAGAAAAATTCACTACTTTGGAACAAAAATATGATATATCCAAAATCAAATATGCAGAAAAGACAAGGAAAAACAAATGCTTAACCCAATAGATTAAAGCACTGGAGAAAGACCTTAAATTTGAAAAGCCTTTGACAACTACTAGAAAAATACTGTGGACCAATATCATTGATTCCATCAATGATATTTGGTCATCAATTCAAATCAATTTTGAACAGATTGATTTAGTGAAACTTGCTCTTGAAGAGATTGAGAAAACCAGAGAAGAGCTGGGCAGGAAACCTGAGGAAGCTACCAGATTGATCAATTTTCTAAATAGTAAAAACAAGCAACAGTTAGAACAATTAGACATTGAGGATAAGACTGCTACTCTCCTCGAAATAAAGAAAGTGTTGACCAAAAGGAATCTGATGCAAGGCCTGGAACGAAGATGTCAAATTATGCAAGAGGACATAGATGAGTTCATGAGGAAGTTTGACATCTTACAAAGTAAAGGACTCCCAAGTCCTTTAGTCATCAATGATAAACTAATGGTTTAGGTTGATTAGATTAATAAATTACATCAGCAGGCTAACAATCAAGCTAGTTCATCTTTAGCCATGGCATTACCAGCAAGAAAAGTGGTTTATGATGGTTTAGAGAACCTTTTCTTCATCAAACATGAAGTGAAGCACCTATTCCCAGTGCAACCCAATTTTGTGAAATATACTGAAGCAGATGAAATCTACAGGAAGATGACAAAGATAAGAATACCAAAATATGATTGGTGGACCAACATGACTGACATCCTATAAATTACCATGACTAAAGTGAGGTAAATAGAAATAATTTACCACAGTAAAGTCTGGTAAAAAGGGTGAACAATGGTGAACAGGTAAAGAGTATCAAATACAGGTGAAAGAGTATCAACTAAAAAGATCAAATGAGATGTCCAACATAGAGTTACTAGCATGACAACAAGATGTCCATTCATAGGACCTGCTTCCAACTCCTTCAATGAAAACAGGGACAACAACAATCAGTTCATATTCTATTTCTATATTCGAGACCATATGTCTCTATATTTATGTAAATAGATATTTTATTTTCCTAGAATAAATCTCATTTAGTTATGAGATATTTTGATGTAAATTTTGTATAAGTACTACCTTATTCGAAGTACTGAATGTGGATTATTAGACATTTCTGTAGACAATTTACTTTTGGAATTGAAGTGTTGTTGAACAACTTTTGTATGGCTGGCTGGATCAAAGTAATAAAGCAAAGGACTTTTACAGGATACCTGTGTCAAACAAGAAACAAATAAGTATTCTATATCTTGTGTTTTTACAATTTTTTAGGTTTAATAAATATTCATATGTGTTTCATATCAGAATGATAAATGAAAAGTTATATTTCAGAAAGTGCTTATTTCATTCTATCTTTAAAATTGTTTATTTTCTTAATGTTTTATTCCAGGATATTATAGGTAGGGAATTCTTAATTTCTCCATGCTTTCATAGTGTATCACTGTGACCATTTAACAAAGAATACTTATTTTCTTTTTGTTAATGAGCACCCACTTTCCCTCATCTTGGACCCTGTGGAAGGATTCTTAGTTTCCCTTCCTCCCTGTTCAAGACCATTTCACCCATTTGAAGCTAGCATTTGTCTTTTGTTTAGCTATTTTGCCCTGTGAATTTCTCCTTTGTTAAATCAACCTAATCCAGTTAAGCCATCATTTAGTTGACTCCATATCCCAATGGCCTGAAATACCTTGTTCTATCCATCTGCTCTCGAATTCCACCACCAAACAAAATCAAAACCCCCCCAAGCTTTCATAACTAGCCTAATATCCCATAAAAGAAAGCTAAATCATAAAGAGAGAGCCCTCTCTGAGTACATATTGGCTAGATTCTGTACTTAAAAGATTGGTTTGTGGTTACCTCGGACCCCTTTCCTTCTTCCCATAACTTCTAAGGAAAATCTGAGTGATAACAAATTCCTACATTTGGGATTATTCTCTTTTCATCTACATGGAGGTTAGATATAGCTGCCAACTGGACATGGGGAATACATGACTTGTAGAATTTCTATGGATGCATGGGGGATCTAATTGAGAACTCGAGTTCACCTTTTATACTAGGGGCAATTGGCCACTCAGTGGGGTTATTACATTGATATGCACTGATGGCATTTGAAGGAGATCCTTTGGGTTATTACTTTTATGTTAAGACAAGAATATGATAGGCTTGAAGCTACTCCTTTTGTTAATTCTTCTTGTCAAAGTTTAATATGGCCTATGGTTCATCATCCTGGTGTGTTGGTGAAGAGAAAAATCTCTATGTCATTGCTTCTAGGAGTTCATAGTGTCTAAATAAAGGAGTGCATTTTTTTGTTACAAGGTTCCCATTCATGCCTTCATTGAGTTTGAAAGAAGGTAATTTTGGTTATTGTATTGGTTGGAGAGATGGGTCTGAACATGATTACACGTTCAAGACCTGTCGATAGCCCATTGATCCCTCATTGGTTACTTATTATGCCAAGGTTGCTCGTTAGTCACGTTTGGGGAAACATCAATATTCGAGTCTCAGTGGTGTCATGGAAAGAGTTATTGTTATTCATAGTTGATGGACATAGGTCATGGCTTGTGACTCTTTGGAGCTCGTCTATGGTCTCAGGTCATCCAAACTCATTCAATTCATTGGCCATCCCATATGTAGCTTCCAAATCTTTTACATAGGATAGTCTGGCCATGCTAAGCACCTTTACTATTAGTTTTGTGGCTCTAGGCCATGTTTTGGTTATTATGTATCATTCTACAAATCATTTCCACTCCTTCCTATGGTTTTGAAAGACATTTTAGTTAAACTTAGTATATGTAATCTCAAGACCTTAAATTGGTGGTTTTGGGCTGGTTTCCCCTTTAGGCAGCCCTTAACACCAAGTAGAATTGTTTGTACTCATTTTCATCAGTAACTAAATGTCATGCTTTATACAAAAAAAAAAAAAATGTAGAAGAAAAAGTACTAACATTATTATACAAAGGGAACTTCTTCAAGAATGAAATTTGCAGCAAAATTTCAATTGGATTACCAAAAATAAGTTGTGATTCTATTAAAAATTGTGAATGGTTCAATAATGGATAACATAATTGGTAAGAATTATATGGTAAAATTTAAGTATTGGATCTTGTGAAATATATTAAAATTGATGACATTAAATCTGAAATATAAAGTGGAATGATGAGGCTTAATTATTAGTTGAAATTACAAGTCCTCGTTCTCCTTATAAATCCTTTGGTGCTCATACTTTAAATTTCAATCAATTTTGAAAGAAATAATTGGATGAATAGTATATAATCTTCCACCTATTTATAAAGTGTGTTATCAGTATTAAAACAATTATCATATAAGCATACCATTAAATTTATGCCTTTGTTTACAAAAAGTTCATTACCATTCATAGAAAATATTCCAAACAAGTACCAATTGAAATATTGACATCAAATTGAGTATAATTATATAATTGTGAAGAGTTTCAAAAACATCAGATACATTATCCATATCTTGATTTGTAAATTTAGAACCATATTTGGTAATGGATGCTTTCTATGCAAAATGGACATTATTTTGCATTTGAGAGGTAATCAAATGAAGAGGTGTTATAAATTTTACTATACAAGGCCATATCTCATCTTTTAATTTAAATTTCTTTCAGGATTAAACATATGAAGATTCAACATAATAATCACCATTAGATAAATTTCCTTAATGTCATCAATGTCTAGTGGTTCATATAAAAACATTTCCTTCTCCTCTATATTAGGCATTGTACAAATATAAGCATCAAAAAATGAACTAAATTCGCCTGTATGTATTTTTTCAAATTTAACCATAGTATTATCATTTTTTATTTCATAATCCTCAATGGTAAACTCATAATTTATTTTATTTATAGTAATTTCCTTATCCCTTGGATATGATTTTGCATATGAATGAAATTCAAAATGGAAAGTATAATTATTATATAGAGAAGAGTGCACAAATAAATTAGGATACAATGAAAAATATATTTCTAAGAATACATGAATAATATTTTTCCATTAGATAAATGATCATCACTATCAAGGTTTAATTATTCATTGTTAATTTCACCCTAGATGGTACTAATAGAGAACTCAAATTCATTTGAAGTAGTTCCAGGGGTAGCATCAATGTAGTTCCAACCATTGTCATTGAATAAGATTATCAATAATTTTGAAATAATTGTCCATAATATCTTCTGCAACATGCATATTATGAAAATAATGATCCTTATGTTCATCACAGTTTTCCTTTCTTAGTACACAAGGAAGAGAGTAAAGGTAATGAAACTATTTTTTTACATTAGCCTCGAGAAGCTTATCATTAAGATGAAATTTAAAACAAATTAATCTAAAAGTTAGAAGAAATTATTTCACAACATCACCTTCATATATAAGTAAATTTTCCAGTTCAAAATAAAATTCACTCTAATCATAATATTAAAAAGAATGTAAGAATTCACTTACAAATGTTATAATATGTGAGTAGAGGAGGTTGGTAATGCATTACACCAATGTTTTACCTAGAATTTGAATGTAAAAGTGAACAATATACACATGAAACCCTTATGAACCATATTGTTATATATACCATTCTGAATAAATTCAAGAACATGCTCAGATCCATATGTTTCACCCTCATAATCAAATTTAAATTTCTATAGGGGTTTAACTATGTTTAAAGGAATAGTACATGATGATAATCTAGAAACACATCTCCAAATAGGGGCTTTCGGATGATCCATTAGTAATAAAGAAGTATAAAAAATAATAGCTCTGAAGGGTCATCATGTCATATATGCTCCTTGTAGTTTCAATTTTCAATAACTAGAAAAATTCCTCCTAAAACATGGAATCATCACTCAATCAAATGCCCCAATTTAGGCCTATACTCATTTAGTGTAGTAATCCCCACTGTTATGTGGACCCTATTTCTACTAAATAATCTGTCTTGGAAAGGATACTTTCAAATGTGCTTTCCTAAGTGTAAATGGAGTATAATGTAGTATAAAAAACAAAACTAACTAATCTATATAAATATACCTCTTATTCCAAATATAGTTATCCCAATTGGGATCAAGAAGCAATTCATAATATTCAAATTGGGGGTTAAAACACCTTAAATGTAATATGTTGAGAGGAAGATAAATTGATTTAGATAAGAAATAATTCATTGTTTCAATAATTTTTTAGGTACACTGTATAATGTAAATTTTGTTGCTTCTACAACACCCTCCAAAATTTTTCCGCGTTCAAATTTTGGAGCTACCAACCATCATACCAAGCGATGCCTCCAATCATCAAGTGTTGTTTCATGTTATTACACATGTTACAAGTGTCCTTTTTATTTCCTGAGTGTCATCAGGTCATTAAGAAAATATATGGTGCACTTCATAGTCGTGAAACATTTTCTAGTCATAAAGCAACGCTTTCGGTTGCAATAATATATACTTTGTCTGTTTTACTTGGATAGTGTTTGTAAACTAATGTTTTGACGTATACTTCTCAATATTGGGTCCTTTCCAATATTTTTAGATTATTTGGTATGTTTCACACTCTATTTTAATCTTAACTCATTTTGTGTTCCCATGTTTCATCTTCCAGACTTGGGAAAATTATCAAACTTTGTAAGTCTACCCACTAGGCTAGAGAGAGAACACAACACACTCTCCAGGCTTAGTCATACACCCCCTTGTTTTTTGAGACTATGCCCTGCCCCCAAGCCCAACTTTGCACCTATCTCTAGCGTATAATGCAATCTCAACCATCAAGACCCTCCTTACTCTTATGGACTGCGCTAGACTTTCCCTCTCTCCTAGTTGAGTGCATAGCACACCAAATAATGGCGAGTCAAGCTTCATTGAGCCTCGACAGTGTGCCCTACACCCAAAAGTGCCCACTTCTTCTCCTAATCACACCACTGATTTACAGTTAAAAGTTTGCATGAAACATGATAGAATATGATTCTTTTGGCTGATGTATACTTACCATGAGTGATATTACTTGTAGTTCTTTCTAGAACATCATGGCAAGGATGCGTGAAGAGATTAGTCAAAGTAAGCAACCCAAGGAATAATTTAAAGGAAAAGGAACATATGTTGCGAAAATTCAAAGAAAATTGGATCTATCTGATCAAACTAGTCAATTAAGACTCCATATGACCTTAAGACCCTTTGTAGGGAAGAAGGAAACAACAATGAAAAATCAACATTGAGTATTGAAGACATAGGTGGCAACATTGTCAGTTCTCAAAAAAGTCCATGTCACAAGTCACTATGGTTCCAAGTCATAAATTATTGTGGCTTGTCCTATTATTGTTGCATGGTAATGTGGAAATAATGATGTAATTGTGTAATCATTGTAAATATAAATATGTGGAAGTCCAGGAGTCATATATGGAAAGAAGAGGCATATGGAGAAGTCTAAAGGTCATGTATAGAGGTTCAAGAGATATGTAGAAGTTCAAAAGTCATACTAAACTTCAAATGTCATTTGGAACTCCAAAGGTCATTAGAAGTTGAAAACTCATATGGGAAGCTCAAGAGTCATGGGGATATGAAGAGTCTTGTTTCTAGTTATAAAAGAAGCCTCATTACTCAAAGAAAGGAATTTTCACATTGGCTTCTCCTACAAGGCATTAGATAGATAGAGATATTTATTTTGGAGAGAAAGTAGTGGCTCTAACGTTGTACTATTAGAGCTAGTGGCATTCATTGCATCAATGTATCTTGGAACTTTTTCTTAATACTTGGAGTTCATTCAGCCAACACATTCTCATGCATATATCATAGATGTTACAATGTTATTCTATGGATATTTATGGTGTATGTCGCATTTATATGTACTAAGGAAATTGAACTATTTTGGTGACTTTGGTGCTTATCTTATTGAAAGTATGTTTTGATTGTTATAGTGATCATTGCATCTATGTGACCTACTTTTCTTGATGACTAGAGATTCTTTCTCATCCATGTGCATGTGCCTTTACGAGAATAGTACTATTAATGTTTCTTTAGAGGATCAATTTTTGTTTCCTTGCAGTGAAAGAACCTTGATACATTTGCAATTGAATATTCCACAAGGAATAATTTATTTCTCATTCAAAAGTACATGTGCACTACTCTCTTATGCTAATTTCTCAAGCCAAGGAAAATATTTAAGTAAATGGAAGTCGAGCCATATTTTTGGATGGGACTCCTATAATGAATGGTGTGAGTTATATTGGGAATTCATATATGGGAGATCCCCTATAATTTGGTGGAATTTATCATTGTCAACATTCTAGCACTAGAAGGAGGGAAACCACCATTTTATGGCTGATAACCTACCTCACGCCAACAACGAATAATTTGTGCAAGGGAGTAACAACCTTTGTTCAATCCCAACTCCCATCCATGAGACTAGGGAGTCTTATCATCTTGGTCTGGAAAAAACTTTTGAAGCTACCTATGATCAACTTCGGACACTCTAGCCAATTACTTGTTAATATGCAAGAGCTCTTGGATTACTTCTTGTTTCTCCTAATCTTCCTCATAATCCAAGAAAGAAAGAAACAACACATACTAGTGTATTGGTTTCATCGGTGGAATATTTCGTTATTTCCACCCTTGAAGAATTAGTAGAACCCACAGAAGGGAAAATCCAACAAGGGGACCTTCCACCTATTGAGGAAGGTTTATGTGGTCATGAGGGAGATTTTGAATTTTATAACGAAGAACAATCGAGATACTAAGAACAATGTGATCATAACAAAGATCTGATTGGTGGAGGAGACTCTTCATATTGAGAAAAAGAGGAAGAAGGAGGAAAAGACATGTCTTATCAATATATGGATTGGATGGCCCAAGGGCCACTATCTCTTCTGGATAATCTCAACTGCATGCCAAAACATCCAGAAAAGTTGTTATCAAAGTTTGATCCTAACAAGAAGACAAAATTTGAAGATCATATTGAAGACTTCTACATGCATTTATGAATTCATGTGGTACACTTTAATGACGTTGTCTGTATATTTTTTTCCATACACTTTAGAAGGAAGAGCATTTATATAGTATCATAGTGTTATAGCTAATTCAATTCACATTTAGAAGGAGTTTAATAGGTTGGTTTTAGAGAATTATGTGGATTATAAAACTCCTGCCATGTTTTTAAAAGAACTCGGGAACCTCAAGATGGGGGAGAAGGAGAAGGTAAAGGATTTCAATCAAATATGTACCTGTATATTGAAGAAGTTACCTATATATGTGCAACCACATGATACCATCACTAAAGACTATTACACAACTTCCTTTCCTACAAGCATTTCCTTATTTTTTTAAGAGAGCTACAATGGAGAGATTGTCTTTAAGTTTTGCAGAAGCTAATGTTGTTGAAGACTTGCATTCTATCAGAGCAATTGAAGATCATAAAGATCTAAAGACTCTAAATATGTGAGTAAGAAAACTCAACCCTCTTCAACCAAAGCCAAAGATAATGATTCTTCGGCATGGAAATATTTTCCAGTCTTTAAAGTAAATTTCTAATGAGGTATCTAAATTAAAGAGAAATTCAAGTGAGACATCTACCAACAACAAGCCTTATAACTTATTTATTCTTAAAAGAAATAAAAATAATCAACCGACCAAATATAAACAGAGATCAAATGTTGTGTTTAATGTTGAAAGTTTAGGCATGGAAAACTATTGCACCTTCCATCAGGAGAGGAATTCAGAGAAAACATTCCCATAGTGGAATCACAACATGAATGCTATGGCAACTCATATTATTGACACCTTACTAGCAGATGAGTAGTTTGAGTAGATTGAAGAAACAAATTAACTTGTCGCAACCAAGGAAAGTGCATGTGTTTGAAACTTAGTTAGTGCATTCGATATAATACTTAATTTTGATAAGAAGAGTGTTGAGGGAACACCAAAAAGTGAAGCTCCTAGCCCCGAACTAGTTGATATAACTTGAGGAGAAAAGGACCAATTTTTTAGTAAGAGTTGAAGAAGAAACTATTAAGAAGGATTCTACCACCAACCAATCATACTCAGAGTACATAGAACAAGTATTTAAGATATCCCTCTTCCAAGAACACTTCCACAAACAATAAGCACAAGTCCATCACTCCAAAATTTTCTAGCAAAGCTAAACTATCAGATACTTCATCACTACCTGTTAGTATCAAAAGTATAGATTATAACATCATTGAGGATATGAAGAGAGATTGTACCAACATTTCAATATTTGAGCTCGGAAAGATAATAACTCAATGTGAGCTGATTCTAAAAGTATTCTCATCACAACCCCCATTAGGTGACAACATTTCTTCTTCTCAAGTTGTGTCTGATAAGCCTCTTGGTATTCTTGAATCTGTAGATAATGTTGTAAATTTAAATATTGATACTCACCTCTCACCTTTTCTGTTAACATTTGAAATATTTAATTACAATGTCCATAATTGTTTGATTGATTATGGTGCATCTACAAATGTAATTCCTTTACCTATTGCCAAGAAAATTAATGCCAAATGGGCTAAAATAGATGCATGAGTCATATACCTGGACAGATCAATGGTCCATACAACTAGTAAACTCAACAATGTTATCATTCACTTATCATCAGATTATAGAGTGCACTAATTCATTAACATTTTCATTTTGGACATTCCGAAAGCCTATGGTTTAATTTGAGTAGAGATTAGTCTAGTAAGCTACAATGATATTTCTCAATAGAATGGACACATTTATGGATTCTGTATAAGGACAGGAATAACTAGATTCGTGTAGAAAGTGAAACTTATACGAAGTACACTATGACATGGGTTGAAGGAGACGATGAGAATAATAAGGATTTACAGGAACCAACTGAAGGATCAAAAGGGAATACTATGCCTAAAGGTGTGGTGTCCATGGAGAAGCTTTATGACCTGAAAAATTGTTTTTGAGGACCAGTTAACATTAAGACTCAAAGCTCAAAGTTATCATATGAACAAGTCAACTTAGGAACCAAATACGATCCAAAGTATGTGAACCTCCATACATGTTTTTCTCCATAAGAATGATATGCATTTAGTCATCTTTTCAAGGAGTATAACGATGTGTTTGGATGGAAATATGATGATGATCTGAAAATGGGGCTGTTAGGTTTCTTGTCTAATCTACAAGAACCTCTCCCACTTCCAAAGCTTGAATATTCCCAAGTCTTATTGATTAACCAATGCGAAAATTAAGAAATGCTTGAAAATATACGCATATGCTTATATTTATTAATAGATGTTTATGTGCTTTAAAATCTATTGTTTTAACTAACATATAAATGTGATTAAACATATATATAAATGTGTATAACAGTGAATAAGGTAGCAAAGACAATGCAGAAATAAAGCAGACACATGAACAACAATATTAATTTGGAGTTCACCCACAACTCTTGGGCTATGTTTCCGTGACCTCTAGTTAACTCAACTAGGCTCTCTGGGATTATGGTCTAAGTCTCTTTTTTACAAGCTATTCACCTAACTCCTACTGTTTTACACAAAAACAGTGGGTTCAAACACCATTTCATCCCCTGGCTCTTGAAGCTCTGGCTCTTGGCTCTTGGTTCTGGATCTTGGCTCTGACTATGGCTCTTGGCTCTAGCTTCTTTATGCCTTCTATCAAGGTACTGTTGGGTGTGGAGCTTGATTATCTTCTATATTCAAAGGTATCGCCACATTGGACCCCAGTTCGAAATTTGGGGAGGTTGGTTCGACTGTCATTGGTTCTGGGCTGGATTCCACTTCCTTGGGTAATGAATGGCTCGGTTACCACCGGCAAGCAATAAGGCAAGGGACGGCGACGAGTGGGCGGCGACTTCGGGTTAGGGGGGTTGGGCTGCCTTATCCAGTGGGGGGGAGGAATATAAAGAAAGAAAGGATAATCAATCAAAAGGTGCTGGATTCCACTTCCTTGGGTAATGAATGGCTCGGTTACCACCGGCAAGCAATAAGGCAAGGGACGGCGACGAGTGGGCGGCGACTTCGGGTTAGGGGGGTTGGGCTGCCTTATCCAGTGGGGGGGAGGAATATAAAGAAAGAAAGGATAATCAATCAAAAGGTCACTCCTTATTCCTGGTGATGAGGGGACAGTTACCGTACAGATAGATGCCAACAGACCTCTCGAACTTCTACACAGACGGGCCGGGGTAGCGTTAGTTACTTATTTGAGAGGGGCCACCCAATAAGCATCAAGGAAGTACGCCTATAAGAAAGCGTAATGACTAATTGAAATGCATAATGACATCAATGCATAATGACATCAATGCATTATTACATCAATGCATAATGACATAGATAATAGCAGCATTTTCTGCTAAAGCGTCTGACGTAGATCATGCCTGACAGAGAATGGTCGAGCGGCCTAACGACACCTTATGGTCGAGCCTGCTGTAGCATCCTCTCACTCTCCCCGGTCATCGAGCAAGAATGTCCTTTCCCGTGGGTCATTGCATATATTATATATGTAATGATTCCATCCCACTCTGATGAATGAGGGAGATGAAAAGCATATATTATATATGTCATTATGCATTCATTCTTTCGACTACGTTATAGTTTGTCATTTTCACCCAATTAGGAGGGGGCGGAGCTTTTTGAACTTTTAGCTCCTATTTTGCCACTATTTACCCACCCACCCCAATCCTCGGAGGTTTTCACATATTTCGATGGCGGCCAGTCGAGCATGCTTACGCATCCTACTAATTTCTTTTAGCTTGGCGGAGGTTTTCACATCTTTCCCTCAATTTACTTATTGGGTGGGGGGGCTTATGGTCGAGCACCTAAAGGTCCTATTATAGCCACTATTTACCCACCCACCCCAATCCCCGGAGGTTTTGTAATGACATATATAAAGAATGAACCAATCTCTCCTCTCCTTATCAGTCGAGCCCCTCTCCTCTCGATGGCGGCGATGGCGGCGATGGCGGCCCTTATGGTCGAGCGATAAATCCCTCACCATATGAATAGTGAGTCCCTACCGGGCCTATGGTCGAGCGATAAATCCCTCTCCCTCTCCTCTCCTTAACAGTCGAGCACCTCTCCTCTCCCTTGGGGTCGAGTACCTAAAGGTCCTCACCCATCGGAATGAGTGAGTGACTCCGTCCCTCTCCTTAACAGTCGAGCCTGCTTACGCATCCTTATTAGTCGAGCGTGCTTACGCACCCTAAAGGTCCTCTCCTTAACAGTCGAGCCTGCTTGCGCATCCTCTCCCTTGGGGTCGAGTACCTAAAGGTCCTTAACAGTCGAGCACCTAAAGGTCCTTATGGTCGAGTACCTAAAGGTTCAATTTACTTATTGGGTGGCCCCTCTCAAATAAGTCAAAAAAAGGGACGAAAGTCACTCACTATTCATATGGTGAGGGCCTGCTTACGCATCCTTAACAGTCGAGCCTGCTTACGCATCCTTGACAGTCGAGTGTGCTTTCCTTGATGCTTATTGGGTGGTGGGCATCGGAATGAGTGAGTGACTTCGTCCCTAAAGGAGAGATTGAAAGGCCAAAAGGTAGGAGGGAGAGGTAGGAGATGGCATAATGACATATATAATGAATGTCACTATCTCTGGTCTCGAAGTCACCAATGAATGACGTAATTATGTATATAATGACTGCCATGCATGCCTACCCTAGCATATTACTTACGAGCATGCTATCCACCGGATAATTTACTTACTACTCCCTTCAGCCAATAAGGATTAGGAGGGTATGGCATTACCCCTTCCCTTGGTTACAAACTCACCCACCAGAATACCTAGACCTGCCCTAGACACTTGCTGCTGAATGAATTGCTTAATGCGTACTGTGCTATAGACTTATCGGAACGGGCTTACAGATCAATACTTGTTAGGAATTAATTAAGACTCCATTGCAGGAAATAAATAACCTTATCTTGCCTTAACCTTATGGTGACCTACTATATATACTACCCATCTTTTTCACCTTACGACTTACCTTTGGAAATGCCCTAAACAGCCAGCCAGCGTTAACCGGCTTCCCTTAGAGCTCTTGGATTGACCGCCCGCCTTCCAGACAGCGTTCACAGACCTGCCCTCACACTTGCATATAGATACGCCGCCCTATGACCTGTTCCCGTCGAGTCTTGCCCATATGATTCATCAATTATAACTGCATTCTAGGATGCGCAAGCAAGCTCGACCAATGGGCCGCCATCGAAAAGCATTATAGAATTTTTTCTTATGCGACGGTTGTATAATATTGTATAATAACGTATATAATGCAATCCCGGCTTGTGCAGTGAATTACACGAGGCTAGCTAGTAGGTGCATGCTTTGAATGATAATGAATGGCTTATTTTATTTGAGCGGCTTGTGCATTGGAACATGGCGGCGCGTGCATGCAGCAGTGACATGGATTGCTTCACAGAGACGTCAGCTTACAAGAGATGAAACCCGCAGTACAAATGAAATCATAGTAATAGGCGAAGTATCATGCTTCTATAGATCCACTAGTCTTGTCTGTCCCATAGGTTCAACTCCGGCAAAAGCAATGATAACACTACAGGTTAGCAATACAAGTGAACACAGTAGTTTCCATAATGAATGAATATTCTAGTCATTCAGAAGAAAGAAAGATGTTTAAGAGATAGTGAGTGGTGAAATCGTTCCTACCAATACGCACATTTCCTACTCATTTCAGTCTCAGCTACCTGTTCGAGTCAAGCGAAGCGTGTGTCGGATAATGAGTCAATTGCTCTAGCTTTACCTTTTTGTTACCCATGCTTTGGTCCTAGCCATCGAGTTTGATTTGATCTAATTCTTTTACGAAGGTTGCCTAAGGCTGTGCTCGCTGGCACAACTATCTATAATGCATAGGCAGCTAAGGTGTCTCCAATAAATCAGGTGGAAATGCCGCTAGCAGCCTTGAGCGATATATAAGTAACTAAAGGAAGAGAGAACTGCAGCTATGAAAGATTAGATTAGATTCCCACTCACTCTGCTTCAAAGGTGTTGCCCGATCCCGTAAAATATTCACTACAGGGGGGGTCCAGGGGAGGGGCGGCTACGACCTTTGGGAGGCCCCCCCTGGCGGGGGGTTTCGGGGGCAGCGCCCCCGAAGCTAAAAAAAGCTGTAAAATTGCGTTGTAAAAGTATAGTAATTTCTAGTCAATCTGGGCCGTTCATTAGGCGGATGATCTAATGGTAGAACTTATGTTTAGTTTAGGGTTTTTTTTGCCCTAGAAGGCAACCACTCTCTTTGTATGAGGGCATTGTATTTTTGAGGCTGTGTGATAGATGCGTATTCCGTGAGCGGGAAATAGAGAGGTGAGATTGTGAGAGAAAACAGAGGATATTACAGCGGATCTGCTGTAGGTTGTGTCTCCTCATTTTGCTGGATAATAGAAAGGAAGGACTGGCTGTTCGGGGTGGACGTAGCCCAAACTGGGTGAACCACGTATATCTGTGTCTCTCTTGTTTTATGCGCTTTCTGTGTTTGTATTTCTGCAATATTTTATGTGTTCCATTGCTCCATAATATATAATTTTCTAACAGGTACAACTTTCTCTTGGATTTTCACTTGAACTCCAAGTCACTCCCTTGGCTGCACGTGCTTCTGATTTTTCTTTCTGTACTCTCTTTCTACTACTACCTTTTTGTGTTGCTCTCTTTGGCTTCTGCCTTAGCATCAAACCCTCAATAATCAACAAAAACAACCAACAATCACTCAGCAGCCATCCACAACTCAGCCAGCCCTTCTATCTTTGACATCTATGGCTTTTAAGCCACAATGATGTTGTTGATTCATTTCCCTCTCGGGCTCTTCGTCTTCCTATTTTGGTGTGCTCAAATCCCTTCTTTAAGCATTACCAATCATTGCTAAATGCCCTCGGGGATGAATGGCACCTATTCCTTAATGGAATGAACCCATCAGCTCTTGAAATCCTTCAAAAACAGTTGTTTTGTCTTTTCATAGAAAACAGTATAAAAAACGGGAAAAACCTGCCAAAACAAAGTCTTTTAGACTTCAAAAGTCCTTAATCCCATCTTATATTTATATCGGGTCTGCCTGGGAATTGCTATCGCATATCAAAATTGTCTTGCCCCTTTCTATTTATAAAATACACTAAAACATGGAAAAATCCCACTTGTTGGACTTGAAATATTATACAGAGGCATTTTGGAACCCCTTCGGTTATGGTTTCATCGGGTCGGGCACATTCCTACGCTTTTCACTTATTAAATGAAATATGTGAAATACACATAAAACTTCCTTTTTAACAGACTTCAAAATATATCAAATGTCGTTTACTGCCCCATCGGGTCTGGCATCATATATATAACATATAACATATCGGCCCCGCTCCATGGTAATGTGTCGACATGATACTGCAATGCGACAAGTCACAATCGTAGATCACACAAGCCTGAGGTCTTTCCCATATGATAGGGTCTATGCCAGCACTGATTGTGATCTACCAACATCGGCGATCGTAGTATCGCATCGGCCCGGTCGTGTCAGCGGTCAGGTAAGAACTCTAACCATTCCTTACCAATCCCTTTCAAAGGTACTAACTTTGTTTGCACATCAGCATCATCATGTGAATCATTTTGAGACACATCATTCATGGAATCTTCACTTCCATTTCTGCCATCTTCTCTTTCCACTTTCTTCAACTTTGGTGGAAGAATTGTTGGATTCAGTGTCCAAAATTTTGCAACAATATGTCCTTGCTTATGGCAGTAAGTGCACTGCATGTGCATCCTCTTGAAAACATGATTTGCCTTGTCCAATGGACCTTTGGCTTCTTGCTTCTTTTCCTTCTTCTGCTTCCTATATGCGGCCATTCTCTTCCAACATCTAGAAACATCATGTTTATCCAAACCACAAAAGGAACATGTAACTCTTTCCCCATACTTATGTGGAAATTTATCATGCTTTGCAAAATCAAAAAGAATATTATTAGAACCAGATTTATACCTGCCTCTTTCACCTTTATTGCCTTCAAGAGGAGGTGAAGCAAATGAAGAAGTGGCTCCCTTTGGAACATCTTCAATCTCTTCAAGGCTGTTAGAGTCTCCTTAACTCTCTGGTTCAAGTGTGTGCTTCTGAACACCTACATCTTGCAATTGATGTTTCAAGCTATTATATTCCTCTTGAATACAACCTTCACACTTTTGATGTAGAGGACATGAACTGAAACTCCTTCTTGGGACTGTTTCAATGACATTCATGCAAGGTTTGGAACTATCTTCATAAGACTTTCCATAGCCAAGACCCAAATACTTGGGCCTTTCCTCAACCATTATTGGTTCAACAATACCTTGTGTATGCTTTCCCAAGCCCTTTCCTTCATAGCCCATCTTGGACATTAGCTTGGAACCTATGCCTTTAATATGCTTTTCAAAAGAACCAATACAAGCATTCTCAGTAGAATTTGAAGACAAACTGGAATAGCTTACCTCTTCTTCAAGCTGGTACTTGACTAAGGCTTCTTGGGCAACAAAGAGTTGTGTTTCAAACTCATGCATCCTCTTTAGGTTCATATTTGCAATATGAAGTTGCCTCTCCATTTCTTGCAATTTTTCAGCAAGCAACTGCTTCTCTTCCTTCATGGAATTCAGTTATTCTCTAAGTATGTTGCTCTTCCTTCCATCCTCATACATTTCTCTCACCATATCCATCATGGTGGACAATTCTTGCTTCATGTATTCATCAAAGAATCTTTTGAAGAATGCAGAATTTTAGGACCCACTTGTAGAAGTTGTCATTATGCCAATGATTTCTTCTTTCTTCTTGTCCTTGTTGGACTGAGCTTTTCCTTCACCTCTGCCAAATCAAACAATAGTTAGTCTGCAACAAGCATACAATCAACCTCTGATTGTTTAAACACCTTTCAGACAAGCAATCTTTGCTTTGTCAATCAAGCATTATGATATAACCTTCTTTGAAGGTGGGGTTAATCAATCTTAAGCTCTGATACCACCTGATTTGAAAATGGGGCTCTTAGGTTTCTTGTCTAATCTACAAGAACCTCTCCCACTCCCAAAGCTTGAATATTCCCAAGTCTTATTGATTAACCAATGCGGAAATTAAGAAATGCTTGAAAATATAGGCACATGCTTATATTTATTGTTGGCTTTTTATGTGCTTTAAAATTTGTTGTTTTAACTAATATATAAATGTGCTTAAACATATATATATATATATATATATATATATAGATAATAGTGAATAAGGCGGCAAAGAAAATGCAGCAATAAAGCAGACACATGAAAAACAATATTAATTTAGAGTTCACCCACAACCCTTGGGCTACGTCTCTGTGAGCTCTAGTTAACTCAACTAGGCTCTCTAGGATTATGGTCTAAGTATTTTTTTTACAAGCTCTTGGCCCATCTCATACCATTTTACACAAAAACAGTGGGTTCAGACACCATTTCATCCCCTGGCTCTTGAAGCTCTGGCTCTTGGCTCTTGGTTTTGGCTCTTGGCTCTGACTCTGGCTCTTTGGCTCTAGCTCTCAGCTCTTGGTTCTTCGCTCTGGCTTATTTCTACCTTCTATCAGGTTACAAATTTGTTTGGGCTTTTCACTTGAACTCCAAGTGACTCACGTGGCTACGTGTGCTTCTGATTTTACTTTCTGCACTCTCTTTCTGCTACTGCCTTTTTGTTCTGCCCTCTTTGGCTTCTGCCTCAGCAGTAAACCCTCATTAATCAACAACAACAACCAAAAATCACTCAGTAGCCATCCACAACTCAACCAGCCCTTCTGTCTTTGACATCTATGGCTTTTAAGCCACATCAACGTTGTTGATTCATTTCCCTCTCGGGCTCTTCGTCTCCCTGTTTTGGCCCGCTCGAATCCCTTCTTTGAGTGTTAGCAATCATTTCTAAATGCCCTCGGGGATGAATGCCACCTATTCTATAATGGAATGACCCATCGGTGCTTGAAATCCTTCAAAAATAGTCGTTCTGTGTTTTCATAGAGAACGTTGTAAAACACGGGAAAAGCATGCCAAAACATAATCTTTGGACTTCAGAAGTCCTTAATCCCGCCTTATATTTCTATCAGGTTAGCCTGGGAGTCGCTATCGCATATCACAAATGGACTGCCCCTTTGTATATATAAAATACATTAAAGCATGGAAAAATCCCACTTGTCGGACTTGAAATATTATACAAAGGTATTTTGGAACCCCTTTAGGTTTGGTTCCATCAAGTCAGGCACATTCCTTCGCTTTTCATTTATTAAACGAAATATGTGAAATACACATAAAACTGCCTTTTTAACGGACTTCAAAATATGTCAAATGTCATTTACTGCCGTGTTAGGTCTGACCATCGCATCACATATATAACATATTGGCCCCACTCCATGGTAATATGCCGACGCGATACTGCGACGCGAAAAGTTGCAATCGCAGGTCACACAAGCCCGAGGTCTTTCCCATATGATAGGGTCTATGCCAGCGCCGATTGTGATCCGCCAATATCGGCAATCGGAGCATCGTATAGGCCCGGTCTTGTCGCACATTACGCCTCCGACTGCCTCCGCTTGTCACCGCCGGTTGCGATTACTGATCAGATCTGGACCGTTGATCGGCCAGATCCGATGACTCCTGTGCAAACACTGTTCAAGCCTCCAATAGCCTTGTTTTCACTGTTTTCTCATGTTTTTAAGGTTCCGATAGTGTAAATCCAAATTTTCCAAGACTTCTTCTTTTGCGATGGTTTTGGATTTTTGGGAGATTAGGAGGACTTAGAGGGTTTTTAGGACCCATTATTTAAGGGATTTTGCCTCTTTTTCCTTTGAAAAAGGGCAGCTTCATTTTATGATAACTTCTGCATCTAAAGTCAGTTTTGGCCCATTCAAATTGCAGTAGATTCAAAATGAGACGATCTCTGCAATGGGGCTAGTTCTAGGAACTTCCTTGGACTTTCATTTTCCTTTGATTTAGAAAGGATTTGTGTCATTTGGCACCTTTTACCTCTTATATGAAGTCTCTTAGACTTAGAGGTTTATCCAATATCCATTTTTGGATCAGATGATTTAAAGATGTATGATATGCGTATTATCCAACATGTTATCCATATTAATGAAGTGGTGAAGCCGTCTTAATAGAAGCTTAGGATATTTCATCCAACACTTCTGATATTGATCCAAAAGGAGTTAAAGAAGTTGTTAGATGCTCATATAATCTTTAAATTAAGACATTATACTTTACTTTCCAACTTTATCCCTGTGAGGTAACATTCTAGTGAAATACACCTATGTTTCAATTTTCACAACCTCTACTAGGCATAAGCTAAATATAACAACTCGGTGCCATATATGGAATAGATAATCCAAACAGTGTCTAGGTTAGAGATTTTCTCCCTGTTAGCTGAATTCTTTGAATATAATTAGGTGTCAGTAGTGGAACTAGATCATCTAAAGACCACCTTCAGGACATCACATTTCATGTCTTAATTGGACAAAGTGTAGTAGTTTATTTAGATGATGTAATTTTATTTTTAAAGAATATATAGCACCATTTTCATCACCTACAGAACATATTTTAGCGATGTCATAAGTATGGGATTCATTTGAATCGCAAAAGGAACATATTGGGTGTGTGAGAAGGTACTCTCTTCGGACACATCATTGCTAAAAGTGGAATCAATGTTAATCCAAAAAGGGTCAAAACTATATATCAAATTCCTTTTCATGTGAACAACAAAACTATGAAACCTTTCTTGGGAAAAATTATTTTCCTGCACAAGTTCTTCTCTGATTAGGCATAGAATGTTAAGCCACTGCAAGAGATTATAAAGAAAGATGCAATTTAAAAGTGGGATAAAAAGGAAAAATATTCTTTTACCCATATTAACCAATTCATTGTTGACGCTCCTACATTATATAGTCCATATTATGGAAAGGATTTCTTTTCATATTCTTTCACTTCTGATTCATTGATGGCAGTCATATTAACACAAAAGGATAATTAAGGAAATGAATAAAATATATATTTTATGAGAACTAGTTTATAGGGGTGCAGGTTGAATTACCACACCATTGATAAACAAGCCTATGTAGTATATAAGGTGGTTAAGAATTTTAGGCCCTACCTCCTTAAAACTCACACGATTATATATGTGCCTCATCCAACAGTTAGAATGCTCTTTGTGTAACAACAGCTGGGTGAGAAGAGGGTGAATTGGATGACCTTCTTACAGGAATATGATCTTGAGTTTAATCCAATTGATACTGCTAAGGGCCACAACCTTTATCGACTTAGCAAGGGATTCTATAGAAGAAGAATTTTAATGAGGGGAAAATGAAATAGAAATGTACAACGTTGAGCAAGGTCCTTTGATAATTTTAACCACACCTTGGTATTCAGATATATGAAAATATCTGGAGGACGGAACCTTTCCCACACATCTATCAAATAAATATAAGATGAAAATTTGTCTTCAAGCTCCATCTTATATGCTTGTATATGGAATTATTTTCAAAATGAACCATAATAGTGTCCTGCTAAGATGCCTAGAGCCTTAAGATATAGAAAGAGTATTAAAGGATTTGCATGATGGACCAACATGAGGACACTTTTTGGGTGATACAACTGCACATAATGTAATGAGGTTTGGAATTATTTTCCCACTTTATTCAAGGATGCACATGCTAGATGTGTTGGTTAAGACCGAAAGTCAGAGATGTGTTGGTCGAGAGAAAAATTGATACGTCTAAAAACAAAAAATTATTTTTCTTAGTGGATTGAAGTGTTTCCTTTAAGGCATATTAATGACCAAGAGGTCATCCAATTTCTAAAGTAGAATATCATAACTAGGTTTGGCATTCCAATGTCGCTTGTCTTTGATAATGCAACTTATTTTTCCTTGTTAAAACTTTCTGATTTTGTGTTATAAAATGGTATTTTTTCGAATCATGCATCAAATTATTATGGATATGGAAATAGCTTAGCAGAATCAACTAATAAAAATATAATTTTCATAATCAAGAAAAATGTCTTCTCTAAACAAAGTAATTATCACAATTATTTGGTGAATGCACTACGGGATAACCATGTAACTACTAAACCCTCTCTTAGAACCTCACTATGTAACCTTGTATGTGGTAATGAATTCATCCTACCACCAAACATGTATCTTTCAACCTTGCAACTTTCCCAAGAGTCTGAAGGAAAATCATGTCTCTTGGATCAAAGTAGGATACACACTTTGCTCTAACTTAGGGAAGAACAGCTCCAAGACAAATAAATAATTGTTATGCATTAAAACTGTATCAAGCGTTGGTTTGATAAGAAATTTGTAGGGACTAATAATTTTGATGTGGGTGACTTGGTATTGAAGAGCAATAAAGCCCACAAAGAGAAAGGAAAACACGTGAGGTTTCAATCTCCGTGGATAGGCCCCTTCACCATTGAAGAAACACTCGTCCATAAAAATTCAAGTTGAAATATTTAGATGGGTGGATTTTCCATCTTCCCACTAATGACAAAGATCTCAAACACTATTTTCAATAGTAGTTCTAAGATGTGTCCTTTGTACAGTTTTTTTCTTTGTTTGTCATCTGTCATTTTTCACAAGTTGTTATGTTAAGTCATGTCCTATCTTGTTTCCCTTTTTTTGGTCATTGTACATAAATAAGACCCTATGTGAAAGCATGTGTATGGATTTGAAGGACTATGTGCCGAAATATACAAGGGATGTGACAACTGCAAGGCTTGGTTATCTCTTATTTATCCTTCTTTATTTGGGAAGATACCTTATGTCAAGTAAGGTCCAGATGGAAAATATGATATATTCAACAAGAGAACCTTGAATGAACCTATGATACCCACATTCATTTTAGTATCTCAACTCCTCATCTTGGTTTTGAATCTACTCAGTGTTTTAAATGCTTATCCAATATTGTAGATAAAGGATAAGGGAGAAATCTCTAGCAAGAAAACCTATATGAGAGGTTTTATATATACTTATTTGAAGGAAAAAACTCTTCTTATCTCAATAAGTCAATATTCCTCTTCCCCCCTTGAAATAATAAGTTCCTAAGCATAGTTTTACTAGTAAATAAATAAAGAGTGACAAAAGAGAAAGGATTCTTACAAAAAGAGGTGAAACTGGTAACTTCATTGGTGTACTATTGAGGCTTTCTGGAAGTAGAGAAATGTTTTTGCTCATGTATTGACTCTGCTAGGGTATTGTCCAAGCCTGCTGGAAATGGAGCAACACCATAGATGAAAGTCATAATTTGAATATCTTAAACTTGTGATTATATATTACCCTTTCGTAGATTGAACCAATTATGATATGGCATGATCTTTGTGTGTTGAAAAAAGGAAAGGAATTGTGGATACTACATATATAATTGGGTTAAGTGGGAGAGCCAAGGCAAGCCAATTGATGAATCAATACTTCCTGTAGGGATAAACCTTTGCTGAAAGTTATTCCTAGACACAAAATTTGAAGCTTTCCCAGTGTGTCGCCAAGTGTTGTCGCTAATACAACACCCTCCAAAATTTTGCTACATTCAAATTTTGGAGACCACCAACTATCACACAAAGTGTTGTTCCTTGTCATCAAGTGTCGTTTCATGTTATTACACATGTTCCAAGTGTCCTTGGTCTTTCCTAAGTGTTGTTGGGTCGTTAAGAACATTTATGGTGCACTTCACAACTAATGAGGCTCATTAGTAGGTACATTATAAGGGTCATCATGCCATCCTCCAGCTTTAGAACTATCTCTTTCTCACATTTATTTACAATTTTTGTTATACTATGCTTAGTGAGAAGGGTAAAAGATGTTTTCTATGTCATGTGGCCTAATATGGTTTAATTGCGGGAAATGGAGCATTTTTTAGATGACTTATATGCAAGGGCTCAGAGTTGACAACAGGGAGATATTCTAGGGGTTTTCCCACCTCTTTAACTCCTTAAATAAACCCAAGATCACAATGCTCTCTCTCATCATCTCGAGGTGGGAAGCGAGCAAGAGGAGGTCATTGGCAGCCAAGAAAGTGCAGTTAATGAGGAACAACATCCACCATTATCAAGTTGTGGGAGACAAATATTCCTATTTTCTAGGGAGATACTAGTAGATACCCTCTTGTATAAATAAGCATGTAAAAGAGCTCATTAGAATTCGATGTTTGTTTTCAGCTAGGTAATTATTGAGCTCAAATACTTGGCACTATTATTTTTTACTATTATGTGATGTATTAGACATTGATTAAATGATAACGAGAAGTTTCTTATTGGTTCATCACTTGATTAGTTCTAGAGGGTTGAGGCTCTTGGGTTTGGGCCCAACCCCAATGGCTTAGATTGCTCTTCTGTATTTGTATCTCTTTTTAGTTCACAGTTCTTATTAGTTTCTTGCATTTCAATAGAGAATAACCCATAAAAATTATGTGATTGCAATCTCTACCTCATCTCTGTCATGAAAGCATGAACAAAAGGATTGAAAAGCAAAGTCCAAAAATATTATGTTTATGATTTCTTGGAAGCATATTTATTTTGGTCATCTTGTTTTTCATTTTCTTACTATATATTAGGGGTTTATTTATTGATTAGATCATAGTTTTGGCATAGATTAGATAGCATTTAAATTCAACTCATCTTTTCCACTCTTAGTTGTTTCATTTTGTCAATGATAAATGGGTATATGCATGTGATTATTGCAGGGTTGTTTTGATCAACAGAAAAGGGCACCTTCACCACTGCCATCTTGTTCTTCCTCAGCTCCTCTTAGGAATCCCAAATTTTGTCCTTAAAGTTTTGTTCATGAGAACATTTTCCTAAACCACAGAGAGTATCTCTCCTAGTACAAAACACACCTCCAAAAGGCTCTGAGCTTGGTTAGGGACTTTGGCCACCCTTCACTCATCTACCTCAACCTCCATACACCTTTCCATACTTTAAACCCATTATTTCCACCTCCTAAACCTTCTCATCAACCTTCCTGTAGAATTATAGGCCTTCATGTACCAATATAGGGCACCTGTAGTGGCCTCTTGTATCACACCTGTAGCAGCATGTTTCTTCACAGGTTTTCACCTTTGCTACAATTTGGACTTAGTTTAGAAGGATGTTGACCCCCAGCTATGACTCCATGATCAAGGGAAACTTCTAGGCCAATCCAAACCCTCATTTTCCTTGCCAATCCAAACCCTCCTTTTCCTTCACTACAAAACATAGAAGCGTTAGTTTCCTTATCACAGATTTGGCACAAATAGAACATTGATTTATATGCAAGTGTGAGCTAGTTATATGATACATAGAATCTTGAGTTATGGTTTGGTATGTTAGCTTCTTGTCTGCAAGTAGATTTGGGAACTAGGTGGTTGATTGCAAGATAATGTAGTTTCATTTCTAGAAGTAGTGTAGCTCTTGTCTTTTGATGAATTGATTCAATAGAATTTTCAATTTGAAGTTAATAAAATTTCCATTTTCATAATTATAGGTAGATTCTAAATTGCACCTTCATTAGCTAGTTTCCATTCTGATTCAGTAGCAGGAATGGTCTTGGCACACTATTGATCAAATGTCCTAGTTGAGGGTGGCATGAGTAGAATCCCATATACTATGCATATAGCATTTGTCACCTTGAATTTTGTAAGAACCTCAAGTTGATAAATAGAGTTGAGGAGCCCTTGGTAGTTGCAGCACTCTTGGTGTAATACTAGGACTCACCATGTTTTGGAACCGTTGCTGGGGAGGTGTCTAGGTAGATGATATTTATTCTTAAGCATTATTTAATAATTTTCATATATTTTTGAAGAAGTAACATAAACAAAAAAGAAAAAATTTCTTTCATGCCTAGTAAGAGTATATAAACTCAAGGAAAATTATTTTGAAACACCCCCACATCCTCAAGTAGTCAACCTTCTCCCTTCTATGGTGACTGTAAGCTTCCCTCTCTGACTATAGGGGAGCTAAAAGACCCTCTAGGTGAGAAACTTGAAATATTTGAAGAACCTATCGGGAAATAAGAAGAACCCACTTCACATACCCAACCTATGGCTTCAAATAGGAACAATTAGGTTTTCCCCATTAGAGAGACTAGTGGAGAGGCTAGAATGAAGAATATAAGCCCTACTGCCTTTCAACACTTTCATGGCTTAACCTCTGAGGATCTTGATACCTTCATGTTTGAAATTGTTTTTGTCTTTAGGACCTATGACTATGCCTTCAATGACCAAAAGATAAAGTTATTCTCCTCTACCCTTAATAATGAAGCCTTGCGCTGGTTTATGGGTCTACCTTGGGGTAGCATCACTACTTGGCCTCAAATTCAACAAGCCTTTAATGACAAGTCTAGGGACTACTGTAGGTCCAAATAAACAATGGAATACATATTTAAAATGACTCTTAGACTTTATTAATCCCTAGAATACTATGAGGATAGATTTCAACTCAGTTATAGGAGGGCCATATGCACCCTTGATCCTAAATCACTCAAACTAGTTCTTCTCCAAGGGATCATGGAAGACATGTTAGAGACCCTAAACATGATGTCTAGGGGAGATATATATTAGTTATCCTATAACGACATTAAAATTGTGTTCAAGAATCACTCTAGGGCTATTAGAAAGAAAGGTAGGGAAAGTCAATGCTTGGCCAATCCTCTCCTTCTACAACATCCATCATGAATGAGATTGGGAACATGTTGGAGGACTTTAAAAGTGAAATGTTGCATTCCTTTTCTTTGAAAATTGATACCAAGCATATCATGAGGAAACAAGAGGAAGAAGAGAGAACCTTAGCTATTTTTTTCCCTAAATGCACCAAAAGTAACCCCAGAAATGAATCCCCATTAAATGTCATAGAGATTTTCTCAGATTATGAGGAAAACCATAGCACACATAAATTCCTTTCTTTGCCTAGTTTAAAATATGTATATCAAGGGGTAGAAAGTGAGGCTAAGCATATTTTCTTTATAAATCAAAGTAGGCCTCAAGGACCTCGGTCATACCAACAAGGAATGCAAGGTGTATCTTACTCTTATTACCATCCCAACCGGAATGCACCCTTGCCACCTTGGTACTCTTCCACTCATCCATCATGGTCTACGCCTCCTTCTTGGCCTTATGATCCTCAATATTGTCCTCAACCTATCAATCAACCATTTCAGCCATATGCTCCCCAACATGCTCAATGGAACAACCCATCACAAGGGTGGAGACCTCAACTAAATGAACCTCCTGATTTACTGCCTCCACCTCAGCCTCAACCACAACTCACTCATCTTGATTCACCCAAGCAACCTCAGATGCTTGCTCAACCAAATCTGAACCTAAATAACAAGAAAGCACAACAAGTCTACAGTGGAGAGACATATTTCCCTACTTATAGTGTAGATATCCAAGAGATAAACCTTGGGTTTAGAATAGTGCTTCTAGATAACCGTCCACCATCTACACCTGAAGAAATTGAAGAGGACAAGGAAGAGAGTACCCCTCAAGTAAATCCACCTCCTTTTCCTGAGAGATTGATCTAGCCTAGCCAGCACACCCAAGAAGAAATTGAACTTCTAGGGGAATTGAAGAATTAGTGTGTTAAAATACCCCTTCTCTAGGCTATTAAGGATGCTCCCATCTATAATAAGCTTATTAAGGAGAAATGTTTCAAACAACCTGGGAGAAGAAAGAGTGACACCCCCACCATTAATGTTATTTGTCAATTATCTCATTTGATGTTGGGGAGAGTGATTTGTCCAAAATATTTAGACCCTGGAAGTCTAGTAGTAGATGTGCACATTGATGGCATTAATGTCCCTCATACCCTGATTGAGCTTGGGGCTGTCATCAATGTGATGACTAAATAAACCATACAAAGTCTAAACCCCCAAGGAGGAGCAAGGATAATTTTAGGGGCGAATGTTCGCCCTTTGGTGAAATTAAGGGGTTTTAAATTTTTAGTGGGCGAATATTTTGTATCACAGTACATTTTTACAAATCACCTCAAATAGCCCACCTTATTTTAAGGGAGAGGGTAAAAAAGGTAAATTTAGCCCTTGAAATTAGGACTTACAACCTTCCATTCGCCCATTTTCAAGAATAGGTTTTATTTAAGTGCATCCATTCGCCCATTTTCAAGAATAGGTTTTATTTAAGTGAATCCTATGGGCCAAATACCATATTTATAAAAGAGGTATGGTAAATTAATAAAAATATAAATAAATGAGAGGTATGGTAAATAAATATAACATTTTTTATATTTACTCCATAAGTCACCTTATATACATGTAAGGGTGTAAAAAAATAAAAATATAAGTAAAGTGGAGGTATGGTAAATAAATAAAACGTATTTTTATACTTACTCAAAAGGTATGGTAAATAAATAAAAATATAAATAAACTAGACGTATCATAAATAAATAAAACCTCTTTTTATATTTAGTCCATAACCCTCGTTCTATTTATAAAGGCTCAAGAAAGAGGTGTTATTTAAGTGAATCCTATGGGCCAAATACCATATTTGTAAAAGAGGTATGGTAAATTAATAAAAATATAAATAAACGAGAGGTATGGTAAACAAATAAAACATTTTTTTATATTTACTCCATAAGTCACCTTATATTTACGAACACTCAAAAATGGGTTATATTTAGGTGAAACCTATGGCCAAAATACTATGGGACAAATACCATGGACTAGATTGTTATTAATACCATGCAAAAAACCATTATTAACCCTAATATTAGAATTAATAAAAATAAAAATGGCACATGGTATTGACCCATGGTATTCACCAAAATGGCACATAGTATTGACCCATGGTATTCACCTGGAATGTAGCCTATTTAAATGGGGGAATTAAACTAGAATGTAGCCTATGCTAAGATTCACTAGGACTTTACAAAGCTTTATTATTTAGTGAAAGACTCGCCAAGATCTTACAAGATTTTATAATTGAGTAAAATATTCGCCATGCCTGGTGAGAGATTCGCCAAAAAATTATATATACATATTATATTATTGATAAAATCGCCTTCCATTTTTCCTATATACCATGGAGATTCGCCCATTTATTATATTTATAAATTTAGGGGGGGTTCTCAAAATTTTCCCTGAGGAGGAGATATATCTAAACTAGATCCTGAGGGATTTTTTGAGGATGTCATGGTCTCCATTGACCCTTGGGAGTATCCTACAGAATTCTTGGTTCTTCGGCTCAAAACCAAGTTCAATGGCTATCCTCTCATCTTCGGAATTCCATGGCTAGAAATTGTTGATAATTACATTTGTTATAGGGCTGGGAACATGACCATTAATAATGGACATTTATCCAAAAAATTGGTATTGTATCCTCCTACTCATCCATCCATTGAGCATGACTTACACTTGTGGATAGAAGAGGAGGAAAAAGATGAAGTGTATCATACAACATACTACTCAATCTTTACCCTAGATGTTGTTATAGAAGCGGGGAAACCTCATGAAGATGACCTCATTGACCAGATCCTACATAACCAACCCCCCAATATCATGCCTCTTGATGAGTTAAGTGAAATAATATGAGAGTAGTCCTTGGACTGAGTGATGCTCAGTAGACCCAAGTCCTGCACCTATTAAATTTGCATAATTTGGCCCATCTAGAACATTTAAGATTAACCCCTCACTCTCATCCAACCAGGAAGAGAAATTGTACAAGATGTTGAGAGAACACTTAGATGCCTTTTCATGGAACTATAAAGAAATTAAGGGGGTGCATCCCTACGTTTGTAATCATCACATCTACATCAAGGAGGGATGCAAACATGTGCACCAACCTCAGAGGAGAATGAACCTAGCCCTCAAGGACATAGTAAAGGAAGAGTTACAAAAGTTGTTGGATGCAGGGTTCATATACCTCATCTCAGATAGCGAGTGGGTGTCCCCTCGAGTCTTACTCCTAAAGAAGAATGGGAAGTGGAGGATTTTTGTGGATTATAGAGAACTAAAAAAGGACCCAAAGAAAGACCATTTTCCTTTTCCTTTCATTGATCAAGTTTTAGATAGTCTTGCATGGAAGAAGTTATTATCTTTCATGGATGGCTTCAATGGTAACAACCAGATCTAGATCAACCCTTAGGACCAAGACAATACTACATTCACATGTCCTTGGGGTACCTTTGCTTATAGGGTCCTCTAATGCCCCTACAACTTTTCAAAGTGTAGTTCTGACCATCTTTTCTCAGCTTGTCCATCACACTGTGGAGATCTACATGGATGATTCCACTCCCTATGGGTGTGACTTCCTAGAGGCCCTCTCTTATCTGGGTAAAGTCTTGAGAAAATGCATTGAAATGAACCTCTCACTAAGTTTTGAGAAATGTGAATTCTAAATGAATGTAGGGACTGTCCTTGGCCATTCAATATCTCAGGAAGGGATGCAAGTGGACCCAAACAAGATTGAAATCATAAAAAGGGTCCCAAATCCTCAAAATCACAGTGTTGTTAGCAGTTTCTTGGGGTTAGATGGATATTATAGGATTTTTATCAAGGATTTTAATAAAGTGGCTTCACCATTGTTTGGATTGCTAATAAAGGACTCAGAATCCTATTGGACAAGTATATTCCAAGAGGCCCTAGATATCTTGAAAGATAAATTGACCACTCCACCCATACTTAGGGGTCCCAATTGGGCTCTGCCTTTCCATATCCATACTGATGCATCATACAATGTTTTTTGGGAAGCCTTGGGGAAAATAGATGATAAGTTACCCTATGCCAGTTATCTAATTAGTAAAAATATCTCTCAGGTTGAATTGAACTACATTGTCACTAAAAAAGAGCTCTTAGTTTTTGTACGTTACTTAAACAAATTTAAGCACTACATCATTGGATACCAAACTTTTTTGTATATTGATCGTGAAACTATTAAATAATTGTTGAATAAGCCAGATGTGAATGCTAGAATCATTAGATGGTTGTCATTGTTAGAAAAATTTGATTTGACTACCATTGACAAGCCAGGAAAAGAAAATGTAGTTGCAGATTTATTTGTCTAGACTTACTTTTCCTACAGATGATGAAGGGATGGTCGATGATTGGCTTCCGGATGATCACATATTTTTTATCTCAGTGATCTCGTCGTAGTTTTCTAACATATCCAACTACCTAGTTTCTAGGAGATTTCCTCCAAATCTGTCATCCAGGGAGAAGAGAAAAATTGTAATGATAAGTGCCCCTTTCACTTGGATTGGGGCAATATTTTCAAGCTAGGACCAGATCAGATTTTAAGGAGATGTGTCATGGAAGAGGAAGTTTTTGACATCCTCTTAGCTGACCATGATGGGCCCTCTAGGGGTCATTTTGCTGCCAAGAGAACAATTTTCAAAGCATTACAAGATGACTACTATTGACCCACTCTCCATTAAGATGAAAGATGGTATACTAGTAGATGCGATCAGTGCTAGAGGATGGGGAAACCCATACTGGTAGGGATGAAATGTATCTACAACCTCAAGTAGCCTTAGAGCCATTTGACAAGTGGGGCATGGATTTCATTAGTCCAATTGATCCACCATCAGGGAAGAAAAATTACATCATTGTGTGCACTGATTACTTGAGAAAGTGGGTTGAGACAAAGGTTGTAAAAGCAACAGAGGAGAAAGTGGTTTAGTTCTTAAGGGAAAATATTTTCTACAAGTTTTGGTATCTAAGGGCGATAGTCAATAATCAGGGGGCTCAATTCACATCACATTTAATTGAGAATATCTTGAGGCAACATAGTATCAAACACGGAACATCTACTGCCTATCATCCCCAAACAAATGAGAAAGTAGATGTTACAAATAGGGCTGCTTGGAGAGCACCCTCACCAAGGTTGTGAGGAGTAGCAGGGGAGACTGGGCAAACAAATTAGTGGAGGTTACTTAGTCCTATAACACCACATGGAAGAAAAATATAGGATTCACTCCATATGATCTATTTTATGGGAAGAAAGATCTACTTTCTATTGAGTTTGAGTATAATACTTTGAGAATAGAAACCCAATTAGTATTAGATGCCACCAAAGCACAACAATAAAGGTAGCTCAAATTGAATGGCTTGGATGAGTTCAAACTGCAGGACCTCCTCCACACTAAAGTTATACAATTGCAAAGGAAGGTCTGGAATGATAAGCATATCAAGGAAAAGGTTTTTCAAGAAGGGGATTGGACAATATTATATGATTCTAGGTTCAATGATTTTAAAGGAAAACTCATGATAATATGACTAGGTCCATACTTTATAGAAAAATGTCATGAAAATGAATTTTTTCAGATCAATACCATTGATGACGAAGGGATCCCCTTTATTTCCAATGGTTACAAGATGAATTGATATAGGGAACCTATGTCTAAGGCAGCATTCATCAATCAACAGAGAAGTCAATGTTATTGGGAGTGTCATAGCCTCCAGTCCATAACACTCTTAGGTACTTTTGTTTAAAAGAATGAAAAAAGGAAAAAGGAAAAAGGCATGGATGAAACCTTTATGAGGCATCTAAGGCCAACTCTTGGGCTGAAAACCTCACTGAGGCAGGCCAGGAGAAAAAAAGAGAATAATAAATAATAAATATCCCTAGCTGAAAACCTATCTTGAGGCATCTAGTGCAAGCATATAGGTTGGAAACCTCCTTGAGCCAGCATGTGTGTCTCAAAACCAAAAACAAAAAAACACAAGAAAATGATTTATACCATGTTTACTAACATTTTTTTCATTTTGTAGGACTATATATAGTGGAAGATTCTCGTCTACAGGGATTAATTCTCAAGATTTATTTCATTCTTTCATCCATATAGATCCCATCCATAATCTCCACTCATGTGATCACCTATCTTCACCATCCCATTTGCCTGAAATTCAAGTTCCACTGCCTCTCTGGACTACTATAGGAAGGACCTGTAATTGTTACCAGAAGGTCTTGTGGTGCTAAATGAGGGTTCTGAAAAGCTACAGGAGGGAGATCTCAGGACAAGGATAGACCAGTAGGGACCCTACGACCTTGAAAATGATGAATAAGGTCCCCCCATCATGTTCTGTCATCCATTTATCACTCATCCATCCTGTTTCACAAAAAATCACCCACTATGTCCTACCCTTTTAATTTTTAATTTTTTTATTATTTTTTTTAAACACAGGAGCCTGTATCTTCATTTCTACAAGTCTACACTACTCCCTCATGGTCCTAGAGTTGTCCTCAAGACTTGTTACAACTTCTCTCATCACGCCTATGTATATTGAAGACCCTAGAGGAAAATGAAATGATTGTTACAGGAAAAAAAAACTCCTCCTATAACATCCTATGCACACATCACATAAAGCACTGATCTTGTTTTTTCTCATCAAGGGGGGCTGATGAAAAGTTATGAGACCACTATGAAGAAGTCATATCACTCCTAGGAAAAAATTCCACCAATAACAGCAGCTTGAACAACAACGAGGTACCTACACACACAACAAACAAAGAAGTCAAGTATCATGAGGAGAAATGAAGAAATACACAGGAAATGAGGCAGCAGTTAAACTCCCTTAATATCAATTATATGCTCCAACTCCATCATGCAAATCCCAGTAGAAGTTTGATCATGAGGTAGACACATATATGGAAAAAGCTTACCCCCTCCCTGTGTGTGAATAACGAAAATGTGTAAATGTAAAGAGCAGATGTTTTAATAAGCTAGAGGTGGCGAGCTAACTTGGCCACCCTCTACTAGTAAACTAAAAGTGATGTTAAGCACTCATGCAATGTGGAGATGTCACATGATTTGAGTTGGGATCATAACTAGTGGGTTGTAATTCAGAGAAAAGGAGAAATAATTACTCCAAGTGGGGACAATGATCCAAAAGAGGAAACCTCGTGTGATTGTTAAGTCACCACAACCCTCCAAACCTAAACCAAAAATGGCATATTATGTACTTGCAGTCAGGTTCTTTTGCATAATCACTCATTTCAAAAATATTTAGGGAGAGGACAAGCTCGGTGTGACATCCAGGATCTGTAATTGTTATAGGAAGGAGCTACAAGAAAGCTCGCAACTACTATAGGAGGGTCAAGGGACTCGTACAGGAAGGTCAAGCAAGGTGGAGAAAGACCACATAGGTTTGAATTGATCTTTGAATTACCACCTTCATCCCATACAATTTTACAAAAGTAAGTGTCACGATCTCCTTCATCCATCCATCATACTACATGCAAATTTAACTTCAAATTATACAGGCAGTGGAAGTCTAATTATGAAATTAAAAGATCTTTCCAAGTAGTAGAGTGATGGGAATGTAGTAAATTGTCATTAGCAAGGTATTTTTAACCCACTGTTGCCACTGAATTACACACTGAAACTATAGAATATATATCTCTCTCTGAATTAATTAAGAACATAGAAATGAGATGGGGTGAGGATTTAACAGGAAGTAGCTGTTAGATAGCAAGAGAATCCACCTACACCATCCTGTGGTAGACATTTTTAGAAGACACCAGTGGTTAGCATTCTTCGAGTTATTGAAAGGGTATGATGATAACCTTCGCTTTGAATTTGCCATGGCTTTGAATTCACAAATAGAGGATAGTTCCACCACTATGGTGAGGGGGATAGCTATCTCTCTCAACCCTTAAATAATTAGCAAAGTAACAACCCTACCTGTAGGGATGGAGTGGAGCAGAGAAGACAAAGCCACCAATGCCACTGCTAAAGATAATTTCTTCATTGCCAGAGGACAAGAATGGAAGTAGGAGGGAAATCTCACCTTATCCTTGGGATGAGGTGACTTACCATATTCTGAAATACATATCCTATGTGAGGAGAATGAGTGTGGTGAATTATTACCACTTTAGATTACTTCATGAACTCAAGTTCTAGACAGAATTAGCTCTTGCTCAAAGACTTAGTGTGTCACACTTCCTCTTGCATTCCATCAGGGACATGAGTAAAAAGGTGATGGAGGGAAAACACCAACGCCAAGGCCACCATGGCCTCATCAAACTGATATTAGTGGATGCCTTGAGTAATTTTATAATCCATTTCCTTTGGTCCAAATTCATAGACATGGATAGAGAAACCTTCATAGAGACACAAACCCTCACAGCAGGTGACACCCCAACCTCTAGTGTTGGAGGGAGAGAGGGAAAAATAGAGGAAGAAGAAGAAGGGGTAGGGATAGAAGAGGAAGAAGAAACATCGTCAAAAGAAAAGGAAAGAGATACAAAAGAAGAAATGATAGTAGAAGAAGCAGACATGAAAAGATAGGAGAAAGAAGAAACAAAGGCAGAGATAGGAGGAGCATAAGATGAAAACAGGAAAAATCAAGTCCTAATAAGACTATTGAGCCCAAAGAAATACATATACCCCCAAAACAAACAGTTTTATCTCTAGGAACCACTGAATAAGAGGTAGCTGCAACTTTAGCTACCTTAAGCACCAGAGTCAAACCTAAAAGGAAGAGACAAAGGCAAGCCTCCCTATACTTTAAGATTAGGAAAAGCACCAAGATGAAGCAACAAAGGCCACAAACTCCCACAAAGGTCCCCATCACAATTGAGGAGTCACCAAGAAAGAAAGAGGGGTAGGGAATGTTGAAGAATATAGGGCAATTAGGTTAATAGTATTCTTCTCACGATGATAACTATTTGTTAGGTAACTTTTACTGTTTATTATTAGCACAATCTTATCTTGTTATTATTAGAGTGCATTTTCTTACTTCATCAAATAGTTAGCAAAAGAAAGAAACAAGAACACAAGATGTTGGCTTTCTGCCAGGGCTAAAAAATCTCTCTTTGAGAGGAAATCCCACACAAATTCTTCTTATATAGATTCCAATTGACGAATACCAAGACCAAGGCCAAGATTCTTAACCTAATAGCCACTCCAAGACCAAGACACTGTCTCCTCTTCTTTTGTTCCTATCTCCTTTGATCCTTCTTATCATCATGACTTCATCATAGCACTGGTATCTTCTTACTATAGTTGTACTGAGGCTATAATAGATATGAACTAAATCATAGTACATAGATCATCAAATTATTGTCTCCATTATAGCATGGAACTATACCTTGCATCATCTGAAGTCTCTATAATGTCTTTGTTGTTCCTTCATGCCAAATCTAAGTTCTTTCTAATCTTCATCATCCAATTTGTCTACTTTATAACACTTTCCATCAAAGAGGCATCCAAACTATCAACTATAGATCCTCCTTTCTTGTATCTTTGTTTTCCCTTCATCATGAAAGACCTTTATTATTCCTTCATCACTATTCTAAGTTCATTATGTATCTTGACATCTGAACTAGACTCCTTTCTTGTCACTGTGACTATGACCCAAATTTTAGAGAAATCATCCTTGTTCTTCTGTGGAGATCTGAGCTTGATGACTGCGATTATTTATCCGAACTTCAGAGAGAGATCCATGAACTGTTGACTGTAACTAGTACCGAAAATCTTAGGCCTACCTAAACTTGGTTGACTATAATTACCCACCAAAAACTTCAAAGATATCTGAATTCTTTCCTTTTTGTAATGTGGATCCTTACATGCCTATATATAGTGGTTAGTCATGCATATAAGCCAACATGAGAGAGAGAACCGTTGTGTATTTATTATATGAGCCAACATGAGTTATTTAATTCATCTTGTAGGCTGACTTCAAGAGGAGATCAATGCTTGTCTTTTGGAGGGCTATCTAGACACTAGATTGACTCATATACATTTTACATATGCTCAAGAAGAGCTCTTCATACATGACATTGATTCTTTTACTTTAAAGAAAAATCCTAAGGCTCTCAATGGGAGCCATCTATATAAAAGATCTTGCTCATGAAACCCATGAAGCAAGCATAATAATAAATTCATTTTTCTTGTTTACAAAAATCATAATTACAATGTCATTATGAAGAGCGAACCTAGTTACATTTTACAACACTCCCTCTTAACTAGGGAGGTATTCATAATGGTACTTTGTCATTATCAATATGAATAATTTCTCATAAGAAGAATCAGATTGGTAATCCATTTGTATAGAATCATAGTAACCAACATTGTTTCCATAACAAGGCCTTAACTGACAGCTCTATCTCTCATCAAATCAGAGCATAATGTTGGTGAGACCAATGACTATAGACACCTTGATCATTTTCTCTCAAGGTACATACCCAGCTAGGTGTTCACTGAGTATGATCTTCTAGGACTATTATTATCTTGGGATCCCAACCCTCAAATAATATTGTTCCTCTTACCTACTCTTATCTTGGATGCCCTACACATCCTCAAAGGGCATCAGATCCCATATAATTACCCAATCCTTCATTCTTTATTCTCAAGTGAAGGCAAGAATGTTTTGTCTATCTCTCCCTCTGAACTAGGGAAGATATGCCTATTCCTGTAAAGGAGTGTACCCAAGCTTCTTCTAACTAGGAACTTGCCCAAGCTCCCTCTTAATTAGGGACTTTTTATAGCTCCCTCTTAACTAGGGACTCTCCTTTTCATCAAGTGCTTCTTCTTCTTGGGTCCTTTAGATTCTTGATTAATTTCTTTCCTTGATGTCATGAAATTTAGTCGAGCTTCTTCCTTGTAGGGAATTAGCCATCGTTCGCTTTCCTCCTTGGTTTGTCATCTCATTTCTTTCTCCATGGAAACTGGACTTCTTGTCACATATTTGGAACCTTCTTCATATGGCTACTTCTTTCTCATCATGCTTCTTTCTAGAAGTTCCATTCCCCACATGAATGCTAGTTGTACTTGAGCTTACAACTCTTGATTCAGTAGCCCTGCATGAAATCATCCAGATATTATTTAAGAAATCAAAGCATAGTGTTAAATCAAATAGTACCTTACAATATGGATCTTCATGATGACATCTTCTTGTACATATCAGCATCCTTCATACAAGTTGACACATCTCCCAAAGATATTCATTGTTAAGGGTCTCCATGTTTTGTCAGACTCTCATCAGAGCCTTCATATCTTTCTGGGAGATTTCCTAGTCAAATCTTCTTGGCCTTTTGGATGTTGATCTCCTTCATCATGGTTGAATATCTCATGATCTCTTCCTTTATTACACATTACATTCCCAAGAGTGTCCAATAAGAGTTCTTTAATTGTATTCAACTACCCCATACTTCATATGAGGACATATTAGGTTGATTTCATCTAGTGTGAATTATTCTTTCCTGCATCATTTCAGAGGAGGAGATCATTTTCCCTTGATCATGCTTCTCAAGATAGAACTAGTGATCAATGTTACCTGCCAACATATGACATGACTTTATAATATTAAATACAAGAATACATACCTAATTTTACCTTTAAGTCATCTAGGCTTCTTCCAACAGCTTCCTTGATTGAAAATATCTTCAACCCCTTGATCTGCTTCATTTCTCATGTCATTGTACTGTCATCCCATGAATTCCATAAATTGGAGTTCCTGATGAAACACTTGCTTCCACTCTAGATCTATGAATCCTCTGATTAGGATTCTATCAAAGAATATTGAGGACCTCACATATTATTATTCAACATATGTTTCCCTTTTGACGGATCTATGATGGGACTTGCCTTGGATGACTTTCTTCCTTTGATATTTCAATGAGGTCACCAAGAGATATATTATTCAAAGTCGACTACTACATATTATGTTTTAGTAGTCCTTCATGTTTCCCTATGGTGATGTCACGAGCTCTTTCTTCTAATGCTTCTCCTTCCTTGTTCTTTTCTTTTTTTAGTTTCCTCCATTTCTTCAGTGAAATGCACTTCTTCTCTATTCTTTTTGTCATTGTCCTGCTTAGGCTAATGACAATATTTCTTATAAAGTACATAAGCTTCCATAGCATTCAATTTAAGCTATGCTATTTTTCCCTTTTTTGAGTACCAGAATTTTCCAAACTTCCTTTCCTTCCAGCAAATGTTTGAGTCCTCAACACTTTTTCCCTCAACTTGTCCTTTTCTATCTTGCATAGAAATCACAAGTTGAACTTATTCCATGAATTTTATTACCCTCATGATGATGTCACGAGTTTTTATTTCTAATGTCTCTAAGACATCATACTATACATTATTGTAGACATAAGCTATGTAATATCTAAGAGCCAGTGAGAGAGACTATATTAATCATTTCTTACTCCCTCTTACCATGGAATTATTTTCCTCATCTCCTCCTATCCTTTCAGTGATATGAACATTATTTTCTTATAAAGTTGATAATTCTTCTTCAAGCTTCTTTGATGTCTCCAATATCGTTTATGTGAGAGGACTTTAAGAGTTCCTTCCCATGAATTCAAAGGAGACCTTTTTCATTGATATGTTTCATGACTTCACTTATCTACGATGACTATGACAGTCCTCCTAATTTCATGCAAGGCCTTCAGTCAACTAACCTTCTTATCGGTATCCTTGCAAAATGATGTCATTTAATGAAAGGTGATTAAAGAATGAAAAATGTTTACTTGTCATGTGAAGATGAAATCTTCACCTTGATCATGTTGAAAGTGGTTTAAAATATGCATTGATGCTTCCTCTATATGAGATCCTTGTTGTAATGATAGGAATATTGCATTCTTGGCTTCAATATACTTCGACTTATACATCTGATCCTTATTATTAACAAATTGTTGATATACTTGAGATGGCACTGTATTTCTATCACACAAGTAGACTATGGAACCTTGTAGCATTTTATTGAAGTTGCAACATCGCGTAGAACCATAGATCATTGAGGTCACTTGCCATGATTATCAACTTATAGTATTGAGACCTATCACTGAGAACCATGTTGTAGATGATTTTCTCTTATATGTCATCGAGTATTTATCATCAAGTTATGGGAATCCGATTTGTCAAGACTGTGCTTTTAATACAGAGGATTCAACCCACAGTTTCGACTATAATTGGTATGTTGAGATCATGCCATTGTGAGATTACTGAGATTACTGTGGTATGACATAGACAGAGACTGTGGGTATATGTAGACTTCTTTTGTAGACCGATTCTTCAATATTTGATGTAGATCTTGATCCTTTTCTTTTGATAACCTTAAACTTACTTTCATGCCCTTCTTAAAACTTCATCTTTGAGTGTCTCTTTTATGCCCTTCCTTTGACTTCAGCACCTTACCTATAATACCATATTCAAGAATCTAGCGCAATTAGGTTAACAATATTCTTCGCACGATGATAAATATTCTTCAGGTACTTTTCACTTTTTCTTATTAGCAAAATATTCTGTTGTTATTATTAGAGTGTGTATTCTTACTTCATCAAATAGTTACCAAAACAAAAGTGACAAGAACACAAGATGTTGGATTTTTTTCCAGGGCCAAAACCTCTCAATCTTTAAGAGGAAAATCTGCACAAATTATTATTATAGAGATTCCAATTAGTGAATATTAAGACCAAGACCAATATCCTTGACCTAATATCCACTCCAAGACCAAGACATGGTCTCTTCTTCTTCTCTTCCTCTTTCCTTTGATCCTTCTTTTAATTGTGACTTCATCATAGCATCGAGATCTTCTTACTGTAGTTGTGTCGAGACTGTAATAGATCTGAACCAAATCATAACACATAGTTCATCAAAGTATTGTATCCATTATAGCATGGAACTATACCTTACATCATCTGAAGTCTCTATAATGTCTTTGTTGTTCCTTCATGATAGATTTGACTTCCTTCTAGCCTTCATCATCCGAGTTGTCTACTTTAAAACATTGTCCATCAAAGAGGAATATAAACTGTCAATTATAGATCCTCCTTGATTGTATCATTTTTGTCCCTTCATCGTGAAATATATTCGCTATTCCTTCATCACTACGCCAAGCTCATTATGTATCTTAACATCTGAACTAGACTCCTTTCTTGTCACTGTGACTGTGAACCAAATTTCATAGAAATCCTTCTTATTCTTCTATGGAAATCCGAGCTTGATGACTGCTATTATTTATCCGAATTTCAAAGAGAGATCCATGAACTATTGACTGTAACTAATATCAAAAATATCATGGTTGTTGGAACTTGGTTGAGTGTAATTACCCACAAAAAAATTTAGAGATATCCTAATTTTGTCTTTTTTGTAATGTGGATCCTCACACGCCTATATATAATGTTTATTCATGTATATAAGAAAACATGAGAGAGATAATCATTGTGTCTTCATTATATTAGATGACATTAGTTATTTGATTTATCCTGTAAGTCGACTTCAAGAGGATATCCTTTCTTGTATTTTGGAGGGCTATGTGGACACTAGATTGACTCATGTGCATTTTACATATGCTCAAGAAGAGATATTCATACATGATATTGAATCTTTGACTTTAAAGAGAAATATTAAGGCTCTCAATGGGAGCCATCTATGTAAAAACTCTTTCTCATGAAACCCATGAAGAAAGCATAATAATAAATTCATTTTTCTTCTTTACAAAAATAATAATTACAATGTCATTATGAAGACCGAACCAAGTTAAATTTTACAACAGGGCCAAATGAAAGAAAAATTGAAGAGGTCTCCTCTCCTAAACCCACAACAAATACTCATGTAGCATATGTAAGGAGGCATACGACCAGATCAACCTGCTTAAAACAACCTAAGACACCAAAAACCCTCCATCAAGAAGAAAAGGGGAAGCTACAAAATGGGTAGAGTATGCTACAAGAGGAGTAGAGTATGCTATAGGAGGAACAAAGTATGTTATAGGAGGGGCATAGAATTCTATAGGAGGGGTAGAATGTGCTAGAGGAGGGGCAGAATGAGCTAGAGGAGGGGTAGAATGAGCTACATGGGGGGCAGAATGAGCTACAGGAGGGGAAGAATGTGCTTATAAAGGGGAAGAATGTGACGCAACACCTACAGGAGGCATCAACCTCCCCAAAAACATTTGAGAAGTACTTCCCAGAGCTCCAAGAGCCTATTCCATAACTTAGCCTAAGCTCCTACTACAAATTCATTGAAGGAGGGAGGATTATTCCCAAAAAAAATTCAATCCCACATTTTTATGAGCTAGAAACAGAAAAGGAAGAACCAACAGGTGGATGCAAATTGCTAAGTCTAAGAAGGTAGAGGATGTGGGACTCATGGATGAAAAGGTCCTTGAAATGAGAAAAGAATTAAGTGAGCTAAGAATAAGGGAGTCTACAAGTAAGAATTAAGTGAGCTGAGAATATGTGGTTGAGAGAGAAGTTGCAGGAGAAAGAAACCCAACTTTCCACCATGGCAAGCCTCTCCATGGAGGCACTACAGTTCAAATAGCCATCAAAGTCTTATGCACTCTTTCTCAAATAAAAATGGCTGCAACTCCAAATCAAAACCTTATCACAACATGGATTTACGTCGTTTTAGGATTACAAACAATTCTTTGAATTTTGCAACCATGCTAGCATGGAGGACAAAGAAAAATTGGTTGAGTTTTACATACACAACCTCACTCTGACTTATATGAATTTTTGGGACCCCAATGCAAGATTGGGGGATACACATCTCATGGCCTTAGCATCCTGGATGACTCATGAGGAGGCAAGAGTTGAGGAAGTGAAAAGAGTAATGGAAAAGGAGGAAAAGAAACCATTATATATCAGGGCAAAGCTAGTGATCTCGATGGCTCTTATTAGCAATCATAGAATCACCTCCAATGATGGTAATTGAGCACATAAATACCTTTCCATCCAGGGAAAAGGCATCCTACCTTTTGAATACACATTTAGGTTGTTGGGAATAAAAATCCTACAAGCCTACTAGAAAAGATGGCATGCCTTACCCCACAACCTCCAGATCAGAGAATATCACTCTCCTGAAAAGCTAACAAATTCCTTTGAGAGGACACCCCTATACAAGAGGATCATGTAAAGATTAAAAGTTAAGTGGATAGGACTCAAGATCAATCCACCCTTGCTACTAGGACTAGAGGAAGGGAGATATGAAGTAAAAGAGCAAAAGGAGTGGAAAAAAATAGAAAAAATATGCATGTTTCTATCCCCAAAAAGGAAAACCATTTGACGAACCTTGGGATGTGATGGAGGCCATCAGGGCCATGAAAGAGATACCCATGGATGACTGAGTTTCTCAGAGGATGAGCAAAAATTCTAGTAGGGAGGTGATGATAAGGCTCATTAATATGTACATTATAATGATCATGATGCCATCCTCCATCTTTAGAACTATCTCTTTCCAATTTATTTAAAGTTTTTGTGATATTATGCTTAGTGAGAAGGGTAAGAGATGTTTTCTATGTCATTTGACTGAATATGGTTTAATTGCAGGAAATTGAGAATTTTTGAGATGATTTCTATGCAGGGGTTCGGAGTAGACAGTAGGGAGATATTCTAGGGGGTTGTCCACCTCTTTAACTCCTTCAATCATCCCAAGGTCACAACACTCTCTCTCACCATCTCGAGGTCATTGGTAACCAAGCAAGATGAGGTCATTAGAAGCCAAGAAAGTGTAGTTAATGAGGAACAAGATCCACCATTCTCGAGTTGTGGGAAACAAATATTCCTATTTCCTAGGGAGATTCTAGTAGCTACCCTCATGTATAAATAGCATGTAAAAGAGCTCATTAGGATTTTGTTGATGGTATTGGATCCACCAACATGTCAAGGGGATCGCCTCGGTAATAAGTCCCAATTAGACCTTAGGTTGTTTGGTGTAGGAGTCCTAGCAGTGGGTCGTAAGGTAATTCCTTGACCGTGATGTCGCATAAAGGCAAGTAATATAACTCTATCAGTAGCAAGGGTGTGACTGATGGAGTGAGCCAAGGAATATGTATGAGAGGTTCTAACACTTCGAAGGGAGAAGAAGGTGAAGGTGAGTTCCAGGTTGAAAGGGATGAGTCCCAACTTGGCTAGGAACACACAACACAAAAGGACATGCACAACTTCCGATGGAGCAGTCCACTTGGATGCAGCAATCACATCATACAACGTAATATAACACGTACAACACTCATGGATCAGTTTGAGACGAGTGTGACGGTTGTTGAAGTAAGGTTCGTGTGAAAGGTCTGTCTGATGTCCGTTAGAGCAGTCAACACAGACGATGACAACATTAACAAGATATACAATATATTAACACCAAGATTCATATAATTTCATGTGGATCAGTTCATACACAAGTACGTAAGTTAACAACATATATCATTAAGGAAACCAAAGTAGTCCAGCTACAATAACAACATATGCATGAAAATGTGCTCGCTTTTATTATATAAAGAAGTGTAAGTCTCAATCATACAATAGATCCATGTAAACCTTATATCCCCGACAATGGAACTTCATAGCCACATCCACCTTCTCCTCCAAAGAGATGTACTAGCTCTGTGCAGTGGAGAAGCCAAGGCGTGTTACAATATTATCCAAGCCTTCTTCAAGATAGTCTTAGTAGAAGCCTGGATGACCAAAATCCCTTACAATGAGTTATGAGGGACTATTTATAGAAAAGGGTGGGGTGACCCTTGACATTCCCCTTTGTGACAGTTCAACTACCCTCATGAAACTTCCCCTACTCTATGACTATTACATCCAACCATTGACACTTGAATTACACTTGACATGACTCAACATTACAATGCACATGTACTCATGTGAGACAACATGGCTTGAGAAAGCCTTGCAATACATCACTGACACTCGGTCCGATGTGATGAGACCAACTCTTTGATATGTTTGTGATGGTGAAGGTGGTGAATTGATGCTAAGCTTGGTCATCCGTGATGGTGTGCATGCACCTCATGGTGACATTTTGCTGAAGAAAACTCTTGCCTCTATTGCAACCAGTGCATTGGTTCGACCCCTTCATCCAACTCGTCTGCTAACATGTGCATGGTCTTCTTGGGCACTATTGAACCGGCAACACACTAATGCATAGCGTCTGTGTTGATCTTCAAGTGTGTGTTGGTGGTCATGCGCATCAACTTGCCAAAGTACATGTTCAGCCCCAGTTGGACTTGTTTCCTATCTTCTCCTTGGTGAGTGTGTTGAATGGGTTGGATTGCATGCATGTGCTTAGTGACATGCATGTTGTTGAATCTCTTGCATGCGATCAACAACACTTCTCACCATGTTTTCTCTCTATCAGCTACTGGATGGATATTTAACTTCTACGGGCATAGTTTCATCCTTGAGTGCATGTTGCACCCACTGCTATTCATGTTCTTGTTGCAACTCATTCATTTGTTTGTGTAGCTTCATGTTCTTCTTGAGTTGTTGCTTCAGCACATGCAACTCCTTCATTTTTTCATCTTCTGTCTTCACGTGATCTTCATGTCGCATTGTCACTTCATAACCGGAGTCTCCAAAGTTGCTTTCATCATCAATGGACCTACTTGAGCTTGCAACATTGTTCCACCTCCAAGTTGTCAAAAACCCTCCTCTTACATTAATTACATTTGGTATGTTGTCTTGATCTATTGTTCATGATGTTGCTCGTTGTGATGCAAACAAACAAGCAAAAAAAAAAAGAGGAGCAAACAAAACACGGAAAGCAAACACTACTCCTACTCCTACACTAACGGTACATGGGATTGATCACGTGAAGTGATACTTCCAATACAACCACCGGTGCATCGGTAGACCCATGTTGGTGAAGGCTTGGTCCACGTACAACCTAGTTGTGTGAACCAACAAGCAAGAAAGATATAACAATGAAGACAACCACACGTCATAATTTAAAGTGCCCACGGGACATAAGTGAGTGCATGTGCATGACAAGGAGTCTGTGGACTTATCATGGTGCTATGTTACACTACGTTCAACTTTGAAGCATAAGCACACTCTTGATTATGACATGCAAGCAAATGAAATAAACAAAGATAACTTGTGTCGTGCATGAGTGCTTGCAATGTAAGACTCCTCCAATGCATGAGCACTAGGATTGTGTAGTTCGAGTGGAGGAAGTAAAATCTGAGTGTTGGAATGATCTTGAGGGCATACTAATGAGTGATTGGGATCCTTGAGTGTTTGAACAATTTCCTAATCGGAAGCGAAACTAACCTGAGCACAGTGAGGGCCTGACATAACCATTAGCTGGGGCTAAAGTGCCTCGATGGTGTGTGGGGTTTCGACTTCGTTGATAGATGGATCTTCGTAGAACAATGGCTTAGATGGATTAACTATGAGTGAATAAACATTGTGATCGGATGATGCGGTGAAGGGATCAAGACAACCAAGATCATAAAATATAGGATGTTGATCAGCATCCTCATGGTTTGATGAATCACACAGAGTGGTAGATGATGAGGAAGGATGTTCACCCTTTACATTTCCAGAAAAAGCAGATTTAAAATCAAGTGGATTTATAATGAATGATTGGTCCTCTCTATTGTTGGATGATGGGCTAACATACGGTGTTTCCCGCGAAATATCAATAATGGGTGCATCTGTGGATGAAGACACACATGCAAAATCATGGATGTAAGTTTCACCAAAGATGTTAGGAAAGAACGGAGGGGGCTCAGATGGAAGAGAGTCATCCTTCGCCAGGTGTTGATGCTCAAGCTCCCACTCGTACTCTTCATGAATGATAACACATGCTGGTTATGAAACACCAACTCCATCAGTGGGTTGTTCCTCGTTCACAACAATTGAAGAGTCTGGAATGGACGAGCACAAGACAACATCATCCAGAGGAACACCCGGGTGTGAAGTCAGAGGTCATAGAAAATAATGCATATGATGACTCGAAGGACTCACAACAAAATCTACATGAAAATTGAGTGAAATGATGTTGGGAGGGTGTGAAGGATGAACAAGTGTGTGAGCATGATCCTCAACATCATTGGGTAGTGGTGGAGCTATTGAATAAAATGAAGGAAGACAGTTAGTTGACACAGTGCCTGCTTCCACATGAGATTGTGCAGCTCCATCAATGAAGAATGTTGAGCGAGGCTTGACCTCAAACTTTCCCTTGGGACAGGAAAATTTATTCATCTGGCTCCTCGAATCTTGAAACTACATGTCATGGAAGCACTGCCAAAACTCAATAATGGATTCATATGGAGCCCTCCGTTGCTGTAATAGTTCCCCGTCAAGATTATTAGGATCAAAATGATAGAACATGTCTTCAATAAGATCAAAAAAGTTCTCAAATGAGTGTATGGTGTCAGCAGGTAGGCTGAGCACCCAATGAAATGGAGATTCATGAAGTGTCTATGTGTTGACGGTGTTGGACCTGCCAACATGTCAAGGGGATCTCTCTAGTAAGAAGTCCCAATTAGACCTCAAAACGTTTCGTGTAGGAGACCTAACAGTGGGTCATAAGGTAATGCCTTGACTGTAGTGTCTCACAGAGGCAAGTAGAATAACTCTGTCATCAGCAAGGGTGTGATTGATGCAGTGAATCAAGGAAGGTGTATGGGAGGTCCCAACACTTCGAAGGGGGAATGAGGTGAAGGTGAGTTCCAGGTTGAAAGGGATCAGTCCAAACTTGGCTAGCAACACACAACACAAAGGACATGCACAGCTTCTGGCAGAGCAGTCCACTCGGATGCGGCAGTCACATCATACAAGGTAAGATGACATGTGCAACACTCACAGATAAGTCCGAGATGAGTGTGATAGTTATTATAGAAAGGTTTAAGTGAAAGGTTTGTCTGATGTTCGGCAGAGCAGTCGACATGGACAATGACAACATTAACAACATATGCAGCACATTAACAACAAGACTCATATAATTGCATGTGAATCAGTTCATACAGAAGTATGTAGGTTAAACAACACATTGTTGGCATTATGATACAGGTGTTGTCCTTGATGGAAACTCACACAAATGTCATTTCATAGTGCAACAGGTTAAAAACAGAGGATTACATATCAGACTTCAAATATTGAGGAAAGATAGTGGTTTAAGAAGTATACGCTGGTTCACCTTGTCCAAGTAGTGTATACACGCAGGTTAACAGAACAAAAAGAGCGTATACATATACACACTTTCACAGAAGGAAAAGCATGTATGGGATGGAAAATAAAGGTTTTGGTCCAAGGTATTTCGATCGAGGTATTGGTCCGAGGTATTTGGTCCAAGGTATTTGGTCCTAAGTGGTTCTGCTCCGTGGTATTTAGAAATGCCTAAAACTATATAAGGAGGAGAATATAATTAGGACAGGGTGTGCAAGTATTGAATATCTTATGAAGTGTTAGATCAAATATGTAGGTTATGGGTTTCTGATGCTTTTCTTGATCTGAACTAAGGATGCACCTATGTGGTTGATGATGGATGATGGATCGGGATCATAAGACCTAAAATGAATTATCATTATGTGGGTTGATCATGGATAGTCTAGATCTAAATATTGACACATGTTTTATTCTATAAATGTTATGATCTGGGTATGACTGAAGTGTGGAACAGCTGTGAAGTTTTTATGTTAGTATTTTTTGTATCTGTACGCTGGTTCGCTTTGGTAAAAGCGTGTATACACGCTGGTTTGGCACATCGAAGTAGCATATACATTATGAAATATGATGTTTGAAGTTGCAGTTGGTTCTGGTTGTTGATGTAGAGTTCTAGGTTCTTCTTTGTGTTCTGGTGACTGTATTCTAGTGACAGTGTTATGAATGTTCAGATTGATTGATTATGATTTTCTTCAGTGATGATGGGTTTTCAGTGATTGATTAAGCTGTTGTTGATTCAAAGATTGATGATTGAATTTCAGTGATTGGTTGATGCATATGTATTTGATGGCTGTATTGCAGTGGTGATTGATTCTGAGCTTCAATGTTACTGATGGGCCCAGTATGAAAATTAGATGAAATGAGGCCTTCAAATTGTGGTGGTGTTCAAGGAGTATCCAGTCTGAAAATTAATGAAACGTGGTCCCTAGAGGAAGAGAGAATGTTGTACCCTTCTGTAGGCTGGCACCTACATACTTGTAAATGGATCGGCTAGTACAAGATCTAGGGGGTTGGAGCTCCCTTCCAATAGCAACTGGAAAATGAGTGAAGGTTGGAGCCTTATGTAGGCCAGTGCCTACGTACTAGTAAGCGGATTGGCTAGTACAAGAGCTAGGGGGCTGTAGCTCCCTTCCAGCAGAAGTTGGAGAATGAGATAATGTTGTAGTCTTCTATAGGTGGGTGGCTACATACTAGTATGAGTCTGCACCAGTACAAGATTGTAAACAGGTTTTTCTTATATTAAAAGAAGACAACATCAGGTGGTTTTTGTCCCGCATTGTGTTTCCACCTTAAATATTGGTGTTCATGTGTGGTACTTATGTGTGATGGTTTATTCTATTATCGCTGCACATGGTTACTGTTTATATGGTTAATGAAGTATTGATGCGCTGATTAAATATCAACATATGATGAATTAACTAAATCATAATTTGTTGGATATACGTTGGTTGCTTTCAAGACAGTTGCGTGTACATGCTAGTTACCTTGACTGAAGTAGCATATATAAATTTGAGTATGAAAAGAAAAATCTATTGATTTGTAAATACTAATTCACGCCCCCCCTCTTAATATTATTTCCAACAATTGGAATCAGAGCAGGTCCTTTGGCAGAAGCTTGATTGCTTGAAGGAGATCCGTAAAAACAATGGGAAAGAAGCTAAAGATGAAAGAACCTAAGAAGAAGAAGACATCTCAAAGGAATAGGTACAACAGGGGAGACAATGGGCCATTAGGTGGAAGCAAGTATTCAAATTCAAGATCACCTTAGATTGAACATGAACAAGCAAAAGAAGTATCAGGTACAATTTTTTGGTATTCTAGTGATACTTTTCTCTGTTCAAGCAATGTTGAAGATATTGAAAGTGACTGTGAAAGAAACATAGAGGTGGAAGTTAAAATACTCACCAATAAAATCAAAGATCAACAAGATCTATTTAACAAAAGGGAGTGTGCCTTCAGAGAAGAAGTTACCAGATTAAAAGCACAGTTGGAGGAAGGAAACAAAGTAAGGAAGCAATACAAGGAAAAGGAAGATCAATCTCAAAAGATGTAGGATGAAGTGACATCATTAAGAAATGAAGTAAATGAAAAGAGTACAACAATCAAGAGACTTAAAGATAGATCCAATTACTATGAAAGTCTTGAAGCTAAGATCCTCTCTCTAAAAGAAGATCTTGAAAAATCAAATAAGTAGAATGAAGAACTACCGCAAGCACATGAAGAACAAGAAAATGAAATTCTCAAATTAAGGCAAGAAGTGGAAGAAGGAAGAAAGGATGAAGAAATCATGAAGAAGAAATATCTTGAAAACGAAGAACAATATCAAGTTGAGGTAAATATCTTAAAAAGTAAATTAGAAGAAAAGGATAAATTGTTACGATTTCAAGATAGTACTAAGATTTTGGATAATATTCTTAGTATTCAAAGGTCTCCTACCATCAAAACTGGTCTTGGTTTTCAAAGAAAGAAAGTCTTCAACAACAACCAAGGAAAGAAAGTCTTCAAGAAAATATTTTACTCCTAAGTGATAGTCAGTTATTTCCTCTGATGAATAATGTTGAATGTTTTATATTTCATAATTTTGGACATGTTGCAGCGAGATGCAGAAGTAGAATGGGTCAAGAACGTCACATAGAAAGATCACCAGCTTCCAGGTACTTTAAGGGATATTGTTTTTCTTGCAATATGTTTGGTGACAAATCCATTGACTGCTATAGAAGTAATATGAAACATGTAAGATGTTATGCATGTAACAAGTTTGGACATATAGCAAAGGAATGTAGGAGAAAATTTTGGGCACCATACCAAAAGGAGAAAACATCATCACACTCGAAGATATGGAAGAAGAAGAAAGTACAACCAGAAAGATGTGGCATGGCACAATGTATAGACATAACAGACTCAGTCGGAGCTGAAAGTGTGAAACTTCAGTGTTCTAAATCTCATACACAATTTTCATGAAGACAAGTCACGTATATATGCAAGTTCAGAGCTGCATAGTCGCGTATATGTTGGTTTGAGGAAAAAGCAGTGGGACAAGGGGTCTGATATGGTTCAGTAAATTATCAAATATCTAATCTGTTCTGATTGATGATGATTACAGTCTACTGATAATATGTAGAACTACTCTTGGCCCTCATAAGTTTTTGATGACTTGATGTATATCTGATTGATGATGATGCCTTGATGATTCTTACTGATATTTGTAATTATCATATATGACAATGAATAAATGACACATATTTAGGGGGAGCATATGCTTCTAATAAATGAATTATTGGCATTATGGTACATGAAGATAACTATATTGCTTGATCCACATAGTTGTTTGATTTGGGTGACTTGTTTGATGATGGACACATACAGGCTATTGATCTTGATGTTGCTAACAAATGTTGATGGTGCAGATAATGCATAATGTATGATAGTTGCTAATGAATATCATGGTATTGTCTATATTATTGGTCCTTGTCATAAATTTAATGTATATCATTGGTAACCCCACTATGCATGGGAAGGATGATGTAATAATTGCTATTTTCAGTCATGTATAAACATTTGGTATATCCACACTTGGTTGGGTGGATGAGTCAAATTTGGTGTATCCCCACTTGGTTGGGAGAGTGATGTATGTATGAGTCATTGGTGATAGGAAGGTCATACTGACATAGTTGAGTTATAGAGTCATGATTTTCTTTTGGAAAATATTTTTGCAGACTCTGCATGTGCTCACGGGGAGAATGGACGGTTTAGTACATCTAAAAGGGGGTTCTTAATCAGAGAATTCAACATGTACTCAATGGGAGCATGGACAACATAATGAATATCAAAGAGGGAGAATATCTTGGTCTGCCCTTTTTCCTTGATGTCAAAGGGGGAGAGTAGCTTGGTGTTGTGGTTGCCATCAAGCCCAAGGGGGGATATTGTTGGCATTATGGTATAGGTGTTGTCCTTGATGGGAACTCACACAGATGTCAGTTCATAGTGAAATAGGTTAACAACAAAGGATTACCAATAAGACTTCAGAGATTGAAGAAAGACAGTGGTTTAAGAAGGATACGCAAGTTCACTTTCTCCAAGCAGCGTATACATGTAAGTTAACAGAACAAAAAGAGCGCATATGTATACACACACTTTCACAGAAGGAAAAGCGCGTATGGGATGGAAAATGAAGGTTTTGGTCCAAGGTATTGGTCCATGGTATTGGTACAAGATATTTGGTCTGAGGTATTTGGTCCAACGTATTGGTTCTAAGTGGTTTTTCTCTAAGGTATTGAGAAAGGCCTAAAACTATATAAGGAGGAGAAGATAATTAGGCCAAGGTTTGCAAGTATTGAATATATTATGAAGTGTTAGATCAAATATGCAGGTTATGGGTTGTTGATGTTTTGCTTGATCTGAACTAAGGATGCACCTATTTGGTTGATGATGGATGATGGATCGCGACCATAAGACCTAAATTGAATTATCATTATGTGGGTTGATCATGGATAGTCTAGATCTAAATACTGACACATGTTTTATTCTGTAAATGTTATGATCTGGGTATGATTGAAGTTTGGAATATCTCTTAAGTTTTTAAGTTAGTATTTGCAGATCTATACACTGGTTTGCTTTGGTAAAAGTGTGTATACACGTTGGTTCGACACATCGAAGTAGCGTATACATTATGAAATATGAAGTTTGAAGTTGCAATTGGTTCTAGTTGTTGATGTAGAGTTCTAGGTTCTGCTTTGTGTTTTGGTGACTATATTCTGGTGACAATGTTCTGAATGTTCAGATTGATTGATTGTGATTTGCTTTAATGATGATGGGTTTTCAGTGATTGATTCAGTTGTGGTTGATTCAGAGATTGATGATTGAGTTTCAGTGATTGGTTGATGTAGATGTATTTGATGGTTGTATTGCAGTGGTGATTGATTCTGAGCTTCAATGTTACTGATGGGTCCATTATGAAAATTGGATGAAACGAGGCCTTCAGATTGTGGTGTTGTGTTCGAGGAGTACCCAGTCTGCAAATTAATGAAACAGGGTCCCTGGAGGAAGAGAGAAGGTTGTAACCTTCTGTAGGTTGGTGCCTACATACTAGTAAATCGATTGGCTAGTATAAGAGCCAAGGGATTGGAGCTCCCTTCCATTAGCAACTGAAAACGAGTGAAGGTTGGAGCTTTCTGTAGGCCAGTGCCTACGTACTACTAAATGGATAGGCTATTACAAGAGCTGGGAGGTTGGAGCTCCCTTCTAGTAGTAGCTGGAAAACGAGTGAAGCTTAGAGCCTTCTCTAGGCAGCACCTATGTACTAGTAAACAGATTGGCTAGTACAAGAGCTAGGGGGTTGTAGCTCCCTTCCTGTAGAAGCTGGAGATTGAGATAAGGTTGTAGCCTTCTGCAGGTGGGTTCCTTCATACTGGTATGAGTTTGCACCAGTACAATATTGTAAAAAAGTTTTTCTTATATTAAAAGAAGACAACAGCAGGTGGTTTTTTTCCTGCATTGGGTTTCCACCTTAAATCTTGGTGTTCATGTGTGTTGCTTATGTGCAATGGTTTATTCTATTATTACTGCACATGGTTACTGTTTATATGGTTAATGAAGTACTGATGCACTAATTAAAGATCAACATATGATGAATTAACTGAATCATAATTTTGCTAGATATATGTTGGTTTCTTTAAAGACAGTTGCATGGACACGTGAGTTACCTTCACTGAAGTAGCATATATAAATTTGAGTATGAAAAGAAAAATTTATTGATTTGTAAATATTGATTCAATCCCCCCCCCCCCCCCCCCCCCCACCTCTGAGCATTATTTCCAACACACATATCATTAAAGCAACCGAAGTAGTCCAACTATAATAACAACATATGCATGAAAATGTACTGGCTCTTATTATATAAAGAAGTGTAAGTCACAATCATACAATACGTCCACGTAAACCTACTAGCCACAATAGTGGAACGTTACAACCACATCCACCTGCACCTCCAAAGAGATGTACTAGCTCCATGCAGTGGAGAAGCCAAGACACATTACAATATTGTCCAAGCCTTCTTCAAAATAGTCTTAGTAGAAGCTTGGCTGACCAAAATCCTATACAATGAGTTATGAGGGACTATTTATAACAAAGAGTGGTGTGACCCTTGACATTCCCCTTTGTGACAATTCAAGTACCCTCATGACTCTTCACCTACTCTATGATTATTACATCCAACCATTGACACTTGACTTACACTTGACAAGACTCAACATTACAATGCACATGTAGTCATGTGAGACAACATCACTTGAGCAAGCCTTGAAAGACATCACTAACACTCAGTCTATTGTGATGAGACCAACTCTTTGACATGCTTGTGCTAGTGAAGGTGGTGAGCTGATGCCAAGCCTTGTCATCTGTGATGGTGTGCATGCACCTCATGGTGACATCTTGCTGAAGAGAACCTTGCCTCCATTGCAACTGGTGCATTGGTTCACCCCCTTCATCCAACTCGTTTGCTAACATGCGAATGGTATTCTTGGGTATGGTTGAACTAGCAAAATAGTGATGCATAGTGTCTATTCAGCCCCAGTTGGACTTGCTTCCTGTCTTTGCCTTGGTGAGTGTGTTGAATGGGTTGGATTGCATGCATGTGCTCAATGACATGCATGTTGTTGAATCTCTTGCATGCGATCAACAACACTTCTCCCATGTTTGCTCTCTGTCAGCTACTGGATGGATCTTTAACTTGTACGTGCGTAGTTTCATCCTTGAGTGTATGTTGCACCCACTGCTATTCCTATTCTTGTTGCAACTCATTCATTTGTCTGTGCAACTTCATGTTCTTCCTAAGTTGTTGCTTCAGGACATGCAACTCCTTCTTTGTTCCATCTTCTACCTTCGTGCGATCTTCATGTCGCATCTTCACTTCATAACTGGAGTCTCCAAAGTTGCTTTCATCATCAATGGACCTGCTTGAGCTTGCAACATTGTTCCACCTCTGAGTTGTCAACAACCCTCCTCTTGCATTAATTACATTTGGTATGCTGTCTTGAGCTGTTGTTCATGATGCTGCTCGCTGTGATGCTGCTGTTGTCATATCTTGATGTCTTTGTCTACGAGCAACCTGATGTCTTCGTGGATAGGAAATTCCATGGACACTTGATCGACCACATCCTCGAGTGTGCTCTTAGCGGTGTCTTCATCTCTGCTCTCCTGGAAACCATTGTACATGTATTTCTGAGAGGTAGATGAACACTTGGGATACTTGGAGACATGGCAACACTCATGGCAAGAAATATGTCAGTTGAGAACCAAAATGAACATGAGAACTGACTTGCAACATACCTGGGTGCATGATCATGAAGGTTGCACAATTTCGATTGGGAGGTCAAGGGACCTACTACCAAGACTACACAAGGCACAGTCTAGGTTGTTGGGAGACTGGCTGACCACTAGAACTGTGTCATCCACAATCCAATCTAGCTGCTAACTGGTGGGATTGTGTAATGAGTAATTAAAGCTAGGAAGGATTGTTGTCCTAGGGACAGATTGCACAATTTCGTGGGCCAAGTAGCCACTATCCTTCAAAAATGCGTAAAATAGTCTTGGAGGCCAGTGTTGGGCTGGAATGCACAAATCATGGAGCCTTGGTGAGGGTAGAGTCCAGGCCAAGGTTGGCCTGACTCACCAACAGGAAACTGAAAGCAACTAAGATAGTAAATGCATGGTGACACTAGGTGCTACTAGAAGTGATTAACATTGCATGAAAAACATGAATGAAAGATTCAGCAAACAAGTCAACATGCATGTGGATGAGGCATTTCTCCGATTGGGCGAACGTCCATGCAAAATAGTTTCATGCATGCGACAACAGTGAGATAGCAACGAAAATTGAAACAGAGCTAGGACAAGCTATTATATGTGTAAATGATAGCAAGCATTCAAAGAAAGAAAGAAAACAGTACTCCCACAAGAGAAAACACAAAAAGCGACAGAAATGCATCACAAGGCATGGGAAGCGGGCTTACCCCAAAAAAGTTGAACTGAATGTCCCAACTTCTCCTAGATGTGATGTGGGATGTCAGAGTTGCAAGGTTGAGGTGAGGAATGATCTCTACATCATTCGATTGATGATTTTTGATAACCTCGAGGTTGTGATGCACATGCCCCGAATTTAGGGGAAGCGACACTTGGTGGGAGGTTTCAGAATTTCTCCTTGCATGTAACCTCCAACTGCTAAACATAGATCCTTGAAACAAGGATTTCCTTTGCATGCTACCTTGGTATAAGTAGCCCAGGCATGAAAGTATTTTTTTCTCAGTCCCGAATGGAACCGATCAACTCACCTGCACATGCAAGAGACTGCTCGGTTGCTGGAGAAAAGTGTGCATTTCTAGCTGGGAGGTGGGCTGGCTACCCAGGAGATTTGCACAATTTCTGGTTAGAGTAGCTGAATGCTACCTAAATTTGTGAAAAATCTTGGCTGAGAAGCCTTGCTGGGGAAATCTGCGCAAATCCTGTTGGGAGTGTTGGTAGGCAGGGTTACGCAATCCTAGACCCCAGGAGGCTCTAGGAGGGAAGGCTAGTTTCCCTCCAGAAATGCTTAATTTTCAAGGGGGAGCTACTCATCCTACAATTGGACCAAGTCCAGGTGAGTAGCCTATGAGGGGAATGGATCGACTATGATCGACAGGCTGCCTTTGTGCAAGGACACTGAAGCTTGAGTACTTGATGAAGCAAGACAAAGTGTTGTGCAAGGTTTGTGGGGACGCTCCAAAATAGGCTAAGGAAAAATTTGAGAGGGTGGTTGTAGCTGCTACAACACCTGGCGACACACTCGTAGATCTCCAGCTCTATGAAAAGACATTTTTCGTGAAAAGCAAGTCTAACACCTCCGGAAGTATTGTTCAGTCCTCAGCTCATGTTGGCTTCACACTAACTTGATCATGAGATGTAGCATCTACCAAACCCTTGGTTGATTGACACACATTCCAAGCCAAGGAAACATACTTGTTTCGATTGGGGTTGAGGGGTATATAGGTTCACAAGCAGTATAGTCGTCAGATTCTAAGATTCATCTCTAGTGTTTCTCCACTGCCATTAGGGATGGATAGTGCCTCGGTGGAGTCACATAGGAACACAAGCATGGCTCCACTACCATTGAGCCTGGTCAGTACGCCGACGAAGTTACTTGCATCACCTCCATGCACAGGAAGCCTTTCTCCTCTTTTGCCTTTTTCATTTTTCATTTTTGAATTTTTGAACTTTTCATTTTTTTTCATTTTCGTTTTCACTCTGAATAGCACTTATTCATTTTAGAGGCAGAAGAGGGATCCTGAATTATTGAGAGTAGAGGAGGTTGTTCTAGCGAAGAAATAGTTTATTAGATCTCTGATGTGCCTATTAAGGTTTCCCCACTCACATTACTCTACTTTACTGAGCTAACAAGGGTTAACAAAAAAAACAGACTAGAGAAGGTGATACTAGTTAGCACGCAAGCGTTGTGTTTTCACTAAGGTTCACTTTGAATAGTACGTATTTTCCTTCGATGTATCATGGAATAAAAGTAACAAGCTCATCATACAGAGGCAAGATGACAGGTAAGAAAGTAATAATAGTTGTACAAGCCCTCTTGTACCTTACCAAGATTGCTTCAAGAGTCATACATGGTTTCATGCAAAAATATCATATGAATGAAGCAATCGACTGAAAAACAAAAAATCAAAGCAAGAGTAGAAGAAAAAGTAAAAGAAAAGCAAGTAAACAAATAAGAAAGAAAACAAACAGGAAAGCGAAGCATGCAAGAAAACAAGCATGCAGGAAAAAAATTGAAGTCAAACACTACTACTACTCCTACACTAATGGTACATGGGCCTAATCACGTGAAGTGATACTTTCAATGCGGCCACCGGCGCATTGGTAAACCCATGTTGGTGAAGTCTTAGTCCGCGAGCAACCAAGTTGTGCATACTAGCAAGCAAGAAAGATATAACAATAAATACAACCACACTTCATGATTCAAAGTGTCCACGGGACATAAGTGAGTGCATGTGCATGACGGGAAGTTCGCGGACTTATGATGGTGCTATGTGACACTATGTGCAACTTTGAAGCATAAGAACACTCTTGAATATGACATCCAAGTAAACGAAAGAAGCAAAGATAACTTGCATCACGCACGAATGCTTGCAATGTAAGACTCCTCCAATGCATGAGAAATGGGATCATGTAGTTCGAGTTGAGGAAGTAAAATATGAATGCTAGATTGATATTGAGTGCATACAGATGAGCGATGAGGAGCCTTGAGTGTTTCAACAATTTCCTCATCGGAAGCGAAACCCACCTCACGATAGCGAGGGCCTGACATAACCATTAGCTCGGGTTGAAGTTCCTCGACTGTCTGTGGGGTTTCAACTTCATTGATAGATGGATCTTCATAGACCAGTGGCTCAGATGGATTAACAATGAGTGAATCAGCATCATGATTGGATGATGAGGTTAAGAGATCACGACAACCAAGATCAGAAAATTTAGGATGTTGGCCGACATCCTCATGGTTTGATGAATCACACAGAGCGGTAGATGAGGAGGAAGGATGATCATCCTCTGCATTTTTGGAAAAACTAGATGAAAGATCAAGTGGATTTCCAATGAAAGATTGGTCCTCTCCGCTGTAGGATGATGGGCTAACATACAGTGTGTCCTTCAAAATATCAACAATGGGTGCATCCGTGGACGAAGACACACATGCGAAATCATGGATGGCAGGTTCACCAATGTTGTTAGGAAAGAATGGAGGGGGCTTGGATGAAAGGGAATCATCCTTTGGCGAGTGTTGATGCTCAATATCCCACTCATACTCTTCATGAATGACAATGAATGTTGGTTTTGCAACACCAACTTTGTTAGTGGGTTTTTCCTCGTTCACAACAAATGAAGAGTCCAGAATGGATGAACACAAGACAACATGATCTAGAGGAACACCCAGGTGTGAAGACGAAGGTCGTAGAAAAAAATGCATATGAGGACTCGAAGGACTCACAACCAAATCTGCGCAAAAATTGAGTGAAGTGATGTTGGCTCTTATTATAACAACATATGCATGAACATGTGTTGGCTCTTATTATGTAAAGAAGTGTAAGTCACGATCATACAATACATCCATGTAAACCTGCTAGCCCCAATAGTGAAACGTTACAGCCACATCCGCCTACTCCTCCAAAGAGATGTAGTAGCTTCGTGCAGTGGAGAAGCCAGGGCACGTTACAATACTGTCCAAGCTTTCTCCAAGCTAGTCTTAATAGAAGCATGGCTAACCAAAAACCTATACAATGAGTTATGAGGGACTATTTATAGCAAAGAGTGGGGTGACCCTTAACATTCCCCTTTGTGACAGTTCAACTACCCTCATGACTCTTCACCTACTCTATGACTGTTACGTCCAACTATTGACACTTGACTTACACTTGACATGACTCAACGTTACAATGAACATGTACTCATGTGAGACAACATGGCTTGAGCAAGCCAAGCAAGACATCACTGACACTCAGTCTACTGTGGTGATACCAACTCTTTGACATGCTTGTGATGGTGAAGGTGGTGAGGTGATGCCAAGCTTGGTCGTCTCTGATGGTGTGCATGCACCTTGTGGTGACATCTTGCTAAAGCGAACTCTTGCCTCCATTACAACCATTACATTGTTTCGATTCCATCATCCAACTCGTCTGCTAACATGGGCATGGTATTTTTGGGTGCAGCTGAACCGAAAACACACTGATGCATAGTATCCATGTTGATCTTCAAGTGTGTGCTGGTGGTTATGTGCATCAGCTTGCCAAAGTACATGTTCAGCTCCAGTTGGAGTTTCTTCTTGTCTTTGCCTTGGTGAGTGTGATGAATGGGTTGAATTGGATGTGTGTGCTCAATGAGATGCATGACACTGAATCCCTTGCATGTGATCAACAACACTACTCACCATGTCTACTCCGTGTGAGCTGCTGGGATGGATCTATAACTTGTATAGGCGCAGTTTCATCTGTGAGTGCATGTTGCACTCACTGTTATTTTTGTTCCTCCTGCAACTCATTCGTCTGCCTGTGCAGCTTCATGTTCTTCCTGAGTTTCTTCTTCAACACATGCAACTCCTTCTTTGTTCCATTCTCTGTCTTCGCACTATCTTCATGTTGCATCGTCACCTCATAGATGGAGACTCCAAAGTTTCTTACATCATCAATGGATATGCTTGAGCTTGCAAACTTAATCCACCTCTATGTTGTCAACAACCCTCCTATTACATTCGTTGCATTTGGTATGTTGTGTTCAGCTGTTATTCATAATGTTGCTCCCTGTGATGTTGTTGTTGTCATATCTTGGTTTCCTTGTCTATGAACAACTTGATGTCTTCGCGGGTAGGAAATTCCATACACACTTAATCGACTGCATCCCCAAGTGTGCTCTAAACGTTGTCTTCATCTATGCTCTCATGGAAACCATTGTACCTGTACTATTGAGAGGCAGATGAACACCTGAAATACCTGGAGACATGGAAACACTCATAGTGAGAAATGTTAGTCGAAAACCAAAATGAACATGAGAACTGACTTGCAGCATACTTGGGTGAATGATCATGAAGGTTGTGCAATTTTGACAGGGAGGTTGGGAGACCGACTGCCGAGACTGCACAAGGCACATTCTGGGCTATTGGGAGATTGAATGACTATTGGAACTACGTAATGCACTGTCTAGTTAGGTAGTTGTCTACTGGGACTGCGCAATGCGCAATCCTAACTGGGAAGGACTGCTGGTTGAGGGACAGATTTGCGAAATTTCTTGGGCCAATAAGCCACTATCATCCAGAAATGTGCAAAACAGTCCTGGTGGTCAGTGCTGGGCAGTGTTGATGCCCCAGAAATCGTTGTATCAACATTGGGGGATAACCACCCAGTCCGGACCTTAATACAGATCCTTTTCCGTTTGGAATGGTGGCTCCGACTGGGGATAATGGGACCAGTTTCCCAGTAATGAATAAAAGGGGTGGATGAATGATTGATTATCTAATCTAACGATAGGCGAATAATTTAATCTATCAGCAAAATAAAAGAACTACTACTAATCCTGAGAACTATTGTTCTTTGAAATGTAGCGCTTGATGATCTTTGTCTATTGACAGGCATATAGATGACTCTATCTAATAAACATAGACATTTATTCATTCAAGGATTACTTTGTTTAAATAGTTAAACAAAGTGATTAACACAATATTGCTACACTTATCATTTATATTATCGATACATATATGATCAAAATGAAAGCATACTGTAAACATCCAATAGTGGAAGGAATAAAGAATGTTGTTTAAAACACATGCATATATCCGATAATAGCAAAAGCGATCAAATGACAATTCATATAAAAAGAATGAACTCAGACATAGATAATAGTACCATATGAGCTGCTAATCACTCCCAATATCAATCGTTATTTGAAATTCTTCTTCTTCGGACTCAGAGATACTTTCAAAAAAAGACAGTAGTGCACATTTGCATAAAACCTTCTTTGTCAAAATCAGAATGATTGGTCCAGTTTTATAAAAGAATACGCCTGAAGTACAGTAGTGCAACTTCAGGCTTTAAGTCATATACAAAACTTACGACCCTTTCCAAATACATGAAAGGGTCTATAAATACTTAATTAAGCTAACTACCTATGAAACTAAAATCCTACTTAATTGGTATCAATTGATTTTGAATATCTCCTTCACAGCAATCTGGCAGTCGGCGGCATGAATCATCATTTAGGCTGTTTTCCTTTAAACCTGAGCTGGCATATCACAAGCATTGGCTCCACTTCGGGTGGTCGGTTGAGGCGAGAATTTAGTTGGGCAGCATAGGTGGCATCCTGTATATCGGGAATGATATACCCGATTGCATCTGTAAGGAATTTGAGGGCGGATCTCTGGCTGTATGGTTTGACTAAGAAGAACCAATAGGTGTCCCATGTCAAACTGTTAATTCCTGCGATTAATCTCCCATTTTTCTCTAGTTCCGGATAACATGAATTCTCCAATGTTTTAGCCGCTGTCAATTTACCTGGAGTACATTGAGAAATCATGTTAGACAAGTAGAGAGTATTATTAACCAATTCAACCAAATTACTTGTGGTTGATTTGCATCTTGAAATTGCTCTCTTTGCTTTCATTAACTGGGACTGCCATTCTGTAAATAATATCTCCTTATGTGATTCTAAAATCTTTGGTAAATTAGCCGCCTGTCCCTGATCGGTATCTTGCCACTCAAGAAAATTAGTTAATGTTTCATCGGCTTGATCCAAGTCTGTTCTAGCTTTTTCCGATTTTTCACTTATTGATGTCATCAAATCGCATAATGGTTCCGCCTGGGCGATTTGTTGACATAAAAGCTTTATCTGTGTTATTAATGCCTTGTTTATCTGTAATGCCTCTGCTCTGAATTCAGCTAGCTGTGGAAGATTCTTTGTTTTCTCTAGCTGGGCTGATAGTTGAGCAATTTGCTCATCTTTTGACTTCAGCATTTGTTCATTCGCTGCTTTCAGTTGTGCCAATGCCTCAGACAACTCTTTCTGCTTTTGGACTGCATTGTGATCAATCCTCTGTTTCTCTTCCTACAATTGTTTAGTCAATTGATTATTTATTTGATGTTCTGTTAACAATTGCCGTTCTGCTTGCTCCGCCTTCTGCTGTGCCTCTGATAGTTGTGCTTGTAGTGAAAATATCTCCTGGTCTTTTGTTTTTAATAAAATACTCACCTCTGATGCCTTGTCTATTGTCGCTGCCGAATAGGCTCCAACATATTGTGATAGTTTTGTTAGGTCATCAGAGGGGTCAAATTCCTCTTTCCAAACCACGTTGCCTGTCACTGTTTGTTCTGGGAATAGGGAAGGTTGATCAGTCCTTCTCCTCTTCCTCTGTCGTTTTACCATAGCTTTGTGTCTTGGGCTATAGAAGACATCTAAGGGAGGAATCTCTTCTATTTGGAAAATAATCTGATCGGAGGGATCCTTTGGGATTATCTCTACTTCTTTCGAACTGGGTAGGCCACTGGTTCCACTTGGAACCTGTTTTGAAGTTGTCTCCTGTGTTTCAGCCGCTTTTGATGTCCCGGCTTCCTTAGAGCACTCAATATTGCTGATAATTGAGTTGAATTGCTGCCATTCCTGGAGCAATTTCGGGTCAATTTGAGTATCTACATTCACCTCTATGTTGCTCTGTTCCTGCTCTTTCATATGGGTTTCCTCTTGTCTTTTCATATGCACTTCCTCCTGTTCTTTTGATGTAATAGGAAGTTCCTTAGTAAGTCACTATTTAGGCTCGCTTGATTTTGTTGTTGGGGTTGTTGCTAACAGATCTAGAGGCAGAGTTTGCAACCTCTGTTCTCTAAGTCTGTTAAATTCAACTAACTCGTCATCTTTGTATTCCATTCTAGCCAGTGATTTAACTTGGGACATTGACTCAGCTGAGGGGAACAGGTCATTGAACTTATCTTCTTTATGATCAAAATTTGTCAATTTGGCCTGTTCAAGTGCATTATAGGTGATTTTGTTTGGATCAAATCGCCTATTAGGGAGAGTTGCTAAAGTTAATGCCTTCATCTTTTCAGCTTCTTTCTCTACATGTTTAGAATCATGCAAAGTGTAGACACCACATCTCAGAGGAAAAGAGGGCCAAACCTGCTTCTTATTTTTCTTTAGAGTTTGTGTAACTCCTTCGGAAATAATCTGATAGGCTATCTCCCTAGCCAATAGTTTATTGGGTATGTACAAAGGAAGGACATGAGGTTTAGCTTGGCTGCTGAAAATTCTTATATAAGTAAATTTTTCCTCTCCGAACCATCTTCCTATGGATGTCAAATCGACCCCTGCTTGGTAGGAAATCTTAGGGGCATGTTTATCAAAAATAGAGTAATGAATGGGTAACATAAAGCCATTGCAGACTTGGTATAAATGGTGTTTATAGTAAGTTTTCCACAACTTCTGATGGTATATGAGAATGGGCATGGGATCTTGTGAATTCCACCTCCATCCAAGCACGGGAAATTCAGAATTAAAACACAGGGTGTCCAGGATATAAGCACTGTAGTAGAATGGGGGAATAAGCCTTTCAGTGACGCGGGTTTTGCTTCTAAAATCAAGAACTGTTGTTCCTAGCTTATCTGATAGTATAGTTGCCCAATCCATTATTTCACTATTACACGCCGCTTCCATCAAAGGAACCATTTCTATAGTGAAATTAGCGGAATTGTGCAACCCCCACAATCTACACATCATTATCCCAGCATAACAATAAGGAGAACATAGAGAATCAACAGAGTACTTACCTGAAGATTCATGCTTGTGTTTTGCCGGATTTTGCCTCCAATCCCGAATGGGTTCGGATTCAATTTCGTTCTCATCTCGGAAATTTTCCAGAAATGCCTTGTTGTACTTCTTCTCTGGTACAGGAAAATGATACATTTGCCTCAAATCATTAGATTGAAATGAACCGAAGATTCTCCCATCTCTGGTGCAAACAGTTCTGTCTGTGATTGGGATTTCCTCAATTGCCCACCTCACTACATTCGTATATGGGAGAATTTATTCCCGAGCTGCTATCCGATGAAGGAAAGAGTCAGCTAAATCCTTTAGAGTAGCATCAGATTTTCTAGTGGTATCTATTGTGGCTTGTACTGCTGTCACCTTGGGTTCTTCGGCTTCAATCAAATTATAGGTACTTTGTTTTGCCGAGTCCTAGACATGTAGTGTCGGATATCAATCCTTTTCTCTTAGTTCCTGGATCAACGATGAGTTGTCCTGTGGTTGGCGAAGCGAAAGCGATTGCAGTTTTCTTAGACTTCTTCTCCATTCTGCTTGAATCTATTGCTTTGGAAGAGTTCTGCACAGGAGTGAAAATAAACGTAATACAGAGAATTGGTAGCACAAACCAAATATGAGCGAGATATATTGATCAATGCACGATGATGGATTAACTTAAAGTGGCCACGGATACAATCTGTGAAAAGATTTTTAGACTTACTATTTCATTAAATGGCTGTTAAAACCTGCCAATCCTTTAAATGCCCATCATATCGCTTATTGGCCGAATGATTTGTTTAAGCGTGCCTTGGATGTTTTGGCGGTTGAGCGCAGGTGAATCGCTTTTGGGAAGATAAGGCCTTTAATACGAATTAATCGTAATATCCCTGCTTTAACATTTCTTTGAAATTCGCGCTTTTGGCTTTATCGCAATCGGTCGTCGGGGAAAACTTAAATCATTATATTGGTTCCTTTTGGAATCCCCGATTGCCGATAGCGATATCGCATCGCATCGGGAGTATTAAATGAGCACTTCGAAAATCATGCATGGTACATCCCCGATCACCGATAGCGATATCGCATCGCATCGGGGCGAAAGGAACTTTTGTTATGCTAAATCGTTATTGCCGATATTCGATAGCCTTTTGCGTGTTGTCGCGTCGGGGAAAACCAATGGGTCTTTAAGTTACGTCTCCTTTGTCATTGCGACATGCGATCTTGCGATCGCTTTATCGTAATAATAAAAGATTAATCATTTATATATTATAAGACCAAATAATTTGTTTATCAAAAAGGTTTTGTAATGTTTTCATTTTATTTTCAGACCTTTTTGAATAATACTAAGTTGATACCAATTAAAATAAAAAGGGACCCATTTCATATTATAGTTTTGAGAATAAAAATGATATGAAATGGGGGGTTGTTGTAGCGCACAACAATTGGCGATTCGCTGGAAGAAGAAGTTATCTCTGAAAAGTACGGAAATACTTAAACTTTTTCAAAATAGAAATCTCATCAAAGGGGAAAATTCTAATATAACTAGGTATATATGCATTCCAAATAAAATGAAACTATCTTTGTTAATTTACTCTCTTGTTTAAAATTAGATACATTCTAAGTTTTAAATTGGCCTCTATTGGTTGATAATGATAAAATAGAAAACCTTTCCAAATCAGCTTTTAGAATTGACTCTTTTGTCATAGGTAGAGCCTCTGCTGCCAGCAAATTCATAGTTTCGACAGGGATACCTTTTAACTATATTATTGTCCATTGTCCCATTCATTTCAGAGTATGATTAACAGAATGAATTCAAAACATGCTTTTCACATTTTACATTTCTTTTCTACTTTTCTGTTATTTTGTAAGATGAAAATCCATTGTCCTGGTTTAGTGACCAGCTAAGTGACAATTCCATTCACTGGTAGTAATTTAACCGAACAAGCTGGCTCGTGATGAGACCCCTTGTCTTATAATTCTAAGCCATTACCCTGTTTTGGTATGCAGTATTGGTAATGCCGGTTAAACTATTTCCCTATGATCATGGTAAGCAGGCTTGTAATAAGACCTCTTATCTTTTATATCAAATATTTTAGAATTACACTCTGAGTAATCATAAGCTTTGGTGAGTGGGATGGACAATTTTATCCTTAAGAGTAAATGGATGACAAGGTAAGAGTTAAAGATGCTGAAGTTGGATTAGTTCCTATTTTGATATTGATAACCTTTTTTTTTGTGACCAATTTGAAAACATAAAATGATTTACAATATTTCCAAACTTTGAGAAGCATTCACAAAACTTGAAGTGTGGTTTCAGAATGAAATTATACCTAGTTTCCTAGAAATTATCCCTTTTGTTTAAGACTTCTATTATTTTAAAAGTAAATATCAACACTACTTCTTTTGAACAAATTTTAAGTACAGCAAAGGTCAATGGAAGATACCTCACACTTTATTTTCTAATGGTCCTACAAACTACAAAATTCTATTAAACTAAAAAGGAGAAGGGGTTACCTCCTCAATTGAAGAATTTTTTTAAGATAAGGCCATTAACAGGGAGAGAATCTCTCAAACCTGATAAATCTTGTAATATGAAGGTCGAATGGCCTATCTTCTCACAGATCTGAAATGGCCCAAGCCACATCTTCTGGAACTTGGTGTGTTTTCCTTTATCTTCATGGGCTTTGTCCCATTTCAGAACTAAATCACCGACTTGAAATTGTTTTGAACTAGATGGGGCTGAATCAAAGGATGACTTGATAATTTGCTGATGTTTTGCATGAATAACCTTGGCTTTTTCTCTTTTCTCTTCTAATTTTAGAGTTTGGTCATGTCTAAGTTGAATGGAAGAGGAAGGGCTTTCCTCAATAAATTGAACTAGGGCTAGAGAAGGAAGGACAAGATTTGTTGGTAGCACTGCTTCTTTTCCATACACGAGATTGAACGGGGAAGAACCTATGGAAGCCTTTTGTGTTATCCTATCAGCCCATAGTGAAAATATTAAGTATTTGTGCCATTTTTTATGATTCTGTTTGATAGTTCGCTTAATAATTTTAATCAGATTTTTATTTGTAGACTCTGCTAAACCATTACCCTGGGGATAGTAATTAGCAGAATATTTCAATTTAAATCCTCTTTTAATAGCGAAATCAAACATAGCATTGCCTAAGAAGTAAGATGCATTATCAAAAACAAGAGCATTTGGGACACCAAACCTGGTAATGATGAATTGATCTATGAATTCAATAATTGCCTCAGAATTTATTGTCTTTAAAGGAATTGCTTCAACCCACTTAGTAAAATAATCAGTAGCGATAAGGATATACTTATGCTGTTTGGAAGAATGTGGAGTAATTTCTCCAATGATGTCCAATCCTCATTACTCAAATGGTTGTTCAATGTTGACTGGTTGCAAAGGGAAAGCTAGTTTTCTTTGTCTTCCACTAGAATTTTGACAATTTCGGCATTTCATTACATATTCATGAGCATCTCTAAACAGAGTGGGCCAATAATATCCAGCATGAATGATTTTGTGGGTTGTTGTATCAGCTCCAAAATGTCCTCCTGCTGGTCCATCATGTAATTCCTGCAAAACCTTTTGTGCTTCAGGTTTTTCTAGGCATCTTAATAAGATTGAATCATAATTTTGCCTAAAAAGCACATCATCAATAATTGTGAAATTTTTTGCTTTTAATCTAATGGCCCTTTTGTTTTTGTAAGACAGGTTAGGAGGTGCATATCCATTTTTCAAATAAAAGATTAAGTCAGCATATTGTGATTCAGAATCAGTAATACTTATCTGGTTGATCTCTTCGGTTTGATCTGTATCACCTGATTCTTGAATGTTGGATGCTCCTGCCAATAACCTGCAAAAACCTTGGCCTCTAACAATCTTTGCTGGTTTAATTTCTAAGTCATATTCTTGAAGTGTTGTAACCCAATTTGCCCTTTTTTCACCTAATTCCCTTTGGATTAATAGTTGCATGACCGCAGTGAAAGGAACTATAACTTTTGCATGGGCTTTTAAAAGGAAGGGTCTGTAATGTTTGACAGCTTTATATACAGCAAAGGCTTGTTTTTCTACTTCGGAGTAATTCAATTCAGCACCCAGAAGATTTGAACTATAGAATGAAATGGGTGCTTCAAAATTGTGATTGTTAATCTGTGTGAGTACTGCTGCATAAGACAAATCGGATGCGATAGTATACAATGTGAAATGATTAGAAAAATTAGGAGTATTTAAAGCGGGGGCATTGATTATTGATTGTTTGATTAAATCAAACGCTTCCTTTTTTGCTGATCCCCATCTAAAGACTGAATTTTTCTTAATCATAGTTTGAAGTGGCAAAATGATTTGAGAAAAGTCTGGAACGAATCTTTTGACAAAATTGATTTGGCCTAAAAATGACTGCATGGATTTTTTATTATGAGGGAAAGGGATTTCAGAGATTTCTTTGATCCTGTCCGGATCAATATAAATGCCATCTTTAGAAACAATAAAGCCTAAGAGCTTTCCTTGGTCAAGAGCGAAGAAGGATTTTTTAGGTTTAAGTGAAATACCGTACCTTTTGCAGCGTTGAAAGATTTGATTTAAATCATGCAAATGACTGGATTTCTCTTTAGAAAATACAGTAATATCGTCTAAGTAGACAACTATTGTTTTGTTAATCAACCCTTTAAAAGCTATATCCATCGCTCTTTGGAACGTGGTTCCTGCATTAATAAGTCTGAAAGGCATTTTCTGATACGCATACGTTCCCCATTTTGTTCTGAATGTGGTTTTGAGTCGGTCATCAGGATGGACCAAAACTTGGTTATATCCTGAAAAATCGTCTAAAAAGGACATCAACTCAGAGCCTGCCACTGATTGGAGTATCTGCTCCATCGTAGGTAATGGGAAATTATCTTTTAGGCTCGCCTTATTCAAATTTCTGAAATCTATACAAATCCTGATGTTGCCATTTTTCTTTCTGACAGGCACCATATTGGAGACCCAGTTTGAGTGCCGCACGGGAAAAATAATCTTAGCTTTCAAGAGTTTATTGAGTTCAGATTTTATTTGACTCTCTAAGTTCAGATGTATTTTTCTCGACTTCTGTTGAATTGGTTTTTGTTCGGGAAGCATTGGAATGGTATGCTGGATGATGGATGTATCATATGTCTTTAAATCGTCATATCTCCAAGCAAAAACATGTTTATTTTTCTGTAACAGTCTAATAAATGCTTCCTTTTCTTCCACGGAAAGTCCCAATCCTAAATTAATGTTTTGAGGATTTTGCTCAGTGCCAAGGTTTATCAATTCAAACCTTAAGGTGGAACTTTGGAGCTTTGTATTGGTTACAGGTTTAAACCTGTCTTTAATATCATAAAGATTCTCAAGTTTCACCAGAGGCTTTGGGATTGAATTTTCCTCGTGTTTACCTCTCATTTGAAGGTCATGCTCATTTTCCTGAATGATTTGATCATCATAGGACTTTTCGGAAGTTAAAAATTGTCAAAATGTCTTCATCATGGTTGAATACTCTCCAATTAGTGACATTGTCAAGAATCGATGGCCTAAAAAGTAATTCTACTGAAAATCTATCTGGGCTATAATCTTCGGAAGGTAGGAGCTTGGAAGCAACATTGGCTAGCAGGTCGGCTGCTGAATTTTGAGACCTGGGAATGGAAGAAATATTGAATGCCGAAAAGTGGGAGGTGAGTCCCTGTACCAGCGACTGATAATGTTTGAGATGGCTAGAAAGACAATGAATTGTATTCCTTACCTATTTAATAATAATTTCAGAATCTCCAAACACTTTCAAATATTGAACCTTGAGGCCAATCGCTTTATATAGTCCTTGGACTAAGGCTTCATATTCAGCTGTATTATTCGTGCATTCAAACTCTAGCCTACAGGACAACATTGTTTTTTCTCCCTATGGGCTAACCAAAATACATCCTGCTCTTGAGCCCTCGCTAGACTTAGACCCATCGAAATATAGTGACCAAAATAAAGAAGTATTAACAATTTTATTTACAGTTTCCTCAGTATCATTAAAACATCTTGACCCATCTGTTTGTGAATAATTTTCGATCTGAGATGTAGAATTGTTTACTGAGAAAGGAGATGGTTGGGCAGTGAAGTTGCCAAAGAATGACTCAGATGAATAATTCCCCAAAATGTTGTTATTAAATGCTATTGGTTGGTTTTCTTGTTCAAATTCTATAACTGTATGGGTCATGTGTTTTTCCCGATCGACTTTTATTTGATTTGGCTTTCCCTTATAGGGAAGCCACATATGGGACCAATCGGTAGAAATATACCCATGGAGTTTTTCAGACCAATCCCTACTCAATATCAAACCATAAAATTAAGGTATATCAGCAATTAAGATATCAATTCTTTGAACTATTCTAGGATCAACTGATAGCCTGATAGTTACTGAGTTGATTTCCCCTAAAACCTGTACTTTAGTCCTGTCCAACTGCACAATATGAATAGCAGACTTTTGGGGTTCAATGTTCAATTTGGAACAAACTGAAGCTGGCATTATGTTAGAGGATGCCCCTGAGTCAATCAAACAGTTGTGCAGATTTCTATTGTAGATTTCGTAGGTTAGAAGGAAAGGTGGAGTATGAGAATTTGATCTATTTCCAATCAGAACTGCATCAGTAGCCTCGACCATACCAGAAGGTGGTTGACCTGCATCATTTTCAGCTTTAGCACTGGGAAGGGGTGAAGTAGGAACAACATTTAATTCTTTGAGAAGCAATTTTTGCTGATGTTTCAATTTACTAAGTTCAAACATGGTAATGTTTGCCTTAGTCTTTTTCATGTCATCAACAATATTGTAATCCATTGAATCAGACACTACCAATGTCTTAGATGTTGACAGAATACTTGAGGTTGAAGGTTGGTTTTGTGGAACTGTTACAGGTGGCCTCTTTGGGGGTACCTTTTCCGTTGTTGTAGTAGCACCTGCACTCCTTTTCTTTGAAGTTTTCTGAACAGGTTCGGAGGTACTTTTACTCCTAGAGTGACAGGAAACGCTTCTTGTTCATTTTCTGTATCGGAGTTAGGTAATATGAAATCCGACATTCCATGACATTCAAAAATTCCCTCTTCTTCATCAGTTGGTGAAGCTGTTTCTTCTTCTCCTTCTTCAAGATCTGAATCTACATTAGATATAACATTCGGTGGTTTTGATTCAGTTTTCTTGTAATTCATAAAGGGCCTTTTGGTTGAGGTTTCAGCTACTTGTTTTTTGATTTCAACCATTTCATTTGACATAGTCTTGAGAACCTTTTGTAGCCCCTCCATGTCATATGGATCTTTAGGGGTTTTCTTCTTTGAATAATCTTTAAAAGAAACTTTTTTGGGTTCTCTATCTTCAAGAGCAGCTTTCTTCTCTAGAGCATTAATACGTTTCTCCACAGCAAGTGCTTCTTTCATGTTTTCAGCTAAAGTTGGTTTTCCAGCCCTGTCTACAAAAATAGCTATATTGGCAGGTAGGGTAGTTATATACCACTCGCTTCGGATTTGCTCACTTGTTTTGGAGGCCGTTGGGATTTTATTCAAGAGTTTATTGAATCGTGCATTAAATTCTTTAATTGGTTCCCCATGCTCTATCATAAGATTGGAGAGATCATTTATTAGTGTAGCCAAAGACCTATCATCACCATACTTAGTAAGAAACTGTTCTTGGCAAGTCGTCCAACTGGTAATGGAACCAGAAGGCAAGGAAAAATACTAGAATCCTGCTGATCCTTGCAAAATATAAGGGAAAAGCCTAATGACAACATCTTGCTCCGTTACTCCCTTCAAATTAACTGCCAACATGAAGTTATTAATATGTTCCTCAGCTTGTGTTCATCATCTGGATTAAACTTGGGTAGCCATTTCTCAGGTGCATCAGGTAATGCATGCAATGGAGCAGGCATGTTGACTGCACCAGGCCTGGTCCATGGATCTGCCATTGTAACCGTAGTAGTGGATGATACTACTGTTGAACTTCCAGAAGTCTGGGAAGGAGTTGATATTGAGGATTGCGCAGGTTGGGATGTTGAAGTTGCTAATCCCTGATGAATAACAATATGTGATGAGGGAGTGGATGGTTGACTTCGCACTGGGGAAGGTGAGATGGAGGATGTGGATGAAAGTTCTTCACTGTCAGATCCTTCAGTGTTTTTCTTCGCCTTTTTCCTTTTGGGTAAAGGGAACTTAGTAGGTTCAATACCGAGCTTTCCACTCTGAAGTCTGGTGAGAGGGTGAGGTAAATTGAACTGCGAAGTCGCACTGCTTTGAGATACCTCAGATTTCTGTGGTGATATCGAGAAACTCTGAAGTTTATGGATAAGAGACTGAACTTCAGGAGATTCAAGACTTAATTGTTCTGGAGTATGGTGGGTTTGAGCAGTGGTAGTTGATTCCTCTTCTTCTTGTTTGGATACTGGAAGACCAGCATGCAATTGGGAAGAACGAGGTGATGTGGAGGGAGAATTACTCTTAGAATGGTCTGTAGATTTGGGTTTGCTTTCCATTCACAGTTGAGGCCCTCCTTCTAGCGCCAAAAATGTTGATGCCCCGGAAATCATTGTATCAACATTGGGGGATAACCACCCGGTCCAGACCTTAATACAGCTCCTTTTCCGTTTGGAATGGTGGCTCCGACTGGGGATAATGGGACCAGTTTCCCAGTAATGAATAAAAGGGGTGGATGAATGATTGATTATCTAATCTAACGATAGGTGAATAATTTAATCTATCAGCAAAATAAAAGAACTACTACTAATCCCGGGAACTATTGTTCTTTGAAATGTAGCGCTTGATGATCTTTGTCTATTGACAGGCATATAGATGACTCTATCTAATAAACATAGACATTTATTCGTTCAAGGATTACTTTGTTTAAATAGTTAAACAAAGTGATTAACACAATATTACTACACTTATCATTTATATTATCGATACATATATGATCAAAAGGAAAGCATACTGTAAACATCCAATAGTGGAAGGAATAAAGAATGCTGTTTAAAACACATGCATATATCCGATAATAGCAAAAGCGATCAAATGCCAATTCATATAAAAAGAATGAACTCAGACATAGATAATAGTACCATATGAGCTGCTAATCACTCACAATATCAATCGCTATTTTAAATTCTTCTTCTTCGGACTCAGAGGTACTTTCAAACAAAGACAGTAGTGCACATTTTCATAAAAGCTTCTTTGTCAAAATCAGAATGATTGGTCCAGTTTTATAAAAGAATATGCTTGAAGTACAGTAGTGCAACTTTAGGCTTTAAGTCATATACAAAACTTACGACCCTTTCCAAATACATGAAAGGGTCTATAAATACTTAATTAAGCTAACTACCTATGAAACTGAAATCCTACTTAATTGGTATCAATTGATTTTGAATATCTCCTTCACAGCAATATGGAAATCGGCGGCATGAACCATCATTTAGGCTGTTTGCCTTTAAACCTAAGTTGGAATATCGCAAGCATTGGATCCACTTTGGGTGGTTTGTTGAGGCTAGAATTCAGTTGGGCAGCATAGGTGGCATCCTGTATATCGAGAATGATATACCCGATTCAGGGAAAATTTTAAGAATCCCCCCTAAATTTATAAATATAATAAATGGGCGAATCTCCATGGTATATAGGAAAAATGGAAGGCGATTTTATCAATAATATAATATGTATATATAATTTTTTGGCGAATCTCTCACCAGGCATGACGAATATTTTACTCAATTATAAAATCTTGTAAGATCTTGGCGAGTCTTTCACTAAATAATAAAACTTTGTAAAGTCCTAGTGAATCTTAGCATAGGCTACACGCTGGTTTAATTCCCCCATTTAAATAGGCTACATTCCAGGTGAATACCATGGGTCAATACCATGTGCCATTTTGGTGAATACCATGGGTCAATACCGTGTGCCATTTTTATTTTTATTAATTCTAATATTAGGGTTAATAATGGTTTTTTGCATGGTATTAATAACAATCTAGTCCATGGTATTTGTCCCATAGTATTTTGGCCATAGGTTTCACCTAAATATAACCCATTTTTTGAGTGTTCGTAAATATAAGGTGACTTATGGAGTAAATATAAAAAAATGTTTTATTTGTTTACCATATCTCTCGTTTATTTATATTTTTATTAATTTACCATACCTCTTTTACAAATATGGTATTTGGCCCATAGGATTCACTTAAATAAAACCTCTTTCTTGAGCCTTCATAAATAGAACGAGGGTTATGGACTAAATATAAAAAGAGGTTTTATTTATTTACGATACGTCTAGTTTATTTATATTTTTATTTATTTACCATACCTTTTGAGTAAGTATAAAAAGACATTTTATTTATTTACCATACCTCCACTTTACTTATATTTTTATTTGTTTACACCCTTACATGTATATAAGGTGACTTATGGAGTAAATATAAAAAATGTTTTATTTATTTACCATACCTCTCATTTATTTATATTTTTATTAATTTACCATACCTCTTTTATAAATATGGTATTTGGCCCATAGGATTCACTTAAATAAAACCTATTCTTGAAAATGGGCGAATGGAAGGTTGTAAGTCCTAATTTCAAGGGCTAAATTTACCTTTTTTACCCTCTCCCTTAAAATAAGGTGGGCTATTTGAGGTGATTTGTAAAAATGTACTATGATACAAAATATTCGCCCACTAAAAATTTAAAACCCCTTAATTTCGCCAAAGGGGGAACATTTGCCCCTAAAATTATCCTTGACCCGATTGCATCTGTAAGGCATTTGAGGGCGGCTCTCTGGCTGTATGGTTTGACTAAGAAGAACCAATAGGTGTCCCATGTCAAACTGTTAATTCCTGCGATTAATCTCCCATTTTTCTCTAGTTCCAGATAACATGACTGCTCCAATGTTTTAGCCGCTGTCAATTTACCTGGAGTACATTGAGAAATCATGTTAGACAAGTAGAGAGTATTATTAACCAATTCAACCAAATTACTTGTGGTTGATTTGCATCTTGAAATTGCTCTCTCTGCTTTCATTAACTGGGACTGCCATTCTGTAAATAATATCTCCTTATGTGATTCTAAAATCTTTGGTAAATTAGCCGCTTGTCCCTGATCGGTATCTTGCCACTCAAGAAAATTAGTTAATGTTTCATCGGCTTGATCCAAGTCTGTTCTAGCTTTTTCCGATTTTTCACTTATTGATGTCGTCAAATCGCATAATGGTTCCATCTGGGTGATTTGTTGCCATAAAAGCTTTATCTGTGTTATTAATGCCTTGTTTATCTGTAATGCCTCTGCTCTGAATTCAACTAGTTGTGGAAGATTCTTTGTTTTCTCTAGCTGGGCTGATAGTTGAGCAATTTGCTCATCTTTTGACTTCAGCATTTGTTCATTCGCTACTTTCAGTTGTGCCAATGCCTCAGACAGCTCTTTCTACTTTTGGACTGCACTGTGATCAATCCTCTGTTTCTCTTCCTGCAATTGTTTAGTCAATTGATTATTTATTTGTTGTTGTGTTAACAATTGTCGTTCTGCTTGCTCCGCCTTCTGCTGTGCCTCTGATAGTTGTGCTTGTAGTGAAAAGATCTCCTGGTATTTTGTTTTTAATAAAATACTCACATCTGATGCCTTGTCTATTGTCGCTGCCGAATAGGCTCCAGCATATTGTGATAGTTTTGTTAGGTCATTAGAGGGGTCAAATTCCTCTTTCCAAACCACGTTGCCTGTCACTGTTTGTTCTAGGAATAGGGAAGGTTGATCAGTCCTTCTCCTCTTCCTCTGTCGTTTTACCAGAGCTTTGTGTCTTGGGCTATAGAAGACATCTAAGGGAGGAATTTATTCTATTTTCAAAATAATCTGATCGGAGGGATCCTTTGGGATTATCTCTACTTCTTTCAAACTGGGTAGGCCGCTGGTTCCACTTGGAACCTGTTTTGAAGTTGTCTCCTGTGTATCAGCCGCTTTTGATGTCTCGGCTTCCTTAGAGCACTCAAGATTGCTGATAATTGAGTCGAATTGCTACCATTCCTGGAGCAATTTCGGGTCAATTTGAGTATCTACATTCACCTCTATGCTGCTCTGTTCCTGCTCTTTCGTCTGGGTTTCCTCTTGTCTTTTCATATGCACTTCCTCCTGTTCTTTTGATGTAACAGGAGGTTCCTTAGTAAGTCGCTGTTCAAGCTCGCTTGATTCTGTTGTTGGGGTTGTTGCTAACAGATCTAGAGGCAGAGTTTGCAACCTCTGTTCTCTAAGTCTGTTGAATTCAACTAACCCGTCATCTTTGTATTCCATTCTAGCCAGCGATTTAACTTGGGACATTGACTCAGCTGAGGAGAACAGGTCATCGAACTTATCTTCTTTATGATCAAACTTTGTCAATTTGGCCTGTTCAAGTGCATTATAGGCGATTTTGTTTGGATCAAATCGCCTATTAGGGAGAGTTGCTAGAGTTAATGCCTTCATCTTTTCAGCTTCTTTCTCTGCATGTTTAAAATCATGCAAAGTGTAGACACCACATCTCAGAGGAAAAGAGGGCCAAACCTGCTTCTTATTTTTCTTTAGAGTTTGTGTAACTCCTTCGGACATAATCTGATAGGCTATCTCCCTAGCCAACAGTTTATCGGGTATGTACAAAGGAAGGACATGAGGTTTAGCTTGGCTACCGAAAATTCTTATATAAGTAAATTTTTCCTCTCCGAACCATCTTCCTATGGATGTCAAATCGACCCCTGCTTGGTAGGAAATCTTAGGAGCAGGTTTATCAAAAATAGAGTAATGAATGGGTAACATAAAGCCATTGCAGACTTGGTATAAATGGTGTTTATAGTAAGTTTTCCACAACTTCTGATGGTATATGTGAATGGGCATGGGGTCTTGTGAAGTCCACCTCCATCCAAGCACAGGAAATTCTGAATTAAAACATAGGGTGTCCAGGATATAAGCACTGTAGTAGAGTGGGGGAATAAGCCTTTCAGTGACGCGGGTTTTGCTTCTAAAATCAAGAACTGTTGTTGCTAGCTTATCTGACAGTATAGTTGCCCAATCCATTATTTCACTATTACACGCTGCTTCCATCAAAGGAACCATTTCTATAGTGAAATTAGCGGAATCGTGCAACCCCCACAATCTACACATCATTATCACAGCATAACAATAAGGAGAACATAGAGAATCAATAGAGTACTTACCCAAAGATTCATGCTTGTGTTTTGCCGGATTTTGCCTCCAATCCCGAATGGGTTCGGATTCATTTTCGTTCTCATCTCAGAATTTTTCTAGAAATGCCTTGTTGTACTTCTTCTCTGGTACAGGCAAATGATACATTTGCCTCAAATCATTAGATTGAAATGAACCGAAGATTCTCCCTTCTCTGGTGCAAAAGGTTCTGTCTGTGATTGGGATTTCCTCAATTTCCCACCTCACTACATCCGTATATGGGAGAATTTGTTCCTGAGATGCTATCCGATGAAGGAAAGAGTTGGCTAAATCCTTTAGAGTAGCATCAGATTTTCGAGTGGTATCTAATGTGGCTTGTACTGTTGTCACCTCGGGTTCTTCAGCTTCAATCAAATTATAGGTACTTTGCAAGTAGTTTTGTCGAGTCCAAGACATGTAGTGTCGGATATCAATCCTTTTCTCTTAGTTCCTGGATCAGTGATGAGTTGTCCTGTGGCTGGCGAAGCGGAAGCGAATGCAATTTTCTTAGACTTCTTCCCCATTCTGCTTGAATCTATTGCTTCGGAAGAGTTCTGCACAGGAGTGAAAATGAACGTAATATAGAGAATTGGTAGTGCAAACCAAATATGAGCGAGATATATTGATCAATGCACGATGATGGATTAACTTAAAGTGGCCGCGGATACAATCTGTGAAAAGATTTTTAGACTTACTATTTCATTAAATGGTCATTAAAACTTTCCAATCCTTTAAATGCCCATCATATCGCTTATTGGCCAAATGATTTGTTTAAGCGTGCCTTGGATGTTTTGGCGGTTGAGCGCAGGTGAATCGCTGTTGGGAAGATAAGGCCTTTAATACGAATTAATCATAATATCCCTGCTTTAACATTTCTTTGAAATTCGTGCTTTTGGCTTTATCACAATCGGCCGTCGGGGAAAACTTAAATCGTTATATTGGTTCCTTTTGGAATCCCCGATTGCCGATAGCGATATTGCATCGCATCGGGAGTATTAACTGAGCACTTCGAAAAGCATGCATGGTACATCCCCGATCGCCGATAGAAATATCACATCACATCGGGGCAAAAGGAACTTTTGTTATGCTAACTCGTTATTGCCGATATCCGATAGCCTTTTGCGTGTTGTCGCGTCGGGGAAAACCAATGGGTCTTTAAGTTATGTCTCCTTTGTCATTGCGACATGCGATCTTGCGATCACTTTATCGCAATGATAAAAGATTAATCATTTATATATTATAAGACCAAATAATTGGTTTATCAAAAAGGTTTTGTAATGTTTTCATTTTATTTTCGGACCTTTTTGAATAATACTAAGTTGATACCAATTAAAATAAAAAGGGACCCATTTCATATTATAGTTTTGAGAATAAAAATGATATGAAATGGGGGGTTTCTGTAGAGCACAACAGGCAGGAATACACAAATTTGGAGAGGAAGGTGAGCCTTCCTTTCCCAGATTATGCAATGCAGCCTTGGTGAAGATAGAGTCTCGATAAAGGTTGGCTCGACTCACCGATGGGAAACTGAAAGAAACTAAGACAGTCAATGCATGGCGAAACTAAGTGATAGTATAAGTGATTGACAGCACATGCAAAACATGAATGAAAGATTCAACAAGCATTCAAATAAATCAAACAAATAGTACTCACATAAGAGAAAACATAAAAAGCGTCAGAAATGCAGCAGAAGGCATGGGAAGCGGGCTTACCCCAAAATAGTTGATTTGAATGTGTTGATTTCTCCTAGATGTGATGTAGGGTGTCAAGCTACAAGGTTGATGTGAGGAATGATCTTTGTAGCATCCATCTGATGAGTTTTGATAACATCGAGGTTGTGATGCGCATGCCACGAATCTAGGGGAAGCGACAATTGGTCGGAGGTTTCTAAATTGCTCCTTGCATGTAACCTCCAACTACTAAACATAGATCCTTGAGACAAGGGATGCCTTTGCATGCTACCTTGGGAGGAGCAACCTATGCGTAAAATTCTGTTTTGCTCCATCCTGGAGGGAACTGGTCAACTCAATGGCACATGCAAGTGGCTATTCGACTGCTTGAAGGAAACGCGCATTTTTGGCGGGGAGTTGGGCTAACTGCCCAAGAGATTTATGCCATTTTTGGATGGAGCAACTCACTGCTGCCAATGTTTGCGCAAATTCTGGGTTGAGTAGGCTTTCTAGGGAAATTTGTGCAAATCCTATTGGGAGTGTTGGCAGGCAAGATTGTGCAATCCTAGAGCCCAGCAGGGTGCCAGAAAGGATTGCACAATTTCTTGAGGGAAGTCTGGTTTCCCTTCAGAAATGCACAATTTTCAAGGGGAAGTTGCTTAGCCTACAACTGGACCAATTCCGGGTGAACACCTATGAGGGGAATGGATCAAGCTATGACGGACAGGTTTCCTTTGTGCAAGAAAGACAATGAAGCTTGTGAACTCGATGAAGCAAGGAAAGCTGCTATGAAGGTTGGAAGGCAGGCTCCAAAACGAGGCTAAGGAAAAAAAATTAGCATCGATGTAGCTGCTACAATACTTGGCGACACACTGGTAGAAATCCAACTCTCTGAATGGACCTTGTTCGTGAAAAGCAAATCTAACACCTCTGGAAGTATTGGTCACCTCTCAGCTCATACTGGCTTCACAATAGCTTGATTGTAAGATGTAGCATCTGCCAGACTCTTGGTCGTTTGACACACATTCCAAGCCAAGGCAACACATTTGTTTCGATTGGGGTTGAGGGGTATATAGGTGCACAAGTAATATAGTAGTCAGAGTCTTAGTTCCATCTCTGGTGTTGCTCCACTACCAGCAGGCCTGGACAGTACCCTGTTGGAGTCACATAGGAACATAAGCATGGCTCCACTGCCAGCGAGCCTGGTCAGTACCCCGACAGAGTTACTTCCATCACCTCCCTATGTAGGAATCCTTTCTCTTCTTTCGCCATATTCATTATTCATTTTGAATTTTTGACTTTCCATTTTTTTCATTTTTCACTGTGCATAACACTTATTCATTTCAGAGGTAGAAGGGGGATCTCGACTTATTGAGAGAAGAAGAGGTTGTTCCAGTAGAGAAGTAGTTTATTGTATCTCTCACATGCCCGTTAAGGTTTCCCCCCTTACCTTACTCTACGTGACTGAGCTGACAAGGGTTAACCCAAAAAAAATCGACTAGAGAAGGTTACACTAGTTAAGGCACAAGCATTGTGTTTACACCAAGGTTCACTTCGAAAAGTACGTATTTTCCTTCGACGTATCATGGAATAAAAGTAACAAGATCATCATACAGATGCAAGATGATAGATAACCAAGTAGTGATAGTTGTGCAAGCCCTCTAGTACTTTACCTAGCTCTCTTCAAGAGTCATACATGGTTTCGTGCAAAACTAACCTATGAGCTAAATAATTGAACGAACTAACAACCAACAAAGCAATGAGAGAGAAGAAGCAAAAACAAAAGAGAAGAAAGTAAACAAGCAAGCAAACAAACAAACAAGCAAACAAAACATGTAAGCAAACAAGCATGCATGCAAACAACTGAAAGAAAAAACTACTCCTACTCCTACACTAACGGTACATGGCATTGATCATTTTAAGTGATACTTCAAATAAAACCACCAGCACATGGGTAGACCCACATTGGTGAAGGCTTGGTCCACATAAAGCCTAGTTGTGTGAACCAACAAGCAAGAAAGATATAACAATGAAGACAACCACACGTCGTAATTTAAAGTTCCCACAGACATAAGTGAGGGCATGTGCATGACGAGGAGTCTGTGGACTTATCATGTTTCTATGTTACACTATGTGTAAATTTGAAGCATAAGCACACTCTTGACTGTGACATGAAAGCAAATGAAAGAAACAAATATAACTTGTGTCGTGCATGAGTGCTTGCAATGTAAGAATTCTCCAATGCATGAGCAATGGGATCATGTAGTTCGAGTGGAGGAAGTAAAATTTGAGTGTTGGAATGATCTTCAGTGCATACAGATGAGTGATGAGGAGCCTTGAGTGTTTGAACAATTTCCTGATCAGAAGTGAGACTAACCTCAGCATCGTGAGGGCCTAACAAAACCATCAGCTTGGGCTGAAGTGCCTTGATGTTGTGTAGGGTTTCGACTTCTTTGATAGATGGATCTTTGTAGACCAATGGCTTGGATGGATTAACTATGAGTGAATAAGAATCGTGATCAGATGATGAGGTGAATACATCACGACAACCAAGATCATAAAATTCAGGATGTTGATCGGCATCCTCATGGTTTGACGAATCACACAGAGCATAAGATGAGGAGGAAGGATTTTCACCCTCTGCATTTCCAGAAAAAGCAGATTTAAAATCAATTGGATTTCCAATGGATGATTGGTCCTCTCCGTTGTTGGATGATGGGCCAAAATACGGTGTTTCCCACGAATGATCAATAATGGATGCATTTGTGGATGAAGACACACATGTGAAATCATGGATGGCAAGTTCACCAACGATATTAGGAAAGAATGGAGGGGGCTCAGACGGAAGGGAGTCATCCTTTGCCAGGTGTTGATGCTCAAGCTCCCACTCATACTCTTCATGAATGACAACACATGCTAGTTGTGAAACACCAACTCCGTCAGTGGGTTGTTCCTCGTTCACAACAAGTGAAGAGTCTAGAATGGACGAACATAGGACAACATCATATGGAGGAACACCTGGGTGCGAAGAAGGAGGTCATAGAAAAGAATGCATATGAGGACTCAAAGGACGCACAACCAAATTTGCATGAAAATTGAGTGAAATGATGTTGGGAGGATGTGAAGGATGAATAGGTGTGTGAGCATGATCCTCAACATCACTGGGCAGTGGTAGAGCTATTGAATAAAAGGAAGGAAGACAGTTACTTGAGACAGTGCCTGCTTCCACGGCTCCATCAATGAAGAATGTTGAGCGAGGCTTGATCTCAAACTTTCTCTTGAGATGGGCAGATTTCTTAAGGCAGTACTGGAACTAATCCCAATGATAAGAAAATTTCATCGTGATCCTCGAATCTTGAAACTGCAAGTCACAGAAGTGCTACCAAAAATCAATAATGGATTCATGTGGAGTCCTTGATTGTTGTAATAGTTCCTAGTCAAGATGGTCAGGATCAAAATGATACAACATTTCTTCAATAAGATCACAAAAGTGCTCAAATGAGTGTATGTTGTCAGCCGGTAGGCTGAGCAACCAGTGAAATGGAGATTCATGAAGTGTGTATGTGTTGACAGTGTTGGACCTGCCAACATGTCAAGGGGATCTCCCCAGTAAGAAGACCAAATTAGGCCACAAACCATTTCGTGTAGGAGTCCTAGCAGTGGGTCGTAAGGTAATGCCTTGACCGTGGTGTCGCAAAGAGGCAAGTAGAATAACTCTGTCATCAGCAAGGGTGTGACTGATGTAGTGAGTCAAGGAAGGTGTATGAAAGGTCCCAACACTTCGAAGGGGGAATGAGGTGAAGGTGAGTTCCAGGTTGAAAGAGATCAGTCCCAACTTGGCTAGGAACACACAACACAAAGGAAATACATAGCTTATGGTGGAGCAGTCCACTCGGATGCTGCAGTCACATCATACAAGGTAAGATAACACGTACAACACTCACGAATAAGACTGAGATGAGTGTGACAGTTATTATAGAAAGGTTGAAGTGAAAGGTTTGTCTGATGTTCGGCAGAGCAATCGACACAAACAATGACAACATTAACAACATATGCAACACATTAACAACAAGATTGATATAATTGCATGTGAATCAGTTCATATAGAAGTATGTAGGTTAAACAACACATTGTTGGAATTATGATACAGGTGTTGTCCTTGATGGAAAATCAAACAAATGTCAGTTCACAGTGAAACAGGTTAAAAACAAAGGATTACATATCAAACTTCAGAGATTGAAGAAAGAGAGTGGTTTAAGAAGTATATGCTAGTTCACTTTGTCCAAGTAGCATATACATGCGGGTTAACAGAACAAAAAGAACATATATGTATACACACACTTTAACAGAATGAAAAGCGCGTATGGGATGGAAAATCACGGTTTTGGTCCAAGGTATTGGTCCAAGGTATTTGGACCGAGGTATTTGGTCCGAGGTATTGGTCCGAGGTATTTGGTCCAAGGTATTGGTCCAAGGTATTTGGTCCAAGGTATTGGTCCTAAGTGGTTTTGGTCCGAGGTATTGAGAAAGGCCTAAAACTATATAAGGAGGAGAAGATCATTAGGCCAAGGTGTGCAAGTATTGAATATCTTATGAAGTGTTAGATCAAATATGCAGGTTATGGGTTTTTGATGCTTTGCTTCATCTGAACTAAGGATGCACCTATGTGGTTGATGATAGATGACAGATCGGGATCATAAGACCTAAAATGAATTATCATTATGTGGTTTGATCATGGATAGTCTAGATCTAAATACTGACGCATGTTTTATTCTGTAAATGTTATGATCTGGGTATGACTGAAGTCTGGAATAGCTATGAAGTTTTTAAGTTAGTATTTGCATATCTGTACACTGGTTCGCTTTGGTAAAAGCACGTATACATGCTGGTTCGGCACATCGAAGTAGCATATACATTATGAAATATGATGTTTGAAGTTGCAGTTGATTCTGGTTGTTGATGCAGAGTTCTGGGTTCTGCTTTGTGTTGTGGTGACTGTATTCTAGTGACAGTGTTATGAATGTTCAGATTAATTGATTGTGATTTTCTTAGTGATGATGGGTTTTTAGTGATTGATTCAGTTGTTGTTGATTCAGAGATTGATGATTGAGTTTCAGTGATTGGTTGATGCAAATGTATTTGATGGTTGTATTGCAGTGGTGATTGATTCTAAGCTTCAATGTTATCGATGGGCCGAGTATGAAAATTGGATGAAATGAGGCCTTCAGATTATGGTGGTGTTCAAGGAGTATCCAGTCTAAAAATTAATGAAACGTGGTCCCTATAGGAAGAGAGAATGTCGTACCCTTCTGTAGGCCAGCGTCTATGTACTTGTAAATGGATCGTCTAGTTCAATAGCCAGGGGGTTGGAGCTCCCTTCCAATAACAATTGGAAAACAAGTGAAGGTTGGAGCCTTCTATAGGCTAGCACCTACGTACTAGTAAATGGATCGGCTAGTACAAGATCTAGGAGGTTGGAGCTCCCTTCCAGTAGTAGCTGGAAAATAAGTGAAGTTTGGAGCCTTTTGTAGGCCAGCACCTACGTACTAGTAAACGGATTAGCTAGTACAAGAGCTAGGGGGTTGTAGCTCCCTTACAGTAGAAGCTGGACAATGAGAGAAGGTTGTAGCCTTCTATAGGTGGGTGCCTATGTACTGGTATGAGTCTGCACCAGTACAAGATTATAAATAGGTTTTTCTTCTATTAAAAGAAGACAATAGCAGGTGGTTTTTGTCCCACATTTGGTTTCCACCTTAAATCTTGGTGTTCATGTGTGTTGCTTATGTGTGATGGTTTATTCTGTTATCACTGAACATGGTTACTATTTATATGGTTGATGAAGTATTAATGCATTGATTAAAGATCAACATATGATGAATTAACTGAATTATAATTTTGTTGGATATACATTGGTTGCTTTAAAGACAGTTGCGTGTACATGCGAGTTACCTTGACTAAAGTAGCGTATATAAATTTGAGTATGAAAAGAAAAAGTTATTTATTTGTAAATACTAATTCATGCCCCCCTTCTCAATATTATTTCCAACAATTGGAATCAGAGCAGGTCCTTTGGCAGAAGCTTGATTGCTTGAAGGAGATCCGTAGAAACAATGGGAAAGAAGCTAAAGATGAAAGCACCTTAGAAGAAGAAGACATCTCAAAGGAACAGTGACAACAGGGGAGACAATGGGCCATCAGTAGGAAGCAAATATTCATATTTAGGATCACCTCAGATTGAAGATGAACAAGAAAAAGAAGTATCAAGTACAATGTTTTGGTATTCTAGTGATACTTTTCTCTGTTCAAGAAATGTTGAAGATATTGAAAGTGATCGTGAAAGAAACATAGAGGTGGAAGTTAAAATACTTGCAGATAAAATCAGAGATCAACAAGATCTATTTAACAAAAGGGAGTGTGCCTTCAGAGAAGAAGTTACTAGATTAAAAGCTCAGTTGGAGGAAGGAAACAAAGTAAGGAAGCAATACAAGGAAAAGGAAGATCAATGTCAAAAGCTACAAGATGAAGTGACATCATTAAGAAATGAAGTAAATGAAAATAGTACAACAATCAAGAGACTTAAAGATAGATCCAATTACCATGAAAGTCTTGAAGCTAAGATCCTCTCTCTAAAAGAAGATCTTGAAAAATCAAATAAGCAGAACGAAGAACTACCTCAAGTAGATGAAGAAAAAGAAAATGAAATCTCAAATTAAGGCAACAAGTGGAAGAAGGAAGAAAGGTTGAAGAAATCATGAAGAAGTAATATCTTGAAAAGGAAAAACAGTATCAAGTTGAGGTATATATCTTTAAAACTAAATTAGAAGAAAAGGATAAATTGTTACGATTTCAAGATAGCACTAAGATTTTGGATAGTATTCTTAGTATTCAAAGGTCTCCTACCATCAAAAATGGCTTTGGTTTTCATGAATCTGTTGAAGGTTAATCTAACTCTCAAGATGAGGCAAGGAACTCTAATGCCAAATCTGAAATGCTCAACAAGGAGATGAGAAATAAACCCCATCAACAACCAAGGAAAGAAAGTCTTCAAAGAAAATATTTTACTCCTAACTATGGAAGAGATAGTCGGTTATTTCCTCCGATGAATAATGTTGAATGTTTTATATGTCATAATTTTGGACATGTTGCAGTGAGATGTAGAAGTAGAATGGGTCAAGAACGTCGCACAAAAAGATCACCAGCTTCCAGGTACTTTAAGGGATATTGTTTTTCTTGCAATATGTTTGGTGACAAAGCCATTGACTGCTATAGAAGTAACATGAAACATGTAAGATGTTATGCATGTAACAAGCTTAGACTTATAGCAAAGGAATGCAGGAGAAAATTTTGGGCACCATACCAAAAGGAGAAAACATCATTACACTCGAAGATATGGAAGAAGAAGAAAGTACAACTAGAAAGATGTGGCATAGCATAGTGTATAGACATAAAAGACTCAACAGGAGCTGAAAGTGTGAAACTTCAGTTTTTTAAATCTCATACACAATTTTCATGAAGACAAGTCACGTATGTACGTGAGTTCAGAGCTGCACAGTCGCATATATGTTGGTTTGAGGAAAAAGCAGTGGGACAAGGGGTCTGATATGGTTCAGTCTGTTAGAGTCGGTCTAGTAGCCCTCCATCAGCGATCAAAGCTCTTTGCATTTGCATAAGTAGGTGTCTCATCAGTGTCATCTTATTGCATTCCATTAGGCATGCCATAACCCTGATGGAGGAGCTGGTGTCTTTACTCCCCTCTTGGCACTGCTGGATCAAGTTGTTTCAGTCAATAAACTATTTCAAGGTTACTTGTTTTGTCTTGAGGTCAAAATTCTAGGTCTAGGGTTTAGGTCCAATTTGTCTTCAAGGTCATGTCTCTAAAAGTCAATAAATGCCCAGCAGGTCAGAGGGATGATTATCAAAGTGTTTCTTTAAAAGATTTCATCTTGTACAGCTAATTTTTACCTTGGATTTAAAAACCCTGTTTTTAAAGACAAGGTCATTTTTCTCATTTTTGTAAAAAGTTGTAAAAATTCAAAAGTCTTCAAAAATCAGCATGCAGCCTTGGTCCCCTTTGCCAAGATTCCTCAGAAGCTATCCCTGCAAAAATTTTCAAGAAAAAACATCAGTTCAACCAATTTCAGGACAAAAGGAAACCATAAAGTCAACAGCATTCAAATTTTGAAAAAGTGTCATGATAAACATTAGAAAGAGGGTTTTGAAATGAAATCAATTTAAAACAAGAATATAAAGCCTCACTCTCCCTCCATTAGTCTTCATTGTGCCTCAAAGCAATAGAGAGAATTGTGTTGAAGAGAATTTGGGCGAATTTGTGAAGTCTGAGTGCGCGCGACCCATTGAGACTGGCGCGCGACCCGTTGGGCGAGCGCGACCCATCAGAGTGCCTTTGCCAGTGCAAAAATTACACGGGCGCGACCCATTGAGGGCGCGCGACCCGTTGGGCAGTGCGCGCGACCCGTTGGGGATTTCTCCACAGAAATTTGCCAGTGAGCTGCCAAACGACCCCAGAATTTTTCAAGCTTGCAGGTAGGCCTCCCATCATCAAGATTATTATTTGCTAGAGCTTGAGAATAGCATGAGAATATTTTTAAAAAAGCCATCATTTGCAAAATAAGGACTCCATGTGCATTTTCTTAATAATGTCAAAGTGCTAGGGTTTGTTTTGCTGTTTTAAGGTCATCCTTTTCACTCCTATTTTTTCCTACATTTTCCTACATCCCATTTCTTACTCCCTTATCATTTTTATTTAATTTCCCTACCAAAAATACTAAAAGCCCTAAAACCCTACCCCTATTCCTAAAAAAGTCAAGAATCAAACCCTAAACCCTACCTCCCATAACATCCTTGCAAATGAAATTGTATGATGATGTATATGTCATGATTCTTCCCCTTAACTCCCTATTTCATATATTTTTCCCAATTTCCCTTCAAAGTCTCCCTTCCCTAACATTTCCCTTGTGCTATTTGTCCCCTTGAAACAACATCTCAAACAGTTAAAACAACAGATTTTAAAGCAGAAGCAACAGTACATTTCAGCCACTTTGCTCCTGAAACCATGTCAGAAACTGAAACCGATTATGAGCAAAGTGATGACCATGAGTCAGCCTCAGAGTTTGAGGTACATAGGAGGCCTCACAGGGGTGGTAAGAGCGGTCACCATAGGAGAGAGGAGCCCACCTCTTTGACCAATTTGCAGGCTTGTCCAATTGCAGTCACATGTTTCCGCTATCTGTCATGTTATGAGTTTTGCGAGAGGATCTCTCAGATTCAGCATCACAGGGAGTTGGCTCGCTTGTTTGTTTTTCATTTGCATGATGGGCATGTGAACCTTGCAGGGGTGGATTTTACATTGACACCCGAGATGATTGCTCAAGCAACAGGGATACCTAATGTTGGAGAAGTGTGGAACAAGCGCAAAATATTGGACAGTTTTCAGTACGAGCCTTACATTAAACCTGCATTTATGAGACACTTGACAGGTGTATTTCCTTTCAGATTTTTGAGGAATGAGTATGCTCCTTTGATGAGGCTTATCATGCGCTATTTCACCTGTGAGGGCAGATTTTCACGTGTGTATTCATACCATATTCGCTTGTTGATGCATTTCACACGGGTACGGATGATGAACATCCCTGTTTTCTTGTGCCAGAATATTGAGAGGATGGTGCCCTTGATGCAGAGGAAAAGCCCAACACAACAATATAGGAGCCTCTATCATTATGGTTTGATCCAGCTTGTGGTCATACATCAGTTGGCTCAGCATGGCATCCCATGGGAGGAGTTTATCTCTCGTGAGTTTTTCACAGCACCACCACCACATCCTGAGATTGTTCATGAGGAGGGAGGACCATCACAGTAGCATGATATCCCTGAGACTAGACATGTCAGCTCTCCTCCATTGGTCACCTATCAGAGAGGCCACAGGGCTTTATTTGCAGCAGCTCGGCGAGTATTTTCTCCACATCAGGTGGAAGGGGTCTCGCCTTCTTCATCAGCTCAGCGAGTGTTATCTCCACACCAGGTGGAAGGGGCCTCATCTCCGATAGCAGCACAGGTACCAGAGAGAGGCAAGCATCCCAAGATTGATGAGGGGCCATCAGGTGTTCCGGGCATAGAGGTTGTTGATCTTGACATCAGTTCTCCTAGCCTAGAGTCAAAGGAGATCATTCAGCACCTAAGAGCTGAAAATGATTCATTGCAGCAAAGATTGGAAGGGGCACAATGGACGATCACATATTTAGAGCAGCGCAACAAGCAGTTGGAGGATGAGCACACTCTTGATGAGTTGCGGAGGATTCATGACGACCGCAACTTGGCTCGAAAGAGACCCGGCGATTTGGTACTCGTTGAGCGAGATGCTATGCTTCTCCGGGTCAATTCTCATTTGGAGAGGTTGCTGGCCAAGGCCAACCAAGATAAGGACTTGCTCAGGAACATGAAAAATCATTATTGGGCGCGGATGCACGTATGCAAGGCAAGAATGAAAGTGCTCCAAAGACGATTGGCCAAAGCACAAAAACGAAGGAAAAGGCCCGACCCCCTCCACATATTGGCTGAGGCTTCTTTGAAGGAGAATGATACTAAATAACTGAACTCCAGCACAAATTTCAAAAAAATTTGAGCATTTTGGGTCATTTGTGATTTTTCTGGCAAAAAACAGGTTTTCTCCACCAATGGGCGCGCGACCCTTTCGTTTGGCAACTCCATTTTGGGAAAACTCCGCATTTCTGGATTTGTCATGAAAATTTACACTTGCTCAGCCATTGCCAAGAAATTTCACCAAGTTTTGTGCCTCTATAAAGTCAAAAAACAAGCAAAAAATGACTTTCTGCCACATTTTTGACACACAAGAAGCAGTCTTGGGAGATTGCAATTTTGGAGGGGCAAATGACCACCAAATTTAGAAATTCCACTTGGGTTGGAAAGTATACATCCATACCTTTCCAACAAGCCCACTTTAGCCTCATTTGGACACCTGGAAGTGCCTCAAAAGTGGCTCCAAAGGCGCGTGACCCATTCAGGAATTGCGCGCGACCCATCAGGCAGTTTGCACAGGAATTCAACCTACAGCTCAGCAAAACGCAGTTTTGACTGGATTTGACTTTTTGGAGTTTATTTTCATCCTCCCTGTTGTAAATGATGTAATTTTATGATATTTTGATACTTATTTATCTCTTCTAGAAGATTCATTCATAAGATAGGCAAAAATTTAATGAATGAATTGGTTTCCTAGCTTATAGAGGCAAGTTGTTTTGATTGCCTAGTTTTCAGTGCTTAGTTTAGAATTGGTTGAAACAGCTCCTAGGATAGTGAGCTCAACCCCTAGAGGCAGGGAAAGATTTTATATGGCCTATATTATGTACTTTCTTGCTCATTTTCATGGTTGGACTCTTGAGGGATAAGCTCTATTGTATTACTCATTGTATCTCTGCAATTTTTGGCAAAGGAAGACCAGGGTTTTGCAGTCCTTTTTGGGATTCTTGTGGTCACATGCATTGATGGTGTGTTTCTCTTTGTACTTGTAAGTGTGTTATGTGAATCATTTCCTTACTTTTCCTTCTGCAAATTAGGCAAATGAAGTGTTAAAGTAGAATTCATGACTGTCATGCTCTGCTTTTAAGTTTGCTTAGTATTTTCAACTGTTTAAGGGGAATTCAAGGTTATTGCTTGCTCTCCTTAACTCCTCACCGGTCATTCTCATCCATCCACCTCTATCAAAGGCATCAATACTGTCTCCTACCTTGCCCCAAAGAACCCCCTGCAAAAACTGTGTCCAATCCCCGCACCCAAAATTGCCTTTCCCCAACTTTCCACCAAAATTTTAAAACTTCCAATTCAAACCTTTTTTATCAGTTTACTAGTCTAAAATCAGTGTTTCCTTATTGGTTATCTCGCCCGTTGAAGATCTTTACCAAGATATACTGGAGAGAGCCCTCTCCTGCCCCGTAGGGCTAGCTACGAGGCTAAGTGGTTTGATGTTGCCTTGGAGTTTGCCTTTCTCAGCCTGAGGTGAAATTTCAAGCCCTAACACAGTCATTTATCAAATATCTAATCTATTTTGATTGATGATGATTACAATCTGCTAATAATATGTAGAACTGCTCTTGGCACTCATAAGTTTTTGATGACTTGATGTATATCTGATTGATGATGATGCCTTGATGATTCTAACTAATATTTGTAATGATCATATACGGCAGTGAATAAATGACACATATTTAGTGGGAGCATATGCTTCTAATAAATGAATTATTGGCATTATGGTACATGAAGATAACTATATTGCTTTATCCACATAGTTGTTTGATTCAGGTGACTCATTTGATGATGGACACATACAGGCTATTGATCTTGATGTTGCTAACAAATATTGATGCTGTAGATCATGCATAATGTATGATAGTTACTAATGAATATCATGGTCTTGTTTAGATTATTGGTCCTTATCATAAATTTAATGTATATCATTGGTAACCCCACTATGCATGGGAAGGATGATGTAATAATTGCTATTTTCAGTCATGTATAAACATTTGGTATATCCACACATGGTTGGGTGGATGAGTCAAATTTGGTGTATCCCCACTTGGTTGGGAGAGTGATGTATGTATGAGTCATTGGTGATAGAAAGGTCATACTGACATAGTTGAGTTATAGAGTCATGATTTTCTTTTGGAAAATATTTTTTTAGACTCTGCATGTGCTCACGGGGAGCATGGATGGTTTAGTACATCTCAAAGGGGGAGCCTAATCAGAGAATTCAGAATGTACTCAGGGGGAGCATGGACAACATAATGAATATCAAAGAGGGAGAATATCTTGGTCCACCCTTTGCCCTTGATGTCAAAGGGGGAGAGTAGCTTGGTGTTGTGCTTGCCATCAAGTCTAAAGGGGGAGATTGTTGGCATTATGATATAGGTGTTGTCCTTGATGGGAACTCACACAGATGTCATTTCACATTGCAACAGGTTAATAGAAAAGGATTACCGATAAGACTTCAAAGATTGAAGAAAGACAATGGTTTAAGAAGGATACGCAAGTTCACTTTCTCCAAGCAGCGTATACACACAAGTTAACAGAACAAAAAGAGTGTATACGTATACACACACTTTCACAGAAGGAAAAGAACATATGGGATGGAAAATTAAGGTTTAAATCCAAGGTATTGGTCTATGGTATTGGTCCAAGATATTTGGTCCGAGGTATTGGTCTGAGGTATTCAGTCCAACATATTGGTCCTAAGTTATTTTTCTCTGAGGTATTGAGAAAGGCCTAAAACTACATGAGGAGAAGATCACTAGGCCAGGGTGTGCAAGTATTGAATATATTATGAAGTGCTAGATCAAATATGCAGGTTATGGGTTGTTGATGTTTTGCTTGATATGAACTAAGGATGCACCTATGTGGTTGATGATGGATTGGGATCATAAGACCTAAATTGAATTATCATTATGTGGATTGATCATGGATAGTCTAGATCTAAATAATGACGCATGTTTTATTCTATAAATCTTATGATCTGGGTATGACTAAAGTCTGGAATATCTCTGAAGTTTTTAAGTTAGTATTTGCAGATCTATATGCTGGTTCGATTTGGTAAAAGTGCATATACACCCTGGTTCGGCACATCAAAGAAGAATATACATTATGAAATATGATGTTTGAAGTTGCAGTTGGTTCTAGTTGTTGATGTAGAGTTCTAGGTTCTGCTTTGTGTTTTGGTGACTATATTCTAGTGACAGTGTTCTGAATGTTCAGATTGATTGATTGTGATGTACTTCAGTGATCAGGGGTTTTCAATGATTGATTCAGTTGTGGTTGATTCAGAAATTGATGATTGAGTTTCAGTAATTGGTTGATGTAGATGTATTTGATGGTTGTATTGCAGTGGTGATTCATTCTGAGCTTCAATGTTATTGATGGGTCCATTATGAAAATCGGATGAAATGAGGCCTTCAGATTGTGGTGTTGTGTTCGAGGAGTATCCAGTCTGAAAATTAATGAAACATGGTCCCTGGAGGAAGAGAGAAGGTTGTAACCTTCTGTAGGTTGGTGCCTACATACTAGTAAATGGATCGGCTAGTATAAGAGCCAAGGGATTGGAGCTCCCTTCCAGTAGCAACTGAAAAATGAGTGAAGGTTGGAGCCTTCTATAGGTCAACACCTACGTACTAGTAAATGGATAGGCTATTACAATAGACAGGGGGTTGGAGCTCCCTTCTAGTAGCAGCTGGAAAATAAGTGAAGGTTGGAGCCTTCTCGAGGCCAGCGCCTACGTACTAGTAAACGGATCAGCTAGTACAAGAGCTAGGGGGTTGTAGCTCTCTTCCTGTAGAAGTTGGAGAATGAGAGAAGTTTGTAGCCTTCTGCAGGTAGGTTCTTGTGTACTGGTATGAGTTTCCACCAGTACAAGATTGTAAAAAAGTTTTTCTTATGTTAAAAGAAGACAGCAACAGGTGGTTTTTGTCCTGCATTGGGTTTCCACCTTAAATTTTCGTGTTCATGTGTATTGCTTATATGCGATTGTTTATTCTGTTATTATTGCACATGGTTACTGTTTATATGGTTAATGAAGTACTCATGCACTGATTAAAGATCAACATATGATGAATTAACTGAATCATAATTTTGTTGGATATATGTTGGTTGCTTTAAAGACGGTTGCGTGCACACGCGAGTTACCTTCACTAAAGTAGCGTATATAAATTTGATTATGAATTTTTTTTTTTATTGATTTGTAAACACTGATTCAACCCTCCCCCTCACAGTATTATTTCCAACACACATATCATTAAAGAAACCAAAGTTGTCCAACTACAATAACAACATATGCATCAAAATGTACTGGCTCTTATTATATAAAGAAGTGTAAGTCACAATCATACAATACATCCACGTAAACCTGCTAGCCCCAACAGTGGAACGTTACAGCCACATCTACCTGCTCCTCCAAAGAGATGTACTAGCTCCATGTAGTGGAGAAGCCAAGTCACATTACAATATTGTCCAAGCCTTTTTAAAAAGTCTTAGTAGAAGCTTGGTTGACCAAAAGCTTATACAATGAGTTATGAGGGACTGTTTATAGCAAAGGGTGGGGTGACCCTTGACATTCCCCTTTGTGGAAGTTCAACTACCCTCTTGACTCTTCACCTACTCTATGATTGTTACATCCAACCATTGACACTTGATTTACACTTGACATGACTCAACATTACAATGCACATGTACTCATGTGAGACAACATGGCTTGAGCAAGCCTTGAAAGACATCACTGACACTCGGTCTGTTGTGATGAGACCAACTCTTTGATATGCTTGTGATGGTGAAGGTGTTGAGTTGATGCCAACATTTGTCATCTATGATGGTGTGCATGCACCTCATGGTGACATCTTGCTAAAGAAAACCTTGCCTCCATTGCAACTGGTGCATTGGTTCACCCCATTTATCCAACTCATCTGCTAACATGAGAATGGTCTTCTTGGGTATGGTTGAATCGGAAACACAGTGATGCATAGTGTCTGTGCTGATTTTCAAGTTTGTGTTTGTAGTCCTGCACATGAACTTGCCGAAGTACATGTTCAACCCTAGTTGGAATTACTTCTTGTCTTCGCCTTGGTGAGTGTGTTGAATGGGTTATATTGCATCCTTTTGCTCAATGACATGCATGCTAATGAACCCCTTGCATCCAATCAACAACACTTCTCACCATGTCTGTTGTCTATCAGCTGCTCGGATGGATCTTTAACTTGTACAAGCATAGTTTCATCCGTGAGTTCATGTTGCGCCCATTGTTGTTCTTGCTCCTCTTGTAACTCATTTGTATGTCTATGCAGCTTCATGTTCTTCGCGAGTTGTTGCTTCAGCACATGGAACTCCTTCTTTGTTCCATATTCTACCTTTGCACGATCTTCATGTTGCGTCGTCAGCTCATAGCCTAAGTCTCCAAAGTTTCCTTCATGATGAATAGATCTGCTTGATCTTGCAACTTTGTTCCGTCTTTGTGTTGTTAACAACTTTCCTCTTGCATTCACTACATTCGGTATGCTGCCTTCAGTTGTTGTTCATGATGTTGCTTGTTGTGATGTTGTTGATTGATGTCCATGTCTACGGACAACTTGATGTTTTCATGACTAGGAAAGTTCATAGACACTTCATCAACTGCATCCCTAAGCATGCTCTGAACGATGTCTTCATGTCTGCTCTCTTGGAAACCATTGTACTTGTATTGCTAAGAGGCAGATGAACGCCTTGCATACTTGGAGACATGGAAACACTCATGACAAGCAATTTTTCAGTCGAAAACCAAAATGAAGATGAGAACTAACTTGAAACATACCTAGGTGCATGATCATGAAGGTTGCACAATTTCGGTTGGGAGGTCAGGAGACCGGCTGCCAAGACCGCACAAGGCACAGTCTGGGTTGGCAGGATACTCACTGACTGCTAGAACTATGCAATGCATAGTCCAGTCTAGTTGCTGAGTGTTGGGATTGTGCAATGCACAACCCAATCTGGTTACTGAGTGCTAGGATTGCGCAATGCACAATTCCAGCTAGGAAGGACCACTGGCCTAGGGACAGATTTGCGCAATTTCTTGGGCCAAGCATCCATTGTCCTCTAGAAATGCACAAAATAGTCTTGGAGGCTAGGGCTGGGCAAGAATGTGCAAATCTGGAGAGGAAGGTGAGCCTTCCTTTCCCAGGTTGCGCAATGCAGCCTTCGTGAAGGCAAAGCCTAGGCCAAGGTTGGCCCGACTCGCCGACAGGAAACTGAAAGTGAGTAAGTCAGTGAATGCATGGCAATGCTAAGTGATAGTAGAAGTGATTAACAATGCATGCAAAACATGAATGAAAGATTCAACAAACAGATCAACATGCATGTCAGTGAGGCAGTTTGCCAGTTGGGCGAACGTCCATGCAAAACAGTTTCATGCATGTGACAACAGTGAGATAGCAAAGAAACTGAAACAAAACTAGGAAAAGCTAGTATACATGTAAAAGACAACAAGCATTCAAAGAAATCAACCAAAAAGTACTCCCACAAGTGAAAACGCAAAAAGTGAAATAAATGTAGCACAAGGCATGGGAAGCGGGCTTACCCGAAAACAGTTGAGCTGAATGTGTCGACTGCTCCTAGATGTGATGTGGGATGTTAGAGCTGCAGGTTTGATATGAGGAATGAGCTTTGCAGCATCCAATTGATGAGTTTTGATAACATTGAGGTCATGACGTGCATGTCACGAATCTAGGGGAAGTGACACTTGGTGAGAGGTTTCAGAATTACTCCTTGCATGCAACCTCCAACTACCAAACATAGATCTGTGAAACAAGGGATGCCTTTGTATGCTACCTTGGGAAAAGCAACCCATGAATGTAATTATTTTCTGGTCAATCCCGGAGGGAACTGGTGAACTCAGCTACACATGCAAGAGACTGCTTGACTGCTGGAGAAAAATGCGTATTTCTGGCTGGGAGCTGGGCTGGCTGCCCAGGAGATTTGCACAATTTCTAGGCAGAGCAACTGACTGCTACCCAGATTTTCACAAATCCTGGGCTAAACAGCCTGCTTTTGGGAAACTTTGAGCAAACCCTTCTAGGAGGGTTGGCTAGAAGGATTGCGCAATCCTAAAGCCTAGTCGGCTGTGAGAGAGGATTGCACAATTCCTGGAGGGAAGGCTGGTTTCCCTCTAGAAATGCACAATTTTAAAGGGGAAGCTGCTCAGCTTGTAGGTAGACCAAGTCCTGGTAAGCATCCTATGAGGGAAATGTATCAACTGTGATCAACAGGCTACCTTTGTGTGAGGAAAACACATGAAGATCGAGTACTTGACGAAGCAAGACAAAGTGTTGTATAACTTTTGTAGGAAGGCTCCTAAATAGGCTAAGGAAAAATTTTGGAGGGTGGTTGTAGCTGTTACAACACTTGGTGACACACCGATAGAACTCCAACTCTCTCAATGGACCTTGTTCTTGAAAAACAAGTCTAACACCTCCGGAAGTATTGTTCGGCCCTCAGCTCATCTTGGCTTCACACTAGCTTGATGTAAGATGTAACATCTGCTAGACTCTTGGTCAATTGACACACATTCTAAGCCAAGGCAACACAATTGTTTCTATTGTTATTGAGGGGTATATAGGTGCACAAGCGATATAGTCATCAGAGTCTTAGTTTTATCTTTGGTGTTTCTCCACTACCAGTAGGCCTAGATAGTACCCGGGTGGAGTCACATAGGAACGCAAGCATGGCTCCGCTGCCAACAAGCCTGGTAAGTACCCCGGTGAGGTTACTTGCATCATCTCCCTGTGCAAGAAGCCTTTCTTTTATTTTGCCTTATTCATTTTTCATTTTTAATTTTTTAATTTTTTTTTTTTTTTTTTTTTTTTTTTTTTTTTATACTGTGCATAGCACTTATTCATTTCAGAGGTGGAAGAGGGATCCCGACTATTGAGAGCATAAGAGGTCTTTCCAGTAGAGAAGTAGTATATTGCATCTTTGATGTGCTTGTTAAGGTTTTCCCCCTCACCTTACTCTACTTGACTGAGATGACAAGGGTTAACCCAAAAACAATTTACTAGAGAAGGTAACACTAGTTAGCGTGCAAGCCTTGTGTTTACACCAAGGTTCACCTCGAACAGTACGATTTTTCCTTCGACATATCATGGACTAAGAGTAACAATCTCATCATACAGAGGCAAGATAATGGATAACCAAGTAGTGATACTTGTACAAGCCCTCTTGTACTTTACCCAGCTCGCTTCAAGAGTCATACATGGTTTCATGCAAAAATAACATATGAGCGAAACAAGCGAACGAAATAACAATCAACAAAGCAAAGCAAGAGCAGAAGTAAAAATGAAAATGAAGCAAGTAAACAAACAAGCAAGCAAGCAAAGCATGTAAGCAAACAAGCATGCAAGCAAACAAGCTTGCAAGCAAACAACTGAAAGAAAACACTACTCCTACTCCTACACTAATGGTACATGGGCCTGATCACGTGAAGTGATACTTCCAATGTAGCCAATGGCACATTGGTAGACCTATGTTGGTGAAGGCTTGGTCCGTGAGAAACCTAGTTGTGCAAACTAGCAAGCAAGAAAGATATAAAAATGAAGACAACCACACTTCATGATTCAAAGTGCCCACGGGACATAAGTGAGTGCATGTGCATAACGGGTAGTCTGTGGACTTATCATGGTGTTATCTGACACTATGTGCAACTTTGAAGCATAAGCACACTCTTGACTGTGACATGCAAGCAAACGAAAAAAACAAAGATAACTTGCATCGCGCACGAGTGCTTGCAATGTAAGACTCCTCCAACGCATGAGCAATGGGATCGTGTATTTCGAGTGGAGGAAGTAAAATCTTATTGTTAGATATATCTTGAGTGCATACAGATGAGTGATGAGGAGCCTTGAGTGTTTGAACAATTTCCTGATCGGAAGAGAAACCAACCTCAGGACAGTGAGGCCCTGACATAACCATCAACTCGAGCTGAAGTGGCTCGATGGTCTGTGGGGTTTCGACTTCATCGATAGATGGACCTTCATAGACCAGTGGCTTAGACAGATTAACAACGAGTGAATCAACATCATGATTGGATGATGAGTTGAAGAGATAAAGACAACCAGTAATAGAAAATTCAGGATGTTGGCTGGCATCCTCATGGTTTGATGAATCACATAGAGGGGTATATGGGGAGGAAGGATGTTCACCCTCTGTGTTTTCAAAAAAAGCAGATGAAATATCAAGTTGATTTCCAATGAATGATTGGTCATCTCCGTTTTTGGATGATGGGCTAACATAGGGTGTGTCCTGTGAAAGATCAACAATGGGTTCATCTGTGTATGAAGGAACACATGGGAAATCATGGATGGAAGGTTCACCAATGATGTTAGGAAAGAACAGAGGGGACTTGGACAGAAGGGATTCATGTTTCGCCAAGTGTTGGTGTTCAAGCTCCCACTCATACCCTTCAAGAATGATAGCACATGTTGGTTGTGCAACATCAACTCCGTCAGTGGGTTGTTCCTTGTTCACAACAAGTGAAGAGGCTGGAACGGACGAACACAAGACAACATCATCCAGAGGAACACCTGAGTGTGAAGACGAAGGTCGAAGAAAATAATGCATATGAGAACTCGAAGGACTCACAACCAAATCTATACAAAAATCGAATGGAGTGATGTTCAGAGAGTGTGAAGGATGAACAGGTGTGTGAGCATGATCCTCAACATCACTGGGTAGTGGTGGAGCTTTTGAATGAGAGGGAGGTGGACAGTCAGTTGATACAGTGCCCACTCCCACACGATATTGCGTAGTTCCATAAATGAAGTATGTTGTTCGAGTTTTGATATCAAGCTTCCTCTTGGGATGGGCATATTTCTTAAGGCAATACTCGAACCGGTCCCAAAGATAAGAAAATTTCATCTAGATCTTTGGAGCTTCAAACTGCAAGTCACATAAGCACTACCAAAAATCAATAACAGATTCATGAGGAGCCCTTTGTTGCTGTAATATTTTCCGGTCAAGACAGCCTGGATCAAAATGATAGAAAATGTCTTCAATGAGATCACAAAAGTTCTCAAATGAGTGCACAGTGTTATCTAGTAGGCTGAGCACCCAACGTAATGGGGATTCGCGAAGTGTGTATGCAAGCAGCAAACTGACCTGTTCATCATGAAACTCATCTTCCTCATAAATCATGAAAATAAAGTTATATAAGTGCTCAGGCCAGGCCACTTCGCCTCCACCATCATACGTGTGAGTGGACAAGAGATTGAAAATATTCCCCAAGATGGAGAGATCATCATGATTTGAAAAACACCTCGGGGGTAGAAGAGTGCAAGATAACATAAAAGATATGAAAAGGTTCAAAAACTGGATGAGAGGACCCAACTAGTAATCAGGCCCTCCTTCTAGCACAAGAAATGTTGACGGTGCTGGACCCGCCAACATGTCAAGGGGATCTCCCTGGTAAGAAGTCCCAATTAGACCTCACACCACTTGGTGTAGGAGTCCCAGCAGTGGGTCGTAAGGTAATGCCTTGACCATGGTGTTGCACAAAGGCAAGTAGAATAACTCTATCAGCAGCAAGGGTGTGAGTGATGCAGTGAGTCAAGGAATGTGTATGAGAGGTTCCAACACTTCGAAAGGGGAAGGAGGTGAAGGTGAGTTCCAAGTTGAAAGGGATCAATCCCAACTCGGCTAGGAACACACAACACAAAGGACATGCACAGTTTCTGGCAGAGTAGTCCACTCAGATGCAGTGGTCACATCATACAAGGTAAGATAACACGTACAACACTCACAGATGAGTCTGAGATGAGTGTGATGGATGTTATAGAAAGGTTCAAGTGAAAGGTATTTCTGATGTCCGGCACAATAGTTAACATGGACGGTGACAAAATTAACAACATATGCAACACGTTAACAACAAGATTCATATCATTTCATGTGAATCAGTTCATACACAAGTACATAAGTTAAACAACACATATCATTAAAGCAACTAGAGCAGTCCAACTACGATAACAACATATGCATGAAAATATGATGGCTCTTATTATATAAAGAAGTGTAAGTCACAATCATACATTACACCCATGTAAACCTGCTATCTTGAACAGTGGAACGTTACAACCACATTCACCTACTCCTCCAAAGAGATGTACTAGCTCCGTGCAGTGGAGAAGCCAAGGCCAGTTACAATAGTGTCTATGCCTTCTTCAAAATAGTCTTAGTATACAATGAGTTATGATGGACTATTTATAGCAAAGGGTGGGGTGACCATTGACATTCCCCTTTGTGATAGTTCAACTACACTCATGACTCTTCACCTACTCTATGACTGTTACATCCAACCATTGACACTTGACTTACACTTAACATGACTCAACATTACAATGCACATGTACTTGTGTGAGACAACATGGCTTGAGAAAGCCTTGCAAGAAATTACTGACACTTGGTCCACTGTGATGAGACCAACTCTTTGACATGCTTGTGATGGTGAAGGTGGTGAGCTGATGCCAAGCTTGGTCTTCCATGATGGTGTGCATACATGTTATTGTGACAACTTTCTGAAGCAAACTATGCCTCCGTTGTAACCGTTGCATTGGCTCGGCCCCTTCATCTAACTCGTCTGCTAACATGCACATGGTATTCTTGGGTATGGTTGAACCAACAACACACTGATGCATAGTTTCCATGCTGATTTTCAAGTGTGTGATGGTGGTCCTGAGCAATAACTTGTTGATGTTTAGCCCAAGTTGGACCTACCTCTTGTATTCACCTTGGTGAGTGTGTTGAATGGGTTGGATTGCATGCGTGCGCTCAACGACATGTATGTTGCTAAATCCCTTGCATGCGATCAACAACACTGCTCACCATGTCTGATGTGTGTTAGCTGTTGGGATGAATCCTTAGCTTGTACAGGTGTAGTTTCATTTGTGAGTGCATGTTGCACCCACTACTATTCCTACTCCTATTGTAACTCATTTTTCTGTTTGTGCAGCTTCATGTTCTTCTTGAGTTGTTGCTTTAGCACATGCAACTCCTTCTTTGGTCCATTTTCTTCCTTCCCGCAATCTTCATGTCACACCGTCACCTCATAGCTTAAGTCTCCAAAGTTGCCTTCATTATCAGTGGATCTACTTGATCTTGCAACTTTGTTCTGCCTTTGTGTTGTCAACAACCTTCCTCTTGCATTCACTGCATTCATTGCATTCGTTGTGTTTGCTTCTTTCAGTATGTTGCCTTCAGCTGTTGTTCATGATGCTACTTACTGTGATGTTGTTTCTTGATGTCCTTATCTATGAAAAACTTGATGTTTTCGTGAGTAGGCAAGCTCATAGACACTTGATCGACTGCATCCCCAAGCATGCTCTAAACTGTGTCTTCATCTTTACTCTCCTGTAAACCATTGTACCTATAGTGCTGGGAGGCAGATGAACACCTAGGATATCTAGATACATGGAAACACTCATGGCAGGAGATTTGTCAGTCGAAAACCAAAATGAACATGAGAACTAACTTGCAACATACCTGGGTGCATGATCATGAAGGTTGCGCAATTTCGGCAGAAGGTTGGGAGGCTGATTGCCAAGACTACATAAGGCACAGTCTAGGCTGCTGGGAGACTCACTGATTGCTGGAACTGCACAATGCATAGTCCAATCTAGCTGCTAACTGCTGGGATTGAGCGATGCGCAATCCCAGCTAGGAAGGACTGATGGCCTAAGGATAAATTTGCGTAATTTCTTAGGCCAAGCAACCACTGTCCTCCAGAAATGTGCCAAACAGTCCAGGAGGCTAGTGTTGGGCAAGAATGTGAAAATCTAGAGAGGAACATGAGCCTTCCTTTCCCAGATTGCGCAATGCAGCCTTGGTGAAAGTAGAGCCCGAGCCAAGTTTGGCCCGACTCGCCAACAGGAAACTTAAAGCGAGTAAGTCAATGAATGCATGGCGACACTAAGTGATAGCAGAAGTGATTAGCAGTGCATGAAAAACATGAAAGAAAGATTCAACAAATAGATCAACATGCATGGGCTGAGGAAATTCGGCGGTTAGGCGAACGTCTGTGCAAAATAGTTTCATGCATGCGATAGCAATGAGATAGCAATGAAAATTGAAACAGAGCTAGGAAAAGCTAGCATACATGTAAATGACAAGAATTGTTCAAAGAAATCAAGAAAACAATACTCCTACAAGTGAAAACACAAAAGGCGATAGAGATGGAGCAAAAGGCATGGGAAACGGGCTTACACCCAAAATAGCTGAGCTAAATGTGTCGACTTCTCCTAGATGTGATGTGGGATGTCAAAAATTCAAGGTTGATGTGAGGAATGAGCTCTGCGGGGTCTGGTTGATGAGTTTTGATAACATCAAGGTCATGAGGTGCATGCCACGAATTTAGGGGAAGCGACACTTGGTGAGAGGTTCCAGAATTGCTCCTTGTATGCAACATCCAACTGCTAAACATAGATCACTGAAATAAGGGATGCCTTTGCATGCTACCTTGGGAGAAGCAGCCCATGCATGCAAGTATTTTTTGCTTAGTCCCGGAGGGAACTGGTCAACTTAGCTACACATCCAAGAGACTGTTTGACTGCTGGAGAAAAGTGTTCATTTTTGGCTAGGATCTGGGTTGGCTACCCAGGAGACTTTCGCAATTTCTGGGCAGAGCAGCTGACTGCTACCTAGATTTGTGTAGATCCTGGGCTGAACAACCTACTACTGGGAAAATTTGTGCAAATCCTGCTGGGAGGGTTGGTTGTTAGGATTGCGCAATACTGGAGCCCAGCAAGCTATGAGAGAGGATTTCCCAATTCATGGAGGAAAGGCTAGTTTCCCTCCACAAATGCACAATTTTCAAGGGGAAGCTACTCAGCGTTTAGCTAGACCAAGTTCGAGTGTGCAACCTATGAGGGTAATGGATCAACTATGATCGACAGGCTCCCTTTGTGCGAGGAAAACATGAAGCTTGAGTACTTGACGAAGCAAGACAAAGTGTTGTGTAAGGTTGGTAGGGAGGCTCCAAAATAGGCTAAGGAAAAAATTCAGAGGGTGATTGAATCGCTACAACAGAATGCAAGCAACAAACCGACCTGTTCATCAGAAAACTCATCTTCCTCATGAATCATGGAAAGAAAGATATGTAAGTGCTCAGGCGATGCCACTTCGCCTTCACCATCATATGTGTGAGAGGACAAGAGATCGAAAATCTTCCTCGAGATGGAGACATGTTCACCATTCAAAAAAACCCTCGGGGGAAGAACAGTGCAAGACTCCATGAAAGATATGCAAAGGTTCAAAACTAGATGAGAGGACACTTCTTATCATTAGGACCTCCTTCTAGCGCCAGAAATGTTGATGGTGTTGGACCCCCCAACATGTCAAGGGGATCTCCCCGGTAAGAAGTCCCAATTAGACCTCAGACCATTTGGTGTAGGAGTCCCAACAGTGGGTTGTAAGGTAATGCCTTGACCATGATGTCACACAAAGGCAAGTAAGATAACTCTGTCAGTAGCAAGGGTGTGGCTGATGTAGTGAGTCAAGGAAAGTGTATGAAAGGTCCTAACACTTCGAAGGGAGAAGAATGTGAAGGTGAGTTCCATGTTGAAAGGGATCGGTACCAATTCGGCTAGGAACACACAACACAAAAGGACATGCACATCTTCCGGTGAAGCAGGCCAATCGGATGCGGCAGTCACATCATATAAGGTAAGATAACATGTACAACACTCATGAATTAGTCTGAGATGAGTGCAACGGTTGTTACAGCAAGGTTCATGTGAAAGATCTGTCTGATGTCCGGCAGAGTAGTCCACACAAATGGTGACAACATTAACAACATATCAACACATTAACAACAAGTTTCATATAATTGCATGTGAATCATTTCATACACAAGTACATAAATTAAATGACATATATCATTAAGGCAACGAGAGCAATCCAACTACAATAGCAAAATATGAATGAAAATGTGTTGGCTCTTATTATATAAAGAAGTGTAAGTCACAATCATACAATACATCCATGTAAACCTGCTAGCCCCAATAGTGGAATGTTATAGCCACATCCGCCTTCTCCTCCAAAGAGATGTACTAGCTCTATGTAGTGGAGAAGCCAAGGCGTGTTACAATACTTTCCAAGCTTTCTTCAAGATAGTCTTAATAAAAGCTTGGCTAACCAAAAGCGTATACAATGAGTTATGAGGGACTATTTATAACAAAGGTTGGGGTGACCCTTGATATTTCCCTTTATGATAGTTCGACTACCCTCATGACTCTTCACCTACTCTATGACTATTGCATCCAACTATTGAAACTTAACTTACACTTGACATGACTCAATGTTACAATGCACATGTACTCATATGAGACAACATGGCTTGACCAAGCCAGTCAAGACATCACTGATACTCAGTCCACTATGGTGAGACCAAAACTTTGACATGCTTGTGATGGTGAAGGTGGTGAGCTGATGCCAAGCTTGGTCATTCATGACGGTGTGCATGCACCTCATGGTGACATCTTGCTGAAGCGAACTCTTGCCTCCATTGCAAACGGTGCATTGGTTCGACTCCTTCATCCAACTCGTCTGCTAACATGCACATGGTATTCATGGGTGCGACTGAACCAACAACACACTGATGCATAGTGTTCGTGTTGATCTTCAAGTGTGTGTTGGTGGTCATGTGCATCAACTTGCTAAAGTACATGTTCAGCTCCAGTTGGACTTCCTTCTTTTCTTCCCCTTGGTGAGTGTGTTGAATGAGTTGGATTACATGTCTGCGCTCAACGACATGCATGTTACTAAATCCCTTGCATGCGATCAACAACACTTCTCACCATGTCTGCTCTGTGTCAGTTACTGGGATGGATCTTTAACTTGTATGGGCACAATTTCATTCGTGAGTGCATGTTGAGTTCACTGTTGTTCCTGTTCCTCCTCCAACTCATTCGTCTGTCTATGCAGCTTCATGTTCTTCCTGAGTTGCTGCTTTAGCACATGCAAGTCCTTATTTGTTTCATTATCTGTCTTCACATGATCTTCATGTCATGTTGTCACCTCATAACCAGAGTCTCCAAAGTTGCTTACATTACCAATGGATCTGCTTGAGCTTGCAACCTTGTTCCGCCTCTGTTTTGTCAATAACCCTCTTCTTGCATTCGTTGCATTTGGTATGTTGTCTTCAACTCGATTTCCTGATGTTGCTCATTGTGATGTTGATGCTATCATATCTTGATGTCCTTGTCTATGAACAACTTGATCTCTTCATGGGTAGGTAAGTCCATGGACACTTGATCGACTGCATCCCCAAGTGTGCTCTGAACGGTGTCTTCATCTCTGCTCTCCTGGAAACCATTGTACCTATACTGCTGAGAGGCATATGAACACCTCGGATTCCTAGAGACATGGAAACACTCATGGCAAGCAATTTGTCAGTTGAAAACCAAAATGAACATGAGAACTGACTTGCAACATACCTGCATGAATGATCATGAAGGTTGTGCAATTTCGACCGGGAGGTTGGGAGATTGACTGCCAAGATTGCACAAGTCATAGTCTGGGGTACTAGGATATTGAGTGACTATTGGAACTATGCAATGCATAGTCCAGTCAGGCAGCTAGCTATTAGGATTCTTCAATGTGTAATTCCAGCTTGGAAGGACTACTAGCCGAGGGATAGATTTCTGAAATTCCTTAGGCCAAGCAACCACTGTCCTCTAGAAATGAGCCAAATAGTCTTGGAGGTAAGTGATGGGCATGAATGCGCAAATATGGAGAGGAAGCTGAGACTTACTTTCCCAGATTGCGCAATGTAACCTTGGTGAAGGTAGAGTCCAGGCTAGGGTTTGGTCCGACTCGTCGACGCGCAACTGAAAGCAACTAAGATAGTAAATGCATGGGGACACTAAGTGATAGAAGAAGTGATTGATAATGCATGCAAAAAATGAATGAAAGATTCAGCTAACAGATCAACATGCATGTGGGTGAGGCAGTTCGCCGGTTGGGTGAATGTCTATGCAAAATAGTTTCATGCATGCGACAACAGTGAGATAACAATGAAAACTAAATTAGAGCTAGGACAAGCTGGAATACATGTAAATGAAAGAAAGTGTTCAAAGAAATCAAGCAAATAGTACTCACACAAGAGAAAACACAAAAAGAAATAGAAATGCAGCACAAGGCATGGGAAGCAAGCTTACCCCAAAACAGTTAAGATGAATGTGCCGACTACTCCTAGATGTGATGTGGGATGTCATAGCTCCAAGGATGATGTGAGGAATGAGCTATGAAGCTTCCGGCTGATGAGTTTTGGTAACATTGAGGTTGTGATGCGAATGCCACGAATCTAGGGGAAGCGACACTTGGTGGGAGGTTTCTAAATTGCTCCTTGCATGTAACCTCCAACTACTATTATAGCACCATTTACCACTCTTTATAGATCTGATGCTCTAATTATGGCATAGGGAAACCCTTCCTTGCAGACTTGGTACAAAATCTAAAAAACAATGTTTTATTCCCTATACACTACTTTGCCCTATTATAGAAGCCTGTACACGTGGGTCAACATATATCCAACCCGTGTACATATGTTAAAACACTTAAAAAAATTAAATTTCCTTAATTTCAGGCAGAGTTCACGGGTTTTACCTGTTACTCACCTCCTATTTCTTGTGGCCCAACTGTTTCCCAACTGAAAAAACTAATTTGGAGAAGTATAAATAAACCTCCATGGGAAGGCCTTAAGGGAGAAGATATGAGATATTGATACTATAGTGAGATTATCCATGATTGAGTCTGACGAATCCCTATGCCTCCTGCACTCCCCAAAGCTTCAGGAAACCCTTGTTTCCTTGTTATAGATATCCTCCATCTTGCTTGAGATATCCTTGTATTGGTGATGGAGGAAGATTGTTGAAGGTCGGGAAAGGACGGATCTGAAGGACGGTTCCTCTTGGAGCCAGAGAAGGACTTAGGTTGTATTTCTCCACTTTACTTGTAGCTAACTTCAATAAATGGAATGTTGTTCTGTTTCTGATATTAAATGTGTTTATGCATCAAATTATGTTGTAATCGATTCATGAACCTTATATCGATGTATAATTAGTCATTCATTTATATGATTTAAAGTTAATATCATGAACATGCTTTATGTTTCTACCGCTGTGTATGTTCCATTTGAATAACTTTTAGGTTTCAAGAACATCAAGAGCAGCTGAAAGTTTCCACCCTATGGGATCTACCCAAACGAAGGACATCCGGGTAAGGACACTCCTACACAGTTTAGTAGAATAATCATTTTTGTTGATTGCCTAATCATTTCTTATTGTGGTTTTCCATTTGATCTATTGTGGTTCTCAACCCAAAGCCCTAGGGCGGTTTCACCCACAACAATTGCTAAGCATAGATCCCTGAGACAAGGGATGCCTTTGCATGCTACCTTGGGAGAAGCAACCTATGCATGCAAGTCTATTTTTCTTGGTCCTGGAGGGAACTGGTCAAATAAGATGCACATGCAAGAGTCTCTTCAACTGCTTGAAGGAAATGCACATTTTTGGCTGGGAGCTAGAGTGACTACCTAGGAGATTTGTGCAATTTCTAGGTAGAGCAAATCACTACAACCCAGATTGGTGCAAATTCTGGGCTGAGCAGCCTTGCTGGGGAAATTTGTGCAAATCCTACTGGGAGTGTTGGCATGGATGATTGACCAATCCTGGAGCTGAGGAAGCTTCTAGAGAGGATTGCACAACTTCTAGAGAGAAGGTTGGTTTCCCTCCAAAAATGCGCAATTTTCAAGTGGAAGATGCTCAACCTGTAGCTGGAATAAGTTCGGTGAATGGCCCGTGAGGGGAATGGATCAAGATGTGACTGGCAGGCTTTGTTTATGAAAGAAAGACACTGAAGCTTATGAAATTTATGAAGCAAGGCAAGCTGTTGTGAAGGTTGGAATGGAGGCTCCAAAACGAGGTTAAGGAAAAAGTTTAGAGGGTGGTTGTAGCCGCTACAACAGAAGGTAGACAGCCAGTTGAGACAGTGCCCACTTCCACATGAGATTACGCAGCTCCATAAACAAAGAATGTTGAGCGAGGCTTGATCTCAAAATTTCTCTTGGGATGGGAAGATTTCTTAAGGAAGTACTGGAACCGGTCCCAAAGATAAGAAAATTTCATCTAGCTCCTTGGACCTTGAAACTGCAAATCATAGAAGTGCTGCAAAAACTCAATAACGGATTCATGCAGAGCCCTTCATTGTTGTAATAGTTTCTGGTCAAGATGGTCTAGATCAAAATGATAGAACTTGTCTTCAATAAGATCACAAAAGTGCTCAAATGAGTGCATGGTGTCAACTAGTAGGCTGAGCACCCAATGAAATGGAGATTCGCTAAGTGTGTATGTAAACAGTAAACCAACCTGTTCATTAGAAAAATAATCTTCCTCATGAATCATGGAAATAAAGTTATGTAAGTGCTCAGGTTAGGCCACTTTGCCTTCACCATCATATGTGTGAATGGACAAGAGATAGAAAATATTCCCTGAGATGGAGACATCTTCACAATTAGAAAAACACCTTGGGGGAAGAAGACTGCAAGACTCCATGAAAGATATGCAAAGGTTCAAAACTAGATGAGAGGACACTGCTTGTCATCAGGCCCTCCTTCTAGCGCTAGAAATTTTGACGGTGTGGGATCTACCAACATGTCAAGGGGATCTCCCCAGTAAGAAGTCCAATTTAGACCTCAGACGTTTGGTGTAGGAGTCCCAACAATGGGTCGTAAGGTAATGCCTTGACTATGATGTCACACATAGGCAAGTAAGATATATCTGTAAGTAGCAAGAGTGTGACTGATCCAATGAGCCAAGGAAGATGTATGAGAGGTTCTAACACTTCGAAGGGCTAAGAATGTGAAGGTGAGTTCCAGGTTGAAAGGGATCAGTCCCAACTTAGCTAGGAACACACAACACAAAAGGACATGCACAACTTCTAGTAGAGCAGTCCACTCGGATGAAGCAGTCACATCATACAAGGTAAGATAACACATACATCACTCATGCATCAGTCTAAGACGAGTGCGATGGTTGTTACAACAAGGTTCATGTGAAAGGTTTGTCTGATTTCTGGTAGAGTAGTTGACACAGATGGTTGCAACATTAACAAAAAGATTCATATAATTGCACATGAATCAGTTCATACAAAAGTACGTAAGTTAAACAACATATATAATTGAGGCAAACAGACCAGTCCAACTATAGTAACAACATATGCATGAAAATGTGTTGTCTCTTATTATATATAAAAATGTAAGTCTCAATCATACAATACATCCATGTAAACCTGCTAGCCCCAACAGTGGAATGTTACAACCACATCTGCCCACTCCTCCAAAGAGATGTACTAGCTCCGTTCAATGGAGAAGCCAAGGCGCATTACAATATTTTCCAAGCCTTCTTCAAGATAGTCTTATTAAAATCTTGGCTGACCAAAAGCCCTTACAATGAGTTATGAGGGACTATTTATAGCAAAGGGTGGGGTGACAGTTCAACTACCCTCATGAGCCTTCACCTACTCTATGATTGTTACATCCAACCATTGACACTTGACTTACACTTGACATGAATCAACATTACAATGCACATGTACTCATGTGAGACAACATGGCTTGAGCAAACCTTGTAAGACATCACTGACACTCGGTCCACTGTGATGAGACCAACTCTTTGACATGCTTGTGATGGTGAAGGTGGTGAGCTGATGCCAAGCTTGGTCATCTGTGATGGTGTGTATGCACCTCATGGTGACATCTTGCTAAAGCAAACTCTTGCCTCTGTTGCAACTGGTGCATTGGTTCAGCCCCTTCATCCAACTCATCTGCTAACATGTGCATGGTCTTCTTGGGTACGGTTGAACCAGCAACACACTTATGCATAGTGTCTGTGTTGATCTTCAAGTGTGTGTTGGTGGTCATGCACATCAAATTGTTGAAGTACATGTTCAACCCAAGTTGGACTTGCTTCTTTTCTTCGCCTTGGTGAGTGTGTTGAATGGGTTGGATTGCATGCATGCACTCAACAACATGCATGCTACTGAATCCCTTGCGTGTGATCAACAACACTGCTCACCATGTCCACTCTGTGTCAGCTTCTAGGATGGATCCTTAACTTGTACGGGCGCAGTTTCATCCATGGGCGCATGTTGCACCCACTGTTGTTCCTGTTCCTATTGCAACTCATTCATCTGCCTATGCAGCTTCATGTTCTTCCTAAGTTGCTTCTTTAGAACATCCAACTCCTTCTTTGTTCCATCTTCTGCCTTCACGCGATCTTCATGCGCACTATCACTTCATTGCTGGAGTCTCCAAAGTTGCTTTCATCATCAATGGACCTGCTTGAGGTTGCAACCTGCTTCTGCCTCAGAGTTTTCAACAACCCTCCTCTTTCATTCATTACATTTCGTATGTTGTCTTCAGCTGCTATTCATGATGTTGCTCACTATGATGTTGCTACTATCATATCTTGATGCCATTCTCTACGAACAACTTGATGTCTTCATGGGTAGGCAAGTCCATGGGCACTTGATCAACTACATCCACAAGTGTGCTCTGAATGGTGTCTTCATCTCTGCTCTCCTGGAAACCATTGTACCTATACTGCTGAGAGGTAGATGAACACTTAGGATACCTGGAGACATGGCAACACTCATGGCAAGCAATTTGTCAATCAAAAACCAAAATGAACATAAGAACTAATTTGTAAAATACTTGGGTGCATTATCATGAAGTTTATGCAATTTCAGCGAAGAGGTCAGGAGATCGACTGCCAAGACTGCACAAGGCACAATCTAGGCTATTGGGAGACTAGCTGACTGCTGGAACTACACAATGCACAATCAAGTCTGGCTTTCGACTATTGGGATTGTACAATGCGCAATTCCAGCTGGGAAGGACTGCTGGCCTAGGGACAGATTTGTTCAATTTCTTGGGCGAAGCACCCACTATACTCCAAAAATGTGCAAAACAGTCTTGGAGGCCAATGCTGTGTAGGAATGCACAAATATTGAGAGGAAGGTGAGCCTTCCTTCCCTATATTGCGCAATGCAGCCTTGGTGAAGGCAGAGTCTGGGCAAAGGTTGGCTTGACTTGCCGATGGGCAACTAAAAGAAACTAAGACAGTCAATGCATGGTGACACTAAGTGATAGTAGAAGTGATTGATAATGCATGCAAAACATGAATAAAAGATTCAGAAAATAGATCAACATGTATATGGGTGAGGCAATTTTTCGTTGGGAGAATGTCCTTGCAAAACAGTTTCATGCATGCGACAACAGTAAGAGAGCAACGAAAATTGAAATAGAGCTAGGAAAAGGTAGTATATGTGTAAATGGCAGCAAGCATTCAAAGAAATCAAGCAAATAGTACTCCTACAAGAGAAAACACAAAAAGCAACAGGAATGTAACACAAGGCATGGGAAGCGAGCTTACCCAAAAACAACTGACTTGAATGTGCCGACTACTCCTAGATGTGATCTGGGATGTCAGAGATGCAAGGTTAATGTGACGAATGAGCTCTACAGCATATGGTTGATGAGTTTTGATAACCTCGAGGTTGTGACGCGCATGCCACGAATCTAGGGGAAGAGACACTTGGTGGGAGGTTTCAGAATTGCTCCTTGCTTGTAACCTCCAATTGTTAAACATAGATTCCTGAAATAAGGGATGTCTTTGCATGTTGTCTTGGAAAAATCAGCCCATGCATGCAAGTCTGTTTTGCTCAGTCCCGGAGGGAATCGGTCAACTTAGCTGCACATGCAAGAGACTGCTTGACTGCTGGAGAAAATTGTGCATTTATGGCTGGGAGATAGCCTGGTTGCACAGGAGATTTTCATAATTTATGAGCAAAGAAGCTAATTGCTGCACAGATTTGTGTAAATTCTGGGCTAAGCATCCTTGCTGGGGAAATTTGTGCACATCCTTCTAAGAGTGTTAGCAGGCAGGATTACACAATTCTGGAGCCCGATAGGCTTCCATAGTGTATTGAGCAATTTTTGGAGGGAAGGCTAATTTCCCTCCAGAAATGCACAAGTTTCAAGTGTAAGCTACTCATCCTGCAGCTGGACCAAGTTTAGGTCAGCAACCTATGAGGGGAATGGATTGACTGTGATCAATGGGTTGCCTTTGTGCGAGGAAAACACTGAAGCTTGAGTACTTGATGAAGCAAGACAAAGTGCTATGAAAGGTTGGTAGGGAGGCTCCAAAACAGGCTAAGGAAAAATTTTGGAGGGTGGTTGTAGCTGTTATAACAGATTCGAGTTTTGTTTTCAAATAGGTAGCTATTGAGCTCAAGTACTTGGCACTGATCTTTTTTACTGTTATGTGATGTATTAGACATTGATTCAATGGTAACGAGAATATGCTTATTGGTTCATCACTGAGTTAGCTCCAGAGGGATGAGGCTCTTGATTTTGAGCCCAACCCCAATGGCTTAGGTCCCTCTTATGTATTTGCATCTCTTTTGAGTTCAAAGTGTTTATTAGTTTCTTGCATTTAATTAGAGAATAATGCATAAAAAATCTTTGATTGCAACCTCTACCTTGTCTCTCTCATGGGAGCATGAATCGAAGGATTTACAACCGCAATCCAAAAATATAATGTTTATGATTTCTTGGAAGAATATTTATGGTCGTCACCTTGTTTTGCATGTGCTTACTATAGATTAGGAGTTGATTTATTGATTAGATCAAACTTTTGGCATAGATTAGATAACATTCAAATTCAACTCATTTTTCCCACTATTAGTTGTTTCATTTTGTCAATGATAAATGGGTATATGTATGTGATGATTTCCAGGGTGTTTGGATCTACAAGCAAGGGCACCTTCACCACATCCATCATGTACTTCCTCAACCTCTCTTATGAATCCAAAATTTTGTCTTAAAATTTTTGTTCATGAGATCATTTTCCTAGACCACTGAGAGTATCTCTCCTAGTACAAAACATGCCTTCAAAAGGCTATGAGATTGGCAAGGGGCTTTGGCCACCCTTCACTCATCTACCTCAACCTCCATCAACCTTTCCATACCCTGAGCCCATCATATCCATCTCCTAGACCTTCTCGGCAGCCTTCCTGTAGCATTACATGCCTTCCTATCGCAATACAGGGCACCTGTAACAGCCTCCTGTAGAACAGCTGTAGCTGCCTATTTCTTCACCAATTTTGGCCTTTTCTGCAATTTTGACGTAGTTTAGAAGGATTTTGACCCCCAACTATTACTCCATGATCAAGGGAATCTCCTAGGCCACTCCAAACCCTCCTTTTCCTTCACTGCAAAATAGAGTAGCATTAGTTTTCCTATCATAGATTTGGCACAAATAGAACATCGATTTATATGAAAGTGTGAGCTAGTTAGATGATACATAGAATCTTCATTTATGGTTTGGTAGGTTAGCTTCTTATCTGCAGTAGATTTGGTAACTATATTTTTTATTGCAAGATAATGTTGTTTCCTTTCTACAAGTAGTGTAGCTCTTGTCTTTTCATGAATTGATTCAATAGCATTTGCAAGTTGAAGTTAATAGCATTTGCATTTTCATAGTTAGAGGTCGCTTCTAAATTTAACCTTCATTAACTAGTCTTCAGTCTAATTCAGTAGGAGGAATGGTCATGGAAAACTATTGATCAAATTTCCTAGTTGAGGGTAGCATGAGTAGAATCCCACCTACTATGCATATTGTTGAAATAAAAATTTCCTTGGGGGGGCGAGGGATTGGTGGGTGAATCAATAATTAATAAACTCTTTTTTGTTTTTCTTATTATGCTTACAATCCCTTCTAATGTTCTTTATGTTATTTAACTTATGAGAACATTCATTCACGAAATAGTGAACCAACAATATTTCAAACACACATAGTCAAATAACAATCACATGAGCAACACACATTTGACATAATGTTTTCCAAGTGGAAACCTAGAGGGAAAAAACCACAATTTTTTTTTATTTTTTTATGATGTAAGTTAATAAATCACTTAATTACATCTGTTTTTTTGTGAGCACCCACTCATAGGAGGCACCAACCCCCTTTGGCTAGCAAGCACCAACATTCCAAGAGGCACCCACCTCTTTAGTTTGTAGGCACGAACCTACCCTTGCCACTGTTCTACTATTTCATTCAAATTGAAAATTGAAAATAGAGGCATACATATATATACAAGTAAAATACCAAACAATGGACGTTCATAGATTTGACTTCTGCACTCTCCCTTCTGTGCTCACTTGTAGTAGATCTCCTCTCGTTGCTCACAATAACACTTCCTTTGTGCTCTGCCTTCACTAAATACTCCTCAATGCTACCCTTGCAATTCTCCAAACATTCATTTCGCTTCTCTTTCTATTGTATTACACTCTATACACTTAGGTGCTTCAGCCTCTCTACTTCATTGAACACTCTCACAACACTTCTCTCTTGTACATATGCTCACATCACCCCTTTTTGTTGTTAGAGATGGTTTTGTTCTACTAAGGAACACTACACAAGGGAGTCTCTCCACGTTATCATGTAGCTTCTAAGCTATACTTAGGCATGGCTTCACTTGACTCTCTTACGTCTTCTAATAGTTTCTTGTTGGAGTGCCCAAAGCAAAGATGGTCCTTGCAGTTCTTTGTAATCTATCTGCACAAATCTCCTATACTGAGAGATTATTTCTTATATGACCTGCACACTCCTCCGATAGTCCCATGCTTATCTATTGTTTCACAGATCTCGACAATCTATGAAGGTGATCATTCTATTCTTATTTACAACAACCATTAGTGCATGCAGAGCAATAGATTGCTTCCTTCAAGCACTCAAATTCATTTCTGTTTCCAATGTTGTCCTTTGTTTCTTGCTGGAGAGTCTTCCACAGAATTATCCCTTTTTCAATTACCAACTCCTTTGTGCCTTCATTTAATATCCCAGCTGCTAGGCCATAACATCTTCACTTCTCTGATTGCCAACTTCCAATATGATGTCATCTCTTCCATGTGGAGACTCCATAGGGGTGACATGTGTCACCTGATTTTCCCCATTAGATCACCCAATATAGTTAAATATGTCTGCCACGTGTCCTTTCATACTACCATGTCACGCTAACGTGAACTGCCACTATAGTTTATCAGAGCCATTCATACAGGAGGAGAGAGAAGAGGGCCCAACATCCTTGGTTTCACATGTCTAAAATCCTTTGTTATTCTTATTGTGGAAAACCTCGACGCTTTTAAAGGCTTATTAACACTTATCGATATCGCAACATTACGGTTCAGTCACTTGAAGAAGTTTCGATACTCCGATCTTCGGGCTTTCGATTTCCTCCAAACTCTTATTGTCGATATCATCGATTATGTCGATATGCAGACATCCTGATCTCCAATTTTTGATACACCAACATGTCGATCTATGATATCCCATCCTTCTTAGGACTTTAAGTCCTTGAACTTCAATAGGGCATAACGTTTAGCCAGGAGTATATTTTAGGACTTCCGCATGTTGTTGGAAATCTTATTCAGAGCACTTTCCAATGGTGAGGAACCGATATATACTTAGATGCTTCTTATAATTGGAAGGTGATTGTAAACCTCTCTACCCAATTGAACAACAACTACCATGATGATAATTTTATGGCTTCTTCAATAAGCCTGCTACTATGATAATTCTCTACAAGAATCCTACAGTTGCCATGGAGATCCATCTGGCCCATCATTGTAATAATAGTTTTATGGATTCTTTAGTAAGCTTGTTACTATGATGATTTTCTACAAAGCACCTCAACAACCGTGGGATTCCTTCTGTTATCACTGAAAATGCTGAAGCCAAAAATTTTTAGCCTGGCTTAAAGAGTGAGTATTTTCGCAGCGCAGCCCGTTTTAGTGATTTCGTAGCGTGCTACGAAAAGGGGAATTTGTCTGAATCCACAGCCAATCTTACACAGCTGTCATATTCATCAAAATCCATTATCAGTGACTGGCTTATATTTGAGAGAGATGTTGCAAGTTTCCAGGTGTGTTACATTGGTGAAGAATGAGAACATGTTGCAAGGTTATGTGCAGAAGCAGGGGATATTTAATGTGTGTTTAAATGGCTACAATCCACCTAATCCTTGTATACCGGTGGAGTCCTGGTGAGTGTGAGATTTACAGGGATTCATGGTGTGGCAAATTCTTCAGATGGTTCATAGTGCATGCATTAGGCATCAAATTCTTTTACAAGTTCTTTTGGTTCACGGTATTATTTTAATGAAATACTTCAAGTTATTTACCATGTTATCATGATTCAACCTGAGGAGATGTCTACTGTGAGCCACAGTTCTTTGTCAGAATTTGGTGTTCTGGGTTTTGAATTGGGTTATTCAATAAAGAATCCCAATTTATTGGTCCTGTGGGAAGTTTAATTTGGTAATTTTGCAAATGGCGCCCAAGTCATTTTTGATCAACTCATGAGCAGTGGGAAATCGAAATGGCTTCGCCAATCTGGACTTGTTGTTTTGCTTCCTCATGGATATGATGGCCAGGGTTCAAAGCATCCGTTGATTGTCATGTCTCTAAAGAATCTTCTTCGGCACAAAGACTGCAAATTAAATCTGTCTTTCGGGCAAACAATGGTTAATATGATGAATGTCAGAAGATTGAAAAGATTTAGATGAGTTAAATTCAAATTCCATGCATTGCATTGTCCCGTCTTTTTCGGATCCATTTGAATAAGTGTGCTGTGATCCTGAGATAGAAAATATTAAAAAGGTGGCATTTCTGAGATTGGGTGAGTTGCTGATTTTTATCCATGACAGAGTATGTAATTGGTTAAACTTGTACATGTCCCCAAAGCTAGGACCATTTCTGCATGGGAGCAATCTTATTCGCATATTTAAACGGGGTTTTGATTTGGTAGCTTTTGTTGAATGTACCCGATTCCTGGCTTTATATGATGCACAAGTATCCAAGGTTTTAATATACAGGTTTGATGAATCATTCCGAAATATAAACTAGACATGATCCTCTTTTTGGATGATGATATCATGGTACAGAAAGATTTGACTGCATTCTGGTCTGTCAACCTCCAAGGAAAAGTAAATGGTGCAGTTGAAACATGTAGCGAGAAGTTTTCATTGCTTTGACAAATATCTGAACTTTTCTAATCCTCACATAGCTCAGGAATTGATCCGAATACTTGTGGTTGGGCATATGGAATGAATGTTTTCAATTTGAAAGAATGGAAGAAACGTGTTATAACTGGCATTTACCACGAGTAGCAAAGCATGAATGAGGACAGGGTATTGTGGAAGCTTGGAACACTGCCACCGGGTTTGATTATATTTTACAACTTGACCTTCCTTCTGAGTAGTTCCTGGCACGTATTGCGCCTAGGATACCACCCAAGTGTCGAGTTTTCAGATATTGAGAATTCAGCTGTCTGTCACTATAATGAAAACATGAAGCCTTGGTTAGAGATAGCAATGAGCAAATAAAGGTCTTACTGGACAAGTAATAACATACGTGTTAATTATATGACACATGGCCTCTACAACAGCGCGCCGGATTGTGGATTACGTTTGTGGAATTGCCAGATGTTATAGACCATTCCATTCATGCGCAAATGGAGGATTGTTATTATAATCTCTGGCGCTCATTTAAAAGCCACAGTTCAAGAAATCGGGGTTTTCTCATACTCGGTTTTCTGCATGTGGGAGTTTCAGATTCAGTGAGATTGTAGGTGAAGTGGTGGAGTTATTAGCTAAATATCTATTTGTCAGGTCATCCCCATGCTCTTTTCCTTGTTCACCAGTGACAGGCTTCTTAAGATTTTTGCGCCCTGTTGCTTATCATGACTGGGCCTTATCTCCTCTAGTTATTGATGTCAACGGAGTTTTAATAATGAAGGAGACTTTCATTCCAAAAGATTGCGGCCTAAAAGAGAACATCTAATGTAGAACCTTCAGATTGTCAAATAGTTAGAGCAGAATCAATGCGTGTTAATGGTTTTATGCCGGCAAAGATAATTCGTGTGAAACTGCTGCATCAATTTTCATGGGGTTGCTCAGAAGTTGTGAACTTTGATCTTGAAGATTGGCTACCACATGGCAAAGCAATGTTATGGAAATGGCAACCATGCGAAAAATCTCCAGTTCACCCTTGTTTAAGCCCGGATCGGCTATGTTATAAAAAGCTCTGCAATCTACTGTTGTTTTTTCCAATAAGGCCGATTACTTTTGTCCTGAAAAACAAAAGCTCCATGATCTCATCATGGCACTTGATCTTCCACATGCTGATCATCTGAAGTTACGCCTTTTAATTTTTCAACGGTAGACAAGGGCGTGTATAGGTCTGGAAACCCTTCGTCTGCTCAATCATCTATCTTTGCCAGGAGCCGTATTCAGCAGACAACATAAAGTTTTTAAAGAATCATGGAATTAAGCTATTTCATTTTGGGATCGAAGGAAACAAGGAGCCTTTTGTAAATATACCAGAGGAGGTTATATGAGAAATATTGAAGGTTTTATTGGATGTTGGGAATCATCCTGTGCTGAAATCACAAGGCGGAACCAAAATTCTTCAGCGCTCAATAATACTATCTGACAGGGGACGGATAAGAAGAGTAAAGTTGGCACATGTCATCAATTTTTATGAATACCTGTGATTGACTGGTTTGAAATCAAATGCTGTGGATCAACACTTTATTGATGTGTTTGATGTATCCAGTTCTAAGTAGTCAAGCTGTGTATCCATGTGTTTCTGAGATTATAAGTTGGAGCCTAAATTCTTCACCTACATAATATTGAGCCATGTCTGGTAATCTGAAGCATATAAATTTTCTCATGGTTATATGGATTATGACCAGCTGGAGAAACACAGTCCTATTCAGGCTTAAACTCATTGTGGCTAGTGCTTATGCGCACCATTATGATTATGCTCGGATGCGCAAGGTTTATGACAAGTAAAAAAGCTGTGTTGTTGGCGGACATGACAAACATAAATGGACTTGTTGCAACTGGTGTAGTTCCATTTTCTTTTAAGTTTGCAGATGTAGTGATTGTTACTACACACAAGTCACTCCGTGGTCATCATGCTGCAATAATATTTTATGGAAAGGGTATCAAAGAAATCAACAGGCAGGGGCAAGAGGTTAAGTATGACTATGAGGAAAGGATTAACACAGCTGTGTTCCTTGGTCTTCAAGGTGGTTTTCATAATCATACCATAACTGGCTTAGCTGATTGCTTTTAAATAAGTAACTCCCTCAGAGTATAAGGCATATCAAGGGCAGGTTCTCAGTAATTGTGTTCATTTTTGCTAAGTGTTTAAGTGAAAGAGGTTATGGACTTGTTTATAAGATTCATTCCCGAGGCAACGGCCTATTTCACAGGCTTGGCAATACCACAAGTTCAGCATGCAATTCAAGTTGTTGATGAAGTAAGAGGGATGGAGTGATCTCTTAATGTGTTACAAGTTTCATTGGATGCCACTGTTGGAAACCAATGCAGCCATAAGCACAGTGTTAGCAGAAACCAGTGAAGAAGACTGTGTTTTCTAAATCACACAGCAGTTTCGTAGCGCGCTACGAAACTGCTGTAGGTGATGATTTAAAGCGCAGGGCAGCTAGTGTGATACTGTGAGCAGCTAGTTTGACACGGTGAGCGGGAGTTGAAGAAGAGGAACAGCTGTCTATCAAATACCGCCTACAGCACATCAGAAACCTAGCATCATTCCATACCTGGAGTTATTAAAGGATTCGGGAACATGCTGCTATACTTTAGGAAAATGTTGGGAGACAGAGACCGTGGATGTAGGGTGATTATCTTAACTAATGAATAGGCGGTCTATATAGCTAGCATTGGAGACCAGCTTGCTCGGTGAATGTTCCCTCAACCATCTCAGCCTAACAGAAAGAGGACAGCTGTCACAGCATTCAAGAAAGCATCAAGTCTACGAGGAGAAAAGAATTATTGTTTTAGTTTGATTAGGATTGTGTTTAATTATAGTGCAGCATGTTTGTAATTAATGCAGCAGTTAAAGGCATGTAGGAGTAGTTAATAGAGCTTCGAGCTCATTCTAGGAAAGGGGGAATGTTTTCCTATATAAGGTAAAAGCTAGGATGTAATAGGGGTTGGATTGTATATACAAAAACAGAGTTTTTAGAGCTTATGAAAAGACTGTTACAGTAATAGCAAACAGAGTTTTTTCTTCCCAAGATTCTCAATGCATCCTTTTGTTCAAATGTGATGGTGGTTTTAGTTTCTTAATGTTCTTTTTACAGCCTTGTTATGGTACAATCCCTCAGAATTCATATTATATGCTCTGACTTCCTGTATGTTCAGCAGGCTTTGATTTAGGTAAATTATGTTTGAACCTTTGATGATGCAAAGAGCCTTGGCTTCTATGAGATGACTGTGATTTGGTTTATTAACTGTGAGAGACTCCATAGCCCAATGAAGACTAATTTGATGTATGTCCAACCAGCTATATTTTTATAAAGGTGTGAAGAGTTAGCCCTCTAGTGTTTGAAGGATTTTGTCAAGAGTCATGAGAGAGCCCTCTCTGATTAGGAAGGCTAATTCCTAATCTAAAGTATGGTCTAAAACAGTTACATGAGACCTTGCTTGGTTGCAGTCCCTAGTACTGGTTTTGTGATAACACCTTCCAAACACCTAATCACTATGTTGACCCTTGTCTGACATCAATGACAACACTTACACAACAACATATACACCATCAAATGTCCAACAATCTCTCCCTTTGGCATTGATGGAAACACCATAAGCTCCCCCTCATTCTAGGCATGATCTTCTATGATGCCAATCTTATCCCCCTTTGAAATCAATGGAAAAGAATACTTCACAAGAACTCCCCATGAACTATTGTAGCCTACTCTCCCATGAGTTCCACATGCTCAGTAGCTTCGACAACCTACCAAAATGAAATCATTTGGTGGGAGGTGTCACAACTCCTATCTTCTGCCCGAGATACTCAAATGGTTCCCTTGCTATTGTCTTGGTAAATATATCCTCCAATTTCTCTTTAATGGGTACATATTCAAGTTTGACAATGTTGACTGCAACCTGTTCCCTCAAGAAATGATACTTGATATGAATATAATTAGTCTTTGAATGCATGAATGGATTTTTAGAGATGCTAATGGAACTTGTGTTGTCACACATTATTGGTATGGGATATGAAAAATATACCTTTATATCTTTTAAGGTTTGCTTCATCCATAGAATCTGCATACAATAGGTAGTAACAACAATATACTCTACTTTAGTAGTCGACAGAGAGATAGAGCCCTATTTCTTGCTGACCCATGACACCAATCATTCACCCAGGAAGAAAGATGCACCAGAAGTACTCTTCCTTTCATCAATAATTCCATCCCAATATGCCTTTGTGTAGGCCTTCAAATTGAAATATTCTCTCTTAGCATACCACAATCCATACTCTGATGTACCTTTAAGATATTTGAATATCCGCTTGACAACAACAACGTGACCCTCCCATGGAAACGCCTGAAATCTGGCCACAATCTGCACTTCTTGCATGATTTCTAGCATTAAAGCTATCAAATACAATAAGCTTCCAATCATTGACCTATATTCAGTCTGATTTACTAGCAGTGTTCCATCTTATTTGCACAATTTGCAGCCTGTAGTCATGGGCGTGCTGACTGGTTTGCAATCTTCAATTCCAAATTTCTTTAGGGTTTCCTTGAGATATTTGGATTGGTATATAAACACTCCATGTAGAGACTGGGTGATTTATATACCTAGAAAGAAGGACAATTCTTGAATCATCGACATTTCAAAATTTGTTTGCATACAATTTGCAAATTGATGTCACATTTGTTCCACATCACTACAAAATATTATATCATCCACATACACAACAACTATTGTAGATGGTCACCTTCTGATTTTACATAAAGATTACAGTGAATTGTGCCTTTCTTAAACCCTTGTTGCTGAAGATACCTATCCAACATTTCATACCAAGCTCTGGGGGCCTGGTTTAAACCATATTGGGCTTTCTTTAGTTTGCATACAAGCCCTTCATTAGGGGAGAGCAAGGAACCTTCTAGCTACTCAATGTAAACCTCCTCTTATAAATCTCCATTGAGAAATGAAATTTCACATCCATCTAATATACCTTGATACCCTTATGGATGGAAAGAGAAAGAAATATTATTATAGCTTCTAGTCGAGCTACTAGAGCAAAGGTTTATTCGAAATCTACCGCTTCTGTTGGGCATACCCATTACAGACCAATCAAGCTTTGTTCTTGATTACTTGACCCTCTTTATTGAATTTATTCTTTAAAACCCACTCTGTTCTAATGAAAATTTTCTCTCTCGATCTTGGAACAAGCTCTCATGTATCATTCTTTTCAATCTCATCAAGTTCTTCATTCATGGCTTTCACCTAGAACTTATCTTCACTTACCTGATAAATATTATTGGGTTCTATTTGTGATACTAGAGCCAAATTTGCATAGATTGTACTACCCACAAGTTTCCGTTTGGTCTAAACACCTTATCCTTGATCTTCAAGAATATGACTCTCAGGATGTTCCTTCTGTACATACCTTGAGGATTTCTTTGGCCTTGAAGATGTGCCTGCTTCCTCACCTTCACTATCTAATTTTGTTTCCTTCAAATCACCAAACCTCAAATATGAAATTTCTTCATCATCTGAGTTCATATAACTGTTATAGGATTTAGGTTGTGAACCTACTTCATATACCATTACATCGATGAAATCCTCAATCTTCCTTTTCCACTTATTGTAACACTTATATCCTTTTCTTCGAATATAATATCTGAGCAATATTCCTTCATGAGCGCGTGAGTCAAACTTCCCATGGCTCTTTTCATTCCTTTTAATGAAGCACTTGCTCCCAAACACCTTGAAGTGTTTAACTAATGTAAGTATTCCCTTCCATAACTCACAGGGATTTTTATCACTATTAGGCCTAAGTTGATTTCTGTTTGACAGATATATTGCTGCCTACGCCGCTTCTCCGCAGAAGTTGTGAGACACTCTTGCTTCATCTAACATTTCTCTAGCCATTTACTAGATTTTTTTGTTCTTCCTCTCTACTACTCCATTTTTCTTAGGAGTTCTAGCCACTGAGTACTGCCTGCAGATGCCAATCTCTTCAAAAAATTTCTCAAACTCTCTTGATGTGTACTCTCCCCCTCTATCTGATCTTAAGCATTTTAACCTTAAATGTTTCTAATTTTCTACTTGAGCTTTAAAAATCTTGAAAGTCTTTAATGCTTCTGATTTTTCTTTTAAGAGAACAATCCAAGTAGCCCTAGTGAAATAATCAATTAAAAAAATGAAATACCTCTCTCCTTTTGAGTTTTTTTCTCTAGTAGGGCCACAAATATCTATGTGAATGAGCCCTAGAGGTTTGGATGAGGAGAAATATTTTGATTTGAAATGAGTCCTAGTATGCTTGCCAAACTCACACGACTTGCAGATTATGTTATCGGGATTTGACAGCCTTGGTGATTCTCTTACTGCTCCCATATTTATTATCTTTATCAAGATGTCAAAATTCATGTGCCTGAGCCTCTTGTACCACAACCCTGCTTCACTGATTTTTCTCAAATAGGAGTTGACCTTGGAATTTTCAAACACATATACATGATTGTGGGTTCTAATTTCTTTTCCCACTAATTTTCCATCTATTGTGTTATGGATCTCACAATAATTTGATTGAAAGTTCACATCATAGCCATTGTCACACATCTGGCTAACACTGAATAGATTGTACTTGAGACCTTCTACACACAACACACTTTGTACTTCTTTCTTTTGATCAAGATTGACTACTCCTTTTCCCTTGATTCTTTCTATAGTGTTGTTTCCAAAAGTGACGTTGCTTCCTATATCCTTTTCCTTAAGTGACATAAATTTTCCTTTATCCCAAGTCATATGTTTGGAACAACCATTATCTACATACCATTTTTTTTTCTTGATTATGAGGTGATAAGGAAAGTCCACATTGCATGCTCTTTTTAGTCTTTGGTTTCCATCTCCCGTTACCCTCTTGGGTACTTATCTATCTAACACTTTTGGAATTAGACATGTATTCAAATGTTCTTCAAAACTCACTCACTTTTTTCCCAAAATTATTACATTTCAAGCATTGTACTTCACTTAGTAAGGGAGAGAAGACATTCTGATTTCTAAGAGAAATGTTTTGAGACCTATAAATTTGATGCTTATTATATCTGGGATTCTCATCTCTTTCTACTTTGATACTTCTACAATCAATGGCTTTATGTCTAAAGATATGACACTTATAAAAGTTGTTGTAAAACAAATAGACATGCCTATTTTCAGAAACATTATGATATTGTACAAGGAAATACCTTGGTCATATGAGTTATTGATTCGTTCTCCATTGACAAATTCCTCTTTGCACAACTGCTCTTTTATCTTCATTAGTTCTTTCATGATGATTCTTCTAGTGGTTTTGTCATTCTACGAGTCATGCAAAACTGAAGTTTATTCCCAAAAAAATCCTCTTGTTTCTTAGAGTATGACAGACCAGTTATGATTCCTAAATTCCTTTGAATATCTAGGATATGATCTAGTCTCCTTTTCCCTTCAACAAATATTTCATTTAGACCCTTCTCGGTCTTTGTATTCTAAAGATAATTTCTTAGAGAGAAAACCTCTACTTCAAGACTCTAATTGTTCTCTTCCCATTCTTGAATCAGGTCTTCAAGAACTTCTTCTTCTCCTTTGGCCTCCTCCAGCTCAACGTTCAAAGATAGAATATCATATTTTCATATCTATGAGATCGTTTCTCTTTTCAACTTGAGCAACTCCTCGTCTCTTTCAATATAAGAGCTAGACTATCCTTTCTCTTGATAGCTTCTTCAAGCTTTTCCTTTTGATAGTAAAACTTCTCATTATCATAGTTATGCATACCTTCCTCTACATGCGGTAACTAGTCCTTAAACTACTTATTTTTCCGCCTTGCTTTCTTCAACTTGTCAAGGGCACTAATGAGTTCACCTTCAAGGTCTACTACTCCTTCTTATTCTTCCTCTTGAGAGACCATCATACGTTTTTTTTTGGAGTCTATTTCAGGGGCCATAGGAAGATACTTATCTGACTCATTCTCCGATGAGTATTCATAGTCAGACTTTGGTGTTGAGATATCCTATTTGGAGTAGAATCCATTCTACTTATAGGGCATTTTATTCTGACGTGTTTGAGATTTGTTTCCAAATTTCAAATCCTCTTCCATTTCAACCTCTTTTTTATAAGGGAATTTGGAAGAGAAATGTCTAACTCTTCCATAGTAAAAATACATAAAGGGAAACTTCCCTTTATATTTTCCTGAGCCATGCTTATGTTTTCTAGCTAGTTGAGCCACCTCTTGATCAAATTCATAGCTGGAAAAGTCTTGATGATCTTTGATATCCTTGCCCTTTCTAGATAGAACACCGGTTCCTTTGGTTCAAATTTTTCTATTCCTACTCTCATCTCATATGTTGTGAGATTACCATGTAGTTGATCCATCTTGAGATCCTTCAAGTCAGTCAGTTCCTCAATAGTTGAGATCTTGGCATTAAATATCATGGGAAAAGATCTTAACATCTTCTAGACAATCATCTCTTTTTTTACTTCTTCACCAAGTCCTCTAATCATATTAGTCACTTCATCAACTTTGAGGAAGTATCCTGCTATGCTTTCATTCTCATTCATTCTCAGGATTTCAAACCTCATTCTAAAAGTCTGAAGTTTCGCTTGCTTGAATTTGTCATCTCCTTCATGAGTCTAGTTAATCTTTAGCCGTACTTCCTTAGCACACTTACAATGCATAACTTTTACAAGTTCTGATTGGCTAAGACCAAAGAAAATGGAATTCTTGTCTTTATCATTGTTCCCATATAATTTTTTACCATTTGCATTAGTGGGCAGAATATCAAGGACATTGTAGTCTACTAGTAATGAAGTTCAAACATCTACTCCTTGGGACATAAGTGATGCTTCCATTCTCACTTTCCAAAAAACATAGTTGGTCCCATCAAAGACCAGTATTCTACTCAAGTAAGCCTCTTGAATCCTTTCTTAGACATAATTCCTTATAGATCTACCTTCCAGTGTTTAAACTATTGCTGAAGAAACTGAGCTCTGATACCAATTGTTGAATAAAGGAATTTTCAAGAAGGGGAGAGGTTTCAATCAATAATTAAGAAACTCCTTTTTTCTTTTTCTTATTATGCTTATAGTCCCTTCTCATGTTCTTTATGTTATTTAACTTTTCAAAGAATTCATTCACAAATTAGTGAACCAACAATATTTCAGACACACATTGAAATAACAATCACATGAGAATCACACATTTGACACAGTGTTTTCCACGTGGAAACCCAGAGGGGGAAACCCTACAATTTGTTGTTTGTTTATGATATAAATTAACCACCCAGTTAATTATATCTGCTTTTTTATGAGCACCCACTCACAGGAGGCACCGACCCCCTTTGGTTAGAAAGCACCAACTTTCCAAGAGGTACCAACCTCTTTAGTTTGCAGCCACCACCCTACCGTTGCCACGTCTCTACTATTTCATATAATTTTAAAATTGAAAAAATAGCATACAAATATACAAGTAAAATATCAAACAATGGTTGTTCACAAATTTGACTTTTGCACTCTACCTTCTATGCTCACTTACAACAAATATCCTCTTGCTTCTCACAACAACACTTCCTATATGCTTTTCCTTCACTGTCAAGGGCTCTTCACTAACTGTGCCTCAAAACTACCCTTGCAATTCTCCATACATTCCTCTCACTTCTCTTTCTGTGGTACGACACTGTGTCCCCTCACGTGCTTCAACCTTTCTGCTTCTATTCACATTTTCACAGTACTGCTCTCTCGTACATATGCTCACATCCCCCCTTTTCATTGTTGGAGATAATTTTGTTCTACTGAGGCACACTACACATGGGACTCTCTCCATGTTGTCTTGTAGCTGGAAAACTGTACTTAGGCATGGCTTCACTTGACTCTCTCGCGCCTTCTGATTGTTTCTTGTTGTAGCGCCCAAAGCAAAGATGGTCCTTGTAGTTTTTTGTAGTTTGTATGCACAAAGCTCCTATACTAAGAGATTAGTTCTTAGATGACATGCACACTCCTCTAAGAGTACCATTCTTCTTTATTGTCTCACTAATCTTGACAGTCCACGAAGATGACCATTTAGTTCTTATTTATAGCAACCATTCATGCAAGCGAAGTAGTAGATTGCTTCCTTCAAGCACTCAAATTCATTTCTGCTACCAATGTTGTCCTTTGTTTCTTGTTGCAGAGTCTTCCACATAATTATCCCTTTTTCAATTACCAAATCCTTTGTGTCTTCATTGAATATCATAGTTTCCAACCCACATACTCTTTAAAAGTCTTCCTTATCGAAGAAATTCCATATCGCAATCTTCATAGTGGTGCAGAGTTTCAATGTTCTAATCTTCCTATTTCTGATCTCCTTTTGCTTAGCCCTCACAGTGCTTCTCATCATAGGACCACTAACTGTGACCTCCCGCTTAGTGTTAAGGTACTAAGACATCAGACTCTGTCAATGACCATTCTCCATTTGTTAATAGCTCCCTGCCCTTGTTTCGTTGAGCTCTTATGACCATGTTCCAACCCATATTAGAAGTCCTCTATATCAAACATTTTCATCACTTCAATTGCTATATAGCTTTGACATCTTCAATGCTCTGATCACTGACTTCCGATATCGTGTCATCACTACCATGTGGCGACTCCATAGGGGTGACACATGTCACCTTCTTTTGGTCCATTAGATCACCCAATATTGTTAAATGTGCCTCCCTCATGTCCTATTGTACTTCCATGTCACGCTGACATTAGTTTCCACAGTAGTTCACCAGATCCATTCAAACATTGCCATGTGTCTTGCTAGAGGAGAGATAAGACGGTCTGTCATCCTTGGTTTTGCACTGAAATCCTTTGTTATTCTTCTTCTGGAAAACCTCGGCACTTCTAAAGGCTTCTCATCAATTATCGATATCGCAACTTTATGCAGCTCACTCACTTGAAGAAGTTTTGATACTCTGATCTTCGGGGTTTCAATTTCCTTCAACCTCTGATTGTTGATATTGATGATTATATCGATACGCAGACATCCCGATATCTGATTTCCGATACACCGACGTGTCGATCTCCGATATCCTCGCCTTGTTAGGACTTCAAGTCCGTGAACTTCAGTAGGCAATAAATTTTGATCCAGGAGTCCAGTTGTGGACTTTTGCATGTTGGTGGAAAGTTGTTTCATAGAAATTTCCATTGGGGAGGATTCAATATAGGCTTTGAGTTCTTATATTGCTTAGAAGGTGACTATAAACTTCTCTTCCCAGTTGAACACCAACTACCATGATGATCATTTTATGACTTCTTTAGTAAGCCTGCTACTACGATGATTCTCTACATGAAGTCTGCAACTACCATGGAGTTCCATCTGGCCTCTTTATTAAGCCTGCTATTGTGATGAGTTTCTACAGAGAACCTCAAAAACCATGGGATTCCTTCCAAACACTCGATCATCGTGCTGACAACTTTTTGACATCAATGTCATCACTTACACAGCCACCTATACACCATCAAATGTCCAACAATAGCATTATCACGTTGAAGTTTATACAAACCCTGAGTTGATAAATAGAATTAAGAGCCCTTGGAAGTTACAACACTCTTGGTGCAATACCAAGGCTCACCAACAATCATGACACAATTGTATATACTTTGTATGTTTTTCTTAGAGAGTGCTTCTAAATTCTCATTTTGATGTATACTTCTTAGTATTCAGTCCTATCTTACATTTACTGATGAGAGGGTATGTGTCTCACTCTCATTTACTCTTAACTCATTATGTGTTCCCATGTTTCATATTACAAACTTAGACCAATTCTCAAACTTTTCAAGCCCACCCACTAGGCTAGGGAGAGCACACTACGCACTCTCAAGTCTTAGTCAGACACTGCTTGTTTCTTGAGACTACGCCTTTCATCAAATCCTAGCACTAACTATATCTCCACCACATAATGCACTATCAAGCATCAAGACCCTCTTTCCTCCTTTGAACTGCGCCATATTTTCCCTCTCTCCTAGTTGAATGCAAAATGCACCAACAATGGCCATTGAAGCCTTCCTTCAGCCCTAAAAATGCACCCTTCACCCTCCTTATGCCTGAGCGTTTGCATTTGAGTGCACAATGCATCAACGATCCACAGTGAGCTCCCTTATCTCTTAAGAATACACCATGTGAACTCCATCAGGCCTCCTCTTCTCAGCAAAGTGCAAAGTGCATCCTTAGTGGCCAGCACACAAACCCTTGTCCCTTGTTAGTGTGCCCTACACAGAGAAGCCCGCACTTATTCTCCTGAGTGCATTATTGATTCACAGTAAAAAAATTTGCATGAAACATGATACAATATGATATTTTCATGCTGATGTGTGCTTTTCATAAGTGATCTAACTTACATGTATTTCCAGAATAGCATGGATAGGATGCATGAAGATATCTTTCAAAGGAAGTATCCCAAGGAAACATTTAAAGACAAAGGAACACATGTTGTGACTGGTTGAAAAACATTGGATCTAGAAAATCAAACTGACCCATAGAGACTCCATATCATCTCAGGGCCCTTTGGAGGGAAGAAGGCAACAACAATGAGAAATTTGCATCGAGTATTGAAGCAATAGGTGGCAGCATTATCACCTCTCAAGAAATTCCAGGCCACAAGTCACTATGGGTCCAAGTCCTCTTATTTTTCCCGAATTTATAGAATCAATGTGTTGGGTGTAGAGCATGATTATTTAGAGGTCTTTGTTTCAGCCGGATGTATACCCTAGGAAGTTTGTACACCCCTCCATGCGGGGGGGGGGGGGATACTTGGCCCCTCCCGTGGGGGTTTGGGGGGGGGCGATCCCCACCGGCTAGGGGGTTCGGGGGCCAATGTTCCCCCGACAGGGGTTTCAGGGGCAGTGGCCCTAAAGCTAAAAACAGATGTAAAATTGCCTTGTAAAAGTATAGTAATTTCTAGTCAATCTGGGCCGTTAATTAGGCGGATGATCTAATGGTAGAACTTATGTTTCGTTTAGGGTTATTTTCCCTAGAAGGCAACCCCTCTCTTTGTATGAGGGCATTGTATTGAGGCCGTGTAATAGATGTGTATTCTCTGAGCGGGAAACAGAGAGGTGATACTGTGAGATAAAATATAGGATATTATAGCGGATGTGTTGTAGGTTGTGTCTCTTCATTTTGTTGGATAATAAAAAGGAAGGACTAGCTGTTTGGGGTGGATGTAGCCCAAACTGGGTGAACCACATATATCTGTGTCTCTCTGGTTTTATGCGTTTTCTTTGTTTATATTTCTGCTATATTCCGTGTGTTCCATTGCTCTGTAATATATAATTTTCTAACACAATGCACCCCCAACAAGGAGCAAGCTATTGTTGATCAACGCTGGTGCATAATGGAGCAACCTGCTCGTTAATGCATGTCTGTAAAAGCAGTTAGACCCAAGAACTTAGGGATTTGGAAAGGTCATGCTTAGGGATTTGTGTAGGGATGATGAAAACATGTTCACCGATGGTGATTGACCCAGTTTGCAGGCCTATTGACTAGATGTGACAAAATGTCCTATAACAAGGATGATGCCTTATCATGCAGGTCTCCAGCTATAAAATATGCCTCATTCTTACTTGAATAATAAATGTTGTTTAAAGCTAAGAACATGCAATATGGTCAACCACATGAGTTTAACAATGTCTTATATTTCATCAATTATTTCCATAATCAAGATGAGCACACTAGATACATTTTGAGTGGGATTTATATGCATAACTTTCTCCTAGGATAAAAACTAAACGAGAATGTTGTCCCATTCATTGGGGATGTTTAGTTTCAGGATTCCATATCATTCTCATTAAATCAGGTTAAATGGGAAAAATCATATCATACTTTTCAAAGGAGGGAACATAATATTGACCTTTGGGTTAGGGGCGAACTAGAAAATATCTTCACCACACCTCTATGTTATAATGCTTCTGTATAAAATCTCGATGTTGCTTCTTCACTTGGTCACATTCAAAATGAGGTATTGCACTAAGGATGGGAACAACTAGAGTATATAAGGGATGAGGCTATCCATGGAGCTGAGATGAAATGGAAGGTGACATCCAAGGTGATAAAAAATAGGGAACCTTTTGGCTTGCATAACTGCCAGCAATCCATGAATATAGTGCATGGTTATATCTGTAACATAAGAGAAGAAGGGGTGAATTGGATGGGATGTAGGTACATGTGGCCCATGATCTGGTGTCCTCAGTCCTATTACCAGTGTAACTAAGAGCTGTTAGAAGTAGGTAAGTATGGCGTTCCAAGAAATTAAAAGAAGGAATCGATTTAGGCTTAGAGATGAAGAGTCATATGAAGCTTACTCGAATTCTTTGCATGTTAATCATTTGTTTCCATGAGGACATGAAAAAAGGTCAGACGAGGGGTGATGTTAGGCCTCATAAATACCATAATTCCCTTGTCCTATTTCTTAATTTTGATATTTTTTTTTTCTATATTTTTCTTATGTTTTGATATATCGATTTTCATAATATAGTCTTTTGAAGTAATTAATTTTCTTTTATCATTTTTCTTCATAGACACGTCGATTCATTTATAAAAGTGCATATTTTATCATGTCCAAATTATTATTTAAAATAGGGACTCTATGAGAGTTGGGATTCATTGTTGTTCCTTGACATGTTCTCAGCATAATCAAGTAACACGATGTTTTCCTTGCTAGCTTTAGCAACATCAATGGAGCTGATTTATATTTGGAGAATATCGTTTGAGATAGGATCCTTGATTCCTCCATCCTGGCGATATTAAGTTGTTTTTTTAACTAAAAGGAGCATCCTGACAATCGTTAGATTCTCAAGATTTCTCTCAATTAAGAAGAATTGATGTTTTTACCATTTATGAGTGTAGCCTAAAAATGAGACTTATGTCCTAAATAGAAGCTTTCACGAATGTAATTTTTATAATACATATCTAAAAAACTCATTCAACATTGTAAGTCCTTTTTTGAATAAAATGCAAGTTTCCATTATGAACAATTAGCTTATTATTCTAATCTCTCTCTCAAGATAGTTTGATTCCAATGTTTTGGGCCCACTTCTAGAAGAGGCTTTATCTTTAGCTATAACATTAATCTTGTGTTTTTCTATTGACATTATTTCCTCTTAGATCAACTTTGGGATTGAATGTTTACTTGATAATCGCAATAATTCTTTACCTAGATTGTTGTTCGATAAGTTAGTTTGCAATAATTTTTTATTTCTTGATGTTCCTTGCAGGTTATTGCTATATCATTTCTATTATTTGAGTAGTATAATATCTCTTCATGTGACCCATTTATTTTCATTACATAGAATATAGTTTCAAGGTGTTGTTTATTGAGCTCAGATTTTATTGTTCCCTAAGTAGAAACTTAATAGTAGGTTGATTTGTTTGTTGTTTCCTATTAGATAGTAATTATAATTTAATGTTTGCAAATAATTTCTAGGAAGTACTAGTCGCTTGTGAGTTAAATCCTTGAATGTTTTTTTCCAATTAAAGAGTTGATTCCTTTAATGTTGTTCCTTTGGTCACTGCTTAGTTAGCTAGTAGCACTTCCTCTTCCATAAACTTGATAGACAACCTTGAAATAACAAGATGAAACCTCGGGTTGACATTTTAATGTGTGGTAGTTGGTTGTTATTTTAGGTCAATTAATTGACCCAAAAAACATCTAGGATCTAATACAACTGATGAAACTAAAATCATGACCATGGGAATGAAAGGTATAGCTTCTCATGCAAGTATTAGTTCTTCTAGTAAGCCTATTGAATCTCAAACTGATTAATAAAGAAGAGATTTTTTCCATATGAGGGCCATTACAAAACATACAAAGGTTGTTACACTGTTTGATAGTGGATCTCAAAAAATATTATATGTAAATAAATTGTCAAGAAACTTAATCTATAAAATACACCTCATACTAGACCTTACCCTTTGTGTTTGGTATGGGATGATGCCAAATTACAAGTGACATGAAACTATAAACTCAAATTTTCCATCACTGCTAATGTTATAGATGAGGTAGAGCTTCGTGTCATACCACTTGATAATTGTGGGATTTTTTTAGGGAATCCATACTTGTATGACCAAAAAGCCATATTCTATTGTAATGAGAATAAATATCATTTTTTTAAAGATGGAGTTGAGTATATTGTTTTAGCACATCACAAGAAGATTAAATTATCTCTTGTTATTGTTGGTTAGATGAAAAGGCTTGTAAATGATAGTAAGAATTTTGTGTTATTGATGATTAAAGGTAAAGATGCTACTGAATCTGAAGCTTTCACAGGATGTGATTCTAAACTCAAGCATGAATTGGTCGAATTTTCCAACACTTATGACAAGATGTTTTAGGAACTTCAAGGGTTACCTCTAAAAAGAGGAATGTAATGTGAGATTCACTTCCAGTAGGATGCACCACTTCCAAATATTAACATGTATAGAATGTAAATTTTGGAGAATTTAGAGATCAAGAAGAAAATTCAAGAGTTTCTTGACAAAGCGGTCATTAGGCCTAGCACATATTCTTGTGGGTTTCCTATTGTTTCGGTTCCAAATAAAGATGGTACATGGCACATGTGTCTAGATTTTCGAGCTTTGAACAAGATTACAATAAAGAATAATTATCATCTTCCTCGCATAGATGATTTTCTAAATCAATTAAAGGAAGCTGTTTACTTTACTAAGTAAGATTTGAGAAGATGTTATCATCAGATAAGGTTTGTTGAAGATTATATTTGGAAAACTACTTTGAAGAAAAAAAAAAATTTGTTTGAAAGTTTAGTTATGCCATTTGGGCTTTACATTTCACTTGCCACATTCATGAGAGTTATGAATGATGTGTTGTGACCATTCCTTTATGATTTTTTCATAGTTTGCTTAGATGATATTTTCATTTTAAGTAAGACTCGTGAAGAGCATCTCAAGCATGTGAAACAAGTTTTATATACCTTGAAAAAGGAGAAGTTTTATTTGAAGATGTCTAAATGTGAATTTGGGAAAGACTATTTGGTTTATTTGGGTCATATTGTAGGAGGGGATGAATTGAATATTGGCCCCTTAAAAGTTGATGTAATTTTGAATTGGCCTGTTAGGATATTCCGACACATAGGAAATAGTTAAGTACAACTTGGTCTAGTATAGAGTTAGGTAAAGTGTGTTTCTTTACTATGTACATTTTGTAACTTACAATCTGACGGTCATGATATGTAGTGATCCGACGGTTCATTCTCTCCTCGGTATTACCGACACTTGATCCGTGGCTTGACACCCGATTGGTCCATGATCTCTATTTAAAGAGCATGGAGGGTCATTTGTAGGGTAATCCGTCTATGAGAGAAGCATATGTAAATTTTCATTCTTTTATTAATAAATTGCCTGAAGTGGCCGCGTTGGCTCAGGCCGTGGACTGTTTCCCCTTTTGAGGATTTTAACCACATCAAAATACTGATGTATTGATCTGTGATCTGTTTATGAGCGGTGTCCTTTGGTGTTCTGTCTGAGGAACTTACCCTGTAAATTCCTACATGGTATCATAGCTATTTGAGGGCCGCGTCCGTTGGTGATCCAAATCTAAAGGTGGTAGAACTGCATCCGACAACCGTTTCCTAGATCTACTGTTTCTGACTACTTTCGGGCCGAGAGGACTGCTCTGTTGTGTTGGGAGCATCTGTTCTAGTGAGGAACCCCTTTCGTTTCACGCGAAAAGGTTTCTGGTAGCCCTAGCTGCATCATTTTTAATATCTGGAGGTATACAGTGTTTATTTGCAGTTTACAGTCATTTTCTCTCTGTTTATTTCGGTTTCGGTCTATTTAGCCTTTTTTTTACCAGATCTGAACCTTTCATTTCTGCGTATGCTCTTTGTCCCGCAACTCTGTGCGATCTGGGCAGATCAGAAACAGAAAGGAAGGATTTTTCTCATGCGTATGCTCTTTTCCGCTGCGCCTTAGTGTAATCTCGGAAAATCAGAAACATTGAGAAAAATATTTAGTTTCCGGCTAAAGCTAACTTCGAGCCGTAAGGTTCGTTTTTTTTGTATTTCCGTGTTGGGTTTTGTGTTTTTTGTTTTGTAGGGAAAAAGAGCTTTCTCAAAGCAAGCACGCAACCCAAAGCTTCACCCCCCCCCCCTCTCTCTCTCAAACTTTTTGTATAACTCACTTGGTCCAAAGCTAATTTATGAGAGTAGAGGTCTTGGGTTCAAGTCTCCATTTTGTGGGGGCAGATTTTTCATTTCCGCACATTCCCGCACTTCGTCGGCGACTTCATCAAATTTTCTTCAAAAAGCCATAACTTCTTCATCCGGAAGCCGTTTTCAGAACCGTTTTTTTGAAACAGCCTAATTTTTCGAGATCTTTCCATTGCAACACTTAGTTTCAGCATCTATAGCTTTAGTTTTTTTTTTTAAATGGAAATTCCATGCCAAGTTATTCTTGACAGCACCAACTACTTCCAATGGTGGTCCTACATTGTGGATTTACTTAGAAGTAAAGGTCTTTACAGAATAGCCACATGCCAAGAGACCAAACCGAAAGATGAAGACAAGGCAGCTAAATGGGAAAATAGACAAGACCAAGCACGTGGGTTGATAGGGATGTCTATTTCTCCAGATCTTAGATTCCATATTGCAGAACTTGATACTCCTGATGAAGCAATGAAACAGATTACTAAAGTCTTTGGAATTAAAAATGAACTTAAAGCCCATCAACTTGAAAATGAATTGCTTACATTGGACCCCAATAATTTTTCTTGCATTGAAGATTTTTTGTCCAAGTTCAAGACCCTTAGACTTCTCTTGGAAGGTGTTAAGGTTAAGAAAGAAGATAGTAGCCTTATCTACTCCATTCTTACTAAGTTGGGACCAGCCTATTTTGTGTTTGTTTCCACCTTCCATTCTACAAGAGAAGCCTTCATTTCTCAAGGACAAACCTACAAGTCCCCTTCCTTTGATTCCTTTTGTGATTCTTTAATAAGAGAACAAGAAAAACTCTTACACCTTGTTCTTCTTCATCTTGGAAACTCTTCTAAGAAAGCGTTAGCCACCCAGCAGCAACCAAATCCAAAGAATCCTAAGAAGTTGTATCCTAAAAAGAATGGTCCTAAACCAAACAAGGGTCCTAAGCAATTTTAGCCTCAAAATGAAAAATAATTTCAACAAAATGATAAGACAAAAAAAAACAAATGGAAGAAGACTGATAGACATTGCAACTTTTGTAATCGAGATGGCCACTTAGAATCCAAATGCTTTAAGAAGATGGAAGCTTGGAAGCAGCAATGAAGAAGCACAACATCCATTTGGAGCACTCTTCAACTTCAACTTCATCTTCAGGAATGGCACTTTCTGCATGTGGTTGTCAAGCATCTCGGTCTGGCTATGCACTAAATGTATCTTCTTCTTCTCATTCTCATGAGTGGCTCATTGATTCTAGAGCTTCTTATCACATGGCCCAAAACAAAGCCATGTTTTCTTCTTTAAATGATTGTAGCACCAAAAATATATATGTTGGTGATGATAGATCTCTTAGTGTTGTAGGGACTGGAACTGTTCATATAGACAATGGTCAGTTTAATGATGTATTATGTGTTCCAACCTTATCCTGCAACCTTCTATCTGTATATCAGATAACTCATTCAGGTGAAGGTAAAATCGTTGAATTTTCACCTCACAATGTTGTAATTAAGGACCTAAGAGATCCTAGACAGATTTTAGCTACTGACATTGCTGATGATTCTACAAGGTTGTATAAGTTTCACAACTTTGGGTCATCAAATCTTCCCTCAGTATTTGTTGCTCATAATGATGAAGTGAGCAAACTTTGGCATGAGCGATTTGGTCACTTAAACTATCGCTCTCTTCAGAATCTATATAAAGAAAATATGGTGACAGGTCTTCCAATGGTATCTTGCAGAGATGGTGTTTGTTCCGGATGTGTACTCAGAAAACATCATCGGGAGAGTTTTGAAAAATGTGCCTCTTGGCACGCCTTAGCCCCTTTACAACTTGTGCATAGTGATTTATGTGGTCCACTTCCAGTTGCTTCATTCTCTGGCTACAAGTATTTCTTAACTTTCATTGATGATTTCTCCAGATGCACTTGGGTATACTTCTTAAAACTCAAGAGTGAAGTATTTAACATGTTCTTGGCCTTTAAAGCCTTTGTTGAAAAACAATCTGGACATCAAATTCTTAAGCTAAGATCTGATAATGGCGGAGAATATGTTAAAAACACATTCATCAACTTTTGCACTGAGAATGGAATTCAAATGCAACATATTGTTCCATATACTCCACAACAAAATGGTGTAGCTGAAAGGAAGAATCGCACCTTAAAGGAAATGGCTAATTGTATGCTTCAATCTAAAGGACTTAGTCTTAATTATTGGGCAGAAGCAATTAACTGTGAAAATTACATAATAAATCACACTCCTACTAAGGTTTTAAAGAATATCACTCCAGAAGAAGCATGGAGCTCAATTAAACCAGATGTAAGTCACTTTCATGTTTTTGGAAGTGAAGCATGGGCCCATATTCCAGATGAGAAACATAAACCTTTGGAACCTAAGAGTGAAAAATGTATTTTTTTTGGATATTTTGAAGATGTCAAAGGATATAGACTTATTCCACTTAAGTCCAAAAATTTTATCATTAGAAGAGATGTAAAGTTTGCTGAAAATATATCGGCCTGCGAGCCTAGTTTGGCGGATGTGCCACCTCTCCCTATCTCTTCTACTTTTGAAAATATTTCTTCTTCAGATGATGAAAGCAAGGATGAAACTCCTCCCCCACCTTCTCAGGATCCTCCTTCAGCTCCTCAGCTTCCAAAATGGGTCTGTGCTACTCGGGATGCAGCAGGTGATCTTGCCGGTGATCCTACAGATCAGCGACGTACACGTTCTCAGTTCGATAGAGCCTCTTCTTTACTGGCTCAAGCTTCAGTGAATTATGATCCTGACACCTTTACAGAAGCTTCAGGACATCCAGATTGGGAAGCAGCTATGAATGAAGAATATCATTCATTATTGGCAAATGATACATGGGATCTTGTTCCTCTACCAAAGGGACGAAAACTTGTTAGATGCAAATGGGTTTACAGAACCAAGTATGGACCAGATGGGAAAGTTGATAAACATAAAGCTCGTCTTGTTGCTAAGGGGTTTTGACAAGTTGAAGGCATTGACTACACTGAAACCTTCTCCCCTATTGCCAAAATGAACTCTATCTGCCTTGTTCTTTCCCTTGCTGCTTCTTTCAAATGGGAAGTCCATCAGATGGATGTTAAATCCACCTTCTTGCATGGGGACTTGCATGAAGAAATCTATATGGAACAACCTATTGGCTTTATACAAACAGACTCCAGCCTTGTATGTCGGCTTAAGAAATCCCTTTATGGTCTCAAGAAAGCTCCTCGAGCTTGGTATGCCAAAATGGATAACTTTCTTTTAGAATCTAGCTTCTCTAGGTGTAATTCTGACAATACTGTCTACACCAAGAAAGTGGGCAAGTCTCTTATCATTCTTGCTCTTTATGTTGATGATCTTATCCTAACTGGTAGTGATCCCAACCTTATAAACCATGTGAAGTCTAGCCTTAAAAGGAAGTTTGAAATGACAGACTTAGGACACTTACATTATTTTCTCGGTCTTCAAGTCTTGCAATCCAAGGAAGGTATTTCCCTTTCTCAGTCCAAGTATGCCTATGATATTCTACGCCATTTTCACATGGAAGACTATAAGCCAGCCCCTTCTCCCTTTCAGTCTGGAGTCAAACTTTCAATCACTTGTACTTATCCTAAAGTTGATGCTACCTTATACCGTCAACTTGTAGGGAAAATTTTGTATCTAACCCATACTCATCCTGACCTTTCCTTTGCCGTTGGCCTTGTTGCTCGGTTTATGCAAAACCAACATGAAAGTCATTGGAAAGCAGCTAAAAGAATACTTCGTTATGTTCGAGGTACAGTTCAGTTTGGGATTCATTACAGTGCCGAAGCAGCTCCTCTATTGGTTGGTTTCACTGATTCCGATTGGGATGGTGACCCTGATGATCGGAAGTCTACTGCAGGTTATGTGTTCACTCTTGGTTAAGGACCTATTACATGGGCTTGCAAGAAACAAGGTGCCATTTCTCTTTCTTCAGCAGAAGCAGAGTATCGTGGTGCCATAGAAGCTAGTAAGGAAGCCTTGTGGCTTCGTCAGATCCTGTCAGAGTTTGGCTTTCAGCAGCAGCATCCGACTACACTTTGGTGTGATAATCAAAGTGCCATTCAGCTATGCAAAGATCCAGTCCAACATCAGCGCAGCAAACACATTGAACTGCACATGCACTTCATCAGAAAGCTCATTCACGACCATGTTCTTGAAGTGCAATATTGTTCAATAGATGATCAAGTTGCAGACATCTTTACAAAGGCTCTCACAGAGGCGAAGTTCACTAAACTTCGATTTATGGTTGGAGTTCAGGAAGTTGTCACTAAGGGTGGATAGGCTCTAGTGCCTCCTTCCTTCTCCTATTGTGTCATATTTGTAAATCCTTCAATCCTATCCCAAGTTGTTCTTAAGGGGGGATGTTAGGATATTCTGACACATAGGAAATAGTTAGTTACAACTTGGTCTAGTATAGAGTTAGGTAAAGTGTGTTTCTTTACTATGTACATTTTGTAACTTACAATCCGAGGGTCATGATATGTAGTGATCCGACGGTTCATTCTCTCCTTGGTATTACCAACACTTGATCCGTGGCTTAACACCCGATTGGTCCATGATCTCTATTTAAAGAGCATGGAGGGTCATTTGTAGGGTAATCCGTCTATGAGAGAAGCATATGTAAATTTTCATTCTTTTATTAATAAATTGCCTGAAGTGGCCACGTTGGCTCAGGCCATGGACTATTTCCCTCTTTGAGGGTTTTAACCACGTCAAAATACTGGTGTATTGATCTGTGATCTGTTTGTGAGCGGTGTCCTTTGGTTTTCTGTCATAGGAGAAGGAAGGAGGCACTAGAGCCTATATGGCATAAGCCCAAGAATGTAAGCGAAGTTAGGAGCTTTTTGGGAGTAGCCCAATATTGGAGAAAATTTATCGCTAACTTCTCACTCATTTAAGCACCGTTACATGATTTGAAAAGTGTGAATCAAGTCTTTTAGGGGGGAGGAAAGAAACAAAAGTCCTTCTAAACTGTGAAAGAGAAAATTAATACAACATGAGTTCTAGCACTTCCAAATATTAAGCAACCATTTCAAATTCAAACTGGTTCAGGCACATTTGCTATAGGAGTAGTTTTTATGCAGCATGGTTAGTCAGTATGTTATCATTCTGAAACCTTTACCAATGCAGTAATTAACTATCCAACTTATGATAAAGAGTCGTATGCTTTGGAAAAAAGCATGAGGAAATGGAAGTATTATTTGATGGGTAAAGAAATGATTATTCATACTGACCATCAACCGTCGCAATATTTACAATTACACAACAAGCTACAACAAGCTAGACATTTCAAGTGGATGTTATTGCTACAATAATTTCATTTGGTAATAAGGTATAATAAAGGTATATATAACAAATTTGTAGAGATGTTGTCAAGGCCTGTTATTAATGCTTTTGTTATTCTTAACCATAACTCAATCAGTCATGAAAAGTTACATTGAACAATATACTCATGATGAATTTTTTAAATATGTTTTTGCAACTTTGAGCTAAGGAAATGATGTTGAAGAGTTTGATTATCATGTTCATAAAACGTTGTTGTACCATCTTGGCAAGTTATGTGTTTAGTAGGGTGAAAGATTAAATGTCATAAGGGAAGTCCACACTTCTCTTATTGCTAGCCAGTTTGGTGTAGGCAAACAAATTGCTTGAATTTAAAGGAATTGTTATTGGCCTTGCATGAATGCAACTATTTCAAGATATGTGAAAGGATGTTCCATGTGTGCTACTAGAAAGCCAAGTAATAGGAAACTGGGTTTATACACTCCATTTCCTATTCATTCTCGTCCTTCGGAAATTATTTCTATGGATTTTCTTGGGGGACTACCAATGTCCAGGAAAGACCATGATTATCTATATGTTGTTATGGATCATTTAAGAAAAATGTGTGTGTTTTTCCCATGTAAGAAACAAGTTACAGCTGAAAAGACCACAAACATGTTCTTCCAAAATGTATGGGCTCACTTTGGCTTACCCACTTCTATTATTTATGATCTAGATTATCGATTTATTGGGAAGTGTTGGTCAAGTTTATGGGAACTAACAGACACAAATTTGAAGAAGAGCGTTGCATCTCATCCACAAACCGTAGTGAACATTACAATGGTGCATCCCCTTCGAGGTTATTATGGTAAGAATCCCAAACTTTGGGATGAGATTTTTAATTATATACTGCATGCCTACAATCATGCCAAGCATTCATATGCACAAGTACCTCCATTAGAAGCTTGATTGGGTTATTTTCCAAATTCTCCTTTGGATTTCATCTTTGGTAAAGTTATTGCAATAGAGGGACATATTGATGTGGACAAGGACAAGCATTTCATTGAAAAAATTCAACCTCTACATCCGTTAGGGGAATTTTGATGTCTAAAATGGGCCTCCTAAGGAAATTATAAAATAATAGTGCAAATAATAAAATAACATTAGATTACATCATCAAATTTTAGAGGGAGCAAAGAAAAAAGCTACTTTTTCAACTTGTATTTTCAACTTATCTCCCTATGATTTTACTCAAATTTCGAGTGGGAACATTCGTTGGATGCATAATTTGATTCCTCATCCAAGGAGTACCCATGTTGCATATTTGCGATGGACCTTACTACACAAAAAATGAGAAATGCATGAAAAGCATGATTGCAATCACATCTTTTCATGCATTTGTCATTGTTTGTGTACTAGCAGGGTCCATCAAAAGTATGCAACATGGGTACTACTTGGATGAGGAATTAAAATTTTTATTTGAAGAGTACTCTTGCTCAAAATTTGAGTAAAACCTTAGGGAGATGAGTTGAAAAAGTACTTTTATTATTTTATTATTTTTTAATATTTTTACCTTTTTACCTCGAAAGTGGCTAATCATCCCCCATGGTTGACATAATCATCTTGAATCCTATTGGTTCTTATAAAGTTTATTTGGTTGTAAATTTTTCTTAGGAGGCCCATTTTAGATCTCAAAATTTCTCTAATGAAAGGGTACATGAACATCTAGAGAAAAGTAAAGCTAAGTACAAAGCAAGACATGACAAGCATTGAGTTGATCATGATTTCCAAGTGGAAGATCAATTTTGGTTGTACATCAACAAGGAAAGACTACAAGGTGAAGGTAAAGAGTTCAATCCTATTAGATATTGTCCTCTCAAAATATTTTCTACCTTACATGGAAATTTATTCTGTTGTGAATATGGAAAAAATGAGATTGTATGATCCTCCAATGATTGATGATCAACAATAAAAAGTTCATATTACATCTATAGAATATTTTACTCCCAAATATTTAAAAGAGTTGCAGGAAGACTCAATTCTTGATAGGAGGATAAAGAATTTACGCATAGGCAATGTCGACTATCTTGGAGTGGTGTACAAAGGTAATAGTCTAAGAAAAACAAGGTGGATAGAGATTGAGAAAGTGAGGGAGCTATAACATCACTTGCTTTCTGAGTAAAAACATACTTTTGGTGGTCTAAAAGCTTCCAGTGGGGAGGAATGATCCATAGGATACAAATATATGCTCAAAAATTAAAGTGCTGAAATTCTCCCAAAAATTGTGCCAAATCATGTATCTCATCATTATGGTTCCAACGACATTTAAATCACCTCAATCTGACATCGTATTAGAAAGTTATCATCCTTTGAATTTTTTGACAAAAGGCTAAAAAGTCAAGTTGTAGGGTTGACTAGGTAGATCGTATGATGACATGGCATTTACGTCAGCAGGCTAACTAGGTGGTACAGTTGTCCAATAGGTCAATCCCATAAGGAAAAGTGGCCTTTTTTATTGGCAGATGAATTTGTTTGGGGGCCAACCACAAGTTACCATGTGGCCCAATCAAAGGCTGCCATGTGGCCATATGGAAGGTTGCCATGTGGCCTAGTATTTGGTGCCAAAATTTTGGTTGATTGATCGAGAAACATCCACAAGGTTCAAACCCCCGACCTCTCAACCATAGAATAGGTTCCCTACCACTATGCCATTGATGGTTCTTGTTATAACTACATGGAAAATATATATTTAAGGTGGTTATGTTTAGCTATCAGGGGGAAGGCCTAGTTGACGAGTGCACCTAACCAACCCAACCCCAAGTCATATATTTTTTCCATGACCATAGGTGGTGGAAAAGAGGGGTAGGGCATGTGGCACCTTTCCCATGCCCCAACCCTTGGTTTTGTTATATAACATGACCACAACATGGGTTGTTGGAAGGGTGGGTGCATGGAACTCTACCCAACCCAGGCCTCAATGACATTAACCATAAGGCAACTAGGAGTAGGGCTAATGGGGCCCACTCCCCATGATCATATATATGTCATATGACCGACTCAAGGGCAAAAGAAGAAGGATGAAACCTGTTTTATATGAATTACCATTCAGTAATTTGCACCCGATACGGTGGATTTCATGGGCTAAACCCAGAACCTAGAATTGTCAAAATTTCACATTGCAAGCCCAACAAAAAGTAATTTTGTTCATAATTTTGACAGGGGGGACGAATTTGCATAATAGTTAAAAGAGAAATGGAGGGGACCTAATTTCTCCATTGTTCAACCTTTTTGAGCCCAAGAAGAGCCTACACAGGGGTTTTTTGCAATTTGAGTATTGTATGTTGATGAAAATCCAAATTTGAGCATATAATATGAAGTGCCACTATTGAAAGCTAGACCTAAAGATGTACCCCAAGAGGGGTCAACTCTATCATCAAATTGTTGTGTAGCGATATTGTTTGCTGTTAATTTTCATTGCTAAAATATACAAAATTTAACTAATTTTTTGTTATTTTACAATATCGATCCATTTCCCATAAGACATAAACTGGCTTACAAAATTTTACATGAAACCTTCAATTTTAAATTCAAATAACTAACCTTTAATTGGAAGCTCATGTCATTCTTTAGAGTGTGTTATACATCTAGAAGTTAAGTGATAATGGTTGAATTCATATCCAACATTCCCAAATATAACTTAAACCTAATTATAGATTCCTCTAGATATCCTTAAAAAAAATCCATTGACCAAAATGTTTGAAATTCATATTTTCCTAATTTCAACTATATAATATTATTTATGTTTTCTGAAGAAAAAACCATAACTTTAATTAATAATAATAAGAGTTACATTATGCATGTGCGTGTAGCACTCAAAGAAACATAGATGTTTGAGAAGGTAATTATGTTTTTCATATCTAAAAGAAAAGAAACTATCCGAGTATTTAAAACTAGACAAACATAGTCATTACTGATATAAATACCAAAGACAACAACATATCATGCAACATTTAGAAACATCAGCCATTATGGCTAGCAAAACAAAATGTCCAATAGGAAATTTTCTACATGAAGGAGCCTACAAAAATCCAAATATGGCCAGCAGAAACCATCAATAATCACAATATCAATCATCAGTAATCTCCAATTATAAGCCTTCGATGAAAGGTCTACAAAAGTATTCTGTGGTGGGATCATTTATCTAATCACACATCTTCCAAACTCCCAGAGCCTGTGAAGAACCATCTTTAGAGATCACATTTGCCTTAGTGTTGTGATTGTTGTATATATAGGACAAGGAATTTGGTTAAATGAGCACTTGAGATGTAAAGCCTCCTTAAGGATAGTGCTCAATGTGAGAATGTGACAATGTTGTAAATCATTAAACCAATTTGTTATAATCATCGAATCACTAAAAATATACAACAAATGTATATCTTTTTCAATGCATAGTTATTTGTTCCCCTCTCCAAACCAATTTGAAGCTTGAAAAAATGAGAATGTTGGACATATAGTATAGCCCCTCTTCCACAAGATCCATTATTAGGGGATGATCCATCTGTTGGAAATAATACTGAGAGGGGGGGGGGGGGGGTGAATCAGTATTATCAAATTCTTTTTCAATATATTTATACTTTGAATTATTCTTCAGATATTGTATGTCAGTACCATAAAATAATGAGCATGAACAAGAAAAATACATAGTCACACCAAAGAACACCAGATATAAGGTGGAAACCCAATGTGGGTGAAAACCACCTGCTGCAATATGTCTCTATCTTCTTTCAATTAGAAACTCCTTTTACAATGATTTTGTACTGGTGCAATCCTTTACCAGTATGTAGGCTGCAACCGGCAGAGAGCTACAAATCTCTCTCATTTTCCAGTCTCTTCGGGAAGGGAGCTACAACCCCCTACTTCTTTTCTTTCAAGGACCACTTTTCATTAATTTTCAGACTGGATCCAAGAACATCCAATAAACATCAATTACATGTGAATCAACCAATCTCCTTATACAATCAAACCAATGAGCCACCCAAACTTCTCAGAATGCTGTAAATAGAAAACCAACACCAGTAACCTAAACCCAGAACACAGCAGCAAATAGAAAACAGGCAGCCAACAAATATTTCAAAACAGGTCCGCAACTTCACCAATATAAGCCTGCAGATACCTGCACTTCACCTTCAGCTGTGCTATGTATACCCGCACTTCGTCTTCTTCTGTACTGTGTACCCCGCACTGTGCCTTCAGCTGCGCTGCGTATACCCGCACTGTGCCTTCCTCTGTACTGCGTACCCCGCACTGCGCCTTCAGCTGCGCTGCGTATACCCGCACTGCGCCTTCTTCTATACTGCGTACCCCCGCACTCACACTGTAGATCTCCTGCGAACCTCTGATTAGGACAAATTAACAGTCCTCCAATGTACCACAGACAGTCAGATTCACAGATCTGATCATGCGCTCGAGATATCACGACTTAGCAATAGATTCGCCTTTAAATTTTACCTTGATTTAGATCTAGCTTTTAAAACTGATAACCCAAAATTCAGATCTTAAGATATTCAACTTTCAAAGATATCTCAGCCAAGTGATCTCCTTCCCTATTTATAGTCAATCCCTTATTCACACCATGGGACAAGACCATCAATAACCAATACAAGGGATCCAAACCGGGGCTAAATTAGATCCTATACCATGGGCCAAAACCATAGGATCATGAACGACGGGCTAAATGCCACGGGCCAAACATAAGAATCCCCATGTGAGCGCACTTCTCTGCCTTGAAGTGAGTGAACTGGGGGACCTCACTTTCTGAACGGGTAACCTGCGAGTATGACCGCACTTCATGAACAATGAACCTGTGGGTCCGCACCTTTTGAACCATTCACCTGCGAACCTCGTGATTTTCATCATTTTGAGAGCCTGAACAGAGTTTTGCCACTTGAGTGAATTGCCATCAAGTACAACACCTGTACCATAGAGCCAAACTAGAATCATAATGCCAACAATCTCCCCCTTTGGACTTGATGGCAACCTCAAGATCCTCAATGTCATTCTCCCCCTTTGACATCAAGGGCAAAGGGTTATGCTCCCCCTAAGAACATGCTCCCCCTGACTATAAACCAGATCTGAAAAGGAAAGAAATTTCTTCAAGAAGAACCATAATCCACCAAACACCATAAATGACCATGAAAGAGATAGAGACAACAATATTCCTTCTGTACTTCCTCCATAATGCCAACAATGCATTATATGCTCCCCCTGAACCTGTGCCATTCGATCTTCGACCAATCCGCAACTCAGCAAATGTACGCATATACCCCAAATGAACCTTGCGTACAACCAACAATCAGAAGAGAGTCAACAACAAGATGATGCATCAACAATCCCCAGCTTTTGCCTGAGGTATTCAAAGGTCTCCCTGGGCAATGGTTTGGTGAGTATATCAGCAACTTGTTCCTTAGAAGGAACATACTCCAACTTGACCTTTTGTTCAAGCACTTGTTCCCGGAGAAAGTGATACTTGATTGGTATGTGCTTGGTCTTTGAATGCATGACTGGGTTCTTTGAAATGCTGATTGCACTTGTATTATCACATAAGATGGAGATAGGTGGTGTACAAGTGATTTGAAAATCCTGCAAGGTCTGCATCATCCAAAGGAGTTGAGTGCAGCAAGATGCAGCAGCCACATATTCCGCTTCAGCTGTAGACAAAGCAATTGAACTCTGTTTCTTGCTGAACCAAGATACTAATCTGGAACCCATAAAGAATGCACCACCACTTGTGCTCTTCCTGTCATCCACGCTTCCGGCCCAATCTGCATCTGTATAAGCATGAAGTTCGAGATCTGTATCTCTAGGATACCGTAAGCCATAGTTTTGAGTCCCTTGAAGATATTTGAAAATTCTCTTCACTGCCTGAAGATGAGTTTCCTTTGGATTTGCCTGAAATCTTCCAACTATTCCCACTGCATGCATGATGTCTGGTTGGGTACCTGTCAAATAAAGTAGACTTCCAATCATAGATCTGTAGGTTGGTTGATGCACTGCTGCTGATTCATCATTTGCACTGAGGTTACATCCTGTGACCATGGGTGTACATACTGGTTTTGCATCTTCCATACCATATTTCTTCAAAATCTTCTTGAGATACTTGGTTTGAGACAAGAAGATCCCTCCTTCATTTTGTTGGATTTGCAATCCAAGAAAATATGCCAGTTCTCCAAGCAAAGACATTTCGAATTCTTTCTGCATCACCAAGGCAAAGCTTTGACTCATAGCTTCTTCATTGCTGCCAAAGATAATATCATCTACATACACAACAAGTATTAGCAATTTGTCATTTTCAATTTTTATATAAAGATTGCTATCTGCTGATCCTTTTGAAAAACCTTGTTGATGAAGATATTTGTCCAAACGATAGTACCAATCCCTTGGAGCTTGTTTAAGACCATAGAGAGCCTTTTTCAGTCTACATACAAGATTTGGATCATTTCCAAGAATGAAACCATCTGGCTGCTCAATGTATACTTCTTCTTCTAAGTCTCCATTCAAAAAGGCTGATTTCACGTCCATTTGAAATACTTTGAACTTTTGAAAGCTTGAGAGAGCAAGGAACATTCGGATGGCCTCAAGTCTTGCAACAGGAGCAAAATTTTCTTCAAAATCTATTCCTTCTTGCTGGGCATACCCTTTACAAACAAGTCTGGCCTTGTTTCTAATTACTTCCCCATTTTCATTCAACTTATTCTTGAAGATCCATTTTGTCCCTATAACATTCTTATCCTTTGGTCTAGGAACCAACTCCCAAGTGTTATTCCTTTTGATCTGCTCAAGTTCTTCATCCATTGCTTTGACCCAACATTCATCTTTACATGCCTCTCTTACATTTTGTGGTTTAGTGGATGAGAGTAATGCCAAATAGCTTGAAGCTTCTGCAATTGTTCTTCTTGTTTGTACACCTGCTTCTTTCTGCCCCAAAATCTGAGATTCTGGATGATTCTTCTGAACGTACCTGGATGGAGTCTTCTCTTCTATCCTTATCTGTTCCTCTGGTGCTCCTTGAGGTTCTTCTTCTTCATCATTCTGTCTTTGAGGGTAGTCTTCATTTTCTTCAATATTTTCATGATTTACTTGCCTAGGAATGTATCCTTTTTCATCAACCACTACATCAATGCTGTCAACAATTCTTCCAAGTCTTTTATTGTAGCACTTATATGCTTTGCTGTGTGGAGAATAACCAAGAAGAATACCTTCATCTGCTCTAGGTTCAAGTTTGCCAAGTTGCTCATCAGTATTCTTAATATAGCATTTTCTCCCAAAAATTTTGAAATGCTTTACCGAAGGAGTCTCACCATACCAGAGCTCATGAGGAGTTTGAGTGCTGTTTACTCGGACATTTGTTTTGTTGAGAATAACAACCGCAGCATATGCAGCTTCACCCCAGAAAGTTGCGGGAGTTCCAGACTCATCAAGCATAGCACGAGCCATTTGTTGGACTGTTCTGTTCATCCTTTCCACCACTCCATTTTGCTGAGGTGTTCTAGCTGTAGAGAATTCCCTTCTTATCCCATGTTCTTCACAGAAATCGAAAAATTCATTTGAGGTAAACTCCCCACCTCTGTTGGACCTGAGGCACTTAATTTTGTAACCTGATTCATTTTCAACCAAGGCTTTGAAGGATTTGAATTTTTCGAATGCTTCGTCTTTGTGCTTCAAAAGTCCTAACCAAACAAACCTGGAGAAATCGTCAATGAATAATATCAAGTATTCTTCTCCTTGTGGTGACCTTGTCTTGAAAGGACCACATACATCTGTATAGACTAGTTCAAGAGGCCTGCTGGTTGATCCTTCCTTCTCCGGGAAGTTGGTTCTGGTTTGCTTACCAAACTGACATGATTTGCATATGGTGTTGTCTGGAATTTTGATATCTGGAAGACCACGAACTGCCTGATATTTGCATGCCTTCCTTATTTGTGAAAAGCTTAGATGCCCCAACCTCCGGTGCCATAACCAATGTTCATCATCCTTGCTCAAATAGCATTGTTGTTGTCCTTCTTCAAATATGTATAGATTATTTGGAGTTCTTCTACCTTTGATCACTGTTTTCCCTGTATCAAGATCACGAACACTACATCCATTTGATCGAAATATTACCTCGGTTCCTTGATCGCACATCTGACTGACACTCAGAAGGTTATGCTTCAAGCCATCAACATACAAAACATTTCCAGCTTTGACCTTTTCTTTCAACTGAGTTGTGCCTTTTCCTTTTATAGTTGTAGGAGTATCATTTCCAAAAGAAACTTTCTTTCCCTTTTCTAAAGCAGAATATGATTCAAGTTTTTCTTTATCACCTTTCATATGCTTCGAACATCCACTGTCGATGTACCATAGATTTTCCTGTCCCTCTGCATAAAAGGCTATCCCACATCTTTCTGATTGTGGTTCCTTTATTCTCCATGTTCTGGTGCTTGAGGCTTGTTCCTTTGTTTGCTGAAACCTGCTCCTGCATTCAGAATCTTCACGACCGAAGTTATTACAAATAGAACATTCAATTTCATTTTCAAGAGCCGAAAAGTTGTTATAGGTCCTTTTTGTAATCCTAGTCATACTTCTTTATTTTTGAGCTTCTCTAGTCATGATTGTTTTATATGAAACACATTGAGCTGCTTTGTGATCAAAGTTATGGCAAGAGAAACATTGGCCATTGAAGAAACTTCTGTGGTTATCAAATCTACCGGCCAAATGATTGTAATTTCTTTTGTCATCCATTCTTGAATCAAGTTGAGAATATTTTACCTGTGGCTGGTTGTAGCTTTTGTTCACCCTTAAGACAGATTGCCCCTGGTTTACCTGGTAGTCTTTGTTTGTTCTTGATGTAATTCGTCCCTGCTTTACCTGGTGATCTCCATTGTGCTTTTTCTCATTCCTTCTTGCTGCATCAAGATAACTCTTTGAGGTGGATGCTTGAGATGTTTCTCCATTATACCCCAGACCTGTCTTGTTTAGCGGAGAATGCTATACATTGATGATCTCATCCAGAGTTTCAGATCCTTTAACAAACTTAAGATTAATAGCCTTTGTTTTCTCAATTTCTTTTCTAAGGCCAACAATTTCACATTATAACTTTTCAAGAAATTTTTCTTTTTCATCAATTTGAAATTGTAGAGTATCAATGATCACATTCTTTTCTTCTATACATGTCTTGAGTCTAGAAATCTCTTCATAGAAACTATCCACATCTATAGCATCCATGTAATCGTCATCTTCAAAGGCCATTAAAAGTTTATAGTCATTACCTCGTTCATCTTCATCACTATTTGATTGACCATCACTGTCTTCATGAGTGTAGTAGCTTTTCTTATTTTCATTCTGTTTCTTGTTCCATCTAATAGGTTCCTTTCCCTTGTCAATCTTATCCTTATGAGGAAATTTGGTAGCATAGTGACCTACTCGTCCACAAGCAAAGCAATTGAAGGGTAACTTACCTCTGAACCATCCAGCACCCCGTTGAAGATTTCTGACAAAATTTGATTCTTCTTCTTCTTCTGACCCATGTCCTGATTCATGGTACTCTCCTTTGCCTGAAGCCTTGAAGACAGCTTCTCTCCTGTCAGATGGACCTCCTTTCCTCATTATATAAGCAGTTAGAATTCCATGCAGTTGTGACATTTTAAGATGTTGTAGATTCTCCTTTTCTTTTATAGCAGAAACTTTAGATTCAAACCTAGGTGACAAAGATCTTAGAACTTTTTCAACCACAACAACCTCTTTTATTTCTTCACCCAAATTTTTCATACAATTAACAATCTCATCCACACGAAGAAAATAGTTAGCCACACTTTCATCATTATACATCTTGAGATTTTCATATTGAATCCTGAGGGTTTGAAGTTTTGCATGTTTTACCTGATCATATCCTTCATAGCTCAGAACAATCTTGTCCCATATTTCTTTTGCAGATTTATACTGCATAACTTTCACAAATTTTGATTGAGATAGACATCCTAGAAGAGTATTGACTGCCTTTGCATTTGTTTCATATTTCTTTTTCTCAGCTGGATCCGTAGGAGTAGCTGATGGAAAAGTATACCCTGTTTCTATGATGTCCCAGACTTCTGTACCCAAAGATTGAAGATAGGCAGTAACTCTTACCTTCCAATACACGAAGTTTGTCCCATCAAAAATTGGTGGCCTAATTGATGCTTCCCTCTCGTAGTTGCTCATGATGAAAGATCTTCCTTCAAGTGATCAAGCTCCTTCAGAAGGACCTGCTCTGATACCAATTGTTGGAAATAATACTGAGAGGGGGGGTGAATCAGTATTATCAAATTCTTTTTCAATATATTTATACTTTGAATTATTCTTCAGATATTGTATGTCAGTACCATAAAATAATGAGCATGAACAAGAAAAACAGATAGTCACACCAAAGAACACCAGATATAAGGTGGAAACCCAATGTGGGTGAAAACCACCTGCTGCAATATGTCTCTATCTTCTTTCAATTAGAAACTCCTTTTACAATGATTTTGTACTGGTGCAGTCCTTTACCAGTATGCAGGCTGCAACCTGCAGAGAGATACAACTCTCTCTCGTTTTCCAGTCTCTCTTGGAAGGGAGCTACAACCCCCTACTTCTTTTCTTTCAAGGACCACTTTTCATTAATTTTCAGACTGGATCCAAGAACATCAAATAAACATCAAGTACATGTGAATCAACCAATCTCCTTATACAATCAAACCAATGAGCCACCCAAACTTCTCAGAATGCTGTAAACAGAAAACCAACACCAGTAACCTAAACCCAGAACACAGCAGCAACTAGAAAACAGGCAGCCAACAAATATTTCAAAACAAGTCCGCAACTTCACCAATATAAGCCTGCGGATACCCGCACTTCACCTTCAGCTGTTCTGCGTATACCCGCACTTCATCTTCTTCTGTACTGCGTACCCCGCACTGTGCCTTCAGCTGCGCTGCGTATACCCGCACTGTGCCTTCCTCTGTACTGCGTACCCCGCACTGTGCCTTCAGCTGCGCTGCGTATACCCGCACTGCGCCTTCTTCTGTACTGCGTACCCCCGCACTCATGCTGTAGATCGCCTGCGAACCTCTGATTAGGGCCAAATTAACAGTCCTCCAATGTACCACAGACAGTCAGATCCACAGATCTGATCATGCGCCCGAGAGATCACGACTTAGCAATAGATTCGCCTTTAAATTTTACCTTGATTTAGATCTAGCTTTTAAAACTGATAACCCAAAATTTAGATCTTAAGATATTCAAGTTTCAAAGATATCTCAACCAAGTGATCTCCTTCCCTATTTATAGTCAAGCCCTTATTCACACCATGGGACAAGACCATCAATAACCAATACAAGGGATCCAAACCGGGGCTAAATTAGATCCTATACCACGGGCCAAAACCATAGGATCATGAACGACAGGCTAAATACCACGGGCCAAACATAAGAAACCCCATGTGAGCGCACTTCTCTACCTTGAAGTGAGTGAACTGGGGGACCGCACTTTCTGAACGGGTAACCTGCGAGTATGACCGCACTTCATGAACGGCGAACCTGCGGGTTCGCACCTTTTGAACCATTCACCTGCGAACCTCTTAATTTTCATCATTTTGAGAGCCTGAACAGAGTTTTGCGACTTGAGTGAGTTTCCATCAAGTACAACACCTGTACCATAGAGCCAAACTAGAATCATAATGCCAACACCATCAAAAAATTCCCAAGTATTATTTATGTCAATCTCCTTGGAAATTATGTTTCTTGGTACATAGGAGGCTTCTTCAACAAGAATAATTTCCAAATCAGCTACAACTTTGGTAGCCACCTAGTCCAGAATAGAGATTTTGTCTTTAAAAATGTATTTGTCCCTTGCATTCCATATACCAAAAAAAACAAGAAGATGAACATTCATGAGTTTCTTTGGAGTAATTTGATCATACCAATCTTTCGAGGCTTCCTTAAAACCTGCCCCCTGCCAATTTATGATACCTCCGTAATGATTTTTGATCGCATTCCAAAAATATTTGGTAAATGAAAACTAGATAAATAGGTGATCTATGGATTCATTAGCATTTTTACATTGCATACACTATCCCAAACCCTTCATACATTTATTTTTTACATGATCCCACATTGATCGAGGTGGATCCATAAATAGAAGTGGCCTTGGAAAAGCTCAAAAATCGAAGTCATCGGGTTGAAGTGAAACTAGGACCAGATCATAGTGCTCGTAATCCTTATTCTAACTGTGTGAATAACACTCAAATCCAAGTTCATATGCTCAGGGTATTCTTGGTCAATGTTTTGGACAACCTAGGCCAAGTGGCAGTGACTAAAGAGGCAAAAATTTGGCAAAGGGTCGGCACACAAAATCCATCGTCGGAACGAGCGCATTTGTTGCCTCTTTAATTCATCTAGTGACCCTTAAAAACAACCACAAAAATGTAACTATTCTTGTTAAAAGAATCAAAACATGTATATACATACATATACACACACACACACATACACATACACATACACATACACATACACATACACATACACATACACATACACATACACATACACATACACATACACATACATACATACATACATACATACATACATACATACATACATACATATATATATATATATATATATATATATATATATATATATATATATATAGATATGGGTTGGAGGGCCACTACACACAATAATGGTATTAATATTCAAATATACAACATATATGAGTTAGGCCACTAGATACCTAGGTCCCCCCAACCGTGTAATAGCTATTCAAATACGGAGCCGACAGGGTTAAAACCTATGCACACGGGTAAGTCAGCCACAACATATATAATACAACAACGACCACATGCCAAGTTTAACATGAAGGATCCAAAATGGGACGCCCATAATTTGGAACCCGAGACCTCCCAACCAACAACGTTTTATTTTAATGCCGCCAACCAACAAGCCATTATGCCTTTGTTGGAAGGTTTGTCGCCCACCTTTTTATTAAACCTTAAACATTTTCTCACCCAAGGGGTGGAGGAGGCATGGCTAAATAGGGAAATGGATTAAATTTCTAGGTGGAACCAGGAGCACACCTAGACTAGAACTAAGCCTCGGAAGGCAATGAATTCAAGAAATATTCCTAGGGAATCTTGGTAGAAAATTTTTTCAGGGAATCTTGAGGGAATTTAAAGATTCCTTGGACCTCGAGAGGTCACTCAGAATATTGTCAATTTTATAGCCATTTGTAATGATTTCACGCTAAAAACCCAATTGTGATGTATGTTTTTGCATCTAAGCTTCTCATTTTTTGTCCATCCCAAAAAATGGAGGTATAAGGGTCATTTATGTAAATTTGATTGCAATTCATTTTTGTTTCCATTTAATGAGAGAGGCATGCCCACATTGAGCATGCACTGGAGACATAGCCTACACTGGGTCAACTCTGTAATAAGATCATTTTTTTCCTTTCATATCAAGGTTTCTTTTGATTTCTGCTTCTTTTCATGTGTTTCAGTTACTTGGTTACATGCTCTTTTATATGAAATTTTGTATGCATCTTTGAAGTAAAAGATTTGGATCAAGTTTGGTATCAGAGTATGTCTTCTTGATGCGAGTTGCGTGAGTGAATGCTAAGGGTGAACAAGCTCTAAGGAGGAGAAGAAAAAATCAAATCTTTTGATCCCAAAGCAAGGTGTGCAGCATGAAGATGAAACATGGAAGATGAGGAAGCTCGAATGGAGGAAGAGTGAAATTATCATAAGATCTTCTTCACCATGGAAGAGAAAGTTGACAAGCTGTTTGTAGAATATGAGAAGACAATCAAGCCTGGGAATAAAGAACCCGATGATCATCCCTCGGTAAATCATGAAGGTGGAGGATAATATTCTCCTACCTCTTTTTCCTCTAGTGAAAGTTCTTATTGTTCCTCTTCCCATCATTCTAATAGAAATCATAAGATTACATCTAAAAATACCTTTTCCAAGATGGATGTCAAGTTTGATTTACCTATATGTAGTGGAGAATCTAATGCAGAAAAGCTAAATAACTGGATGAGAAAGGTTGAAGTATATTTCTGAATAAAATAAATAAATCAGGATGAAGCCAAGATCTAGCTGGAATTCCTTTGATGAAGTGGTACTGATCTCATCTGATGGGAAGGAAATGTGCAGAAAAATGGTAAGAATAGTCATAAACTTCTTTCATCTTGGTCTAAGTTTGTCTCTGCTATAAGAGGATAGATTTACCCTTTTGTAGACAAACATAAAGAAATCATGGAATGACAACATTTGAAACAAATTAAAGGTCAAACTCTTTATAATTTTACAGAAGAGTTTAGAAAGAAAGCATTAGCATTGAATGTTCCACTAGACACTTCTGAGACATTGATGAAATATATTGGCTCTTTTCATAGTTACTTGTGTCATTCATTGTTATTATTTGAACCTAAAAACCTTGATGAAGCTAGTGTGAAGGTTTTACATCTTGAAAGTAGGGGGAAACATTAGCAAGAAGACCATCCAAAGGGGGCTGAAACAACTAGGAGAAAGGAGTGAAAGACATCTGCTACTCATTGTCAAAAGGAGGGGCATGATGAGGAGAATTTCTAGAAATTGCATCCAGAATTGAGGCCAAAGAGGAACGACATATTAGGGAAGCAGAAGATAGTTGAAACTATGCAACAAGACAAAGAATTTTCATCAAAGGATGATGAGAAGATCACAACTGCAAGATTCTCAGGTTCTGGAACAATTGACCTAGGATTATACTTAGATGACGAAATGAAGATTGTTACTCTTGGGATTACAAAATATGGACCCATTGACTTGGGGTTCGATTTGGACGCTGAGAAAAAAGTTTCAGAAGATGTTGTGCCAAAAAATGAAAGGGCACCAAATGCGACATGGCTCTAAGAACTCAAGAAAAATCAACCAAATAATTTAGGTGGAAAATTTTTGAACTAAGGAGACTCCTACAAGAAGTAGAGAACAAGAAACAAAGGTTGCAATATCAAGGAGGAGGCCTTGGAAAATTTGCAGCATAACAAGCCTGAAGTAAAAAGTGATTCTTCAATTTCATGTACTTTTTCTGAAGATGATTTCGCTACTTTTGAGAAACATACTACAAGAATTGGATCAAAATTGTTGAAGAAAGTGGGGTATCAAGGAAAGGGCCTTGACATTAACGGCAAAGGCATTGTGAATCCCATCAAAGTGGAGGAATTTCCTTGTTATGCAAGACTTTGATATGTTAGAGAAGAGGTTGGGGAGTTCTTGAAGACAGTCTATGACCAACCAAGTCTAGTCAATGACTTCATCACATTCTAGTGATAGTGAGGATTCCATGGGCACTAATTAAAGGCACACCAAGAATAAGAGTTCCAAGATGATCCAGAAAGTATGGAGGAGAAAGAATCATTGTAGTCACTTCAATGAGGTTGGACACCATAGATCCACGTGGCAGATGCTCCATGCCCATAAAGCACCTACGAATAAACCAATTGGTGAAGATGTTCAACATGCGAATTTGCCATAGGGAGATGACCCATTCACTTTGTTGAGTAAGAGATGGTTTTACTAGATATCATAGCTTGTCATGGCCACATTTTGTAAATCATGTGTTGGAATATAATTGTGAAAGTGATGATGTGTTTTCCATCACACATTAAAGAAATGATGATGTTTTGGCCTTTTATTGATAGCAGGGATACTGGTTTCCGTTATGATGTAGGCTTGACCATACAGTGTGTGTTATAAACTCTTGGTAAGTATGGGGTTGTTTGAGTCATGTGTGGTTTTGTATATGCTTGCAAAGAATGTATTAGATTTACATGGAATGCAAATGTTGAAAGTATGGTTTGACAAGGACACATGCAGGTTGCATGATCTGTTCATGCTTTTGAAGGACCAAAAGCTCCTCAGTGGGGAGGAATTGTCCACGTGGGTCCAGAAATAGAGGTGGCCTGGAAAAATATCAAAAATTGAAGCCATCAGATTGAAGTGAAACTAGGACAAAATCATAGTACTAGTCATCCTGATTCCAATGGTGTAAAAGACACTCAAATAGGAATTTGTATGCTCAAGATATTCATGGTCAAAATCATGGTCAAATTAGGTCAAGTGGCAGTCACTATTGAGGCAACAATTTGGCAAAGGGTCAACACACGAAATTTGGCAATCAGAACGAGTAAATTTTTTACCTATTTATTTTGTCCACTGATCCTTAAAAATTGCCATTGAAATCTATTATTGTTAAAAAAATGAAAATATATATATATATATATATATATATATATATATATATATCTATATATATATATATATATATATATATATATATATATATATATATATATATATATATATATATGGGGTGGTATGCCACCACCCCCACCACCCTTAACAACAATGGTCTCGACTAACATTAATTTTTCTTGATTAGAAATTCTCCATGCTAGTCTGGATTCAACCACTGGAAGAGAGGTCATCACCTATATAATGGAAATATTATATCTTCTTCTTTCTAAAGAGTGGATCCAAACCTTAATTGAGTTGGGATATATGTATTTCCGGTGAGCTACAATTGTCCAAAAACTATCTATTGAAATCATCCTCCACCCAACTCTGGTAGAAAATTCTTTAGTAAATGATGGACAGATTTTTAAGCCCCAACATCCCCATCTCTTGGGTAAGGAAATATTTTCCAAACTAACCTACGGGACAATCCTTCCATCTTTGTTTCCCATCAAAAGAAGATTGCTACAAATTTTCCAAATACATTTCATAACTCCAGTAGCTATCGAAGGAAAGGTAATCCAAAACATTAGGATTGATTCTAACACCTATTTAATCAGTACTAATATACCTACTCTTAAAAGAAATATGAAGCACCATGACTTGAATCTCTTCTCAATCTTTGCAATAATCCTTTTCTAATCATGTTTCCAATAATTATTCGGCTTTAGGATGAAACCCAAGTATTTTAAACCATATTCAAACTCCAAGGTAAGATATGGCAACATATTATGAGCATAAGAGACTTCATCACTGAACATAACATTTGGAGAAAGAGATGGTTTCACCCTAGTTACCATTATATCAGTGACCTTCTGAAATACACGCATCACCTCCTTTATTCTAGCCATATCCTGTCTGCTCCCATCATAAAATAGAATTACATCATCAATGAATAGTAAATAGGTGACAATTATATTCTAAGAGAATCAAGCACTATGGACTTTGTCCCTCCTTTTAGCTTCCATTAATAGCCTACTCAATCCCTTTGAGACTAACAACAAAAGTAGGAGAAATAGAGAAATATTTCCTAAGACCTCTCTGGGCTTGAAAGAAATTATAAGCATACCCATTTATGAGGACTGGAAAAGATACAATCATCAAATAGATCAACACTCAATTTATAAAAAGGACCTCAAAAACAAAATGAGTAAGTGGAAGTTTGGCCTAAATCCAACACACCTTATCATATGCCTTCGACAGATCCATCTTGATCACAATCCCCTTTTTCTTCCGTGATTTTTGAGCGTGGATAACTTCCTAAACAAACTCAATCACTTCATGAATCTTCCTATCTTCAAGGAAAGAAAATTGTTCAATGGATATATCATTAGAAAAAATGGCTTTAATCTATTTGCAAAGATTTTATATATATAATTACATAGGGAAATCAGTATAAAATCATTAAAGGACTAGGGATAATCTAATTTAGGGATTAAGGAAATAAAAGTTGAGTTAAATGAAGGGAATATTTGTCCAAGGATTTGTGATTCTTCAATAACTCGTAGGAGCTGGTGTCCTAGAATATCATAGAAGCCCATAAAAAAATCCATTGTCCATCCATATGGGCCAAGGATATTTTATTTCTGAAGCCCATGAAGGACCTTTTTTAGGTCCTACTCCATAATAGGCTCCATCAAATTTGTGTTTTCCTCTTAGCCAACAAAACAAGGAAACAATTGCATCATCCTAATAATTTTTTCAATAGATAGATCTTGGTGCACCTTATATAGATTGTTGAAATGCTCCACCCCAAGTTTAGCCAGATCCATAAAGGAAAGGGCTCTAACCCTTGTCATACTTTCTAGCTCCCAATTAGTGTTATGTGCTTCACAACCCTTGGCATAATTATAGAACAACGTTTTGTTGAAATCACCACTTTGGAGACAAATGACATGACTCTTTTGTGTCCACTCTTCTTCCTTACCCCTCAAAATTCTCGTCTCTCCTTTTCTAAGAGAAAAATCCTTTGTTTAGCACCTTCAAAATTATACCCACCTCCTTCAAAATATTCCATCCTATGCAGTTCCATTTCCACATCTTTTATTGTTTGTTAATCCCTTTACTTTTCTTGTGAAACCCTTTGAAATGTGGCCTTTTTAACTTCCTTCAAATTTTTAGAAAATTGATCTACTCTTCATACCACAAGAGTAGGGTTATATGGAGACACCTCTCAACCACCAAGTCCTTACAATATTCATCCTTTAACCAAACAGGGTAAAACTTGAATGGGTTTCCATGATTTTTTTTGTCCCGTATAATCTCTATAAAAATAGGATGATTATCAGATTCCCCACCATTTCCAATCCATTGAATAAATAAAGGGATATTCTCTACAAGAGATTCTGCAAGGAGAAAATGGTCAATCCTTCTATCAATTCTTACTTTTGCTCCTTAGTGATTTCTCCTAGTAGACTGATTTTCAATTAGATCCACATCGCAGAGATTTTGGGCTTCCATGATTTTCTTAAAATATTCTTATTAAAAACCCAAATGCGAATGAGGACCCCAAACTTCTGAAATTCATAAAGAGAAATTCAAATCACCTCCAAAAATAATATTCTCTTCTTTCATAAATGATCTTGTGATCAGATTATCCCATAACACCACCCTATCTTGAAATGGACCGTAAACATTGACTACTTCCAATTCCATCCCCAAATCAATAGAATAAATGTCAGCTTCGATAACTAGTTCCTCCCCCCCCCCCCCCCCCCCTCTCAAATACCATAATGGTTTTATGAATCCTTAGTTTAGGACCAATGAAAAAGCCCTAGATTTACCTTTTGCTTTAGAGGATATAAACCACCAACATAGAATTAAAGATTCCAACACCTCATTCACTCTATTTCCAACCCCCAAAGTTTCTTGTAACAAAATATATCCATCTTAATTGGATTCACTATACAATTCAAAGCCTTTTTTCTAGATGGGTTGGCCAAGTCCCTGAAATTAAAGCATAGAATAACTATGATAAAGCAAGACAATGGGTTTTCCATGCTCTAAGAACCCCTTCCCATAAATGTTTTTTTACCATCTGCCATGTCCTGACTCTCTTTTTTCTTTTCCCTCATCATGTAAGATTTTCCACCCATTTGCTTACACCCAGATTTGGCTAGAGAAAGTTTTCCCAATCCACACACAACCCATGGTGTCCCCCTTCTGACTCTCGGATAGAAGGTTATATGGAAAAGGAGGAGATAATGACACTGAGTTATCTGTCGCAACAAAGGGTTTTGGGGAAGGGAAACAGGCTAAGGTCAAGGGTGAAGTAAAGGCAACCATATGTACATAAAGAGGAGGGGACGATTCCATAGATACATTTTCTCTAGGGGGAAAAGTCCCAACATCCATATCAAGAGAAACCATAGAATGGATTTATTGTTAACCATAAGTGAGAGAGAGCCATTGCCCATTGTGGAGGATCTCAATGAGGGAAAAATGGCTTCCTATTCCGTCTCCTTGACTTTAACATCCATTTTCCCAACATTCATGATTTCCTCCTCTGCATGTTTCTCCTTTGGCTCAAATTTCATTGACTTCATATTTGAACAAGGTTCCCCTATTGGTCAACCATTCTCAGAGCGATACCATCCCAACCTAACTTCATATCGCATAGGTCGATACCCAAATTTTCCTGAGAAATGTATGGGGAAGTCTTTGATAATGTGTCGTGTCTAATGGAAATAACCACGCCAAAAAGGATATCCCTCATAAGCCAAAAATTTGCAAAAGAAAAACCCTTGAAACAAATATTTACTTTATCCTCTTGAATTGAGGTTTACAAGAAACCTAGCTATCAACCTTTTACCATTTTCCTAAAAAGACAAATCATTATCCATAAATATTTCGAGCCTATTTCCTACGCTTTTGAAGACATCAATGGTCGAGCGCTTAGGGAGAAGCCTATGCATTCTCAGCAAAACTGGAACAAGAACTATCTTTTCCCCACTAGCATCAGACAAGGGGTGCCATTGATTCAGAACTGCCATAGCCAAATTTCTGTTACAGTTCCTACCAGGAACCCTAGGAACATCTTTTGCCACCAAGAAGTTAAACATAAAACACAAGTGGGTGGGGGTGCTTACCTTCCAGGCTTCCCCCACCAAACCGGTTCATATATTTTCCGCCCACCACTTCAAATAATCTTGTGAACATTTTCAACCTCTACCTGAACCACAATAACCCTTTCAATCATATCCATAGTCTCATCCAACACCACATCTACACCCATAATTAAAATTTTCTCTCCCTTATTTAGAAAATATGTCCTTATTTTCTTTTGTTTTTTTTGTTTTTTTGGATGAGTTTGATGCCTCCCTCAAATTTTCGACTTCCTTTAGGGTTTTATCCTAACCTACTAAAGAGCGGTGGGTTTCCTCCTACACAAACCGTAGGAGAAACTTCTTCTCCACCTCCAACCAAACCTCCTCCTCTTGGAATTGTTGCACTGCCACTTCGCCATCCCTCATCCCACAAACTGTATGCCAGTATGCCAAATCACAATTATTTGGTGCCCAGGTCAAGAATATTAGACCTATGACAATTGAGACCTTTGTGTAATCCACCTCCTCTTCCATGTGGCCACCAAATCTATCACATGCAACATCCATAACGACGAGACCGGATCACTTTCTACAACCGACTCTTTAGCCATCTGATTTCCGAAATTCTACATTAAGACATAACATTTCAAATCATGTTGAAATCTCTTACCTTTATTAAATATGGGATCGACACTACATCTTCTACCTTCAATGTTGTTGCACAATTTTACAAATGTTATGTATGTTATTCTGAAATATTGAGGTGAGTGTATGTAAGAAATGTAGGAATATGACCCGTTTTTTGTTCTTAGACTTGCAGAGAACAGTCATCACTGACTTATACATTTTCTGGTTTCATACAATAATATATGTGGTGTAAAGTCATTACATTATGTGTCAAATACATAGAAATAATTTTATTTCAATTTAGTCATTCAAATAAAGATGAACGATATTATTTTCCAATGTTAATAATGAATAAACTTTCATATAAAATATGAGCTATTTTGTAACAAAAAAAGAGTGTCGAGAGAATCTTTAGATTCTCATAATTGTTGTTTGTTGAGAAGAATTGTTGTTTTCGTCATTTATGATTGTAGTTTAAAAATGAGACTTATGTCCCGAACAAAAGTTTTTGCGAATGAATTTTTCTGATACATATTATAAAAATCTCATGCAACGCTGTAATCATCCTCTTTTGAATAAAATGCAAGTTTCCATTATCAAGAATTAGCTTATTGTTTTGATCTCTCTTTCAAACAGTTTGATTCCAATGGTTCATGCCCACTTCTGGAAGAGGCTTTTTCTTTAGCTGTAACATTAATATTCTGTTTTTCTATTGACATTATTTCTTGTTAAATTAATTTCGGGGTTGAATGTTTACTTGATAATCACAATATTTCTTTATAGAGATTATTGTTCAATAAGTTAAGTTGGAATTCATTATCACTTTATTTTCCCTGCATGTTATAGCTACTTCATTTCTATTCTTGCGGTAGTCTAATATCTCTTCATGCAACCTATTTCTTTTCATTACTTGGAATATAGTTTTGTATTGTTTTTTCTCAAGCTCAGATATTATTTTTCCCTAAGTAGCAGCTTAATAGTATATTTATTTCTTTGTTGTTTCCTATTAGATAGTAATTATAATTTAATGTTTGTAGATCACTTCTAGGAAGTACTAGTTGCTTATGGGTTAAATCCTTGAATTGTTTCCAGTTAAATGGTTGATTCATTTAGTATTGTTCCTTTGGTCACTGCTTTAGTGAACTTGTAACACTTCCTCTTGCTCAATCTTTGCAAAAAACCTTCAAATAGAAGATGAAACCTCAGGTTAATAGTTTGATGTGTGGTAGTTGGTTTTTCGTTTAGATAAAATAATTGTCCCAACAGTTATCTAGGATGTCATCTAGGTGATGAAATTAAAATCACAGCCATGGGAACGAAAGCTATAGCTTCTGATGCAAGTACTAGTTCTTCTAGTAAGCCTATTGAATCTCAAAATGATTACGAAAGAATTGAGATTTTCCATATGGGGGTCATTAAAAAACATATGAAGGTTCATACATTGTTTGATAATGGATCCCAAGCCAATCTTATATATGAAGAAATTTTCAAGAAACTTAATCTATAAATTCAACTCATACTAAATCTTACCCTTTGGGTTGGGTATGTGATGATGCCAAATTACAAGTGACAAGAAAATGTAAACTCAAATTCGCCATCACTAGTAATTTTATAGATAAGGTAGAGTTTGATGTTGTACCATTTGATATTTTCAAGATTTTTTTAGGGAGTATATACATGTATGACCGAAAACCATATTCTATCATCATGAGAATAAATATCATCTTTTTAAAGATGGAGTTGAGTATATTGTTAAAAAGCATCACAAGATGTTGAACTTATCTCTTGCTAGTGTTGGTCAGGCGAAAGGGCTCGTAAATGCTGGTATCAAATTTGTGTTATTGATGATTAAAGCTAAAGATACTACTGAATCTCAAGCTTTCACAAGATGTGACTCTAAACTAAAGCATGAATTGGTTTAAGTTTTTAATACTTATGACAAAATGTTTCACACACATAAAAGGCTACCTCCAAAAAGATGATTCCAACATGAGATTCACTTGAACCGGGATGCTCCACTTCCAAATATTGGCATGTATAGAATGTCAGTTTTGGAGAATGCAGAGATCAAGAAGCAAATTCAAGAGCTTCGTGACAAAGTGGTCATTAGGCCCAACACATCTTCTTTTGGGTTTCCTATTGTTTTGGTTGCAAAGAAAGATGGTGCATGGCACATGTGTGTGGATTTTCGAGCTTTCGACAAGATTACGATAAGGAATCATTATCCTCTTCCTCGCATAGATGATTTCGTAGATCAGTTAACTGAAGTTGTTTACTTTACTAAGTTAGATTTGAGCAGTAGTTATCATCTGATAAGGGTTGTTGAAGATGATATTTGGAAATATACTTTGAAGACAAAAGAAGTTTGTTTGAATGTTTTGTTATGTTGTTTGGGCTTGGAAATACACCTTCCACATTCATGAGAGCTATGAATGATGTGTTGCGACCATTCCTTGATGATTTTTTCATAGTATACTTAGATGATATTTTGATTTTCAGTAAGACTCATGAAGATAATTTCAAGAATAAGAAGAAATTTTTAGATGTCTTGAAAAAGGTGAAGTCATATTCGAAGATGTATAAATGTGGATTTAGGAAAATATATTTAGTTTATTTGGGTCATATTGTAGGAGGGGGTGACTTGAAGATTGACCCCTCAAAATTTGATGTCATTGTGAATTGGCCTAAACCCAACAATGTAAGAAACCTTAGGAGCTTTTTGGGAGAAGCCAAATATTGGAGAAAATTTATCGTTAACTTCTCACTCATTGTAGCACCATTACATGCTTCGACAAGTGTGAAACAAGTCTTTTAATGGGGAGGCAAGAGGCAAAAGTCTTTGAAACTTTGTAAGAGAAAATTAGTACAACACCAATTCTAGCACTTACAGATCTTAAGCAACCATTTGAAATTCAAACTGATGCAGGTGAATATGCTATGGGATTAGTTTTCATGCAACATGGTAAGCCAATATGTTATCATTATGAAACATTTACCAATGCAATAATTAAATATCCAACTTATGATAAAGAGTAGTATGCTATGGTAGAAAGTGTGACGAAATGGAAGCATTATTTGATGGGTAAAGAAACAATTATTCATACGGACCATCAACCTTTGCAATATTTACAATCACAAACCAAGCTACAACAAGCTAGACATTTCAAACGGATGGGTTTCCTACAAAAAGTTCATTTGGTAATAAGGTATAGGAAAGGTATATGCAACAAATTTGTAGACATGTTATCAAGGCCTATTATCAATGAATATTTTATTCTTAAGCATAACTCAATAATGCATGAAAATTTATATTGAATAGTATGATCATGATGAACATTTTAAACATGTTTATGAAACTTTGAGTTAAGGAATTCACATTCAAGAGTTGAATTATCATGTTCATAACAAGTTGTTGTATCATCTTGGAAAGTTATTTGTTCCATAGGGTGAAAGATTCAATGTCACAAGGGAAGCCCACACTTCACTTATTGCTACCCACTTTGGTGTAGGCAAAACAATTGTTCAAATTTAGAGGTATTATTATTGACCTCGCATGAATGAAATTGTTTCAAGATATGTGAACGAATGTTCTAGGTGTTCTACTAGCAAGCCAAGTAATAGGAAATTGGGTTTGTACACTCCACTTCCTATTCCTTCTCATCCTTGGGAAAGTATTTCTATGGATTATTTCTGGAGACTACCAATGTCTAGGAAAAGTCATGATTATGTATATGTTGTTATGGGTCATTTAAGAAAAGCGTGTGTTGATGCCATGTAAGAAACAAGTTATAGTTGAAAAAACTACAAATATGTTCTTCCAAAATGTATGGGTTGAGTTTGGGTTACCCACTTCTATTATTTATGATCGAGATTCTTTATTTTTAGGAATTTTGGTCAAGTTTATGGGAACTAATGGACAAAAAGTTCAAGAAGAGCATTGTATCTCATCCACAGACCGACAACCATACATAAATAGTGAAAATTACAGTAGTGCATCTCCTTCGAGGATATTGTGGTAAGAATCCTAAATTTTTGGATGAGATTTTGCATTACATCCAACATACCTACAACCGTGACAAGCATTCATCTGCAGAAGTATCTCCATTTGAAGCTTTTTTGGGTTATTTTCCAAATTATTCATTGGATTTCATCTTTGGTAAAGATATTGCAATAGATGAAAATACTGATCTAGACAAATCCAAGAATTTCATTGAACAAATTCAGCTTCCGCACCAAAGAGTACAAGAACAACTACAAAAAATCAAAGATAAATACAAAGAAATACATGACGAGTAGCGAGTTGATCATGATTTCCAAGTGGATGATCAATTTTGGTTATACATCTGCAAGGAAAAAGACTACAAGGTGAAGGTAAAAATCTCAATCCAACTAGATATGGTCCTTTCAAAATCATGGAGAAGATTGGTAACAAGGATTTTCGATTAGATTTTCCACCATACATGCAAATTTATTTTGTTGTGAATGTGAAAAAATTAAGTTTGTATGAGCCTCCAATGATTGATGATCAAGAAGAGAATGTTCAAATTCCACCTATAGAATATTTTTCTCCTGAATATTTAAATGAGTTGCATGAAGACTCAATTATTGACAAGAGGATAAGGACTTCAGGAATAGGCAATCTAAAGTATCTTGGAGTGGGTTATAATTGTAATAATCCAAGAAGATCAAGGTGGATAGAGATTCGGAAAGTGAGGTATCTATACCATCACTTGCATGATGAGTAAAAATAGACTTTTGGTGGTCCAAAAGCTTCCAATGGGGGAGAATGATCCAGGGGATAAAAAAGTGCTAAAATGAAATTCCTCAAACTCTCCCAAAACTAGTGCCAAATCATAGATATCATAGTTGTCATTCCAACGATGTTTGAATTTCCTCAATCTGAAAACGTATGAGGAAGTTATCGCATTCTATAGTTTTTGACATAAAGATAAACAATTCAACTTGGAGGGTTGAGTGGCCACACCATACGATGACATGGTGTTGACATTAGAAGACTAACTGGGAGGTACGGTTGTCAGACAAGTAATTCCCATGAGGACAAGTGGCATATTTCTATTGGAAGATGAATTTGTTTGGGGGGCAACCACAAGCCACCACGTGGCCTAATGAAAGGCTGCCATGTGGTCCTATGGAAGGCCTCCAAGTGGCCTAGTATTCAGTGCCAAAAATTTAGTTGATTGAATGACAAAAATCCATGGGGTTTGACCCCATGACCTCTCAACTATGGAACATGTTCCCTAACATTACGCCATCGATGGTTATTATTATAACAGTGTGACAAATGTATATTTAAGGTGGTTATTTTTGGTTGTTAGGGGGAGGGTCAGGGCGCAGGTGTGCCTGACCGATCCAACCCCAAGTTATATATTGTTTATGTTACCATAGGTCTTGGAAAAGAGGTGCAGAGTGGGTGGCACCATGCCCACACCCGAAACCTTGTTTTTACTATATAACATGACCACGACAGTGGTTGCAAGGGGCAGGTGCATGTCACTCTAGACGCCCCCAACCCCCAATCACATTAGCTATAACGTTATCAGAAGTAAGGACGAATTGGTGCGTGGCCTATTGCTCATGCCCCACGATCATATATATGCCATATGAACGACCCAAGGGTGGAACAATAGGGGCACGAACTATTTTATCTTCCTAACCATTTGATCATTTGCACCTAACACAGAAGGTTTTGTGGGCTAAACCCACCACCTAGAATTGCAAAAATTTCGCCTTGTGAGCCTGCCAAAGAGGAATTTTGTTGACAATTTTGAAAAGGGGATGTATTTGTAGAATAGTTAGCACATAAATGGAGGGGACCTAACTTGGCCATTTTTCAACCTTTTTGAGCCCAAGAAGAACCTACAAAGTCATTTTTGGGTGTTCTGGACACAATTGCAGTGTCATTTTTATAATTTGAGCATTGGATGTTGATGAAAATTCAAATTTGAACATATAATATAAATTGCCACTATTGGAAGCTAGACCCGGACATGTAGCCTAGTAGGGGTGAACTTCATCATCAAATTGTTGTGTTGTGATGTTTTTTGTTGTCTATTTTTCACTGTTAAAATCTGCAAAATTTAACTTAGTTTGTGTTCTTTTGCAATATCGATCCATTGCCCATAAGACATAAACTAGCTTGCAAAATTTTACATGAAACATTCAATTTTAAATTCAGACCATTGACCTCTGATTGGAAACTCATGTCATGATTTAGAGCATGTTATACATCTTGAAGTTAAGTGATAATGATGGAAATCATCTCAAACCTTTCCAAATATAACTTCAACTTAATTATAGATTCCTCTAGGCATCCTTAAAAAAAAAACATAGACCAAAAACCCTGAAATTTATATTTTCCTAACTTCAACTATATAATATTATTTATTTTTTCTCAAGAAAAAACCATAACTTTAATTAATAGTAATAAGAGTTAAATTATGCATGTGCATGTAGCACTCAAATAACATAGATGTCTGAGAAGGTCAATATGTTCTGCATATCTAAAAGAAAAGAAATTATCCGACTATTTAAAACTAGACTAACACAATTACTCGATATAAACACCAAATACAACAACATATCATGTAACATTTAAAAACATCATCCATTATCGCTAGCAAAGAAAAACGTCCAATAGGAAATCGTCTGTATGAAGGAGCCTACAAAAATCCAAATATGACTAGTAAAATCCATCAATAAGCACAACATTAGTCCTCAGGAATCTCCAATTGTAAGCCTTTAATGAAAGGTATATGAAAGTATTCTCTTGAGGTATCATTTATCTGATAACATATTTTCCAAACTCCCAAAGCCTGTGAAGAACCAACTTTAGAGATCAAATTTGCCTCAGTGTTGTGCTTGTTGTATATATAGTGACAATAAATTTGGTTAAATGAGCACTTGAGATGTAAAACCTCCTCAAGGATAGGACTCAGTGTGTGAATGTGACAATGCTGCAAACCATTAAACCAATTTGTTATGATAATTGAATCACCAAAAATATACAAAAAATTATCTTTTTCAATAGCAAAGAGAAGTAATATTTTGAGGTTGAGATGTTATGCATAGTCATTTGTTCCCCTCACCAAACCACTTTGAAGCTTGAAAAAATGCGAATTTTGGACATATAGTATAGCACCTCCTCCACAAGATCCATTATCAGGGGACGATCCATCAAAAAAATCCCCAAGGATTATTTTTGTCAATCTCCTTAGCAATTATGATTCTTGCAATATAGGAGGCTTCTTCAACAAGAATAATTTCCAAATCAGTTACAACTTTGGTAGCCAACCAGTCCATAACATTAGTTTTGTCTTTAAATATTTCTTTATTCCTTGCATTCCATATACCCCAGCAAACAAGAAGAGGAACGTTTGTGAGATGTTTTGGAGTAATTTGATCATACCAATCCTTCAAGGCTTCCCTGAAACCTGCCCCCTGCCAATTTATGATAACTCCCAAACGGTTTGTGATGGCATTCCAAAAAGATTCGGTAAATGAGAACTAGATAGACAAGTGATCTATGGATTCATTAGCATTTTTACATAGCATACACCATCCCAAAACCATCATACATTGATTTTGTAGATGATGCCATGTCAACACTTTTGATTCCACCATGCACCTTAAGAAGAGGTGAGTCTTTGACGGGCTATTTAAATTTCCACAACTCCTTCCACCACTAAGAAGATTCGACAAGCTATCTATTATAACATATGAAAAAATAACCATTTTTTGTATTATCTTCACCCCATGAGGAATTGATCCACTAGAGAGAATTAGGGTCCTCTTATATGTAGACATGAGTTGTGTTTAAAGCCAATGTGTGGACATTCCATGATATGTGAAATTCATGAGGGAGGTTTAATTGTTGAGAATTTACACATCCTTGATACCAAATAAATGTTCCACAATGATCAATAACTTGATTTAATGTGTTACTTCCATGTGCATTAAGGAGGTTAACCATTTCACGAGGAAAATAGAAGTTGTCTCTGCATTTGACGCAAGGGTGCGGACTAATTTTATTTTTTCTTCATTACCAAATTTTCCATGCATCTAGATTCAACCATTAGAAGAGAGGACATCACCTATTTCCATATTATGGAAATATTAGATCTTATTCTTTCCAGAGAGTGGATCCAATCCTCAATGAAGCTGGGATATATGTATTTTCGGTGAGCTATAGTTGTCCAAACAATCCCTATCAAAATCATCCTCCACCCAACTTTGGTAGAAAACTATTTGGTAAATGATAGAAGGCTTTTTAAACCCCAATATCTCCATCTCTTGGGCAATGAAATACTTTCCAAACTAACTAAGGGGGAAATCCTTCCATCTTTGTTTCCCATCCAAAGAAAATTGCTACAAAATTTTCAAATACATTTCATAACTCCAGTAGGTATCCAAGGAAAGGACATCCAAAACACGAGGATGGCTTCTAACACAAATTTAATCAATATTAATCTACCTTCTCTTAAAAGCCATCTGAAGCACCATGACTTCACTCTCTTCTCAATCTTTGCAATAATCCTTTTCTTATCATGTTTCCAATAATTATGATGATTTAGGATGAAACCAAAGTATTTTAAACCATATTCAAACTCCAAGGTAAGATACGAGAACAAATTATGAGCATAAGAGACTTCATCCCAAGACATAACATTTGGAGACACAAAGGGTTTCACCCCATTTACCATTATGCCATTGGCCTTCTTAAATAAACCCATCACTTCATTTATTGTAGCCATATCCCTTCTGCTCCCATCATAAAATAGCATTACATCATCAATGGATAGTAAATAGGTAACAATTATATTATAAACGACTCAAACACCATGGACATCCCCCCTTCTTTTAGCATACACTAATAGCATTCTCAATCCCTTGGCAACCCACAACAAAACAAGGGGTGAAAGAGGGCAATCTTGCCTAAGCCCATTATGAGCTTCAAAGTAATTAGAATCAAACCCATTTATGAGGACTGCAAAAGATACAATCATCAAATACCTCATCACCCAATTTATAAAAAGGACCTCAAAAACGAAATGAGTAAGTAGAAGTCTGGCATAAATCCAACTCACCAATCATATGCCTTTGGTAGATCCACCTTGCTCACCATTCCCTTTTTCTTCCATGATTTTATATTGTGGATAATTTCCTAAACAACCTCGATCACTTCATGAATCTATTTATCTTTAAGGAAAGAAATTGTTCACTTGATATATTTTTAGAAAAAATGTCTTTAATATATCTGCAATAACCTTTGTAATGATTTTATATATACAATTACATAGGGAAATGGGTATAAAATCATTAAAGGACCAATGATCATCTAATTTAGGGATTAAGGAAATAAAATTTGAGTTAAATGAATGGAGGATTTCTCCAAGGATGCGTGATTCTTCAATAACTCCAAGGAGCTTGTGTCCTAGAATATCATAGAACCCCATAAAAAACTCCATTGTCCATCCATTTGGGCCAACGATCTTTTATTTTTCAAACCCATGAAGCACCTTCTGGAGGTCCTACTCCATAATAGGCTCCATCAAATTCTTGTTTTCCTCTTCGTCAACAAAACAAGGAAATGCTTGCATCATCCTAATAATTTTTGCAATAGATGGATCTTGTGGAACCTTGAAGAGATTGTTGAAATGCTCCACCCCAAGTTTACCCAGATCCATAAAGGAAAGGGCGCTCACCCTCGCTAGGCTTTCTAGATCCCAATTAGTGTTATGTGCTTTATGATCCTTGGAATAATTCTAAAATAATTTTCAGTTTTCATCACCACTTTGGATCCAAATGGCATGACCCTTTTGTGTCCACTCTTCTTCCTTACCACTCAAAATTATCCTCTCTCTTTTTCCAAGAGAAAAATCCTTTCTTTAGCAGCTTCAAACTTATAGCTCCCTCCTTCAAAAACTTCCATCCTATCGAGTTCCATCTCCACATCTTTTATTGTTTGTTCATTCCTTTTTTTTGTGAAATCCATTGAACTATGGCCTTTTGAACTTCCTTAAAATTTGTAGCAAATTGATCTACTCTTGATCCTGCAAGAGTAGGGTTGTAGGGAGACACTGCTCAACCACCAACTCTTTATAAGATTCATCCTTTAACCATACAGGTCTAAATTTGAATGGGTTTCCACGCTTTTTTTGTCACCTATAAGCTCTAGAAAAACAGGACGATTATCGGATTCCCCACCAATTCCAATCCATTGAAGAAATAAAGGCATCTTCTCCATGAGAGATTCTGCAAACAGAAAATGGTTAATCCCTCGGCAATTCTTACTTCCACTCCTCAACAATTTCTCTTAGTAGGCCAATTTTTAATTAGAGCAGTCCTTAAAATATTCTTATTGAGAATCCACAAGCGAACGAGGACCCCAAACTTCCAAAATTCCCAAAGGGAAATTTAGATCACCTCCAACAATAATATTTTCTTCTTTCATAGATGATCTTGACATCAAATTATCCCATAATACCACCCTATCTTGGAATGGACTGTAAACCTTGAGTACTTTCAATTCCATCCCCAACTCTATAGAATAAATGTCAGCTCCAAGAACTAGGTCCCTCCCCCAATACCCTAATGGTATGATGAAATAGAGCTTCCAACACCTCCTTCACTATATTTCCAACCCCCAAAGTTTCTTGTAAGAAAATTATATCCAACTTAATTGAATTCACTAGACACTTCAAAGCTTGTTTTTTAGACGGGTTGGCCAAGTCCCTACAATCAAAGCATAGGAAAATCATGATAAAACAAGACCATGGGTTTTCCATGCTCTATGGACCCCTTCCCATAAATTTTTGTTTACCATTTGCCATGTCCTGACTAGCTTTGTGCTTTTCCTGACCATGTAAGATTTTCTACCCCTCAGCTTACCCATATATTTGGCTGGAGAAAGTTTTCCCAATCCACCCACACAACCCATGGTGTCCCCCTTCTGACTCGTGCATTGAAGGTCATATGGAAAAGGACGAGATAAGGAATCTGATACTCGCAACAAAGAGTTTTGGAGAAGGGAAACAGGCTAAGGACGAGGGTAATGTAAAGGAAACCATATCTACATAAATAAGAGGGGATGATTTCATAAATACATTTGCTACTGGGGGAGAAGTCCTAGAATCCATATCAAGAGAAACCATACACCAGATTAAATTGTTAACCATAAGTGAGGGAGAGCCATTACCAGTTGTGGAGGATCTCAGTGAGGGCAAAGTGTCTTCCTATTCCCTCTGCTTGACTTCAACCTCCATTTTCCCAACATTCATGATTTCCTCCTCTGCATGTTTCTCCTTTGGCTCATATTTCACAGACTTCATATCTAATCAAGGATCTCGTGTTTGAGAAACATTCTATGAGCGATAACCTCCCAACCTAACTTCATTTCGTAGACATTGATACCCAAATTTTCCCAAGAAAGGGATGGGGTAGTCTTTGATAATGTGTCATGTCTAATGGCAACAACCACACCAAAATGGATATCCCTCATAATCCAAAAATTGGCAATAAGAAGAACCCTTGAAACAAATAATCCAGAAAACCTTCTCTTGGATTCAGGTTTACAAGAACCCTAGCCATCAACCTTTTACCATTTCCCTAAAAAGACAAATTAGTATCCATAAATGTTCCTAGTCTATTTCCTATGCTTTTGAAGACATCAATGGTCCAGCATTGAGGGAGAAGCCTAGGCATTCTCACGAAAACTAGAGCAAGGTCTATCTTTTCTTGACTAGCATCAAACAAGGGGTGCCATTGCTTCTGAAGCGCCATAGTCGAATTTATGCTACAATTCCTACGAAGAACCCTAGGAACATCTTTAGCCGCCGAGAATTCAAACATAAAACACCCATGGGTGGGGGTGCTTACCTTGGGCTTCCCCCACCAAACCGCTCCATATTTTTTCCGCACATTGCTTCAAATAATCTCGTCAAAATTTTCAAGCTCCGGCCCAACCCACAATTACCCTTTCAGTCGTATCCATAGCCTCATCAAGCAACACATCTACACCGAGAATCAAATTTTTGTCCCCTTATAGAGAAGATGTCATTTTTTATTTTTTTTTTGAGCTGAGAGTATGAAGGGATGTGTAAGTTTGTATTCCCCTTTAAAATAAAAGTAAAAAATAAAAATGTGTGAGTAAGATGTTTAAGTTTATTAAAAAATATGTTTTTATGGTTAAAATGTTTATTTGATTGTATATATACTGTATTTAGCATTCACATATACAATTTAAACAATGAAAAATAACACATAGTATTTTGCACTCTTAAAGAATTTTGAAAGTGGAAAAATTTTATCCCTCTTGGCTCATGTTAGATCCGAGCTTAAGATGAATCTATATTAATTTGTATATGTTTGAAGCCTCCCTCAAATTTCAGACTTTCTTTAGGGTTTGCAGCTCACCTGCCAAAAAGCCTTGGGTTTGCTCCTGCACAAACCCGAGGAGAGATTCCTCCGCTTCCAACAAAACCTCCTCCGCTTCGCCATCCCTCCTCCCGCCAACTATATGCCATTGTTCCAGCTCACAATTATGTGGTGCCCAGGTGGAGAATATTAGACCTGGGACATTTGGGTCCTCTCTGTAATCCACCTCCTCTTCCATCTGGCCATCAAACCTATCCGACTCAGCATCCATAACCGGGAGACCAGACCGCCTTCTACTACCGACTCTTCAGCCATCCGACTGCCGGAATTCTACATTAACAAAGCTTGAAATCTAAACATAACATTTCAAATCACGTTGAAATTAGTTGGGATTGACATTGCATCTTCTACCTTCAATGTTACTGCACAATTTGACAAATGTTACGTATGTTATTCCGAAATATTGATGTGAGTGTATGTAAGAAATGTAGGACTCTGATCCGTTTTTTGTTCTTAGATTCGTAGAGAACGCTCGTCACCGACGTATACATTTTCTGGTTTCATATAATAATATATATGGTGTAAAGTTTGATCTTTACACGCATTACTTTATGTATTAATTACATAGAAATAATTTTATTTCAATTTAGTCATTCAAATAAACATGAACTATACTATTTTCCAATGCTAATAATGAAGGATATATTTTTAAAATTCAAATGGTCTACCTCATTTTCATTTCCACACGGCAAAGTCAACAAATTGTTTTCCTTAATTCTTAATCTGGCCCGACAAATATGGCCATTTGATGAACGGTGATCATTGATCATGATTTATGAGAGGATAGAAATTTTAGGGATTTCAAAGCCACATTTATTATTGTCTTTCATGGTTGATTTACCTTCCTGGGATGCAAGGCCAGCGCAATCATTCTAGCTATGGATTTAACTGGCCATTAATTACTTCGACTATGTCTTTCCTCCTTTGATCAAGCACAGTCACCCGCATACTGAGAATAGAAAATGTGGCTGACCATTGATTTGATGAAGGGAATATACTGGCAGCCTGGTACCACCTCCGAAAAAACAGTGGACATTGCCGACAGCGAGAACTCAAAGCCTACACTACACAGTGTATAGAAAAATCATTCCAATAAATCTCGTCACACACGTGAAATTCTTCTTGCTTGCCAGAATATTCCGAATAGGATGGAATTGCCCGGATGGCCAAACGGGATTGGAATCTGGGCAAAAAATTTCAAAAAAACTTATAGAAGCAGTGTTTGAATCGTATTTTTGATGGTGGAAATGGATTCACACACTATCAAAAAAATCCAGGACACCTAAAATTTTGAAATTTAACAACTATAATTTGGATTTACAAAAATCCTTGCCAAATTTACTCTAAATATGACGAAGATTTCCATAACTTTCCAAACCACTCCTCCACCTCGTTAGACTAAACGTATTGTATTAGGTTCCATCTTCGCCGGAATCAAACATGTTTCCTTTCAAATATATCGGAGAATTACCTAATTTTTTCCTTGCCCAACGGTGGCAACCCTACGAGACAAATGGATCATATTTTTTCCTTCAATTCGATACTATAAAAATTTGTATGAATTTTTTTTAATAAATGGATCAGATTTTTTCCTGGTTTATAATAGTAGTTTCCAAATTTGAATTTTAATTTCATTTAAATTTTATAAAAAATTATATACATTTTATATCTATATATATATAACAACAATGTTTTGGACACATATTTTTTCCATCCATTTTAAAATTAAAATTATTTTTATAATTTTATAACAATTTTAAAATTACAATTTACTAAAAAATAACACAACTTCATTTGTCAATTATCTCCACAATATTTTACTTTTCAAAATTCAAAATTAAATCCCTTTAAATTTCATATCTTATCTAAAATCCTTTTATATTTCATATATATATTTAAAAATAAAAACCAGATTCCTTCCTACTTTCTAATTTCCAATATTATTTATGTTCTTTCATATTTAAAAACTAAATATTCAAAAATTATTTTTATAATATTTATTCTAATATATTGCTTATCCCATCGTCTCCACTTATTTAGTTGGACGATATGTTGGAAAGTCCCATATTTGTCGAACCTTCGTATATCATTTGTCAATTTATACGGTCAATGGAATCATTTCATACTTATTTCACTTTCATTTAGTGTGTGAGTCTTTATGGATAAAAGTTTAAAGGATTTACGTATATTTTCAAATGTAAATTCGTTGAGCAATTTTATTAACCTTTGTAATTATATTTTTATAAAAATTATCAACATTTAATAACATTCATGTTAAATAATAACAATAAATTAAAAATATGACTATAGTTAACTCCTAGATGGTCGAGGCTAACCATAAAATCCATATTAAAAAATGGTCCAGAAAAGGTCATCTCAACAATCAAATTTGCATACCTATCTTAAACATAAGGCCGTACTAAAAAATACATTGTTGTGGAGACCGAAATTTACACATACGACCTACGTAAACATCGTTAACATTTTCCAAACAAAACCTCAAAACCATTCTGGATATTTTGGATATAACATTTAACGGCAACTGAAAGGAATGGATAACAAGATTTACATCCACATAACCCTATGTCAGGATTCTTAAAAGTTTGGCCAGAAAACATCAAAAGCTACGTTAAAGAGTCCTCGATAATAAAAATTACATGTAAAAATCCTATTTTTGCGAAGTCTCGGTTAAAGTGAGTGCATGTAAAAAAATGTTTTAGGATATCTCTATTAAGGTGACTGTAATTGAACTGTTTATGTGTATTTTTATTTATTTATGTTTTTATATATTAAATAATAAAATAGTTTATTTAAAAATATTTAAAGATGGAAAAATTAAAATTAAGAAAGATGTCCAAAAAATATTATTTTGCATTGTTACATGAGTTTAAATGTGAAATATAAAACAAACATATAAGAATAATAAAGATAAGAAAAAATAAGAAATTGAGATAAAATATATAGATTAACTTTATATTAATGATATTTATTATCAGAAAAATAATTTTATTTTAATATTTTTTTATTAAAAATATAAAAAATCAATTTCATGGTTTTATATCTTTTTAATGAGTACAAAGTAATTAATGTGGATTTTTTTTACATTAAATAACTATTTAAAACTATATAATGGACTTTAATTGAATGTGAATGGTCACATGAAAAAAATCATTGTATTTTGGTAGTATATAGTGGGGAGGTTATGGTAGCATCTTTTAAAGTGTTGTTGGGATGTCTTTATGGACATCTTTGGATGTGTCTATGGAAAACTTTGGAGGTTGTTCTATATTGAGAATGGTTACGTAGGACTTTTGTTGCATTTCATAGGAAGTTATAGGTGTATCTTAACTGAAGTGGCATAGTGTGGCTACAATACATGTAGGTTAGCTGAAAACCTATCCATGGGGCTAGGTAGTACTACATGACCTAAAGTGATAGAATGGATTTTGGAAAGCTAAGCAACATATAATTGTTTGTTTCCTAGAGGGAAGTCGATTTTATAGAAGTATTTTATTTTTATTTATCACTAGATGGACAATGCATTCCATCTTCTCCTCAATTAGTAATGCTAGAAAGTACTATGTGTTGTTGTTTATTAGTATTATGATTGTATTCCATGATGTACGTTTTATGGATGGAGTAGATAGTGCTAATCTATAATGTTTTCTACTTGAGGTAGATGAGGTAGATAATAGTTCAATATAGTTGAAGAGGCTTACATGGACATGAAATGAAGGATGCAAAGACATAATATAAAGTAAAACCTTAATTTTCTATTTACTATTTATTCTACAAGCATTAATCTTGAAGGATGATGGTATAGACATACATTTGTTATTTCACGTGAAAATGGTTGATTAGGTCATGGCTATTCCATCATAATTTTAGTGAAAGTATTATGAATTTCTAAGAACCATGATATTCCATTATTATCATTGTAATGGTAGCCAATCTAAAAATTCATCATCACACCCCATATTCTATAGAAAAATCTACTAAATAATCATGATAATTGTTATGATCATTGCACCTTAAATGACAAGAAAATAATAATTATACTCCACTTTAGGGGAAACCTCCTTTTACAAATAATACAATATTTGATGATCCTAACATTAAGTCTACTTAGCATATATATATAGGAGACAAAGGATACAATTATAATTAAATGGGACCATAAAAATATAAAAGAAATGTAATCATGCAATATATAGGGCTTAATAAGGGGTCTTTGGATTCACATGGGGCTTATATAGGTCTCAACAATAATGTAATGAATTTTCTTCTAATATTTAATATGATAGTTTATGTAGATAGTTTAATGTTGAATGCATCATGGGGTAACTTGTTTAGATAATTCTTACACAAGTAATTAAATATAGATGAAGTAAGGAGGTGTAAGAGCCACAAGGTTGTTACTACATATATACTAGTCATAATTTATCACTTTGTTCAACAATTCCTTTATGGGCTAAGCTTATGCATAGTAGGGTTTGTCGAGTAATATAACAAAACATATATGATAGATAATATACCATCTTGTACCTTTGTTCAATGGAATATCATTAGTTGAGAATAATTTATAAGTTTGGAGGTAGTATAGATTTATTTCATACATAATTATTTACCAACTATTGACATCATATATCATATATTCTAATTGTTCTATTGAAACAATTATTGTTGCATGCTATTAGGACATCATAAAATATGAAGTCATTATCAAATATGATGCTAATAAAAATAACAATCCAATTTCTTAATATTTATCTTTCAAAATTTGTTTTCAATCTCTTGCAGTACTTTGTGCAAATGTTTGATGTCCCTTTCTTATAATTCATAAAATTTAAATATATGGTCATATTGTTTCTTTTTTCCTAATTTTAAAGAAGAAAGAGTATTTATATTGTAAATGTGTGCCTCATCATGACAAATATATCCAGTGACTATCTTATCCCTCATATCTATGAGATATACAAAGATATCATCTAAAACATGTTATTGTGCAACAAAATTGGGGATTATGCATGTATAAATGTCACAAAATCCCCCCTCCAAAAAGTACATTTAAAGAACATTAACTACTCTGTCATTTTATGATCCCTGATATCACTTAGTTGACTTCCATCACGGGGTGGATCATTTAGGTGTAGATCTTTAGTTGTGGATTGAAAGGTTGTGTTAACTAGCTGACTAAAGCTACAGGTCCATTACTTGAACTGCTCTTGTAACTGTAAAATTTCTTGATAGAGAGCATCCATCTCAATCTTTATGGACTACCTGATGTTTCAAACTATGGATTTCATTCATTTTATTGTTGATGGTTTCTACTTATTCATTTTTATTCTTCTCGAGTGTAAAAGTCTCCATTTGAATTACATCCACACTCTGAGCCATGTTGGCAATGAGAACTCTGCATTTACAACCATTTACTTCATTAATTGGCTACACATAGATAATCTTTTCCATTTCCCTATGACCTCTATTATAGTTTTATTGCATCCAATAAACCAAAACCAACTTGATTCTTGTACAACAGGATTTTGAAGAAGGTCCAAAGGCTCAACAAGATTTTGACCAAAGAGACGAAAATTTGAGATTATATTCCCCTTATCAGCTACACTATTCCAAGAGTTGAAAATTGCACCAATTATAGGGTCTATCTCTTTTTCAAAGAACATATTTTGAATTTATTTCTAAGAATTATGATGATGGCTCGACTCATCCAAACACAATGAGTTTGAAGGCATGCCAAGGACAAGACATCTGGAACTATCTCCACACTAACCAAATTATTCCCATTCAATGCACATGCAATTTTTAGTGCTAGGACTAGAGGCATATGAAAGAGGGGACATAGGTTGAAAGTAGTCTATTGATCCCAAATTAACATGCATAGAAATAAATTTATCCCAATTCTTTTTTAGGACAGTAATTGCCCTAACATTTTTTATAATTCCACAACACTGTGTGGTTCACTACCCTATCTCTATCAAGGAAAATTTTAAGGATGGAAAATTATCTTGAAGTTTAAAAACATTGGCGAATCTCACTAGTCCCTGATATGCAAACTATAAAAATTTTATTGATATATTTATGAAATTATTCAAATTTACAATGATTTTATATATAGTGTCTATATAATGTTGGTGATTTTTAAGGTAAAATAATTTTATACTGTAAAATTTGGGTGAATAATTTTTATAAAAAACGGAAATTGGTGAATCTTTCTTGTGGAAAAATAATGGAAAATTAGCCCACCTGTGAATATTAGCCCCTAAAATTTTCCATGATCTCTATGATATCGATGAGAGGAATAGGAGCCAACGTGAACACTACAATTTTGTAGAACTAAAAGATTACACATAGATCCTATGGAAAAAAACAAGCATCGAGGGGCATTCAAAGGAGGAGAAACAAACACATAAGCATGCCACCAACCCCCACTATTTTTTCACCAGGCTTAAGACATAGGAAAATGCCATAAAACATTCCCATCATCTAATTATTTGATAATACTATGGTATAACTCGACTCAAAATCAATTTCCATTGAAATAAGGTAAACCAAAACCTTTCCACCATAGGGTTCCCACTAATAAGTAGGATAATTCACCAATAATATAACTTGAAACCAAATTCTTTAATTATCCATCTTGAGCCATTCGATACTAACCTAAGAACCACATCGAAACAAGGGTGGAGAAGACAAAGAGATGAAATTCTTAGTCAATGGTTTCTCTTGGTCAAATGGGAATGCCTCCAAATTATTCCAAAAATATTTGGCAAGTCTCTCATACCTCGTTCCATTTGCAATCTCTCCCTTCAATTTCCAATTAAGCAAGAAACATGGGGATGGTTACTTTTTTTCCACCATAAATAAATCCCACATGCTCGCCAATGTAGAAGGTTAAAACCATTCGTCATTGCCATCAATCGTATCCTTAGTACCACATATGGTGGTTGAAGGCACTGGATTGATTTCTTTATGCTTGCATTTACCACCCTCTTGAATGAGATGGAATTTTGAGTTAATGTAAATGTGTGTGACCGCTTTGCAGGACTAAGGTCATTGTTCACTGCCATGATGATCCTAAGTCCCCCAATTTTCCAAACATTTTTAATATAGTAATTTTTAAATTTGATGTAGCTATTAACCACCATTAGGGAAGGACTACTTAAGTTGGGCATTAATATATAGGTCTCCCACTTTTCAATTTACAACCATCATTGGCAAGGTTGCTAGCTTCTCTGTTGTAGTCTCATAGGACATGGATGAAGGATTTTGATGAGATGGTTTTTATCATTTCTTGAACACTTTTCATAATATTATCTAGATATTTTTCCTTAAGCAACATGTCTCTAACTATATGTTGCAAAATCAGGAGTGAATGTCCCGGGATAGTCAGCTCTTACACCTACTTCTCTTTGTCTAGTAAAAGAACTTGACAAATTCCATCAATCTCTACCTGGTTGTTTTCCATGTGACCATGTCCCCATGTATATATAAATACTTTATCAACCTTAGAGCTATAAAGAAAACTCCCTCGCCCCCCTGCCCCACCCCCCTTCTACCCCTCATATGGCCACCCTGTTAACAAAAACTGATATTTGTTATTTGTTTTGGTGTTATTATGTACCTAACCTCCAAATAAATAAATAACTAACATAAAATTCTCCTACCATCTATCTCTTAAAAATGGTTGTGCAAGTTTTTGGAGCAATCACTTGACTTGAACAATTTTTTCTTGAAATTTTAAATGATTATTACAAAAATAAATAACGTTGAATTTTTTGTAGTCATCTATTTATGAAAAATTCATTTCATGTCTCATTTAATTCAATTGAATTTATTAAAAAATCATTTTTTGTCTCATTTAATTCAATTCCTTTTTGGTTCTTTCATAACGTTTCCTAGGATTTTTTTGGGCCACCAACAACTCCCCTACATTTTGGTTAAAATGAAGGGGCCCCCATTATAAATATTGTGAAATTTCCTCCTTTATTGCACTTGATCTATCATTGGTTTCTCTTCTCTTCATTGTCTGGCTTTTACGCTCCTTATCCTTTAGGGTTTAGCATGATGACATGATTCAATGAATTTTCTTTCATCATCTACGGGATATTTTCCATATGAGTATCCTTCTTTGATCATTCAGTGATCACTAGATTTATTTTAGATCATTACATATCTTTAACTAATTAATCCTCATGATGGACTAATACTTGCATTAAAAATTGATAAGAATTTGATAATGACTAGGATATGCAAATAACACAATGAGTGACATATATTGAAACCATTTCAAATGGTATGTCATATGGAAGGGATCTTATTTCTTTATGGAATTATGTCTTGACACATTATTGGTGGTTTTCATTTTGGTTTCTTTGTCATGACCAATTTTGTACATTGGTTTCGATTGTTTCTATCGCTTTTCCAATGGTTTTCCAATGGATAAAATTTTAAGGGATACCGACTTATATTTTGAAAGATGTGTTTGTTTAAAGTCATGGATTGATTTGGTTTGATGAATCCCTTCTTTTGAGTTTCAAAATTTCAGTAGACTTAGTTTCTATGACATAGAAATAATGGAGAAAGGTTGTTTTGATTGTTCTCTAATGTTAGCTTTAGATCCTATTTTCTGGGAGATTTTTGTGATCTCCTGAACATAATGTAACCATTATATTTGTGTATGTGTGATTTTTTTATTAATGAATGCAACATTGTGGCATCCTTAGGTGCTCCTCACCTGAGTACTGTTGGTTTCATTCTTAATTCAATTTGTCTTCCTATTGTTTAAATTGCTATCAGAGCAAGAGGCAACGATGAGGGCTGAGCTTGATGTATGTGTAATCATTTTTGGAGAAGCACATATGCAAACTAGTCTATCTGAAATGACCAATGCTAAGGAGCAGAGTTGTATGTTGTAAGTGCATTGAGTATGGATAATATTTGTTAGTTGGAGAAGACTGTGGTGTTTCGGTGCGTTTACCAGGAGTCTGTGGCTATGTGACATGTGGAGGGCTGAACCGGGTGTTGTATGGTGACATGTGCACATGGATTATGGCCTAAGGAGGAATTTTTTAAAAACTACCCTGCCATTTAGTGTGTAGTACTGACCCCCAATTGAGTGTTGCATTGTCTAATGTGGTTCGACCACTGTACAAGCATGGAGTGTCGACGGGGAGATGCATGAACAAAAAGTTTGCATTGAGGTTTGTTTAGATCATTATGATATGAAAGACCTCAGTAGAGAGCCATTTCTTGCACTAGAGGAGAGAAGAGCATAGTTCGATTGGTGGTAGATGCAGGAGAAGAACAATGTTGGAGGCACCGGGTAGCAGAGTCTGCAGTGTGAATTGATGAGAGCACTGAGGTAGCGTCGGAGGACCGGTTTTAATTAGAGATCCAATGTTGTAGGGGTACATGAAGTATTTACAATGAATTAGTATTGTGGAGCCCTGAGTTGTGCAAAGGTGAGAGTGTTGAGATCATGGAGATTGAGAGGTGACCTGCGCGTGGAGACTAGAGTTGTGTTTGGTCTTGCTTTTTTGTGGATAAAAGCAGTCCACAACAAAGAGCTCCTACGTTGATGAGGGTAAAAATATGAAATTTAAAAATTTTGCATTGCAGTGCTACACAATCTCATCGAAAAGTGCATTGGTGAAGTTTCATTTTTTTTAAAGAAAGTGCCCATGTCATTTCCGAAAAATGGGAGGGGGGGGGTTATATCTTTTTTGAGGAGTGCTTAGTGTGGGGATTTTATATTAAAAAGGGGAGTGTTTGTGAAAGGGATTTGACATATTTTTAAAAGGGGCTTTATTTTTATACATTAATTGAGCCCTATTAAAAAAAATAGCCTTCATTCAAATTTATTTGAAGTTGTTGGAAGTGATCCTGAAAGACATGGGGAGAAGATGGAAAATCCACTTGTAGATACATACCTGAATGAAGCTAATAAACTAGATGGCACAAACTACGTCAATTGGAGATTCAAGCTACAAATATTGTTGGAAGTTTATGACACTTGGACCATCACGAAGGGAGAAGAAGTAAAACATATTGCAGGCTCGACAACTGCATTGATTCAGGACTAGGAGAAGCGAGAGAATAAAGAAAAGGTATTATTAAGAATGTCCATGAAAGATAATGTAATTCGTTATATTCGTGATTGTAAATCCTCTAATGCGACCAGGAATGCATTGAAGGAGTTGTATGAAACTAAGAATACAAATCGACTCTTATTTTTGAAGAGTAAGCTCTTGTATATTAAAATGGAAGGGAATGAATTTTTTATTTCCTATATTTCCATAATGAAAGATTTGAAAGATAAGATGGGAGATATAGGAGAATCAGTACCCGATATTGATCTTGTGAGAATTACTTTAAACGAAATGTCAGAGGACCATCAGATGTTTATTATAGGTCTTGAAGCAAGGGAGAGAGTGCCAAACTTTGAGGAATTGACAAGTATATTGTTGCAGGAAGAAGAGAGGCACAATAATTTGAAGCCTCAGAATCGAGATTTGGTAGTTATGGCGAAGAAGAAATTATTCAAAGTGAAACATGGAGGAGCAAAAAAAGGTGGAAGCTCATCTATGAACGAGCCTTTCTGAAATCAAACCAAGGTATGTCATCTATCAAAAATGACTCTGGAATGAAATTTTTTTATTGTGGTAGAAGTGGGAATCTTTCCTGAGACTATTATAAGAAGAAAAGTCATGAATGTAGGCATAATAAACACAAAAGAAATTCATTTCATTTTGCAAGAGAAGGCCTGAATTTTGATCTCAAAAATATTAAGTTGTTTATGTCTAATGCTATGTTGTCTACTGAAACGGATGATGTTAATACTTGGTTAGCAGACTCTAGAGCTTCGATTCATATGACATGTAACAGGAGTTGGTATGAGAATTTCAAGGAGGTATGCAATGGTGTTAATATCTATCTTGTATACGATCACCCACATTAGATCAAAGGATGTGGAGATATTCCTATAATATTGCCAAATGGAAATGTCAAGCACATTCATAATGTTATGTAGTTTCCTTTGAGATCAAGAAATTTTTTTCCTTTGTGTCTACAATTACAGATCAAAATATGAAGGTTGAATTCTTTAAAACACATTGCATAGTGAAATATTTTTTGGATCACTGCAAACCTGTTGCTTCAGGAGTCAGATTTGGAGGCATGTACAAGATTGATGTCACCAGCAAAAGTCATCAAGCACTGACTTCTACAACTATGTCAACAGAAAGTCCTTAGCATCAGAGTAATGGTCACATCAATTACCATGATTTATTTTTGTTGCAGAAACAAAGTATGGTTGAAGGAATTGCTATGTTAAAGAATGAATATGATTCTTGTGAAGGTTGTGCATTAGGAAAAATTCACAGAGATAGTTTCCCTCTAAGTTTGATAGGAGAAGAAGCGATGTATTCATAGAAAATTTTAGGGGCGAATGTTCGCCCTTTGGCGAAATTAAGGGGTTTTAAATTTTTAGTGGGCGAATATTTTGTATCATAGTACATTTTTACAAATCACCTCAAATAGCCCACCTTATTTTAAGGGAGAGGGTAAAAAAGGTAAATTTAGCCCTTGAAATTAGGAGTTACAACCTTCCATTCGCCCATTTTCTAGAATAGGTTTTATTTAAGTGAATCCATTCACCCATTTTCAAGAATAGGTTTTATTTAAGTGAATCCAATGGGCCAAAGGCCCAAATACCATATTTATAAAAGAGGTATGGTAAATTAATAAAAACATAAATAAATGAGAGGTATGGTAAATAAATAAAACATTTTTTATATTTACTCCATAAGTCACCTTATATACATGCGAGGGTGTAAACAAATAAAAATATAAGTAAAGTGGAGGTATGGTAAATAAATAAAAATATAAATAAACTAGACGCAAGGTAAATAAATAAAACCTCTTTTTATATTTAGTCCATAACCCTCGTTCTATTTATGAAGGCTCAAGAAAGATGTTTTATTTAAGTGAATCCTATGGACCAAATACCATATTTGTAAAAGAGGTATGGTAAATTAATAAAAATATAAATAAACGAGAGGTATGCTAAACAAATAAAACATTTTTTTATATTTACTCCATAATTCACCTTATGTTTAAGGACACTCAAAAAATGAGTTATATTTAGGTGAAACCTATGGGCAAAATACTATGGGACAAATACCATGGACTAGATTGTTATTAATACCATGCAAAAAAACATTATTAACCCTAATATTAGTATTAATAAAAATAAAAATGGCACATGGTATTGACCCATGGTATTCACCAAAATGGCACATGGTATTGAGCCATGGTATTCACCTGGAATGTAGCCTATTTAAATGGGGGAATTAAACCAGCATAGATCCATCTTTACTCTGGATCTACTAACCCCTGAGAGGTATCAAATATCGTGATATGCAAACTGGCATAGAGTGAAAAAATATTTGATTCGATCAAGAGTAAAAATGGATGTTGTAATTTAATGTATGTTAAACATTTTAGCTTGGTTAAAAAATAAAATAAAATAAAAATCAACTATTAACTTTATAATTTTTATAAATTACTAATAGTAATTTTTAAGCTCCAGGTTTATGATAACCCATGGTATTGATCCATGGTAATACCATGGTATTCATATGAGCATAGACTATTTCAAGGGGAAATTCTATCATCTTAGATCCATTTTAATTCTGGGTCTACCAAGTGCTCAAAGAGATAAATAGATTTCATCCCCATAAGAGTGGTAGATGTGGAGTTAAGATGGATATAGGTTGGTTTTTATGATAATGAAGATATTAAATAGACTTAGGAAATTATATTGTAAAAACATCTTAAGGTGAATGGTTAAAGCATAGACATTCGACAAGTATATTTGTATACTTCTACGCTAAAAGGAATGGATTGATTGCACTAGTCATCCTTCTATAACTTTCCAACATACCAACATATGCTGGAGTAAACAGATTGTAATTTGGGTAATTTTTCTAATTGCAAACAGGAACATACTTGTGTATTGGCAGGGTGGTTACGAGGTCCCTAGAAGTGATGAATTTGAATTTTTCTTGGTTTTATATATAGTATTAGGTTTTTTCTCATGCTTTCTATGAATGGCACGGGTGAATTTTATCCTACACCGACTAGGTTATCGATATGTATTTCGGTAATTTTGGTTTCAAAAGATATTTTAAAGAAATGCAATGATTTCATTTATGTATTCAATAAACACAAGATTTTATAATTGAGTAAAATATTCGCCATGCCTGGTGAGAGATTCACCAAAAAATTATATATACATATCATATTATTGATAAAATCGCCTTCCATTTTTCCTATATACCATGGAGATTCGCCCATTTATTATACATGTAAATTTAGGGGGTTCTTAAAATTTTCCCTGGATGTATTAGAACTTGTGAGTTCTGATGTTTGTGGACCCATGCAAACCAAATCCCTAGGAGGTGCCTATTATTTTATGTTGTTTATTGATGATTGCACAAGGTACACCTGGGTGTACTTCCTCAAGAAAAAGAGCCATCCTTTTGAGTATTTCAAAGAATTGAAAAACATGGCAGAGAAGACAGGGAACTTTATAAAGATCCTCCGTTCATATCAATGGGGATAATACAGATTGGGGAACTTCATCAAGTACTACAACAATCATGGAATAGTGCATCAATTCAAAATACCCTACACTCCACACGTAGAACGATGTTGCAGAAAGGAAAAAGCAAAACATTGGTGGAATGTGCATGGAGTTTGATCAAAGGTAAGAACCTGTGAAATTATTTTTGGGTAGAAGCCATTACTACTATTGTTTATTTAAAGAATAGAAATCCAACAAGGTATCTTGATTTCAAGACCGCATTTGATGCTTTGAATGGTTTTAAACCAGCAGTTCATCATTTGAGGATATTTGGGTGTAAGGTCTTTGTCCATATTCTGAAGGAGAACATAAAGAAACTTGATGTTAAAGGTATCAAATGTATTTTTCTAGGATATTGTTCAGAATTTAAAGCACATAAAATGTTTGATCCATCTACTCACGAAGTATTTGTGACTAGAGATGTAATTTTCCATGAACAAGAAGATGAATGAAACAAGGATAACAACTATGAAAGATGTCACATTCTTCCTGAAGTTGAAGACAATAAAGCAGAAGCAAAAGCAGAAGAGAGTGAGTAGCAAAAGCCTGAGGAAGAATCCATTGTTATGGACATCACTAGTAGTCAGAGACCAATCCGAAGGGGAGAAGTAATTTCAAAGAACAAAGGTGAAAATAGTGAAGTGCGAAGGAGATCTACTCGGTAGATTCAACTATCTAAAAGGTACAAGGAATATTCCCTGATGAGTAGTGTTTTGAATTTCATAGAACCCATGAATTTTGATGAAGCTAATGGATATGAAGAGTGGAGAAAAGCAATGGAGGAATAATATAAATCTATAATTATAATTAAAACTCGGGAATTGACTAAACTACCTAAAAGAAAAGAGCCCATAGGATGTAAATGATTGTAAAAACCAAAGTTTAGAGAAGATGGTAGTATAGATAAATATAAATTTAGATTGGTGAAAAAGGGTACTCACAAAAGGAGTCCATTGATTATGCAGAAACATTTGCACCTGTAGCTAAATTAAATGCTATTAGATTGTTAATTGCATTAGCTACAAAGTACCACTGGAATTTGCACTAATTAGATGTAAAATATGCTTTTCTGAATGGTGATTTAAAGGAGGAGGTGTATTTGACACAACTTGAAGGGTTTGTGAAAAAGGGGCAAGAACATTTAATTTGCACATTAAAGAAAGCCCTTTATGGGCTAAAGCAGGCACCTAGGTCATGGTATAAAAAGATAGATTCCTTCTTTCTTCAGCGGGAATTTATGAGGAGTCAAAGAAATCCAAATATGTATACCAAGTTTGATGCAAAGGGGCTTGTAGTACTGATTTCTTGGTATGTTAATGAACTAATTATTACTAGGAAATTCAGTCAAACTGATTGATGAAATTAAGGTGCAAATGTCACAAGTATTTGAGATGAAATATCTTGGTGAGTTACATTATTGTCTAGGTCTTGAAGTGTGGAGAGATGATGGCCAAACTTTTGTTACTTAGGGTAAGTATGTCAGAGAAGTGCTTAAAAGGTTTAATATGCATCAGTGAAAAGATTCTTTTGTTCCAATGGAGGAGAATGTCAAACTTCATTTTGATGATGGCTCAAAGGAGGTTGATGGTACAATATATAGACAACTGGTGGGAATCTTGAATTATCTTACTACAACGAGACCTCACATAACATACTATGTTAGTGTGTTAAGCCAATTTATGGCGAGACCTATAGAAATCCATTGGAAAACAACAAAATGATTCCTCAGGTATCTTAAAGGAACAATTTTTTTTGTCTTAAGTATACTCATTCATTTGATGTTGAGCTGAGAGGTTACTCAGATTCAGATTGGGTTGGTAATCCAAATGATAGAAGATCTACTACAACTTATCCATTTAGTATTGGATCTGGGATTGTTTGATGGAGCAACAAGAAGAAACCTACTATATCTTTGTCATATACAAAGATAAAGTATAAAGCGTTGTGTGCAAGAACTTGTGAGATATTGGGGAAGAACAAAAGAAAGCTACAGTGATCAAGTGTGACAACTAGAGATAGATCAAGTTGGCACATAATCCAATCTTTCATGCAAGGACAAAGCATGTTGATGCTCAGTTTCATTTTATTAGAGAGGAGATACAGTCTAAATAATATTTTCCTGAATGTTGTAATACTTGTGAAAATGTTGCTGATATTTTCACGAAGCCCCTTGGGAAGATGAAACTTGAATTTTTTAGGGAGATCTTAGGTGTGGAGATTAATCCTTTCTCCATTAACAGGGAAACTTAGAAATAATGGAGAAAAGTTGTTTTGATTGTTTTCTAAGGTTAGATTTAGATAATATTTTCTAGGAGATTGTTATGATCTCCAGAACAAAAGGTAACCATTATATTTGTGCATGTATGATTATTTGATTAAGAATACAACATTGTGGCATCCTCATGTGCTTCTAACCTAAATGCTTCAGGTTTCATTCCTAATTCAATTTGTCTTCCTATTATTTAGATCTGTGTGGAATTATTTTCTTGATCCCACATATATATATGTGTTAAAGATAATGGAGAATATCTTAGAATAGTGAGTTGGTTCACAAGACCTCAGGATAGGAATTAGTTTCTATTTTTTAGATATGTTTCTAACTTCCCTAAATCTGTGATTACTGTATATTGTGTAATGTACATGAGAAATGTAGAGTGTTCTGCAGAGCCAGACTCTCCTGGTTCAGAATCTCTTTCATAGAGCTGACCAGTGGGTTTTATTTCTTTTAATACAACTTTGCCATTTTTATCATGGTATCAGAGCGTCATGGTTGAGGAACCTGTACACTGAGAGGAGGGTGCGACTAAACCAAAATCGTCGTAGATTTCAGGAGAATAAACGCGATGATTACGACACCATCTCGGATATTGGGTGTATAGCTGGAACAATGTCGCAGATAAGTGGTGTACAGCTGCGACGACGTCTCAGATAAGTGATGTACATTTGCGCCAATCGTGTAAACAACAAAAAGGCTCTAAGAGAAGGCTGCATCCTAAAGAAGGCTGCAGAGGCTAACAATAGAAGGTTGTCTGGAGGCTGTGAAGGAAGCCACGGTGATCTACGGGTGTAATGTGAGATCAAACAACATTGAAGATCAATGATCTATCTTTGTCACAGATCTGGGGTAAATATAACATCTTCTTTTACCTCTGGAAATTTTTTTGTTTAAATTGCCAAGATGAATAATAATATGTTTGAAGCATGCTTGAATGAGCATAACAAGCTTGATGGTTCCAATTTTGCAAATTGGAAATTCAAGATGCAGACTCGGTTAGAAGTGCAGAGTGCTTGGACGATTGCAAATGGGGATGAGTTGAAGCCAACGGCTGGATCAACATCGATCTCAGATTGGAAGAAGCGAGAAGGCAGAGCAAAGGCACTGTTGAAGATGTCAATGAAAGACAACATCATATCACACATCAGAGAGTGTAAGATAGCTAACGAGATATGTTCATCAAATTAAGGGTGATTTCCTTTCCAATCCCCTTGGAGGCACCTATTACAATGGCCACTCGTCCTTCGAAGGGAAAAGGAGGCCTCATACTCTTCTCCTGCTGCTGCGTCGTCTTCTTCTCATTAGCAGTCGCCATAACTGAAAAAAGCGGTTTTCTCTCCCTGACAGATATTTCTATGCAGGGTGCCCTTATAGTTTCTGAATCCAAGTACCTGTCCAGTGGAAAAAATAATCCCCTAATCCCCTTTGCCAAAAATCTGACTCAACAAACAACAGATATGGTTGATTTGGCAACTTAGACTTCCATTTGATTTCATGGTTTGGGCGGAAAATATCAGGAAGATATTCTCATCAGAATCGTGCAAATAGGGGACCAAAAAAATCTAGTGGATATACTTGGTCCAAGACCATGCAAATACCAAATCAGAAAAATCTTGTAGATATATGTGGTCCAGAAATGAACTTTCATCAAGTGAACATTATCTATTTGCTAAGTAGCATTGAAATGTTGTAGGTGCTAAATATGCATCTTGTTTTACTGTTTTATATTTTGGTTTTGTTTTACTCTTTTATATTTTGGTTTTGTTTTGAAACTAGATGGTAGTAGGTAGGATATCCCATTCGTAATAGTTAACCGTGATAATGTTTAGTTGCTCTGGCTCCCGCTATCTGTGATGGTCCAGAATCTACTTCTTTCCCCTTTTAATTAGAGGTTGAAAGAGGTTTCATTGAAGTAAGGTGCTTTTTATTCATTCTGAGTGTCATTACCATGTCCACAGTGTTTGTTTAAGAATCCATATTCTTTTTCTATTTCGATATTAAAGGAGTGTTTTAATCAACAATCCGCCTAGTCTGTTTAATTAGAGGTTGAAAGAGGTTTCATCGAAGTAAAATGTTTTTTATTCATTACTGTAGTTACCATGTCCACAGTGTTTGTTTAAGAATCCATATTCTTTTTCTATTTCGATATTAAAGGAGTGTTTTAATTGACAAGTCACCTAGTCTGTTTTATATTTTGGTTTTGTATTCGAATTATCAGTTAAATTTTGGATTAGATGGTTATTTTTTATTATTTTTTGGTTTTGTTCTTTTTTATATTTTGGTTTTGTTTTGGAAATAGATGGTAAAATTTTGGATTAAATTGTTATCTTTCATTGTGTTTTTAATGTATAAATAAATTCAAGATTCTAAAAAAATTTGGGGCATTTGGATTTGTCATCTATATAGCTCAAAACTCATTATTTTAATAATTCCTATTACATTAAAAAAAAATTTAACAAAATAAATACCTTAATATTTCTTGCCCACGGGGCTTTGGATTGACGGTGAATGGGTGCATTGTTAAGGAACTCCTTGCGATAGGTCACCGGTTCAAATCCCCCGTGGGTACTTAGGTTAGTCTTAACTTAGAAAAAAAAAAAAAAAAAAAAAAAAATTCTTACGAGAGTAAATATTTATGGCCATCTCTACTCATGTTTGTAAAGCCGTCCAATGATAAATAAAAATTTCTTATAAATTTATAATTCTACCTCTTAACTAACATGTTTCCAAACAAGGATTGTTTTATGTTTCACCCAAAATTAATGTAAGGGTTAGATGTTGCAGCGGTTCAGACATGATAATGAAAGCTTGGGAAGTAAACAGAGTCCACATGTGGCTCATGATTGTACACAATGGCTCTCTTGTGCTCTCAAGTGGGTAAAGAGGAAGTAAACAATCAGCATATGGCTTATCACTGTACACGTTGACCCTCTTGTGCTCTCAGTGTGATTGCCCTATCACACTGTTTCTGTTGCTCATCAGGTGGATTTATCCACCACTCGAACCTTAGTAACCAGTGTTGGGGAGAGATTCTTTTCCCATAGATAGTTTGTTCCAGTTCGATAATGAGAGGAGGAATAGTCTTGCTGTTCTTCTGGCCAAGATGAAAAGGTTCACCGGGACTTTTATTAGTTTTGTAATTCGAGATCAACCACTCTTCCTATGTATTTCGCACATCCAACTGAGTCATTGGATCACTCTAATACCGTAATTACGAAGAGGTATTCAGAAGTAATAAGTTGCGTGAATAATATGTAACCTTGCACTAAATCATTCAGAAGTAATACGTTGTGTGATTAATATGTAACTTATTATGTAACCTCTATACCTTACACTGGTCAAACTAGCTAGCATTATTACAAGAAACTAGCTCGCATTATTGCAAGTTAATATCGATTTTAAATTATTAAAATGGATCACAAGTTAATATCAACTTTAAATTATTAAAAATTGTTTTTACATTCTCATTTCAATATTTACTCATCTTAAAAATTTAAAACTATAAATTATTAAAAAAAACCTGAAAGTTATTATATTGATTGAAAACTGTAGCAATCTTTGTATTTGAGAGTTTACAAAATTCCCAGACAGAGTGTTATTATTTATGCGAATTTTATAGAATTTTTCAAACTAGGTGCTTTTATTCCTTCGGCGTATTTTTACATCTTTAGAGGCAATGGCTAGTTATATATTTGTCTGTTTTTAGAGGAGCAAAGAGGAGTGTGGCTAGCTCGATTGCAGAGTAAAATCAAGTTAAAAACGGATTTTGTTGTTCATCTCAAGGTTAATTGACGACAGGAATTCGAATGATATTGGCTTCCACAAGCAAGGCATCGATTTGCTGAATGTTGAAATTAGTTCAATGGAAGTTTTGAAAGAGATTCATGGGGAATCCGATCTGCCTAATATATTTTGATATGAGATTCGAATTGTCATTTTAGGGGTAAACTGTTGAACAGAATCAAGATTTTGTTTCCTATTTATCGTTATAAAATCTCTATTGTAAATAAGAGGAGGAGGGTGACACGCACTTGAATGCCCTAGCAAGTGGGGTATAGGGGAAAGATGGTGATTAAACTTTGGTGACTGTGGAACCGTATAAATATTTGGTCATAAGTATTGCTTTGGTTCAAACTATTTTGACGGATTAAAACTTAATCACGTATTTTATCAATATTTGCTAATGAATCCTTTCCGAACTTTTGTTACTATGCCTTGGGAAATTTTAAAGGTTTAATACTATTATTTTCATACTGTGATTTGGAGATAATAGCAATATAAATAAATATTTCCTTGTAATTCATTGATCTTGTTCATTTTTCCATTCTGATTTTTTTTTTTATTTTGATAGCCGGTTGTCTTACGATCCCGGTGTTGTCTAAATCTGGTCTTGCAATTTCTCGTGGGAATTTAGGTTACGATCAAAACATCATTTATTTAGTAACAGGATTAGTGTTTCTGATTGTAATATTTCTCATGCTACGTACAGTATTTCATCTCTTAGTAGTTCAACGACTTTTTAAGCGTTGAAAGATTCATTTTACAAAAGAATTATTATAATCTTTTGATTTTCCTTGGCCAGGATAGATTAGATATATGCATTAATTCTTGATGTTAATGCATATGTCGAAAACTAATATATTTTGTTAACACCTATTTTATATGAATATTTCACATTTATATTATTTTCGAAATGATTTTATATATATATATATATATATATCTATATATATATATATATATCAATTTTCTTTTCAAAAGAAATGGATATGAGAGCTTCTATAACCATCACATTTTTTTAGAGTTTCCAATATCCCTTCTAGGTTTGAGATTGAGCATGGTGACTCAATCCAAACCCTCATGTGAGAATTACGTAATACATCAATTTTATTCCCTTTCAAACTATATATTTTTCAAAATACTCTTGAGATCTATATAAATTTGTTTTTCATTTCTTACTTCTTATCAATTTGACTTTTATTGACTTCTTATTTTTCTTGGTTACATGTTTTTCCCTTTTTCCTAAGTTGAATCCAACCTGTGATTTCTGGTGGATCCATGTTTCTCATTTGAGAGTAGTATTTCTGTCTTTATTATGTTTTCCATATGCCTAATAAACCCAAGAAATTGCATTTCTAACGTTGTTTCCTGAGAGTTCAGTGTTGGATCTAAAATTCACAAGGGTTTGTTGGGCTTCGTCCTCCTCTATTTCTGAATTCTGTGGGTCCTATTTGACATGAGTTTCTTGTTGACTATCTTTCTCTTCCTTTGGTCGTTCCTCATTGACATGTACCTTATCCTTATTTTCTTTTTCTTCCAACTTTTTTTGGGCCTCTTCTTCCTTGTATACAATATATCTTTCTATCTGATAACCTTCCCACCATTTGGGCCTCCAACTATTTTTCTGGATTCTATTATTCTACACTCATTGGGGGGAATTATTGATTACATGTCCTATTTCATAACACAATCAACATCAGAATGAAACATTTACATAGTGTTGTAGCGGCTACAACCACCCTCCAAAATTTTGCCTATGCTTAGATTTTGGAGGCTCCCTTCTTATCTACAGCAACTCATCTTGCACTGATCCAGGTATTCATGCTTCAATTGAGACTTATATTTTCATTTTCGCTTGTATTTGCTCACTTAGCTGATTCCTCTAAGTCATAAGTTGATCTGCTTAGATTTTCGAGGCTCCCTTCTTGTCTACAGCAACTCATCTTGCACTGATCCAGGTATTCATGCTTCAATTGAGACTTATATTTTCATTTTCTCTTGTATTTGCTCACTTAGCTGATTCCTCTAAGTCATAAGCTGATCTCCCATCTTGGTCTCACAACAGTTCTGGGCTTGCCTCCAGAAACTGCGCAATCCTTGAGGGAAAGTATCCTTGATGATGGGAATTGTGGAGTCCTAACTGGTAGTCAACCTTGAGCTCCAAAAGTGAGTATTCATGGAAGGAAACCCAACAATCAGCCGAGAAACTACGCAACCCTCACTAATCTCAGAAACTGCGAAGTGCACTGAGCCAAAAAGTTTCACAGTTCCCCAAAACCGCCCAATCTTTCCCGACAGTGTGCATGGCAAGTTTTGCCTGAAAAAGAAAAATAAAAAGAAAAAACCATCCCTAAAAAATAGGGATCTAATTTTAGTATCTCAAAGGAGGCACTTGTGCTATTTTTCGAAACTTCCGGCAAGTGACACTTTTTCCTTGATTTTAGGCATGCACGTCATAAACCCTAATTCACCGAAATCTATTTAATCGACACTTATAGAGATCATTTGCACACTCTATCTTGGAGCTATATCATTCCTGAGGAGATGAAGGAACCTTCAGTGTAATCGTCATCGCTTTTCTGGGTGATTTTGCTTTTGTCATCCTTTGTCGTTTTTTCTATCGTTTTTTGTCAGTTGGCATGTGTGAGTGTTGTTTCACTTGTTTCTCTTCATTTTTGCTGGCGTTTTAACTTTTAGAAGTGTTTTTTTTAAGTTTTAGATTGCCTTCCCCAAGTGTCGCATTAGTTTTCCTATTTTTGCACCAATGGTCGCCATTGCGGTGACTCTCCTCATCTACTTCATTTTCCTTCTATTTGATTAATTTATGCACTTGTTTCACATGCATTTATTCACACTTAGTTAGATTTTCACTCAACTTCACACTATCTCTCAGATCTTCTCGTTTTCCACTCTTCCCTTGGGAAAATCTACATTTCCCTTTGTTGGTTTTCACTTTCCCTTGTTGGCACTACACAATCCTAAGGCTCAAGCCACAAGCTTGGCCTCTGGAATTGCACAGTGCATAGTCCCAGCTGGCTCCAACTACGTACTGTGTAGTTCTAGGAGCCAACCTATCATCTTGGCCACTAATACTGTGCAATGCGTGGTCTCTCCTAGTCCTCTGCCCCAGATGAACTACACATTATGTAGTTTCAAGCCATAAGATTCCACCTTGGCTATTGGGACTACGTAGTGCACACTTACCACATGCATCCAGTCCCTCTTTCTAATGAGAATTGCGTAATATGTAGATTTGCTTAAGATTGACATTTACTTCCCATGAGTGTCCTTTTGTCCCACAAGTACAACAATTGTTGAGAACCTCTCTAGCAGTCACTGTTACCATGGCACCTAAGAGAGTTGCTTCAAAAGAAACCATTGAGAGTAGTATTGGGGAAGTAGTTGAGCAAACATCAGTTGATTTTCCAGTGCATGAATATACTATGTTGTTTATAGAAAAGGGATCATCACTGACATGGCAACAAATTAAAGATACATTTGTGAAGGACTTTGAGGCAGACATAGAGGATTGACAGGTTTAGCTCTGCATCCGACAGTCAGAGATATACAAGGTTGCAGGCAAGTATCGAGGCTTCCTTTGTACAGATGTCATCAGCTAGATTGTATCACACATTAATGAGAAGACCATGACCTTGAGCAGTGCCAGCATGCATAATCCTACCACCTTCCGAGTAGAAAACTTTCAGTAAATTTATCACTTGCCTGAGCCAGCAGAGCGCATGGACTCACTCTTTTATGCCACCCACAACCATGTGAACATGAGAGACATTGTCAAAGGCTAGGTGAAGGAGCCATCGAAGTTTCAACAGACACCCACCCATGTGTACAAGACAATGTCCCTCAGGAAGGCTTACCAACTCTTCATTATCTTCGCTTGCAGGATCCATGGTCAAGAGAGCACAGAAACCTTTCCTGAAGGGTGGGAAGTCTTATTGGACCAAGTGGTGAACAATGGGAAGTCATTCAACTAGTTAGATCTGTTGGATCAATAGTTGAAGGCCCATCTAGAATAGGCTAATAATCCTACCGAGGGTGAGCGAGAAAGGTTTTATATGTCTGCATGCTTACTAGATGCAATATGTGCACAAGAGTAGTTCCCTGGCATGAACTGGATATGGACACCACGAGAAACTATCCTGCAAATCTATTGCAAGTTTCTTTCAGAATGCAGTTATCGAGGAGTAATGGCATGACTAACTGACCACTTTATCATCCAGATTTACAAGCTTATATTTGAAGAAGATCCACCTTGCATGTCACGAGAAGAAATGGAGGCGATAACAGACATCACAGATTGTTATGCCTCACCAAGTGGCACCTTCATTAGAGTTTTTGGTGGAGAGAAGCCTCGTCATGTTTTACCAAGATACGCCACTAACAAACATGTCATGCAAGAAGAGTCATACCATCTCTCCACAAGGTTATTAGCAGTGTTTCACAGGAAGAAGAAAGCACAATGGCCCACTCTTCATTTCTAGATTAGATTATACAATATAAGGAACTTAAAATTCACGAATGTTGAGGCAAAGGAGATAGTAAGATTTGAATTCGACACTCAGGACTTTAATCTATATGATCCTCGAGTATTTGTAAAGACCACAATGCGAGTATTTACTTTTCATGGATTGATGGGGCATTTCATTGGCCAAAGGAAGATCCATGGAGGCACTGTTACAATGCCTCTATAATACATGAACCGGTCATTTTAGAAGGGACTTCACAGGCTACTCCACATATGGTAGCAACTTCGAAAGAAATAGCAATAGAAGGAAACAATCTTGTGTTGGACTAGGGAAACAGGAAGATTGTTGACAGTCCAGAGGGAGAAAAAAGCTACAAGATGAAAGAAGATCCTATTCTCATGAAAGAAACTTTGGGAGTAGAAGCAAAGGGGAAGCAAAGGATATACAGAGAAAAATGGAGGAAGAGAGAAAAGGAGAGGTTGTATGAAGTAGAAGTGAAGTTGCATGAGACAGAGTAGACACTGAAGGAAGAAAAAGAGTTGAGGAGGAGACAATGATATGAGAAGAAGAAGCAGGAAGAAGAATATAGGCAAGGAGAAATGTCAGAGGAAACAATGTCAATATAGGTGGAAGAACAGGAACAAGACCAACCAGCAGCTAAGGAGGAAGATGAACAGATGGAGGATCATGATATTACTGAACAGATTGAGAAATGGATTGAAGTGATAGACATGGAGATGGAACAGGAGCCACATAATGAAGATGTTGATCTGATGTCGAGAGCACCATAGGTCATCCATTAATCTCCACCACTGCCAGTAGCAAAGCCAACCCCGAGTGATCCGAATTGGATCCATGAAAAATAATCAAAGTACCATGACCGTATCAAATTAGGACAAAAATTCGAATTCAAGAGCACAAAGCGATGAGAAAAACCTCTGAACAGTGGTAGTTGGCAGCCAACGTGGAATGACGAGGACCTTGGTCAAAGCGTGCTGACTAAGGCCCATGGAGATTGCGTAGGAGGCGAAACTGGCACTTGGGAAGCCCGGATCGGGAAAAGGAGGCAGTTTCTGATGCGCGATTAGCATGCATCACTGGACAAAACCCCTCAAGAAGGAAAGGCCTTGAAGCGCTCGGTGGCATGGAAGCTAGGAAAACCATGGGGAAAGCGCTAAAGGCTAAAGGCGGGATCCGCGCTCCGAAACCTACGGTATATCAGGGGCACCCTTAGGCGGTAAGCGGATTTGGCTAAAACCTAGCGATTCCATTCAACGCCCGACGTGTGGCAAGCAGAGGAGAGAGAAAACCACCACTCATCGCATGCTAACGGTCGAGCAAGTCAACCACGCGAAATGAGCGAATGACGTTGGATCCGGAGGCTCCAGATCTAACGGCTGAGAACGTGCCCGATGAAAGAACCAGATTTGACAAGGGATTAAGCCGCGATCTATAAGGATTTGAGGTCTGATTTGACCACTGAGTTGGCGGATGACTCATTCCACGATGTAACTGAAGAACCGAACCGATGAGGAAAAACTGGCGCAGTTCGCGAGAGGACAAGTGGCCACTCCTTGTGAGCCGATGACCATGACGTAGAGACAGGGAACTTCAAGGGAGTAATAGAAAGTGACCCGACAGAGGAAGAAGAGGAAGCAAACAGTCATGAGATCGATTGGCTTTAAAGCCATGAACAAATATAGAGAACAAAAGACATTGGGAGGACACCGAAAGGAAAAAAATAGAGAGAAGAAGACAAAGACAAAGAAAAGGGAAGACAGTGAAGCAAAAAGAAAAAAGACAGAGGGCCGACCTGACCACAAGCAGTGTCGAGCACCAGAGAGCTTGAGAGGTTCAAGCCATCCCTGAGAGGATCTGTCGGGAACTGAGCACCACATTGGGCGCCTCCCATTAAAGACCATAGAGGTCAAGAGCTGGTAAGGAAAAGAGTTTGTGCACTCTAGTGGCTTGGGGGATCTAAGAACCACCCTACCAAACATTAATCTGTTTCAGGAGACTCAATTTGAGCTATTCATTGTAATCCTCTGCTTTAAAGACATAATAAAAGAAGGCCACCACTGAAAGCTGGACCGAAGATGTAGCCCTTGAGGATAAGGTGAACTCCTTATTAATTTGTTGTGTTCTTATATTTGCTTATTGTGTTTCTCTGCTGTTTTCCATTTTCTAGTGTCTGTTTATTTTGCAACCTGATCAATTCGTTGCCTAAAATAACATAGACACACACCAGCACATGAGTCTATAATACCTTCATTCAATAATTCTTTAACTAAAATCACTCAAAGGGTGATTATCAAATCAAGTGGTATCAGAGCTTTAGGCTGTTAAGGTTAGACAAGCTTGTGTTGGTTTAAGTGTTGAATGATCACTAGATCAAAGCTCAAATTAGGAGAAGGAGATTTGGTCGAAACTAATCCTGAAATTGGGAGAGTCTATCCTCAGAAGACAATGTTAGAGGAAGGTCCTATAGGTCCAGACCCTCAATTCATAGAAAGTTCCCTAGCCATAAAGTCCATGGTAGAAGAGATGTATAGGGATTTAGAAAACATAGGGATGAAGATTTATCAGGCTCTAAACAGGACAAAGGAGAAGATGAGTCTCACAGCCATGACCACTCAAAAGGAAAAGGGAAAGAGGAAAGCTTTCTCACACCTCCTAATAGCCCTGTACATAACAAGAAAGCATCTTTGATCAAGCTAGATGTTAAATTTGATTTTCCTAAATATGATGGAGAGTTAAATGCAGAAAAGTTGGACAATTAGATTAGACAAATTGATGTGTATTGCATAGTGCAGAACCTCGACTCAAACAAGAGCAAGATTCAGCTGGAAAGACTACGCCTTGGAGGCACTACCTTGGTTTGGTGGGAAGGCAGAGCCCAAGCTGACATGAAAAGACATGGTAAGACCATCTTTGTTTGGAGTGAATTTATGTCTGTAATAAAAAAACAGTTCTATCCATTGGCCTACATGCAACAAGCCATGATGAGTTGGCAAACTATTCGACAATTAAAAGGGCAAAGTGTGCAAGGGTACACTCAAGAATTTAGAAAGATAGCATTGATTCTAGGAATCTCATTAGACTCACCAGAGACTTTGTTGAAGTACATTGGTGGTATACATAGCTACATGAGGCACACCATCCTCATGTTTAATCCCACTAATATAGATGAGGTATCTGTACAAGCTACTCATCTAGAAGCTAGAGGAAAGAATGGAAATCCAGAAGTTGGGGGACCATCCCAACGCATTGCAAGAAAGAGAAAGGAGAAAAGAAAGCAGAAGTGGAAAGCAAGGAAGGCTAACACTGCACAGAAAAGTAAAGCTTCATGCACTCACTGTAAAAACGATGGGCATGATGATGAGCATTGTTGGATTATGCATCCAGAGCTGAGATCTAAGAAGTTTGAGGACAAGAAGAAGAAGAATGTTGCAGCTATTCAGAAAGATTCGGGGTCAGACTCGAGAGATGAAACAACCATTTCAACCACAGGTATAAAATGTAAGAATTCTGAAGCATCTACTTGTAATTCTACACAATCTATTACTGATGAAGAAAATGAGAGAAAAAAACATGATATTTCCCATATTCGAGTTATTTCCAAACATCAAAAGATTGATACTTTGTTTGATAGTGGCTCACAAGTAAATTTAATTTCTGAAGCAATTATAAAGAAATTGGGATTAGCAACTGCACCTCACAAGAAACCATACCCATTAGGATGGTTGAATGATAAAGCACAACTAGAAGTGACTGGACAGTGCAAACTCAAGTTTTCTTTTGGGTCAACATTTGTAGATGAGGTTGAGTTAGACATAATTCCTTTGGATATATGTGGAATTGTTTTAGGAAGTCCTTACTTGTATGATAGAAAAGCTATTTTCTATAGAGCTGAGAACAAGTATCTACTTGTCAAAGATGGAATCGAATACTTTGTGAGAGCTCATAAGCTCAAGAATAATTATACTCTCATAAACTCAGGGAAGATGAAAAGGTTGATAAATTCATGCAAACAATTCTTACTGATTGTTGTAAAGGAAAAGAAACCTGATAAAACCAATGTATTTGAGGGCTGTAATGCTAAACAACAAGCTGATTTAGAAAAGGTTGTTTCAGAGTATGATATCTTGTTTCAAGAACCTAAAGGTCTGCCACCCAAAAATGAAATAGTACATGATATTATTTTGCAGCAATATGCTCCTTTGCCTAACATTGGAATGTACAGGTTTTCTGCTTTAAATAATGTTGAAATCAAGAAGCAAGTGCAGGAGTTGCTCAAGAAGGGGTTCATCAGGCCTAGCACATCACCATGTGGGTCACCAATCGTTTTGGTGAGAAAATAAGATGGCTCGTGGAGAATGTGCATTGACTACCGAGCACTGAATAAGATAACAATCAAAAATCGTTATCTGATCTTTTAGATCAATTGAAGGAAGTTGTTTAGTTCACCAAGCTAGACTTGCACAGTGGATACCATGAGGTCAGAGTTACAGAACAAGATGCATGGAAGACTGCTTTCAAAACAAAGCAGGGATTGTATGAGTGACTGGTTATGCCTTTTGGCTTAACTAATGTTCCTGCTACTTTCATGAGACTAATGAATGATGTACTCAGACCTTTTCTTAATGATTTTGTTATTGTGTATCTGGATGACATTCTGATTTTTAGTAAAACGTGGGAAGAACACTTAAAGCATGTTAAGCAGACACTAGATGTTTTGAAAAAACTTCATGTTAAACTCTCAAAATGTGAATTTGGCAAAAAATCTCTAAATTATTTGGGTCATATAGTAGGGGGTGGTGAATTGAAGATAGATCCGTCTAAGGTGGTAGTCATTGTTAACTGGCCTAAACCCAAGTCTGCTACTGATATGATAATCACCCTATGAGTGACCTCAGTTGAATATTTATTACACAAAAGGTATTACAGACTCATGTGCTGGTGTGTGTTCTGTGTTATTTAAGCAATGGATCAATCAGATTGCCAATACACAGATATTTAAATGGAAAGACAGCAGAGAAATACAGTAAGCAAACACAAAGACACAAGAATTTTAATAAGGAGTTCACCCTATTCTCCAAGGCTACGTCTCCAGTCCATCTTTCAATGGTGGCCTTGTTTTATTATGCCTTTAGCAGAGAATTACAACACAGGGACTCAATGTGAGTTCTCCTGAAGCAGGTTTTTCTTGGTAGGGTGGTTCTTGGATTTCCCAAGCCACTGGAGTGCACAGACTCTTCTTCTTCCTACCAGCTCTGTGACCTTTGGGTCTACAATGGACAGAGCCAAATGTGATACTTAGTCTGGACAGATTCCCCTATGGGATGGCTTGAATCTTCAAGCTCTGGTGCTCAATGCTGTCACTGGTCAGCTCGGCCCTCTGTCTCTTTTTTCTCTTCTCTTGCTTCACTGCCTTTTCTCTGTATGCCATCCTCCTCTCAAGATTCTGGTCCTTTTCTCCCTCGTCTCCCAGACTTCCTCTGACTTGACCGTGTATTCTGTCTCTATTCATAGCATTATCATTCAAACCCATGCCCGCTCGGTTCCTCTTCCACCTCTGTCGATTCACCTTCTGCAGCTCTGCGGCTTTTCTTCTCCTTGTCTCTTCGACTGGCCTTCTGGCTCTCTTTGCATTACAAATGCATCTTTGTCTGTAAAACGCCTGCTTGTGGCGTGGCACAATGATCAGGGGCAGTTATAATGGAATTGGGGCCTTCCTTCAAGCAAAACCCGAAAATGGAACTAAATTCCAATACACAGAGTTTTACTGGAGATACTCTATCGGGCGCGAAAACCGGATTTCAAATTTTATGCAATCAGGCTTATAATTCCCATCAAGTCTGGCCCTTATTGGCTTATCAGAAATCGTGTGCCCAACAACCCTTTTTATCGGGGATCACCGATCGCCCGATCGCCGACCGTCGGTATCGGCGTATAGCTATCAGCATATCACAATTGCAATGGTCCCGGGGGTTCCTTCCTTTGGCCATGCTGTCCACCGATCTACCGATCTGCCAATTACTCCAATCGCTGATTATCACAATCGTATAATTGCATTATCTCAATTTCCAAGTCTAGGGTCCCGATATCACATACATGCTTACCTCCGATGCGATGAGTCAGAGATCGCTGATCGGGGGTCCTTCCACCCTGGCCTTAAGTCTGCTCTTTGAACCTTTTGCGATGTGATTTTTCCTTTATAAGGCCTTTTATGCCATTTTTAGGAGAAATGCCTCCTTTTCCCGATCAGGGGCTACTTTGACCTCCTGCGTAGTCTCCATGGGCCTCGGTCAGTGCACTTTGACTGAGGTCCTCGTCGCTCCACGCTGGCTGCCATTGCCACTGGTTCAGGGTGTTTTCGATTGCTGTTTTGGATTCTTTAGAGATTTGTTTCATCCCGATATAGTCAGGGTTCTTTGACAGTCATTTATGGATCCGATTCGGATCACGGCCTTCCCACTGAAAAAGCTTTTGGACCACCAAAAGTTGGTTTTCTTCAAGCATCGACTAAGTGAGGAAACTGTTGTCTCACTTGTCCAATCTCAATCCACTTCACACTGCTCGGCTTCGAACCTTTAAGCCCAATCCTGAGGTATTCCACTTGTCCACTGCACATCGTCCTTACCTTCCTATCTAGCACTGTGTCTTCCCGTAATTCACTAAGATATTCAGGTAGCAGGTCATCAACAGAAGGTAATTGACTCTGCTCTTCAGGGTCCTCAATCATTGAAGGTTCAAACAACCTCAAGCAATCTGCATTCACGACTGAGTAGATGTGCATGTAAGCTGGTAGATCAAGGTGAAAATCATTTTCACCAATCTTCTCAAGTATCCTGAAGGGTCCATACTTGATAGGTTTTAGCTTTTTACCTTCACCTTGCATCCTGTCCTTGCTGATATACAGCCAGACTTGCTCTTCAACTTGAAAACTATGCTACATCTGATGCTTATCGTGCCTAGCCTTGTACTTGGCCTAGCTCTTTTCCAGCTATTCCTGTACCACCTGGTGGATCTCCTGGATCTGTTCAATGAAACTAGTTGCCTTGTCCACATCACGGTGTCTATCAACCATGGTATCTTTCCCAAAGACAAAATCCTAAGGAGACCTTGGTATAAAGCCAAAACAGGTCTCAAAAGGAGATCTCTGTGTAGAAGAGTGTTTGGCTCTATTTAAACATGTTGCACATAACACAAGTGTTCATCCCAAAGCTTAAGATGTTTGCTGCAATAGCCCCTCAGTAACTGGATCACTGTCCTATTAACTACTTCTATCTGGCCATCTGTTTGTGGATGAAAAGTTGTGCTTTTCTTTAATGTGGTGTTCTTTAATTAGTTCCCACAGACTTGACCAAAACTTCCCCACAAACTGGGTGCCTTGATCAGATACAATAGAACTGGGTAATCCAAAATGAACCCATACATGTTCAAAAAATAATTTTGCAGTTTGTTCAGCTGTAATATGTTTACTACAGGGTATCAAAATACACATTTTGTTGAACCTATCCACAACAACATATAGATAAGCATGACCTTTCCTAGATTTAGGAAATCCTCCAACAAAATCCATGGAAATGGTTTCCCAAGGGTGAGAAGGAACTGGCAATGGAGTGTACAAGCCTAGTTTTCTATTGTTGGGCTTGCTTTTAGCACACATAGCACATCCCTTTACATATATAGAAACTGTCTCACTCATTCTCGGCCAATAGCAGAACCTTTGCAGCTGTGCAACTATTTTACTTACCCAAAAGTGACCTGATATCAGAGAAGTGTGTGCTTCCCTAATTATCTTTACTCTCTCAGTTTGTGGAATGCAGAGTTTCCCACAATGATATAAGAGTCGGTCCTTCACATGATAGTCCAATTCTTCTATTCTTTTGACTTGACTCAAAGTTGCATATACATCTTTAAATTCCATGTCCTGAGCATACTATTCTATGTAGCTTTCATGTAGCGCAGAATTATTATTAAGTATGGTAGATGCATTTATAATGGATCTAGACAACCTTGTTATGTATGCCCTTTTTATATCTGATGACTAAATGAAACTGTTGTAGAAAACCCATCCATCTGTAATGTCTTGATTGCTGCAACTTAGTTTGGGAGTGTAGGTATTGAAGTGGCTGATGATCAGTATTTATTACAGTTTCTTTGCCCATTAAGTAATGTTTCCACTTTTTCATACTCTGAACTAATGCATACAATTGTTTATCATATGTAGGATAGTTAACTACTGCAGGATTAAAAGTCTCAAAATGATAACATATGGGTTTACCATGTTGTGTCAACACTGCTCCCATGGCGTAGTCACTGGCATCAGTTTGGATCTCAAATGGTCTTTGTAGATCTGGCAGTGCTAGTATAGGTGTTGTACTAATCTTTTCTTTCAAGGTGTCGAAGGCTTTCTGCTGTTTGCCTCCCCACTGAAACACCTTGTTCAATCCTGTCAAAGCATGTAAGGGAGCTGCAATTGAGGAAAAATTTGAAATGAACTTCCTCCAACACTGTGCTGCTCCTAAGAAGCTTCTTACTTCTATAGCTAACTTGGGTTTAGCCTAGTTTACAATCACTGCCACTTTAGAGGGGTCTATTTTCAATTCACCTCCCCCTACTATATGACCCAAATAATTTAGAGAGGTTTTGCCAAATTCACATTTGGAGAGTTTAACATAAAGTTTCTCTCTTTTCAAAACATCTAATGTCTGATTAACATGCTTTAAATGTTCTTCCCACATTTTACTAAAAATCATAATGTCATCCAGATACACAATAACAAAATCATCAAGAAAAGGTCTGAGTACATCATTCATTAATCTCATGAAAGTAGCAGGAGCATTAGTTAGGCCAAAAGGCATAACCAACCATTCATACAATCCCTGCGTTGTTTTGAAAGAAGTCTTCCATGCATCTTGCTCTGCAACTCTAACCTAATGGTATCCACTGTGCAAATCCATCTTGGTGAAATAAACAACTTCCTTTAATTGATCTAAAAGATCATCTATGCGAGGAAGGGGATAATGATTTTTTATTGTTATCTTATTCAGTGCTCGATAATCAATGCACATTCTCACGAGCCATCTTTCTTTCTCACCAAAACGATTGGTGACCCACATGGTGATGTGCTAGGCCTGATGAACCCTTTCTCGAGAAACTCCTGCACCTGCTTCTTGATTTTGGCATTCTCTAAAGCAGACAACCTATACATCCCAATGTTAGGCAAAGGAACATCTTGCTGCAAAATAATATCATGTACTATTCCCTTTTTGGGTGGCAGACCTTTAGGTTTTTGAAATAAGACATCATACTCTGAAACAATCTTTTCTATATCAGCTTGTTAGTCAGCATTATAGCCCTCAAATACATTGGTTTTATTAGGTGTCTTTTCCTTTTCAACCATCAGTAAGAACTGTTTGCATGAATTTATCATTCTTTTCATCTGTCCTGAGTTTATGAGAGTATAATTATTCTTGAGCTTATGAGCTCTTACAAAGTATTTGATTCCATCTTTAACAAGTAGATACTTGTTCTTAGCTCTATAGAAAATAGCCTTTCTATCATACAAGTAAGGGCTTCCTAAAACAATTCCACACATATCCAAACGAATTACATCTAACTCAACCTCATCTACAAATGCTGACCCAAAAGAAAACTTGAGTTTGCACTGTCTAGTCACTTGCAGTTATGCTTTATCATTCAACCATCCTAATGGGTATGGCTTCTTATGAGGTGTAGTTGCTAATCCCAATTTCTTTATAATTGCTTCAGAAATTAGATTTACTTGTGAGCCACTATCAAACAAAGTATCATTCTTTTGATTTTTGGAAACAACTCGAATATGGAAAAGCTCATGTCTTTTTCTCTCATGTTCTTCATCAATAACAGATTGAGTAGAATTACTAGTAGACGCTTCAGAATTCTTACCTTTTATACCTGTGGCTGCAATGATTGTTTCATCTCTCAAGTCTGACCCCAAATCTTTCTGAATAGCTGCAGCAGTCTTCTTCTTCTTGCCCTCGGACTTCTTAGGTCTCAGCTCTGGATGTAGAATCCAACAATGCTCATCATCATGCCCCTCATTTTTACAGTGAGTGTATGAAGCTTTGCCTTTTTGTGCAGTGTTAGCCTTCCTTGCTTTCCACTTCTCACTTTCTTTTCTCCTTGCTCTTGCTTACAGTGCGTTGGGATAGTCCCCCAACTTCTGGATTTCCATTCTTTCCTCTAGCTTCTAGATGAGTAGCTTGTACAGATACCTCATCTATACTAGTGGGATTAAACATGAGGATGGTATGCCTCATGTAGCTGTGTAGACCACCAATGTACTTCAAAAGAGTTTCTGGTGAGTCTAATGAGATACCCAACATCAATGCTCTCTTTCGGAACTCTTGAGTATACCCTTGCACACTTCGCCCTTTCAACTGCTGAAGAGTTTGCCAACTCATCATGGCTTGTTGGATGTAGGCCAATGGATAGAACTGCTTTTTGATTGCAGCAACAAATTCACTCCAGACAGAGATGGTCTTACCATGCTTCTTCATATCAGATTAGGTTCTGCCTTCCCACCAAACCAAGGCAGTGCCTCCTAGGCGTAGGCTTGCCAGCTGAATCTTATTCTTGTCTGAGTCTATGTTCTATACTCTGCAATACACATCAATTTATATGATCCAATTGTCCAACTTTTCAGCATTTAGCTCTCCATCATATATAGTCAAACCAAATTTAACATCTAATTTAATCAAAGATGCTTTCTTATTATGCACAGGGCTATTAGGAGGTGTAGGAAAGATTTCTTCTTTCCCCTTTCCTTTTGAGTGGTCATGGGAATGAGACTCATCTTTTTCTCTATCTTGCTTCGAGCCTGATGAATCTTGATCCTTATGCTTTCTAAAGTCCCTATACATTTCTTCTACCATAGACTTTATAGCTAGGAAAATTTGTATGAATTGAGGGTCTAGCCCTATAGAACCTTCCTCTGACATTGTCTTCCGAGAATAGACTCTCCCAATTTTAGGATTAGTTTCCACCAACTCTCCTTCTCCTAATTTGAGCTTTGATCTAGTGAGAATTCACAACTAAACCAACACAAGCTTATCTAACCTTACAACCTACTACTCTGATACCACTTTGATCTGATAATCACCCTATGAGTGACCTCAGTTGAAGATTTATTACACAAAAAGGTATTACAGACTCATGTGCTGGTGCGTGTTCTGTGTTATTTAAGCAACGAATCGATCAAATTGCCAATACACAAATATTTAAATGGAAAGATATCAGAGAAATATAGTAAGCAAACACAAAGACACAAGAATTTTAATAAGGAGTTCACCCTATTCTCCAGGGCTACGTCTCCAGTCCAGATTTCAGTGATGGCCCTGTTTTATTGTTCCTTTAGTAGAGAATTACAACACAGGGACTCAATGTGAGTTCTCCTAAAGCAGGTTTTTCTTGGCAGGGTGGTTCTTGGATTTCCCAAGCCACTGGAGTGCACAGACTCTTCTTCTTCCTACCAGCTCTGTGACCTTTGGGTCTACAATGGACAGAGTCAAATGTGATACTTAGTCTGGACAGATTCCCCTATGGGATGGCTTGAATCTTCAAGCTATGGTGCTCAATCCTGTCACTGGTCAGCTCGGCCCTCTGTCTCTTTCTGCTCTTCTCTTGCTTCACTGCCTTTTCACTGTATGTCGTCCTCCTCTTGAGATTCTGGTCCTTTTCTCCCTCGTCTCCCGGACTTCCTCCGACTTGATCGTGTATTCTGTCTCTATTCATAGCTTTATCATTCGAACCCATGCCTGATCGGTTCCTCTTCCGCCTCCGTCGATTCACCTTCTGGTGCTCAATCCTGTCACTAGTCAGCTCGGCCCTCTGTCTCTTTCTGCTCTTCTCTTGCTTCACTGCCTTTTCTCTGTATGTCATCCTCCTCTTGAGATTCTAGTCCTTTTCTCCCTCGTCTCCCGGACTTCCTCCGACTTGATCGTGTATTCTGTCTCTATTCATAGCTTTATCATTCGAACCCATGCCTGATCGGTTCCTCTTCCGCCTCTGTCGATTCACCTTCTGCAGCTCTGTGGCTTTTTTGCTCCTTGTCTCTTCGACTGGCCTTTTGGCTCTCTTAGCATTACAAACGCATAATTTCCTATAACATGCCTGCTTGTGGTGTGGCACAATGATCAGGGGCAGTTAGAAAGGAATCGGGGCCTTCCTTCAGGCAAAACCCCGAAAATGGAACTAAATTCCAATACACAGAGTTTTACCGGAAATACTCCATTGGGCGCGAAAACTGGATTTCAAATTTTATGCAATCGATCTTATAATTCCCATCGGGTCTAGCCCTTATCGGCTTATTACAAATTGCATGCCCAACAACCCTTTGTATCGGGGATCACCGATCACCCAATATCCAATTGTCGATATCGGCGTATCGCTATCAGCATATCGCAATTGCAACGGCCCCGGGGGTTCCTTCCTTTGGCCATGCTGACCACCGATCTGCCGATCTGCCGATCGCTCCAATCGCCGATTATCGCAATCGCATAATCGCATTATCTCAATCGCCAAGTCTGGGGTCCCGATATCGCATACATGCTTGCCTCCGATGCGATGAGTCGGAGATCACTGATCGAGGGTCCTTCCACCCTGGCCTTAAGTCCGCTCTTTGAACCTTTTGCGATGCGATTTTTCCTTTATAAGGCCTTTTATGCCATTTTTAGGAGAAATGCCTCCTTTTCCCGATCAGGGGCTACTTTGACCTCCTGAGCAGTCTCCATGGGCCTCGGTCAGTGCACTTTGACTGAGGTCCTCGTCGTTCCACGCTGGCTGCCATTGCCATTGGTTCAGGGTGTTTTCAATTGATGTTTTGGATTCTTTAGATATTTGTTTCATCTCAATATAGTCAGGGTTCTTTGAGAGTTGTTTATGGATCTGATTTGGATCAGCTGCAGAAGTGAGAAGCTTCTTAGGGGCAACACAATATTGGAGGAATTTCATTTCTAACTTTTCCTCAATTGCAGCTCCCTTACATGCTTTAACAGGATTGAACAAGGTGTTTCAGTGGGGACAAAAATATCAGAAATCCTTTGACACCTTGAAAGAAAAGATTAGTACAACACCTATACTAGCACTGCCTGATCTACAAAAACCATTTGAGATCCAAACAGATGCCAGTGCTATGCCATGGGAGCAGTGTTGACACAGCATGATGATGAGCCCCAGAAATGGGTAACTATATGGGCTCATTATGCCTATTATTTTCATTTAATCCACCATTCTCAATAGTTTTGTGCATGTTTTTGAATATATTTATGTCAATAGAGTGAATGGGGATAGTCACTTTGCCATGAAGTCTAATGAATGTTTATTGCATATTTTTTGGGACAATTTTGGACAAAGACAAGGAAATCATGAGCATATGGCAGCCAAACTCGAGGAAACAAGGAGGAGGACTTGTAGGAGGGGTGTCTCCTTCATTAATGACCCCTTCCTCGAATTCTCCATCAGCAGCTCGGAGTACACAGGCCCACATTGATGATTCCAAGGGGCAGCCGAGCAAGTCAAGTAGGGCTGCTGTTATCTTCAATTCTAGGCAACCAAGTTCCTTAAGTTTAGGAGGACTGTTGGGAGTCCCTATTTGTATAAATAAGAAGGCTTCAAGCCTCAGTAGGTTAGCCATTTATTAGTCTATTTTTTCACTTTGGTGCAACATTGTACTCAGCTCATTTTCGAGCTCTTTTTGAGACAGTTTTTATGTGATGTAACTATTATTTTTTATAATGAAGATGAATGAAGTTTTGAGCCAGCACTGATTTTTTTCCAGAGGGCTAAAGCTCTTGGGTTAGGGCCCAACCCAAGCTGCCCAGCACCTCCTTTGTGTACTTATATGCTTTTGCTTCCATTCACGAGTTAAATTTTGCTGCATATACTCATTGTACTTCATTAGATTAGGTTGCTTTTGATGGTTAGAATAGTTGCTTTTGCTTCAAGTTGCTTAACTAAGTTGCTGCAATGACAGAAAAAGATCCAAAAAGGCTACCAACAAGTCTTGATCTCCTTTCTCCCTCCTTGGGAACATGATTTGAGGTCAAGGCACTGTTGCTGCCACCAAAACCACAGTTTTTGCTCCTTCATGCAATTGCTAGTGTGATACTTTGATTTGGAAAAGTTGATATTGGTTTCGATTTGATTGCTTAGATAATTTTATGCCCTTTTTCCATAGTTATCTCACATGTTTTCCTATTCATAAAGTACTGTTCAACATTTTTCTAGTTTTAGGTCAGAAATTAGGTTAAGATAAACAAAACTCTATTTTTGGTTCTTGCTTTGGTCGGTTTTGAGAAGTGTGTAGCACTCTTGTAGAACATTCCAGCTCATCATTCCTCCATTAAACAACCAACACCAACTCACTTCTCCAAGATTTCCCCACTCATTCGCCACATTTTTCCAATCTGCCCTAATGTCTGCGTTTTTCCATAAAGTTGCTCTTTTTCCCTTTGAACAAATCCAACCATATCATTCATCCCTGACCTTCCTTGACAAGTTCTAGACCCCTCAATACCTTCATCCAACCTTCATTTCCACTTTCCCATCTTTTTTCCACCTTCAAATCTCCAAAAACCACTTTCGACCTCCTCCTGTAGAACCTCCTGTAGATCCCCTGTAGGCTCCTGTAGAAGTTCCTGTGAGTGATTTTTTGAAGTCTGATCGTAATGGAAGTCTTCAGAAGGGTACTAGGGACTTCTTAGGACCTCTCCACACCTTCCTCACCATCTGAAAAATCCAACTCCATCTTCCTTTGCCACCAAACCTCTGCACAATCACAACTAGTCAAATCACAAGCATAATAATTCCACATAAAAATACTCAAAGGTACAAAAATATGATTTCTTCTCATTTCTCTTCAGAAGTTGCTTGAATAAATGCAATTTACCTTTAAATAGTCAATGGCACCCATTTCAGTAGTTTCCATCTCCTTTCTTGCAAAAGAAGGGTTAGTAGGTAAACTAGGGTTTGTTAGGGTTTGCTAGGGTTTGCGTTTCATGTCAGTTTCCATTCTCTTTCTGCAAGTGGACTAGCCCCTGTAGAGTTAGTTTCCTTTCATCACAATTAAAGTTTCTTCTGAGAACTCATAGAAGTTGGCTTAAGCTCCTAGCGAACTTGCGCCAGCTGATCAAGTGACAGCCTGCAATGACAGCTAGTACTTGTGCATACAACACCGTCACTTCCAAGTTTGTTACGAACTACCAGGTTGATAAAAGTAAAGAAGGTAGCCCCAGGAGTTGCAGCATTATTGCTGTAATACTATAGCTCACCACACAGTAAACCCATATGTTATCATTCTGAGACTTTTAATCCTGCAGTAGTTAACTATCCTACATATGATAAAGAATTGTATGCATTAGTTCAGAGTGTGAAAAAGTGGAAATATTACTTAATGGGCAAAGAGACAGTAATGCATACTGATCATCAGCCACTTCAATATCTACACTCCCAAACTAAGTTGCAGCAATCAAGACACTATAGATGGATGGGTTTTCTACAACAGTTTCATTTAGTCATCAGATATAAAAAGGGCATACATAATAAAGTTGCAGACATGTTATCTAGGCCCATTATAAATGCATCTACTATACTTAAGCATAATTCTATGCTACATGAAAGCTACATTGAACAATATGCTCACGATATAGACTTTAAAGATGTATATGCAACTTTGATTCAAGGTAAACGAGTAGAAGAATTAGATTATCATGTAAAGGACCGACTCTTATACCATTGTGGGAAGTTATGCATTCCACAAATTGAGAGAGTAAAGATAATTAGAGAAGCTCACACTTCTCTGATATCAGGTCACTTTGGGGTAAGTAAAACAGTTGCACAGCTGCAAAGATTTTGTTATTGGCCAAAAATGAATGAGACAGTTTCTAGATATGTAAGAAGGTGTACTATGTGTGCTAAAATCAAGCCCAGCAATAGAAAACTAGGCTTGTACACTCCATTACCAGTACCTTCTCACCCTTGGGAAAGTGTTTCCATGGATTTTGTTGGAGGACTACCTAAATCTAGGAAAGGTCATGATTATCTATATGTTGTTGTGGATAGGTTCAGCAAAAGGTGTATTTTGATACCTTGTAATAAACAGATTACAACTGAACAAATTGCAAAACTATTCTTTGAACATGTATGGGTTCATTTTGGGTTACCCACTTACAATGTATCTGATCGAGACACCCGATTTTTGGGGAAGTTTTTGTCAAGTCTATGGGAACTGATGGACACCAAACTAAAGAAAAGCACAGCTTTTCATCGACAAACTGATGGCCAGATAGAAGTAGTTAACAGGACAGTGATCCAGTTACTCAGAGGATATTGCAGCAAACATCCTAAGCTTTGGGATGAACATTTGTGTTATGTGCAACATGCTTACAACAAAGGAAAACATTCTTCTACACAGAGATCTCCTTTTGAGACCTGTTTTTGTTTCACACCAAGGTTTCCTTTGGATTTTGTCTTTGGTAAAGATACCATAGTTGGGGGACATACTGATGTGGACAGAGCAACTAGGTTCATTGAACAAATCCAGGAGATCCACCAGGCAATACAGGAATAGTTGGAAAAGAGCCAATCAAAATACAACGCAAGGCATGACAAGCATAAGATGGAGCATAATTTCCAAGTTGGTGATAAAGTCTGGGTGTACATCAGCAAGGATAGGATGCAAGGTGAAGGTAAAAAGCTAAAGCCTATCAGGTATGGACCTTTCAAAATACTTGAGAAGATTGGTGAAAATTCTTTTTGCCTTGATCTACCAGCGTACATGCACATCTACTCAGTCATGAATGTAGATTGCTTGAGATTGTTTGAACCCTCTCTAAATGAGGATCTTGAAGAGCAGAGTCAATCGCCTTCTATTGATGACCTGCTACCTAAATATCTTAATGAATTACAGGAAGACACAGTTCTAGATAGGAAGGTGAGGACGACACACAGAGGAGATGTTGACTACCTCAGAGTAGGGCTCAAGGGTTCAAAGCTGAGCAGTGAAAAGTGGATTGAGATTGGACAAGTGAGACAACAGTGCCCTCACTTAGTCAATGCTTGAAAACTAACTTTTGGTGGTCCAAAGCTTTTTCATTGGGAAGGCCATGATCTGAATTAGATCCATGAAAAATAATCAAAGTACCATGACTGTATCAAATCAGGACAAAACTTCAAATTCAAGAGCATAGAGCAATCAGAAAAACCTCTGAACAATGGCAGTTGGCAGCTAGCGTGGAACGACGAGGACCTTAGTCAAAGCGCACTGACCGAGGCCCATGGAGACTGTGCAGGAGGCAAAACTGGCACTTGGGAAGCCCAGACCGGGAAAAGGAGGCAGTTTTTGATGCGCGATTAGCGCTTAGCAAAACCCCTCGAGAAGGGAAGGCCCTGAAGCGCTCGGTCACATGGAAGCCGGGAAAACCGTGGGGAAATCACTAACGGCTAAAGGCAGGGCCTGCGCTCCAAAACCAACAGTATATCGGGGGCACCCTTGGGTGGTAAGTGGATTTGGCTAAAACCTAGCGATTCCATTCAGCGCTCGATGCATTTCAGGTGGAGGAGAGAGAAAACCACCACTCATCGCATGCTAATGGTCGAGCAAGTCAACTGCATGAAATGAGCGAATGATGTTGGATCTAAAGGCTCTAGATGTAACGACTGAGAATGCGCCTGATGAAAGAACTGGCTTTGACAGGGGATTAAGCTTCGATCTATAGGGATTTGATGTCCAATTTGACCGCCAAGTTGGCAGATGACTCATTCCACAATGTAACCGAAGAACCGAACCGATGAGGAAAAGCTGGCGTAGTTCATGAGAGTACAAGTGGCCACTCCATGTGAGCCGATGACCATGACATAGAGATAGGGAACTCCAAGCGAGCAGCAGTAGGCAACCCGACAGAGGAAGAAGAGGAAGCAAACAGTCATGAGATCGACTGGCTTTAAAGCCATGAACAGAGACAGAGAACAAAAGACACCAAGAGGACACCGAAAGGAAAAAACCAGAGAGAAGAATACAAAGATAGAGAAAAGGGAAGACAGTGAAGCAAAAAGCAAAAAGATGGAGGGTTGAGCTGACCATAGACAACATCGAGCACCAGAGAGCTTGAGAGGTTCAAGCCATCCCTGAGAGGATTTGTCGGGACCTGAGCACCACATTGGGCTCCTCCCATTACAAACCAGAGAGGTCAAGAGCTAGTAAGGAAAAGAGTTTGTGCACTCTAGTGGCTTGGGGGATCCAAGAACCACCCTACCAAACATTGTTCTGTTTTAGGAGACTCAATTTGAACTCCTCATTGTAATCCTTTGCTTTAAAGACATAATAAAAGAAGGCCACCACTGAAAGTTGGACTGGAGGCATAGCCCTGGAGGATACGGTGAACTCCTTATTAATTTGTTGTGTTCTTATATTTGCTTACTGTGTTTCTCTACTGTTTTCCATTTTCCAGTGTCTGTGTATTTTGCAATCTGATCGATCCGTTGCCTAAAATAACATAGACACACACCAGCACATGAGTCTATAATACCTTCATTCAATAATTCTTTAACTGAAATCACTCAAAGGGTGATTATCAGATCACTGAGCAAGCAAGGAGGTGTTGTTCCCCTTGATGGTGATTCGGTAATGGATTTGTACAACATATCATTCGATGAGCTCCAAAGGAGGATTGTACAAGAATGGAGAAATAATTTTCCAGATGATCACACATAACCTATATTCGTTAGAGAAAGGGTGATAGTCTCATTCACTAGGAAGCATCCAAATTCCATTTCAAAAGCCAACTTGGCCTATGCAAGAGCAACAAGATCAAGAATTAAGTATCTGATGGACAAGAATGAGTAAATGGCACAAAACTTGTAGGTTGCCAGGAAATAGGTAGAAAAAATCCATGCAGAAGCGCAGAATGCAGTTTCTGCAAAGGTTTACTTGGAGGAGATGAGAGCCGTGACACTTCCTGAAGTATCAACACTTGAAGAAACTATGTGGAAGCTCTATGGGGGGTTTGTCACCATACATAAAGCATTTGTATGTTTGCATGACTTACATCAACAGAGAAAAGAGTTTGTTAAAACTCTCAAGAACTTACAAGCTGTCACTACCTATGTCCAAGAGTGGACAATGCGATACAAAGGGGCATCGCTTGACTTAGTGAAGAAAATGAAGCCATAGTTAGAGCTAGAGAAAGCGAAGGTTCGAATGTTGATTCAAAATAACAAACCATTCGCCTCATTCATTGGAAGCATTCGTGCCTCATATGTATTGTTGCTAAGTAGTTTGGATGTATTCGTGAGAACATACTAGATCCCATCGGTCGGTTCCCTCACCAAAACCAAATCCAAGAACCAAGTCTGACAGAAGATCAAAGAGTACTTGGAGCAGTGGAGACATAATTCTTCTAGAGAAGACTTGGAGATAAACAAATAGAACATGCAAAATTTCATTGGTGGTCCTATCGAAGTCAGAACAATGTTTCTCATGCTTCAGAATGAACTGAACACAGGTTCCAAGACAGTCTACCCAGATTCCATGGAGGTCAGAGTTCTCTTCCAACTAGACTCCATTACGCAGTTTGGGGACATCATCACACAATATCAAGCTTGGCACCTATATGTGACCAAGAGGCAGCATGTGGAGGTTGTTGAGCTAGACTTCACCCAAACTCAAGCATCATAATGTTGTGTCTTGTTAGGCTATCACATTGTCTCTACCCTATTTTGTCTTATATGGGTACAAGTGTAAAATGTAATATTATTTGTAATTATGTTGTAAGTGAAATTCCAAGTGCCAATATTGGAATATGAAGAGTCATCATGTAATGTAATGTGTCATTTTGTAAAGATGTTGAAGAGTCACGAGGGTAGTCCAAAGGTCATAAAGGGGAGTTGAAGAGTGACCCCCTCTTATTATAAATAGAACCTCATAAATCATGTAACAAGATTTTGGGAGCCAAGCTTTTGGCTAGGCTTAGTATTAGAAAGAGCTTGGGAGTATTGTGAAGAGCATTGATGAGCCTCGGTATTGCAATAAGAATGCTGCAACTCCCAAGGCTACCAACTTTAAATATCAACCAAAGGTTTGTACAAACTTAAGAGGTATCGACACTATATGTGTAGCATACAATGTGTCCTTTGCTATCATGATGTAATAGAGTGCATGTACTGAAGTCAAATCTTAAACTAATTGCATAAGATGAAATTCTTGAAATGGAACCTTAACCTATTGCAAGAAAGAAAATACAAGGAAAGAGAATGAAGTCAAATGCTAAAACACACCATTTTCTAACTAACTCCTAAGAGGCTTTGCTGCAAAAGAATGTTGAGTTAAGATGTATGCAATTCTATTGTCCTAAGCATGCAGATTCAAACCATCAAACCTTCTATTGATGTGCATGTAAATGAATAAAATAACTTTGTTTTTCTTTTTGTTGTTTATCTTAACGAAAATGAGGCGGTAGGCTGTAATTTGATTATGGTTTAGCTTTGTAACCAATCAGTGCGCAAAAATAGACTCTGTACGTGGATTTTCACCTAGAGGGTCCCGCTTATCTGACTTTATCAAGCGCTTCAATCCTTACCATTGATCTCACTTTGCCAGATCCAACAGATATTGTCTTTCTCAACTCTTTGACGTTATGGCCGTATCCCAAATAAATTTAATCCTATTCAAAACTTTATCACGTCCAAAATCTATATTAAGTCACGTGAATCTTCTAACACGATTACCATCAGATCTCGTCCTTTCATAACAAACGGCTACGATCGATCCGGAATTCAACTAGATTAAATCAAAGTCCATAAAACATCGCGTCCAAAATCTAGATTAAATCACATGCAATGTCTGACGTGATTACCGTCAGATCTAACCCATCCAACCCAATGGCTATCGCGCAACCCACTCACCAACTAGCAAGGTTGATCTCCATCGTCGATGTGACCCGTCCAATCGAACGGTTGTCACACAATCGCGCGAAATATTGCACGACCGTTAATACGCTGAAAGCACGTGAGAAAAGTTGTTTTCTTATGCTACGTGTCACCCGCTAAGGGTAATTGCATGAAATTTTTGAATATTTCTTTCCACCTTTAGGGCACGTGAGATACCACTTACCATCCTTGGAAAACTGCCCACGTGCTCAATATGGAACTTAAGGAAAAGATGTTTAACTAAGGGTTTAGTGCTTAATCTCAGGGTTAACTCTTAACGCTAATCGATACAGAACTTAAAGAAATATGCTTAACCAAGGGTTTAATGCTAACTCTCAGTGTTAACTCTTAACGCTAATCGATACGGAACCTAAGGAAAGACGTTTAACCAAGGGTTTAGCGCTAAATCTCAATGTTAACTCTTAACGCTAATCGACTGTGATTTTACCAATAAAACACATAAAATAGAAAACACATGATTAAGGTCCAAAACGTTGATACACAGAGACAAATGAATTCCTACACCAGAACAATGCGTCCACACCACACTTCGATCAATTATTCAACAAAATGGAAATGAAAAATTCTTGGCCCTCTCAGCTCGATTACAACAATTTGTTTGACCTCTGTTTCAATCTCAAACCATATCTCTGTCACACCTCTCACTTACTCACTCTATTCTTGATCATCTAAGCTCTTCATCATTACATTCTTTCCTCTTTTATGAATCAAATCCTATCCTAACTGCATTGACAACTCAATCTCTGTTTTTATCACTTAACCATTAAATCAATCCTACAACAAGAAGCTAAATGCAGAAGTAGAAAGACATAGGAACTAGAGATGCATGTGAATAAGCAATAAAAAGAAGGAAAGATAATGATACAAAAAGGTCTCTGAGGTTCTTGGGATGGCCAAGCCCAAGGAAACTCAAAGATCTATGGAGGAGAACAAGATCTAGAAGTTGAACATGACACCAATATTCATTATTTTCATTAAAATAATTACATCTCTGCCAGAAAATACAATGGAGTTGCAAAACTACAAGCTCTCTACATCATAACATTAATCAAAATCTAAAAGTCTGAAGATCCAAAAAAAAATTCCCTAGAGGAAAAGTCGACTTGGTACTTATGTAAAATGATTAGTAATCATTCCCCATGAATGGAGGAAGCTTTCCCCACCAAAATCCCTTGATTGTTGGATCTAATCCCTTTGATTGGCGAAACACATTCCTATATTTGCTCAATCATTGGAGTTCCACCATTTGTGCCATAATTCCATAATATCTTGTTCACTTATTGTTTATTATTGATCATCCAATAGTAGGGAACAAGTCCCTAGATGATCTCCTCCTCCAACTCTTCATCATCTGCCCAATATTCTCATAATATTCCACAAAAGGAAGTAATATTAGGCACAAATATCCAATTATTCATAAACCTTCCTAATGAATATATTAAAGTTAAAAATAAATTATCTAATGCAAAAAGAAAGGTTTAATGTGTTGAAGGATGGTCATAGGCCTTAAGTTATTGTCTAATTTATAGGCACGGGCCTTAATTTATGTCTAATTTAGAGGCCCATCATACCCCTTTACTGAAAGGTTTGCTCATCCTCTGAGAAACTTAATGTCCTCATGTGATTCCTCCATGGCCCTGATGGCCTCTCTCTTGTGCATTAGGAATATTGGTTGCAAGTTATGCAAGGACAAGGTCAAAAACATGTGTGCAAAGAAAAATTATTTTTTCTTGAGACCATTAGCTTGCTTTCTTCTCCTTATTCAAGATTGGTTCTTGAATATTTTTCAATTTGGCAAGGTCTTCCACACCTTTATCAACCTTCTGCTACCTTGTTCTGCCATTTGAACACCTCTAACATCACTGCAGTTTGATTCATATTTTGCTGGTGAATGCCTTATTTCTTTTTGTTGCCTTCTTCTTCTCCTTGTGGCCTAGATGATTGCCTAATGGCCTTGGAGTTCTCTGTTTTGATTAGGTCTCTCTTAGGCACTGTCATTTTGGGGTTTTAGCACAATTTTCTTTTCTTCCTTCTTGTAGCAGCATTCTGCCTTCCTGTAGTAGTCATTCCTTCTTCCTTCAGAGTCTTCTAACTGTATGGGAGTGATGAGAAATGATGAAGAGGGATTGGATGATGATGCTAGGGCTCAAAGGGAGTAGTGTAGGTTTGTGAAAATGGAGAGGATGCTCTTGTCTGTTTTTTTTCAAGAATGAAATGGGATGGATGAATGATGAATAGATAGTGAATATGAAGTGGATGGAGGGCTTGGAGTGTTATGGTGACTTGGCCTTTGCAAAAATTTCTTCTTCTAGATGTTGTCCTCATTCTTTGAAATCATCACCCTTTTGACTTTTCAACATTGCATGAGTGAAGGAGTGAGCTGCAATCAACTAGTTGAAGGCGGATGAGACTACTGAGCCATCCTTAGCTTATAAAACCTCATCTCTCATGCATTGATAACAAATTTCTAAATATAATATGCTCAAGAGAAGAGGTCAAGAATATTGCATACCTGTACCTACGAGATGGTTGTTGGAGAGGCATGCATTTTGATGCTGAGTTGATGTTGATATGCAGGTGTTGGATGGTGATGCTGATGATCCCGATGCTGCTGCTAAGCTCTGGAGGAGCTTCTTTGACCTCTGGATCTCCTTTAAAACTGCTCACTGCCAATTTTGTACGTGTTGTTCTTTATCTTGTAGGTTTATAGGACAGTGACTTGTTTTGTCCATATCTCCCAAACGGTAGCCTGGATTGACATGAAACTTTCTGAGCATGTTGCCATCATCCTTATGCAACTTCCCATAAAAACATTTTGGTCAATGGATGCACGACTCTCAAGAAAATGCAAAAAGGTCTGAAGGTGATGGAGGCCAATTTCTTAGAAATCGTGCACTGGGTTTTGCTGAAATTTCTTGGGCATGTTACTATCATCCATATGCATCTCCCCCTGAAACATATTAGCAAATGGATGCATGGTTTTCAAGTTATGGAAAAAACAAATTTCTGCTCCATGTATTTTTGTATCTTGTAGTAAAACAGAGCATCTTGTAGTTTTTTTGGACAACAAGCAAACTTAACGGTCGAACCTTGAGAATGATGGGTGGATGGTGAAAATAGATGAGGGTGATGGATTGGCATGGCCTTGGCCTTGTTGGAGAATTTGAGAAAAGGAGGATAAAGTCAAAATTTGAGCTCTTTTGACTAGGTTTGACCAAATGGTTCTTGTTGCTTGCAGATGTTGGAGAGTACATGCATTTATCAAAGAGATGCATGGAGCAAGGATTTATTTTATTCTTTTTTCTCTAGGCCTACTAGCTGCCTCAATGAGGTTTTCAACTAGTAGGTCTACCTAGGCGCCTGAAAGGAGGTTTTCACCTAGGATATTTTCTTTTTTTCCTTTTTTCTTTTTCCCCAACCCATTGACCACCTCATGGAGGTTTTTAATCAATGAGCCAATCTGAGGCGCCTCAAAGGAGGTTTTCACCTAAGATTTTTATTTTTTCTCTTATTTTCATTTTTTCCTCTTTTTTTTTTCTACCCTACCCTACTTGAAAAACAAAATCACTTTCAAGTATAAGAATACTTCCAATGGAGCCATGTGCAGATCAAGATCATAGAAAAAATGATGTGGAGGCTTGAAATGTATGCTTTGACATGTACTTGGATTTTAGAGACCTGATTTGACTTTGAAAGGATCAAGCATAGTCGAGGAAGAGAGTGATGCTACAACTTAGTGACTATCTGGAATCATATTTCAATGTAGTTGTGATATCCCTGGTCCATTTGTTGATTTGGACCATCTTGGATGTCTTCTTCTTTCATGAACTTAGAACACATGGAGGATTTGATGATAACCATGAGGGAGCTTTCTCATTCTCTGATTCTGCTATCTACTCCTCATCAAATGCAACCCATGGTTCTTTGATCTTCTCTTTTGAATCTTCTTCTTTTGCATGTTGTCCTTCAAGGATATCAAGAGAATCTCTTTTTTGCAATACTCTTCCTGAGTTATGGTGAATACCATTGATCTCAAGAGGAGATGTTTGGAAGTGTTGTATCTCAACATTGTAAGTGGACTGAGTTACTTCAATGTGTGGGTTTGGAAATGGTGGTACAGATAGTTGAGTGGGAGTGTATATTTGAGATGGATGTGGATGGGGTTGTGGTTGTGGTGGAGGTGAATGGTAAGCATACCATGGAGTTTGGTATGGAGGATATTGAGGATATTGTGGATGGTTCCCATAAGTTCCTTGCCAACCTTGTTGCCAAGATTGGTTTTGAGGTTGAGATGGCCAATGTTGCCAAGGAAAATGTGTGTTCCAATTACTTTGAGGTGGATATGCATAACCTTGAAATTGGAAATTAGGCTCCTACATCATATCAGGCTAAATAGGCTGCCATGGTCCTCTTGGAGCTATATAACATTGCTGCATTGGCAATTGACTTGCTCCATTGTTCTCTTGGTGAACTTCCTTCAACCTTGGTAATGATGTACAATGTTTAACATCCTGTGATTCTGCAACACAAATATCAACATTTTCTTTTCCTTCATATTGTATTCTTAACATTTCTACTTGTTTTGTTAGACTGCTAAGAATTTCTATTTTAAAATCACCAAACAAATTTCCAGGTTTAGCTTGACTTAGCGATAATGCTGATTTACCTACTCTTGCTTTTCCTCTTGATATGTGTTTGCATGTTTCACAAATTTCCTCAAATGACAATTGATATACATCACCTCTACTCATGAGATTAAGGAGATAAATCCATTCATCCCTAATTGTTCTAAGTAAGAGGGTTTTTAGTGTGTCGGATCCTAAATGGTGTAGCTTTGCCCTCTTAACATTATACATGAACCTCTCTACTAGATCCTCTAGACTCTCATCTTCTCTTTGATTCATTCTAAAGATTTCTTCTTTAAGATCATGATCTTTATATTTTTTTAGGAATATATTTTGCATATCATTCCATGATCTTATTGAATTAGTCCCTAAACTCATGAACCATCTAAGAGATCTATCCTTCAAAGTTGCTAGAAACAATCTCAGTTTTTGTGCTTTTAATAAGTAACCATAAGATCTACAAACAATCTCAAATTCAAAGAGAAAGGTTTCCGGATCCTCTGACCATAGACCATGAAATTTTGGAAGAAAAGGTTTTGGAAGAAAAGAGGGAGGGATATTCTTCATGTGTACACTTCCATCAGTATCTTGAATGGGAAATCCAATAGGATTTTCCTCATTGTCATCATCGCCATCAATTTCTTCTCCATTCTTTGTCATCTTCTTCTTCTTCTACCTGCAAAAGTGGATGGTGATATGGCTCTTACTGCACCATGTGATCAAATCGGGGGGTGGGTTGGTGTTGGATAATTTTTTTGTTTTTTTTTTTTATGATTGAATGAAAACTATAATGCAATGCAATTTTCTACTATTGAAATTAAATATGCCTAATGCAACTAATTTTTTTTGTTTTTTCAAAAAGTAAAAAGAAATGAATCAATTAGGGAAGAAAACAATGCATACTTTGACACCTCCCCGACAACGGCGCCAAAAAGTGATGAGCCTTGGTATTGCAATAAGAATGTTGCAACTCCCAAGGCTACCAACTTTAAATATCAACCCGGGGTTCGTACAAACTTAAGAGGTATCAACACTATATGTGTAGCATACAATGTGTCCTTCCTCTGTTGTCATGATGTAATGGAGTCTATGTACTAAATTCAAATCCTAAACTAATTGCATAAGATGAAATGCTTGAATGGAACCTTAACCTATTGCAAGAAATAAAGTACAAGGAAAGAGAATGAAATCAAACGCTAAAACACACCATTTTCTAACCAAATCCTAAGAGGCTTTGCTGCAAAAGAATGATAAGTTAACATCTATGCAATCCTACTATCCTAAGCATGCAGATTCGAACCATCAAACCTTCTACTGCTGTGCATGTAAATGAATAAAATAACTTTGTTTTTCTTTTTGTCATTTTGTCTTAATGAAAATGAGGTGGTAGGTTGTAATTCGACTATGATTTAGCTTTGTAACCAATCAGCGCGCACAAACATACTTTGTACGTGGATTTTCACCCAGAGGGTTCCTCTTACCTGACTTTATCAAGCACTTCAATCCTCGTCATTCATCTAACTTCGCCAGATCCAACGGATATCACGTTTCTCAACTCTTTGACGTTATGACCGGATCCCAAATAAATTTAATCATATTCAAAACTTTATCGCGTCTGAAATCTATATTAAATCACGTGCATCTTTCGACACAATTACTGTCGGATCTCGTCCTTTCATAATGAACAACTATGATCGATCCAAAATTCAACTGGTTTAAATCAAAGTCCATAAAACATCATGTTCGAAATGTAGATTAAATCGTGAGCAGCTTCTGACATGATTACCATCGGATCTAACCCATCTGATCCAACGACTATCGCACAACCCGCTCACCAACTAGCAAGTCCAATCTCCACTATCAATGCGACCCGTCCAATTGAACGGTTGTCACGCAATCTCATGTAAAATCTTGCACGACCAATAATACTTTGAAAACACGCGAGAAAAGTTATTTTCTTACGTGACGTGTCGCCCGCTAAGGGTAATCGCATGAAATTTCTGAATACTTCTTTCCACCTTTAGGGCGTGCGAGATACCACTTACAATCCTTGGAAAACCGCCCACGTGCTCAATACAGAACTTAAGGAAAAGACATTTAACTAAGGGTTTAGTGCTTAATCTCAAGGTTAACTCTTAACGCTAATTGATACAAAACTTAAAGAAAGATGCTTAACCAAGGGTTTAACGCTAACTCTCAGTGTTAACTCTTAATGCTAATCGATACGGAACCTAAGGAAAGACGTTTAACCAAGGGTTTAACACTAAATCTTAGTGTTAACTCTTAACGCTAATCGACTGTGATTTTACCAATAAAACACATAAACAAAGAAAACACCCGATTAAGGTCCAGAACACCGATACACAAAGACAAATGAATTCTTGCACCAGAATAGTGCGTCCACACCACACTTCAATCAATTATTCAACAAAATGGAAATTACAGAGTCTTGTCCCTCTTGGCTCGATTACAACAGTTTTTCTGACCTTTGTTTCAATCTCAAACCCTATCTCTGTCACACCTCTCACTTACTCACTCTATTCTCGATCATCTAAGCTCTTTGTCATTACATTCTTTCCTCTTTTATGAATTAAATCCTATCCTAACTGCATTGAAAAATCAATCTCTATTTTTATCACTTAACCATTAAATCAATCCTACAACAAGACGCTAAATGCAGAAATAGAAAGACATAAGAACTAGAGATGCATGTGAATAAGCAATAAAAAGAAGGAAAGACAATGATACAAAAAGGGCTCTAAGGTTCCTGGGATGGCCAAGCCCAAGGAAACTTAGATGGAGGAGAACAAGATCTAGAAGTTGAACATGACACCAATCTTCATTATTTTCATCAAAAGAATTACATCTCTGCCAGAAAATACAATGGAGCTGCAAAACTACAAGCTCTCTACATCATAACACTAATCAAAATCTAAAAGTCTGAAGATCCAAAAAAAAAATTCCCCTAGAGGGAAATTCGACTTGGTACTTATACAAAATGATTAGGAATCATTCCCCATGAATGGAGGAAGCTTCCCCACCAAAATCCCTTGATTAGTGGATCTAGTCCCTTTGATTGGTGGAACACATTCCTAGATTTGCTCAATCATTGGAGTTCCACCATTTGTTCCATAATTCCATAATATCTTGTTGACTTATTGTTTATTATTGATCCTCCAGTAGTAGGGAATGAGTCCCTAGATGATCTCCTCCTCCAACTCTTCATCATCTACCCAATATTCCCATAATATTCCACAAAAAGAAGTAATATTAGGCACAAATATCCAATTATTCATAAAGCTTCCTAATGAATATATTAAAGTTAAAAAAAAATTATCTAATGCAAAAACAGAGGTTTAATGTGCTAAAGGATGGTCATAGGCCTTAAGTTATTGTTTAAGTTAGAGGCATGGGCCTTAATTTATGTCTAATTTAGAGGCCCATCAAGCATTGGCTTCTTCGTAGCATAGAGCGAGTATACTTCTTTAGAGGAGTAGGTATTCCTGACTGTAATGTTCCACTGTCGGCGCTAGTGGTCATCAATGGTGTATGTGTGAATGGAACTTTCACTTATAATAATAAAATGAGAGCCAACACACTTTCACGCATATGTTGTGAATATAATAGGACTATTCTTGTTATATTTTCAAAATATGTTATTTAACTTATGCTTATGCTTATGAATTATTTTATTTTCTTTTGAATGAATCTTGTTGGATGTATGTTGTTGTGTTAATTTATGACTTTAACTTGTGGACTATTCCACATCTTATCTTGTGATTTCACCCCGTTCGTGTGTTCCTTTTAGGCTTCACACTATTATAGGCTTCCAAGGGCTACACTTCCTTTCCCCTTTGTGTGTTGGAACCTTCATGCATTGCACTTGAAACTTTGCAAGGTCACACACTTGCTCTCACCTAAAGTTATCATATTCCCTCTATGCGTTTTCGCATTCAAGGCATAAAATTACCACCCACTACTCAGAATCCTACTCCAAACAACGTGAGATCTAGTTGGGACTTCATATTGAGGAGATGCCCTAAATGTTGTCCAACACCGTCAATATTTCTAGTGCTAGAAGGAGGGATAGATGATAAAATGGGCCCTTGAATTTTGTTTTGAGTTTCTGCACTCATTTAATGACTTCTCAGCAAATCATAACCCTAACATGTTTTTCTAGACACCCAAATCTGAAAGTGTCGGTGACAATTATTGATGACTTGTCTAATATGAAATTTAATGGCAAGGGAAAAACAACCTTATTTGAACATACCACACATTTTCTTGATTTCATCACAAAGCACAACATCCACTCTGAGGATGTTTGCTATAGGTTTTTCATTCTGATGTTTGAAGGGCACGTGTGAGAATGGTGTAACACATTTTCTAAAGACTCCATTCACTCTTTTGATCAACTTTTCATAGAGTCATGTCGTGCTTTCAATTTATATGATCGTAAAGCTCTTAATAAGAAAATTTTAAACTTGCGAAAATCACTTGATGAATCCTTTCATGATTTTCACGATTGTTTCATGCATTACTGCTTTGAATTTACTAAATATGAAGTTGATTGGACTTTCTTGGTAGACACATTTTTATATCTTCTTCACATTTCAGAAAATCCACACGAGTTAGAATCTTTTGAACCTATCCCAACATACCTTGGTGTTAGAGCTTCTAAATCGGAGACAGACAAGGTTGTTGTTCCATGTGGCCCTCCATCCCCTTCTCATCAAACAACTCTAATTCCACAGGTCGAGGTGGGAGATGTTGAGAATTCATTCGTTGATATACCACCATATTCTCTTACCCCACATACTCATAATTTTAGCACAGGTTTGGACTCTCCAGATTGTGATGTGTTTTGTTCTCCTGTGTGAAAATTCTCTTCTGATGTTCACGAGGATCAAGTTTTGGGTGGAGTTGGTGTTGAACATCCAACCTGCGATATAATTTTTTATCACTATGTGTGGGAGTCTGAACAAGAATCTGCGGTGAACGACGACCTCCTTCTATCTGCACCTCTTCCACATTATCCTGACATTTTTCATGATTTTGTCATTCCTGTTCAATCTTGTGAAAATTCATCTTCTGATGTTACTACTTTCGATCATCCGCAGGAATCGTGGAATGTCAGGTTTTCATTTAAATGCAAAGAGGAAAAATATTTTCTGCCTGATCCTCCCAATCTCTCATCTTATATTTCGGGGAACATAGAGGGTAAAATTTCCCATTCTCCATCATCCCCTCTTTACGATTCATCAGATCATGAGGATGCCTATGTTTGTAATCTTGTAGGATCATGTGGCTGTCATGATTTTTTCATTGATTCATTTGTTCATGCTTCTGATTCTTCCACTATTGATCTTTCCAAGCCACCAGTCTTCGATGATCCATCTTCTGATGAATTTGAACCTCCCCAAGCTGTCGAGGCACTTCATCCTGAGATGATGGTTATGTTAGGTTCTCATAGCCTTGAGGTCAATTCCACTTCTGATTAGAAATGTGTTGAATCTTTCCAGGCTCCTCATCACTCTGTTGTACACATTGAAAATCAATATATTTGATAAATTTCGCATCCTCCATATGTATCACATGATCCTATGGCTCAATAATTGGTGGTCGTACATAGCAATCACTATTGCAAAATGGAAATTTTCTTCTTTCTTCATGTTTTCTCGTTTTTCAAGTTCAAAAGTTTGTTCCTACATGTATTAGACTTGCAATGTGTTTGAGCGCCATGTTATATCCACAGAGTGTATTTCATGCACTTTTCACTCTTAATTATCTATGGGTTCATTCAAACTTTAAACATTTTGGTTTGTATTGACTTACCTTTCTTGTTTGTTGGTATGCTTCTATATTTTTCTTGACATGCATTCCCTTTCCTACATAGGCTAGCCAATGCGTTGATGGCTACATTGGAAGTATCACTTTACGTAAGTTTTTCCTATTGTTTAGGTTAGGAGTAGCATAAGTTTTTAGTTTCTTAGTTGTTTCCTTTCATTTTATTCACTTTGTTTTGATTTCACTCTGCTTCTTTTATTTCTTTGTTTTCTGTTTTAGTTATAGGTTAGTTTCCACATGAGACTATGTTTGGATTCCCAGACAAGCTCGGTGAAATCCAAGAGGAATTTGTACTACTATTAACCTTGGTTATCTATCATATTGAATTTATTTTAGTAGATGAAACTCTGATGGGAAATCTATTCCTTTCAGAGAGATTCATGGTCAAATCACGATGCTTACACTTTTAACTAGCACCTCCTACTCTAATCGTCTTCTATTTTTGGCTAATCCTTGTGAACTAAGTCTAGTAGAGTAAGGAGGGGGAAAAACCTTAACAAGTATGTCATTATCCTTCTCTAAAGGGACAACCTCTTATGCTCTCATTAATCCAAGACTCCTGTTGGCCTCATGAATAAATAAGTTCCTATGCATAGTTCTTTGAATAAATAAAATGTAAAAAAAAGGGCTTGATAAATAAGAGAAAGGCTTCCTCTACATAGAGTTGAAGAAAGTAACTTCGTTATGGTACTGTCCAGGCTCGGTGGCAGCAGAGCATGCTTGTGTTCTTGAAGTTACTTTGTCAGGGGACTATCTAGGCCTGCTGACAAGCAACACCAAAGATGAAATCTACGGCTCTCACAATTTTCTTTTTACTTGTGCATTTTTATACTCATCCCCAATCCAAACAACTCAATTTGACTTGGCTTGGTATGTGTGCTACCGATGAAGAGAATAGTAAGGAATACATATTTAACTCAAGCTAAGTGAAGAATTTATGGTAATCAATGAACTAAATAATACTTATGGAATATTTAGACCTTCTCTTCCTGAGACAAGATCCATACAGAGAGTTGGAATTCCACCAGTGTGTCGCCAATGTTGTAGCGGCTAAAACCACCCTCCAAAATGTTTCCTATGCTTCGATTTTGGAGCCTCCATTCTTATCTACAAGAGCTTATCTTGCACTGATCCATGTATTCATGCTTTGACTGAGAGTTATATTTTCATTTTCTCTTGTGTTTGCTCACTTAGTTGATTCCTCTAAGTCAAAGGATGATCTCCTAACTTGGTCTCACAACAGTTCTGGGCTTGCCTCCAGAAATTATACAATCATTTACAACAAGAAACCTTCATGACGGGAATTACGCAATCCTGACTAGAATTTAGCCTTGAGCTTTGAAACTACACATTCATTGGAGGCAGTCGAACATTGAGTCCACAAACTGCACAACCCTCACTAAGCTAAGAAATTGTGTAGTGCACTGACACGAAAAGTTTCCCAATTCCATAGAACTCTGCAGTATTTCCTAACAGTTTGCATGGAAATTTTCCCCAAAAAGGAAAAATATAAAAAAGAATCCCTAAAAAATAGGGATATACTTTTAGTATCCCAAAGGAGACACTTGCGGTATTTTTAGAAACTTCTCCCAAGTATCGCTTTTTCCTTGATTTTAGGCATTCCTGTCATAAAACCTAATTTTGACAAATCTATTTAATCAACACTTCTACAACTTATTTTCACACTCAATCTTGGATATCTAGCATTCCCTAGGAGATGAAGGAAACTTCAGTGTGATTGTCGTCACTTTTTCATTTGAGTTTTTCTTTTGTCCACCTTTGCTGCTTTTTCTATCGCTTTTTGTCGTTTGGCTTGTGTGAGTGTTGTTTCACTTGTTTCTCTTCATGATTGATGGTTGTTTAACTTGTCTTAACTTGTAGAAGTGTCGTTTTAAGTTTTAGATTGCTTTTCCCAAGTGTTGCATTAGTTTCCCTATTTTTTCACCAATTGTCATCGTTGCGGCGACTCTCCTCATATACTTCATTTTCCTTCCGTTTGATTGATTTATGCACTTGATTCACATGCATTTATTCACACTTAGTCAGATTTTCACTCAACTTCACATTATCTCTTAGATGTACTTGTTTTCCATACTTCCCTTCGGTAGATATTCATTTCCCTTGGCTAGTTTTCACTTTGCCCAGCTAACATTGTGCAATCTTATGGCTCAAGCTAGAAGCTTGGTCCTTGGAATCACGCAGTGCATAGTCCAAGATAGCTCCAACTATGCACTCCATAGTTCTAGGGCCTAGCCTGTCATCTTGGCCATTGATATTGTGCAATGTGCAGTCTCTCCCAAGCCTCTGACTAGGATGAACTGCACATTGTGTAGTTTCAAGCCACAGACTTCCAGCTGGGCTATTGGGGATGCATAGTCTGTAGTTCCCATTAGAAACTAGTCCCTCTTTCGAGTAAGAATTGTGCAATCATTCCCATGAATTTCTCGGTTTTCTGCTCGAACTTGCCTTGTAGGTAGATTTGCTTAAGATTGACATTTCCTTGCCACGAGTGTCATTTTGTCCCAGAGGCACAACAATTGTTGAGCACCTCTCCAGCAGTCATTGTTACCATGGAACCTAATATAGCTCCTTCAAAATATACCACTAAGATCATTACTCGGGAAATGATTGGCTAAACATTAGTTGATTTTATAGTGTATGCAGATACTCACATTTTTATAGAAACTGGATCATCACTAACATGGCAGTAGGTTAAATATACTTTTGCAAAGGAATTTGAGTCATACTTAGAGGACTGACAGGTTTATCTCACATCCGACAGTCATGTCTATACAAGGTTGCATGAAAGTATCCAACCTTCCCGTGTGCAGATGTCGTTAGCTGGATTGTCTCACACATTGATGAGAAGACCATGACATTGAGCAGTGCCAGCAGGCAGAATCTTGCCAGCTTCTGGGTGGAAAAATTTCAGCAAATGTATCACTTTCCTGAGCCAGTATAGCACATTGAATCACTCTTCTATGCCACCCACAACCATGTGAACACAAGAGGCATTTTCAAATAAAGGGTGAAGGAGCCTTTGAAGTTTCAACAGACACCCACCCATGTGTACAAGACAAAGTCCCTTAGGAAGGCTTACGAGCTCTTGGTTACCTTTGCTTGCAGGATCCATGGTCAAGAGAGCATGGAAACCTTTCTTGAAAGGTGGGCAGTCTTATTGGGCCAAGTGGTAAATGATGGGAAGTTGTTCAAATGGTCAGATTTGTTGGCTCAACAATTGAAGGCCCATGTAGCACAGGCTTAGAATCCTCCCATGGGTGAGTGAGCAAGGTTCTATATGTCTGCATACTTACTGGATGAAATTTTTTCACAACAAGAGTTCCCTGGGATGAACTGGACATGGACACCACGAGAAACTTCCATGCAAATATATTGCAATTTTTTTTCAAAATGCAGTTATCGAGGAGTAATGGCACGACTAAATGACCACTTTATCTTCCTGCTTTACAAGATTATCTTTGAAGAACTTCAACCTTGCGTGTCATGAGAAGTAATGGAGGCAATATCACACATCACATATTGGTATGCCTCACCAAATGGCATCTTCATTAGAGTGTTTGGCAGAGAGAAGCCTTCACATGTTTTACAAAAGTATGCCACTGAAAAACTTTTCATGCAATAAGTATCATACAACCTTGCCACCAGGGTATCAGCAGTGTTGCATGGGATGAATAAATCCCCATGACCCATTCTTTCTTTCCAGATTCGATTTTACGAGATAAGGAACTTAAAAGTTGTCAATGTTGAGGCAAAGTAGATAGTGAGATTTTAATTTGGCACACGGGACTTTAATCCATATGATCCCCACAGTATTTTTAAAGACCAATGTGCGAGAGTTAACTTTTCGTGGATCGACGGGGAATTTCATTAGCCACAAGAGGATCCATGGAGGCACTGTTACAATTCCTCCAAACTCCATGAGCTTGTCAGCTTAGGAGGGACTTCATAGGTTGTTCCACAAATGAAAAGAACTCTAGAAGCAACAACAACAATCCCTTGTAAGACAAGGGAAAGAGGAATATTGCTGACATACTAGAGGGAGAATAGAAAAGAGGTAGCAAAGAAGTAAGGATGTGATGGAAAAGGAACAACAAAGTGGTAGCAAGGAAAGAAGCAACAAAAACAAGACAAGGATGTGGTGGCAAAGGAGCAGCAACAACAAGGAAAACATGTGATGAAAAAGGAACAACAAGGAAGGAGCAAGACAAGAAGGTCATGGAAAAGGAACAACAAAGTTGCAGCAGTATATGTGATCTTCATGCTTCTATTTGTTGTGTAAAAGGCCTTAAGTTATTGTTTAAGTTAGAGGCATGGGCCTTAATTTATGTCTAATTTAGAGGCCCATCAAGCATTGGCTTCTTCGTAGCATAGAGCGAGTATACTTCTTTAGAGGAGTAGGTATTCCTGACTGTAATGTTCCACTGTCGGCGCTAGTGGTCATCAATGGTGTATGTGTGAATGGAACTTTCACTTATAATAATAAAATGAGAGCCAACACACTTTCACGCATATGTTGTGAATATAATAGGACTATTCTTGTTATATTTTCAAAATATGTTATTTAACTTATGCTTATGCTTATGAATTATTTTATTTTCTTTTGAATGAATCTTGTTGGATGTATGTTGTTGTGTTAATTTATGACTTTAACTTGTGGACTATTCCACATCTTATCTTGTGATTTCACCCCGTTCGTGTGTTCCTTTTAGGCTTCACACTATTATAGGCTTCCAAGGGCTACACTTCCTTTCCCCTTTGTGTGTTGGAACCTTCATGCATTGCACTTGAAACTTTGCAAGGTCACACACTTTCTCTCACCTAAATTTATCATATTCCCTCTATGCGTTTTTGCATTCAAGGCATAAAATTACCATCCACTACTCAGAATCCTACTCCAAACAACGTGAGATCTAGTTGGGACTTCATATTGAGGAGATGCCCTAAATGTTGTCCAACACCGTCAATATTTCTAGTGCTAGAAGGAGGGATAGATGATAATATGGGCCCTAGAATTTTGTTTTGAGTTTTTGCACTCATTTAATGGCTTCCCACCAAATCATAACCCTAACATGTTTTTCTAGACACCCAAATCTGAAAGTGTCGGTGACAATTATTGATGACTTGTCTAATATGAAATTTAATGGCAAGGGAAAAACAACCTTATTTGAACATACCACACATTTTATTGATTTCATCACAAAGTACAACATCCACTCTAAGGATGTTGGCTATAGGTTTTTCATTCTGATCTTTGAAGGGCACGTGTGAGAATGGTGTAACACATTTCCTAAAGACTCCATCCACTCTTTTGATCAACTTTTCATAGAGTCATGTCGTTCTTTCAATTTCTATGATCATAAAGCTCTTAATAAGAAAAATTTTAAACTTGCGAAAATCGCTTGATGAATCCTTTCATGATTTTCACGATTGTTTCATGCATTACTGCTTTGAATTTACTAAATATGAAGTTGATTGGACTTTCTTGGTAGACACATTTTTATATCTTATTCACATTTAAGAAAATCCACGCTAGTTAGAATCTTTTGAACCTATCCCAACATACCTTGGTGTTAGAGCTTCTAAATCAGAGACAAACAAGGTTGTTGTTCCATGTGGCCCTCCATCCCCTTCTCATCAAACAACTCTAATTCCACAGGTCAAGGTGGAAGAAGTTGAGAATTCATTCGTTGATCTACCACCATATTCTCCTACCCCACATACTCATAATTTTAGCACAAGTTTGGACTCTCCAGATTGTGATGTGTTTTGTTCTCCTGTGTGAAAATTATCTTCTGATGTTCACGAGGATCAAGTTCTGGATGGAGTTGGTGTTGAACATCCAGCCAGCGATATAATTTTTTATCACTATGTGTGGGAGTGTGAACAAGAATCTGCGGTGAACGATGACCTCCTTCTATCTGCACCTCTTCCACATTATCCTGACATTTTTCATGATTTTGTCATTCTTGTTCAATCTTGTGAAAATTCATCTTCTGATGTTACTACTTTCGATCATCTGCAGGAATCATGGAACTCCAGGTTTTCATTTAAATGCAAAGAGGAAAAATATTTTCTGCCTGATCCTCCCAATCTCTCATCTTATATTTCGGGGAACATAGAGGGTCAAATTTCCCATTCTCCATCATCCCCTCTTTACGATTCATCAGATCATGAGGATGCCTATGTTTGTAATCTTGTAGGATCATGTGGCGGTCATGATTTTTTCATTGATTCATTTGTTCATGCTTCTAATTCTTCCACTATTGATCTTTCCAAGCCACTAGTCTTCGATGATCCATCTTCTAATGAATTTGAACCTCCCCAAGCTGTCGAGGCACTTCATCCCGAGATGATGGTTATGTTAGGTTCTCATAGACTTGAGGTCAATTCCACTTCTGATTAGAAATGTGTTGAATCTTTCCAGGCTCCTCATCACTCTGTTGTACACATTGAAAATCAATATATTTGATAAATTTTGCATCCTCCATATGTATCACATGATCCTATGGCTCAATAATTGGTGGTCGTACATAGCAATCACTATTGCAAAATGGAAATTTTCTTCTTTCTTCATGTTTTCTCGTTTTTCAAGTTCAAAAGTTTGTTCCTACATGTATTAGACTTGCAATGTGTTTGAGCACCATGTTATATCCACAGAGTGTATTTCATGCACTTTTCACTCTTAATTATCTATGGGTTCATTCAAACTTTAAACATTTTGGTTTGTATTGACTTACCTTTCTTGTTTGTTGGTATGCTTCTATATTTTTCTTGACATGCATTCCATTTCCTACATAGGCTAGCCAATGCGCTGATGGCTACATTGGAAGTATCACTTTACGTAAGTTTTGCCTATTGTTTAGGTTAGGAGTAGCAGAAGTTTTTATTTTCTTAGTTGTTTCCTTTCATTTTATTTACTTTGTTTTGATTTCACTCTGCTTCTTTTATTTCTTTGTTTTCTGTTTTAGTTATAGGTTACTTTCCACATGAGACTATGTTTGGATTCCAAGACAAGCTCGGTGAAATCCAAGAGGAATTTGTACTGCTATTAACCTTGGTTATCTATCATATTGAATTTATTTTAGTAGATGAAACTCTGATGGGAAATCTATTCCTTTCAGAGAGATTCATGGTCAAATCACGATGCTTACACTTTTAACTAGCACCTCCTACTCTAATCGTCTTCTATTTTTGGCTAATCCTTGTGAACTAAGTCTAGTAGAGTAAGGAGGGGGAAAAACCTTAACAAGTATGTCATTATCCTTCTCTAAAGGGACAACCTCTTATGCTCTCATTAATCCAAGACTCCTGTTGGCCTCATGAATAAATAAGTTCCTATGCATAGTTCTTTGAATAAATAAAATGTAAAAAAAAGGGCTTGATAAATAAGAGAAAGGCTTCCTCTGCATAGAGTTGAAGAAAGTAACTTCGTTAGGGTACTGTCCAGGCTCGGTGGCAGCAGAGCATGCTTGTGTTCTTGAAGTTACTCTGTCGGGGTACTATCTAGGCCTGCTGACAGGCAACACCAAAGATGAAATCTAAGGCTCTCACAATTTTCTTTTTACTTGTGCATTTCTATACTCATCCCCAATCCAAACAACTCAATCTGACTTGGCTTGGTATGTGTGCTACCGATGAAGAGAATGGTAAGGAATATATATTTAACTCAAGCTAAGTGAAGAATTTATGGTAATCAATGAACTAAACAATACTTATGGAAGATTTAGACCTTCTTTTCCTGAGACAAGATCCATACAGAGAGTTGGAATTCCACCAGTGTGTCGCCAATGTTGTAGCGGCTAAAACCACCCTCCAAAATGTTTCCTATGCTTTGATTTTGGAGCCTCCATTCTTATCTACGAGAGCTTATCTTGCACTGATCCATGTATTCATGCTTTGACTGAGAGTTATATTTTCATTTTCTCTTGTGTTTGCTCACTTAGTTGATTCCTCTAAGTCAAAGGATGATCTCCCAACTTGGTCTCACAACAGTTATGGGCTTGCCTCCAGAAATTATACAATCATTGACAACAAGAAACCTTCATGACGGGAATTACGGAGTCCTGACTAGAATTTAGCCTTGAGCTCTGAAACTACACATTCATTGGAGGCAGTCGAACATTGAGTCCATAAACTGCACAACCCTCACTAAGCTCAGAAATTGTGTAGTGCACTGACACGAAAAGTTTCCCAATTCCCTAGAACTCTGCAGTATTTCCTAACAGTTTGCATGGAAATTTTCCCCAAAAAGGAAAAAATATAAAAAAGAATCCCTAAAAAATAGGGATCTACTTTTAGTATCCCAAAGGAGACACTTGCGGTATTTTTAGAAACTTCTCCCAAGTATCGCTTTTTCCTTGATTTTAGGCATTCCTGTCATAAAACCTAATTTTCCCAAATCTATTTAATCAACACTTCTACAACTTATTTTCACACTCAATCTTGGATATCTAGCATTCCCTAGGAGATGAAGGAAACTTCAGTGTGATTGTCGTCACTTTTTCATTTGAGTTTTTCTTTTGTCCACCTTTGCTGCTTTTTCTATCGCTTTTTGTCGTTTGGCTTGTGTGAGTGTTGTTTCACTTGTTTCTCTTCATGATTGATGGTTGTTTAACTTGTCTTAACTTGTAGAAGTGTCGTTTTAAGTTTTAGATTGCTTTTCCCAAGTGTTGCATTAGTTTCCCTATTTTTTCACCAATTGTCATCGTTGCGGCGACTCTCCTCATATACTTCATTTTCCTTCCGTTTGATTGATTTATGCACTTGATTCACATGCATTTATTCACACTTAGTCAGATTTTCACTCAACTTCACATTATCTCTTAGATGTACTTGTTTTCCATACTTCCCTTCGGTAGATATTCATTTCCCTTGGCTAGTTTTCACTTTGCCCAGCTAACATTGTGCAATCTTATGGCTCAAGCTAGAAGCTTGGTCCTTGGAATCACGCAGTGCATAGTCCAAGATAGCTCCAACTATGCACTCCATAGTTCTAGGGCCTAGCCTGTCATCTTGGCCATTGATATTGTGCAATGTGCAGTCTCTCCCAAGCCTCTGACTAGGATGAACTGCACATTGTGTAGTTTCAAGCCACAGACTTCCAGCTGGGCTATTGGGGATGCATAGTCTGTAGTTCCCATTAGAAACTAGTCCCTCTTTCGAGTAAGAATTGTGCAATCATTCCCATGAATTTCTCGGTTTTCTGCTCGAACTTGCCTTGTAGGTAGATTTGCTTAAGATTGACATTTCCTTGCCACGAGTGTCATTTTGTCCCAGAGGCACAACAATTGTTGAGCACCTCTCCAGCAGTCATTGTTACCATGGAACCTAATATAGCTCCTTCAAAATATACCACTAAGATCATTACTCGGGAAATGATTGGCTAAACATTAGTTGATTTTATAGTGTATGCAGATACTCACATTTTTATAGAAACTGGATCATCACTAACATGGCAACAAGTTAAATATACTTTTGCAAAGGAATTTGAGTCATACTTAGACGACTGACAGGTTTATCTCACATCCGATAGTCATGTCTATACAAGGTTGCATGAAAGTATCCAACCTTCCCGTGTGCAAATGTCGATAGATGGATTGTATCACACATTGATGAGAAGACCATGACATTGAGCAGTGCCAGCCGATAGAATCTTGCCAACTTCTGGGCGGAAAAATTTCAGCAAATGTATCAATTTCTCGAGCCAGTATAGCACATGGAATCAGTCTTCTATGCCACCCACAACCATGTGAACACAAGAGACATTTTCAAATAATGGGTGAAGGAGCCTTTGAAGTTTCAACAAACACCCACCCATGTGTACAAGACAAAGTCCCTTAGGAAGGATTACGAGCTCTTGGTTACCTTTGCTTGCAGGATCCATGGTTAAGAGAGCATGGAAACCTTTCTTGAAAGGTGGGCAGTGTTATTGGGCCAAGTGGTAAATGATGGGAAGTCATTCAAATGGTCAGATCTGTTGGCTCAACAATTTAAGGCCCATGTAGCACAGGCTTAGAATCCTCCCATGGGTGAGTGAACAAGGTTCTATATGTCTGCATACTTACTGGATGAAATTTTTTCACAACAAGAGTTCCTTGGGATGAACTGAACATGGACACCACGAGAAACTTCCATGCAAATATATTGCAATATTTTTTCAAAATGCAGTTATCGAGGAGTAATGGCACGACTAAATGACCACTTTATCTTCATGCTTTACAAGATTATCTTTGAATAACTTCAACCTTGCGTGTCATGAGAATTAATGGAGGCAATATCACACATCACATATTGGTATGCCTCACCAAATGGCATCTTCATTAGAGTCTTTGGCAGAGAGAAGCCTTCACATGTTTTACAAAAGTATGCCACTAAAAAAAATTTCATGCAATAAGTATCATACAACCTTGCCACCAGGGTATCAGCAGTGTTGCATGGGATGAATAAATCCCCATGACCCATTCTTTCTTTCCAGATTCGATTTTACGAGATAAGGAACTTAAAAGTTGTCAATGTTGAGGCAAAGTAGATAGTGAGATTTTAATTTGGCACACGGGACTTTAATCCATATGATCCCCACAGTATTTTTAAAGACCAATGTGCGAGAGTTAACTTTTCGTGGATCGACGGGGAATTTCATTAGCCACAAGAGGATCCATGGAGGCACTGTTACAATTCCTCCAAACTCCATGAGCTTGTCAGCTTAGGAGGGACATCATAAGTTGCTCCACAAATGAAAAGAACTCTAGAAGCAACAACAACAATCCCTTGTAAGACAAGGGAAAGAGGAATATTGCTGACATACTAGAGGGAGAATAGAAAAGAGGTAGCAAAGAAGTAAGGATGTGATGGAAAAGGAACAACAAAGTGGTAGCAAGGAAAGAAGCAACAAAAACAAGACAAGGATGTGGTGGCAAAGGAGCAGCAACAACAAGGAAAACATGTGATGAAAAAGGAACAACAAGGAAGGAGCAAGACAAGAAGGTCATGGAAAAGGAACAACAAAGTTGCAGCAGTATATGTGATCTTCATGCTTCTATTTGTTGTGTATAAGGCTGATTTGAAGACTGGTTTGTTGGAAGAAAATTGTTGTGATGCAAGGCAAGACTCCATGACATCAAAGGAAAGGAAAGACTCCATGAAAAAAATGACAAGGCTTCTAAGATAATGAAATGAATATGTCGTGATGCAAGTCCAAGGGAAAGGCAAAGATGTTGCAAAGATTATTGTGATGCATTAATGATAAATGTTGTTGGTTATCATGAGGAATGAATGATCAATTATATAGTCATATGTTATTCCTATAATGTTGCATGATGTTGGTATTATGTTGATGAATTTAATCATTACATTGGGTGGAGCATTTACATTTTCTTCTAATATTCAAAATATGAGGATTTTGGAAACGAATGAGTGGGAGGAAAAGAGACAAGTATGTTCACTTCATATTCTTATGTGGAATACCAACAACCATAAATGTTTTCTTATAAAAATGTGTGAGGTTGCAAGGCTAAGTGGTTAGAGAGTGGGAGAATGTGTGAGAGATGATTGAGGTATTATACATTAGTTACCTAGCACATATGAAGCTAATGTCAAGTAAATTTGAAGGGAAGAAGAGGCAGAAATGAAGATGGAGATATGCAGAATTTATGACTAGGTAAACCAGCGCATTGTTATTTTTTGTTTGCATAAAGTGATTGTAGTAGCCTTTGAAGTAGTGGCTTGATAAATATCAGGTTGGATCTTGTTGAGGTATGAGCCCCCTATGGGTTGTAGTGTATAGTAAACATATGGGATTTGGAGCTTCATTGCATGTTTCAGCTTGCAAAACATTGAGGTATTAGCCTCCTGTAGGTTGGAGGCTATAAGAAAATTAGATGTAATAAGGAGTAGGATATTGCCTTTGCATCACAACAATAATAAAATTGTGGTTTTCTCCATTTATGGGTTTCCACATATATCTGGTGTGAATATGTGTTGTTATTGTGCATTGATGTGATGTTTTGGTTTGCTTATTACTTGTTATGCACATATTGAATCTGTTGGATATTAATTGTTAAGTTTCTCATGTAATGTTTTAGTTAAAAAGTTTGATGAAAATAATTTTAATGTCCATGAACATACCAAATTGATTCACCCGCCCCCTTGGTTTGGTCAAGTTTTCATCAATAGGCATTAGAGCAGTTTCCTTCTTTATAATCCTAACATCGTGAAGGTAGGTTTGGTTGAGTCATGGACTATCAACGTGTACCTATGTTTAGTGAAACAAAATTTTATGAATGGGGAGATAAGGTAAAATATGAACTGATAGCTTATGGAGATGGTGTATGAAAACTTGTATGTGATGGCAACTATAAAGACTCCCTCTCCACACAAGAAAAACAATGGAATGCTAATGAAAAATGTGTTATGTCTAATAATATTCGTAATAAGGATCTTGATACAATAATATATTTAGCATCAACGAAAGAATTAGGAGATAGATTGCAACTTATTCATGAAAAAGACACTAGTAATTGTACTATCAAAAAGGAGAAGAAAAAGAGCAGGAATAAATATTCTTGTCAAAAGGAAAATGTGCAATCAAATCAAACATGTTCTGCACCTAAATATTGTGAAGGAAATCTAGCTAAAGAACAAGCCAAACTTGACATAGCTTTGGCTAAAATAGAAAGATTGAAGAATGAGAGAAGAGATTATAAAAACCTGTTGCAAATATGTGATGAAAGAGAACTTAAATTCAAGGAATAAATTGTAAGCCTGAAGACAGAACTTAAAGAGGTAAGGAGAATAGAGGAGTTGATGAATAATTAGCTAAAGGGGAAATATGTACAGTGTGAAAGATTAGAGTCTTATATTATTTTAGCTAGAAGAGAATTAGATGAAAAGAACAAGTTGTGTAAGCGGCTAGGAGAGGAGATGGACTCCATGAAGGAATCAGAAGAGAAGAACAATAAATCAAATGAAATCATCAATAAAGATAAAAACAAATTCAAATTCAAATGTACAAGAAGCCAGTTGCAGCATTATTGAAAAGAAAAACAAGGAGCAAGATCAAAAGGGACAGAATGAGATGAAGAAAGGATTCACTGCAAGAAGGTAATTTTCTCCTAGAAATGGGTTGAGAATGTTTAGAAAATCACAAAAGATATTTTTTGCTCCCTTGAAATATATCAAGTGTTTTTCTTGTCATGAATGAGGACATGTTACAACAGAATGTAAGATCAAGAAAATCAAGTTTAATCAGCAAAATATGCATCAAATGAGAAGACTCACTCAAGAAGGCATACAGAAAAGACAATCATTCACAAGGTACACAAATCATTTTTATGATTACTGTTATGTGTGCTATGAATTTTGACATAGATTTGTTGAATGTAAATTGTATCAAAAGAAGAAGTTGAGCATAATAAATCACACACCATTTGCAACATTTCTAAGCGAAACAAGATGTTATAGATGTAACAATAGTGGCTACAAAGCCAAAGATTGTAAGTTATTATATACTTTAAAGAGTTATAGATAGAAGAAGGAAACTATGAGTAGACAAAACAATGAAGGAAATTTAAATAACAAAATAAAATCTTTGAAAGTGCGGAAGAGAAAGAACAAAGGAGTGACCTGGGACTTCATGATAAAATAAAGTCAACGTAATCTCAAGGGGCACTACTCAGAGAAGCAAGGAAGAATTTATCTTATGTCAGAGCATCATCATCTTAGGGGGAGAGCAGCCCCAAAAATTCCTTAGAAGGGAAACCATGTACAAAATAAATACAATTAAGAAATTATGGGACACTGCCATGTTTATGTACACTGGAGAAACATGGGAAATTACTCTATTTGGATTTTACAGTCATCTATTGTTACTAAATGTTGCAATAACATAATCATAGAGGAACAAGTTTCTTTTATAGTTGTAACATGAATTCTTAGATGATTATATGAGGAGAGTGGATGAAGCTGGCAAGCTCAAAGCTCGACTTCATTTGTAACTCACACAATCTGAGGTCAAACTGGCATATTCACTTCTGCATTTGGAGAACACTCTTTCTTTAATGAAGTGGATAGGAAAAAAGACACATTAAGGGATGAACTTGGTTCCATGGCACTTACTTTGGAGAATCTGAGACAAAAAAATAAAGAGATAATTGAAAAAATCACTAATTACAAAAAGTTACTCACCATGTTAACTATAACAAGGATCATAATAGGCATAACACTGGTAAAGGTATGCATGAAATCATAAACAGGCATAAAGAGCTTGATTTCTCATTAGCAAATTTTGTTTCTATTGTGGAAACCCTGGTGTTAAAAACTAAGGCATGGGAAGAGGAAACTAATGCTATCGCTTTCAAGAAGTAGACAAATATTGAAGTAACTCAAAAAAGATTTACGTTAGATTGACTGAATGACTAGTCCAGTGGTTCTTTGAATGCTTCCATGAATGCCAGAGATGAAAAGTTTTGATGAGATGGATGAGAAATGCACGATTTGGCCAATAGAAGGTCATTAACATACATTGCATGCAGAACATTAGAACATTATAGTAAAATATAATGTTTGGAGAACATTACAGAGCCTATCTAATATCTTAATAGAAATGTTCCATCGAATCTCTGAACCATGTTATCAATCATGGGAAAATGAAATTGGAGGTGATTATGAGTGGTTGGTATTCTCCAATGTAGAGTTAATTTGTCTCTGCAAGACCGTCGTTCCTGCTCTCTTTATTCCTGATATCGTGCCTTTGTTTTTGGTAACTTCACTAGTGAAAAGTCATCATGCATTAATATATGGTAGCAGTATTTTATTACATTTAAGAGGAAGAAGCATTATTGTTAGCCTTTGCACGTTTTTCTAGTCAAACTGCCATCGATCCCTGTGAGTACGCCACGACCAAAGGCTTATTGGCCATGACCTATTCCTCATTATCAATATTGCTTAATTTTTGTGTAGTTGATGTTATATCATTGTGGTGTGATTTACAAGTTATACACAATAATGCATTATATTATTATGGAGTTGTGTTGGCTATACATTGAGTTTTGTAGTGGCGATTATTACATGGTCACTGACATTGATATATTGTGGCAGCATGTTATGAATTATGTTGGTGCACTTTGGATTCCAAATTTTCCATTATTTGATATTTAATGTTGAATAATAGGTGTGGGAGTGTTGGCATATATGTTATTGGATGGTTCACTTTATCGTATAATGCAATGTATTCAATTGTTGATATGTATAATTATAAAATATATACATTTTTGGCTTTAATATAATATCTTGGAGCACCATTTATTTGTATTGGGAGTAGGTTACAATGCCAACAATGCAGTGATTAAGCTTGAAAGGTTGAGTAAAGCAAGGAACAAATTATTTAGACCATGTCTTGCTACATAACAACTATATTCGACAAATATAAGGGTTGGCTCCGACGTTAGATTGAGTATGGAATGAAGCAGTCTGAATGTGGCATGAATGGAGTATGGTAACCACTTTATCGATGATGACTTAGAATATTGTGGTGTTAATGCCCTGAACCCTAAAATTGTTATAATATTACAATGAAGTAATGGATATGTATATATGATAGTATGACAAATTTCTTGGAGTGGATATTTCAATCATATTTTCCACTTAAAAAGCATCAGTGATGGAAGTTGTGGTGTCTATTGAAATTGGCATGGTGGAAATTGCATGAAATATACACAAAGAATGAAGCTGTAATGCGTAATATGTCACATAAATGCCTCCAAACTGCACAAGTAATGAACGTGTTTGTTTTTTCTCAAAGTATGTGCTTGACAGGTCCCATGGAGACTTCACCCCACTTGCATTCAAAATCATTTCAGACATTTTCTATATATGGTTTTTGAGAACTCCCTAGACATGTTCGATAGGTATCACGTGGGTATTTCCTACACATATTTTGAGTAAAATTAGGGGTTGGTTTGTTAGGTTTTCTGCCCAACTTAGTGTAACTCCTTTATGTCATGTTTTGAATATTGCAGTCTCATCATCCCTGTCTACCTTGTAGAAATTTCTTTGATTCTATTTTGAATTATCCGTCACTGATATTTTGTCACACTATTGAAAATTATTTCCTGTTGCAACCTTAAGAGTTTACGTGAACCTTTGGACAAGTGTAGTGCATGCATCCTTATTTTTATAGGTATTCTAATCTAATTTCTACATAAAAACAAGTATAATAATACTTGTGTATGGGTCGTCTATCCATGATTCATTTCGGTTTTGTGTGAGTGGTTCCTTGCTCTCTCTCTTCATCTGGAGAGTCCCTTTTTAATCAAACCTCAATCACAACCTACATTGTTTCATGAGAGAGGAAGGGAGCTGTACATTTTTCAATACATTCTTTAAATGTTTATTTATCCGGATGAGAATAATGTATTATATTTTACCTCATGCGACCATTCCAATTTGCAACCTTTGTTCAAACAGTGAGATAAAAAAACACATATTGAAGAGCTTTATATATTTGATAGTTGTATTATATCGAATACTCAAGCCATGGTTTTCCTCATGGCGAAGAAGGGTGTTATTGTCATCATACTGTAGTGGTATATTGAGAGAGGGATTTATAAGATGTTTTGGCTCATTTCATTTCCACCAGGACTCATCAACCAATACACAACGAGCTACAACCAGTTGCTCATAGTAATCATGGACAGGAAGGAAGATGCTTGAATCGTAATATTTCCATGCTTCCACTAAAGGAGAATGACTCGGAGGATATGCTACTCTTCGAAGTTCCAAATGAGGCTGCCAAGCATGGATTATTTGTGTATCATGAACAAATGAAGATTGAAATACCTTGAGGAAATGGATCCACAGATTGTGTGCCTGTGATCGGAAAGACTGAAATAAGTTGGGCACAAGTTGAAGGCACCCAGAAATCTTGTTGAATATCTCAAAAGGATTCAAAAATTAAATTAGAGGTAATTTATTTTATCCTCTGGACCAAGAAATCAACGTTGCAAGTTTGTTTTAATGCCAAAATGCAATATGCAGTCTACAAATAATCTCAAAAGGCTACATTGTTCATAGGATATTGCTATGATGCTTGTATATTACTATGGCATCCAACGTTTTTATTGGCAGAAAAACCATGGAGGTTAGATTTTCGATGAAAAATGTAGAAACACGACACGAGATGTTGTGTGTTGGTCATGATTTCCCATTTTGATAAAGAAGGTGAAATTTTGAGGTTTGGATAGTTTTATGGAATGTTAGAAGGTTATCATAGCTAATGGTTGTTTCCTTAATGAGTTTGGTTTAGGAAAATCACCACATGGTCAATTTTTTGGAGATGTTGTAGGTGTTGTTCAAGTCTCCTACACATTTGATAACAAAAGAGAGATAGCAGTTCAAAGGCATGTTTTCAGTTTTAAAGTTGTTTGATGTGTTCGTAACCTTCTAAGGGAAATTTAAATACAACCCATTAGATTTGTCCTTTCAGATATGGACCAGATGTATGCATAACTTGGAATATTGTGCAAGTTGCTACGCAACTAGAGATTAAATAATAAGTAGCCTCCTTAACATCTTGAAAGTTTTGCAACATTGAATTGGATATTTTTCTCTAAGCGACATTATCAGAAATATTTTTCATTATTTATTATTTTCTATCGCAAAAAAAATTGTCAGATGACTTGAACAAGTAGAATACTTGGCCACTATCACCCCTTTCCATTGATGTCAAAGGGGGAGGTAAGCAGAGCTAGGATCAGAATGATTTCCATCAATGCCAAAGGGGGATATTGATGGAATTGTTGTCATTGACAACAAAGGAGTAGTGAAGAGGGCAATGAAGAGGCAACAAAGAATCAAAGATGTGTTAGAAAAGGAACAAAGAAGAGGTAGTAAGGCTAGGAGTAGGAATAACAATGCAAATATGTGATAGCAAAGGAGAAACAACAACAAGGAAAATATGTGATCACAAAGGAACAAAAAGGCAAGAGCAAGGGATGAAGGTGATGGAAAAGGAAAAACAAAGTTGCAGCAACATATGTGATATTGATGCTTGTATGTGTTGTGTGTAACATTGATTTGAAGACTGGTTTGTTGGAAGAAAATTTTTGTGATGCAAGGCAAGACTCCATGACAAGAATGGAAAGGCAAGACTCCCTGACAACAAAGGTAAGGTTGCTAAGACAATGACATGAATATGTTATGATGGAAGTCCAAGGAAAAGGAAAATATGTTGCAGACATTATTGCGATGCATTAATGACAAATGTTGTTGGTTATCATGAGGAATGAATGCTTAATTATATAGTCATATTATATTCTATAGTGTTGCATGATGTTGGCATTATGTTGATGAATTTAATCATTACATTTGGTGGAGCATTTATTATTGTGTTCTAATATTCAAAATAAGAGGAATTTGGAAATGAATGATTGGAAGGCTAAGAGACAAGCGTGTTCACTTCATATTCTTATGTGGAATACCAACAACCATAAATGTTTTCATAGAAAAAATTGTGAGGTTGCAATTCTAAATAGTTAGAGAGTGGGAGAATGTGCGAGAGTTGATTGAGATATTATGCATTAGCTACATATAACATATGAAGCTAATGTGAAGCAAATTTGAAGGGAATAAGAGGAAGAAATGAAGATGGAGATATGTAGAATTTATGACCAGGTAAACCACACATTATTATTTCTTGTTTGCATCAAGGGATTGTAGTCTCCTTTCAAGTAGTGGCTTGATAAACATCAGGTTGGATCCTGTTGAGGTAGAAGCCTCCTATGGGTTGTAGCCTACAATAAGCATATGGGAGTTGGAGCTTCCTTGCATGTTGCAACTTGTAGAAAATTGAGGTAGAAGCCACCTTCTGGCTAGAGCCTACAGAAAATCAGATGTAATAAGTAGTAGGAGCTTGACTTTGCATCAAAACAATAATTAAATTGTGTTTTTCTACCTTTATGAGTTTTCACAGACATTACGTCTTAATATGTGTTGTTATTATATGCTGATGTGAGATTTAGGTTTTCCTATTACTTGTTGTTCACATATTCAGTCTATTGGGAATTAATTGTTAAGATGTTCATGTAATGTTTCGGATAATAAATTTGATGAAAACAATTTTAATGTCCATTAATATACCAAAATAATTCAACCCCCCTTCTAAGTTAGGTCAATTTTTCATCACTGTTACAATCCCTCAAGGCTCCATGAGCCGGCCAACTTAGCAGGGACATCACAAGCAGCTCAATATATGACAACAAATTCATAAGAAAGAGCAACAGAAGGCAACGATCCCATACAGGACAAGGGAACGAGGAATATTTCTCACAATCCAAAGGAAGAACAAAGCTGCAAGATGAAAGTATATTTGGAAACAAAAGCGAAGATAAAGAAGAGGATATAGAAAGTAGAGTGGGGGAAGAGAGAAAATCAGAGGTTTCAAGAAGTAGAACTAAATTTGCAAGAGACAGAGCAGAAGTTGAAGGAAGAACATGAGTTGAGGAGGAGAGAACGAGAAGAGAAGAAGAAGTAGGAAGAGGAACTAAGGAAACGTGCAATGTTAGAGGAAACAACATTGATATAGGTTGAAGAACAAGAAGAAGACCAACCAGCAACTAAGGAGGAAGGCGAACAGATGCAGGATGGGAGCTTGCTCAATAGATTGAGAAATTGATTTAAACAATAGTCATGGAAAGGGAAGATGAGATGCAAAATGAAGATGTTGATATATGTCGAAAACAAAAAAGGTCATCCCTCAGTCTCCACCATCTCCAGAATCAAATCCAACCCTAAGCGAGCAAGGGGTTGTTGTTCCCCTTGATGTTAATCCGGTAATGGATGTGTCCAATCTATCATTTGATGACTTCTAAAGGAGGAATGTACAAGCACGAAGAAATCATTTTCCAGATGATAAAGAATCACATACATTCATTAGAGAAATGGTGATAGTGTTGGACACTAGGTTGTATCCCAATGCCATTTCTGAAGCCAACTTCACCTATGCAGGAGAAATAAGATCAAACATTCAGTATCTGATGGCCAAGAATGAGAAATTGGTGTAGAACTTGCAAGCGACGATGAAAGAGCCATAACAACTCTGTGGAGCAATGCAAAAGGTAGTTTCTGCACAAGTTTACTTCGAGGAGATGAGAGTAGTGATATTTCCTGAAGTATCAACACTTGGAGAAACCATGCAGAAGCTCTATGAGGAGTTTTTCACCATACATAAAGCAATTTTCCATTTCCATGAATTATAGCACCAATTTTTTTTATTTTTTTTTTTTTATTTATTTATTTATTTATTTATTTTTTTGTTAAATCTCAAGAGCATACAGCCTTCCATTACCTATGCGCATGAGTGGAAAATGTGATACAAAGGGGTACCTCCTTACTTAGTGAAGAAAATGAAGCCACGGGAAGATGTGGAGAAAGTGAAGGTTGAAATGTTGATTCAGAACAACAAACAACTCACCTCATTGATTTGTAGCATTCAGGCCTCATATGTACGGTTGTTAAATACTTTAGATGCCTTAGTGAGAATGCACCATATCCCATTAGCCAGTTCCTTCACCAAAGCCAAATCCAAGAACAAATTCCAGGAGGAGATTGAAGAGTACTTAGAGCAATTGAGAGAGGATGCCACTAGGGAAGACTTGGAGCTAAACAAACAGAACATGTAGAATTTCATCAGTGGTTTTTTCAAAGTTAGAACAATGTTGCTCATGCTTCAAAATGAACTAGACACAAGTTCCAAGATAGTGTACCTGGATTCCATGGATGCTAGAATCTACTTCCAACCATAAACCATTACGCAGTTGGGGGACATCATCACACATTATCAAGCTTGGCACCTATAGTGACTTGTAGGCAGCATGTGGATTTTGTTGAGCTAGACTTCACCCAAACTCAAGCATCATAGTGTTGTGTCTTGTTAGGTTGTCAAGTTGTCTCTACCCTATTTTGTCTTATATGGGTAAAAGTATAAAATGTAATATTATTTGTAATTATGTTGTAAGTGAAATTCCAAGTGGTAATATTGGAATATGAAGAGTCATCATGTAATGTAATCTTTCATTTTGTAAAGACGATGAACCATCGTGAGGGTAGCCCAAATGTCACAAAAGGGAGTTAAAGGCTCACCTCCTCTTTTAATAAATAGAAGCTCATAACTCATGTAACATGATTTTGGGGGAGAAGATTTTGGCTAGGCTTAGGTGTAGAAAGATATTATGAGTATTGTGAAGAGCCTTGGATTCTCCGTAGCATAGAGTGAGTATACTTATTTTTAGGACCAAGAGTTCTTGACTGTATTGTTCCACTATTCTTTCTAGTGGTCTTTAATGGTGTATGTATGAATGAAACTTTCACTTATAATAATAAAATTAGAGCCAACACACATTTATGCAAATCTTGTTAATATAGTAGGACTATTCTTGTTGAATCTTCAATATATGTTATTTAATTTACTCTTAAGCTTATGAAATATTTCATTTTCATTTGCATGAATCTTGTTGGATGCGTGCTTTTGTGTTAATTCATCACTTTAACTTGTGAACTATTCTGCATCTCAGCTTGGGATTTCATTCTAATCGTGTGCTCCTTTCAATATGCATACTTTTACATGCTTCCAAGGGGCACACTTCCTTTTCCCTTCATGTGTTAGAATATTCATTGATCGCACTTCACTCTGCATAGGGTAGCACACTTGCTCTCACCCAAATTTACCATACTTCCCACTGCGCTTTTTTGCAGTCCAGGCATAAAATTACCACCCACCGTTGGGACTCCTACTAAAATAGTGTGAGGTCTATTTGGGACTTCATATTGGGGAGATCCCCAGAATGTTGTCAGTTCCAACACCATCAACGTTTAGTAAAGCTTCTGAACCCAAAATTAATTTGGAGTTGTTAGATTTATCTATATCGGAAAACCTTTATTAAAGTCCATCTCCAAGCATATTCAGTCTCAATTCTTGAGGAAATGTTCAATTTATAAACTACTTCAACAAAATTTCCCTATTTCATTTCCAATATAAGATGATGAAGGGAGATTCCAAAGATGTACGGGATGGTTCAGGAGCCTTACCCAAACTAGAGGTGAGGAGATTGTTTCCATAGTTGGATCAAATAAACGGGACCAAGGTTTCATGGAGAGACTAACGTCAAAGAAAATTTTAGGGGATAATATTCGCGAGTGGGTTAATTTTCCATGTTTTTTTCCAAAAAAATATTCACTAATTTTCCATTTTTTCTAAAAATTGTTTTCCCAAATTTGATAGGAAAGAATTATTTTACCTCAAAAATCACCAAAATTTTATATAGAATAATATAAAATGATTAGAGATCTAAATAATTTTACAAAATATTACCAAACATTTTATAATTTTCATATTATGGACTAGGAATATTCACCAAGGATGCTAAACTTTAATATAAAATTCCATCCTTAAAATTTTATCTAGTGCCTCTGTCCTATAAGGAGGGTACAAAATCCCAAATAGTTTTCTTATGCTCAATATTATCAAATACAAAAATAAAAAAATAAAAATAAAAACCAAGCCAGAGGGTAAATATATATATCATCGTAAAATAGAGGTTTCCATAAAATAGAAATCCACTTATTGAGATTAGTTGGCTATGGATTAACCAGCTAAGCCTACAGACCAAACCTTGTATTGAAAACAAATTTTCACAACTAAAGGCTTCATACCCCAAAGTGATTAAATACTTCATACCCTAAGTTGATGTAGGAGCATCCTACCTACAATTCAAAACACATTTTTACTAGGCCTAAGGGGTATTTCATTTACCAAGGTAATTTAGTTCCCTAATTGAGTTTGATTATTTAAATTAAAGGTATTTACCTATATTATAGATGAATTGTACGAGTGATTAAGAATGAGGAAAATTCATAAGAATCTATCTTGAGAATATTTAGAAGAGTTAGTGAGATCTTAGAGTTAGATCTCTTGAAAGAAATATGGATTTAGATTGTCTAGAGATAGTTGTTTGTTCAGTGATTAGTGGATTTGAACTGATTATAGTTTCAGAATCCTTTTGTATAAAATGTAGCCAAGAGGGAGATGGTATATATATGTAAGTGTGAAAAAGAGGAGAGTGAATATTAGTGGAGCGAGGTCAAGTGTCCCAGAACGGGCCAAAATGTGCCAATCACATGTAAATCGAGACTAAGAGAGCATACATTCCTTTGTAAATTATGTGTGTATTAAAAAGAAAACAACATGTTTTGAATGGTTTGCAATCTGTGTGAAATGAGATTTTATTGATTGTTTTGAAAGTCTGTTATTATTTGATGTTGAGACCTATGATATGTAGTGAATGTGAATATGTTCAGCTCGGGAAGGATAACGTTTCAAGAACACACATTAGAACCAATACAGAGGAGCCCAAAACCCTTCTGAAACAAGTCCAAACTCTTTCCTTTATGGTTTGAAAGATTAAGATTGTTGATCGTTGATCAAATAGTGTGATCAATGATCCAAATTCAATAAAGGATATAAGAGGCGTGAAAGTATATTGGAAGAGGTGTTATTCCTGTGGTGGAGCCATGCTTTCCTTTGAAGTAGAATAAGAAGGGTTGGGACATAATTTAAGTGAAGCCTGGAGAAGTTCGTCATTAAGAAAAGATTAGAGAAATAGAGAGGAATTCACATCTTAGAAGTCAAAGTAATAGAGAAAGTCAAATTTGCAGGGTTATCATTTGAAGGAGTCTAGGGTCATCGTTTAACGAAGACTAGTGTCATTAGTCAATGGGAAATATTCCTGTCGTGGACTACTTCACCCTAAAAGTTTTAATAATACGAACAAGGGAACTTCTTTTCCAAAAGCTGAGGTCTAGGGACAATATCTGATGGAGAGTTTTATGTTAATAAATTTAGTATATCCTTCTCATCTTTTTTCTCCTCAGGAGTTTTAAAAGTGGACACCAAAGGAAAATATTTTGGTCCTGAGATTTAGTGTGGTGGTTTTTTTAATGGTCACAACACTTATTAGATGAGCACTTAAGAGTCAACAAGCAAGGGAGTGATAGTTGAAAATGATGGAAGGAAGCCTAACAAGTGTTGTAGAGGAATATTTGTCTCAAAGGAAATTCTTTCCGATGGTTCTCCTTGGGAATTTTAAAATGAATTCATATTCAAATTGGTTAGTTATGTGGTTTAAGTTAGTTGGTTATGCCTATGGTCAATACGAGTAGCTAAAAGGGGATCTTGTTAAAGAGGAAGGGTTACGAGAAGGATCGAGACTGTATTAAAAAGAAGGTAATAGGTATTCTCCATGACCTTTATATTGTAGAAACGATTTCCCCCTCACACTCTTATATGAATACCATTGTTTCAAAATCATTATTGAAGGTCATATATGTATAGGCCCATGTTGTGCTAAAGTGAGTTTGGCCCACATATAGTTTGTAGGGGATTATTCCCATGCGCCTAGTAATTTATATGATTCTTAAACTTAGTGGTTTTATAAAGAAATCCTCCCAGATTAATTTATTTCCCTAATTGGGTGAGGAAAGAACCTTCTTGCTAGAGATTGGGCATAGTGAACTTTATTGACATGAAGTGACTGAGGCAGAAAATTTTCATCCACGCCAACTATTAACATTTGTTGCTATTGGGCGAAATGAATTTAATAAAATGTGTGGAGACCCATTTGGTAAGCTATAGCATATGATGTGATTGATATAGCATTGTATTCTCGAAAGAACTTGTGGTAGCAGCCACAACCAACCTCCAAAATTTTTCCCATGCTTCAATTTTGGGGCCTTCCATCCTATCCATAAGAGCTTATCTTGTAATCTTTCAAGTACTTGTCATTTGACTAAGAATTTTTATTTTCATTTGTGCTTTTGTTTGCTCATTTTTAAACTTAGCCAATCTTTCTACGTCACAAGATAACCTCCTGAATTGGTCACACAACAGTTCTGGGCTTGCCTCCAGAAATTGTGCAATCCCTGAAGCCAATCAGCGTTCATGATTAGAATTATGTAGTCTAGAAAATAAGTTAGACTTCAGCTCATAAAGTGCGCAGTCATGGAAGGCAGGCCAACACTGAGCCCAGAAACTGCGCAATCCCTCATTGAGCTTAGAAACTCCACAGTGCACTAAGTTGGAAAGTTTCCCAGTTCCCCATAAATATGTAGTATTTCCCCGCAGCATGCATGGAAATTTTCCCTGTAAAAGAAAGAAAACTAAAGGTAAAAATATCCCTAGGAAGTAGGGATCTATTATTAGTTTCCTGAAGGTGGCATATTGTTATTTTTAGAAGTTTCTGCAAGTGTCACTTTTCCTTTACATGAGGCATGCATGTCATAAACCCTCGTTTTCTCAAATCTAGTTAATTGATAGCTGTAGAGCTCATTTTCACATACAATATTGGATCTATATCATTCCTAGGGATATCAAGGAACCTTTGGTGGTTCGTCGTTGCTTTACTGGGTGACTTTCACTTTTATCACCTTTTGCTGCTTTTTCTGTTGCTTTTTCTCATTTCACTTGGGTGAGTGTTGTTTTAATTATTTCTCATCATGGTTGTTGGTGATTCAACATATTTTAACTTTTATAAGTGTTGATTTAAGTTTTCATTTTCCTTTCACAAGCATCGCATTGGTTTTCCTTTTTTTTCATCGATGGTCTTTGTTGGGGCGACTCTCCTCACATACCTTATTTTCCTTTTGTTTGGTTAGTTGCTTCACTTGATTGATGTTGATTTACTCATAATTAGTCAAATTTTCACTCAAGTTCACAACATCACTCACTTCTACTCATCTTTCACACTTCCACCTGGCAGATCTGCACTCGCTTTGGCTAGATCTTGCCTTGTCAACCTGGACACTATGCAATCCTAAGGTTCAAGCCACAAGCTTGGACTCTGGAACTGCAGAGTGCATAGTATAGGTTGGCTCCAATGCACACTATGTAGTTCCAGGGCTCAACTTGTCACCTTGGCCACTGAGACTACGCAATGCGCAGTCTCTCCTAATCTCTTCTCAGGATGGAACTATGCTTTGCATAGTCCCAAGTCTCAAGCTTCACCCTTGGCTACGAGGACTATGTAGTGCACAATTCTCATAGTTAGCAAATCTCCCTTGTTGATAAAAATTGTGCAATCCTTCACTCCAGTTGCCCAACTTGCTGCTTGATCATGCTTTGAAGGCATATTTGTTGAAGCTAAATTTTTCTTGCCATGAGTGTCCTTTTTGTTCCATAGGTACCACACTTGTGAAGCACTTTCTCCCAACAGTCATTGTTACCATGACACCAAAGTGAACTACTTCAAAAGAAACCACTGAAAGAAGTACTAGGGAAGGAGTTGAGAAAACACTAGTAGACTTGCAAGTATATGCAGACACTCAATTGTTTATATAAAAGGAGTCAACACTAACATGGAAGCAAGTTAATGAAGCTCTTTTAGCAAAGATCCTTGATGCAAATCTAAAGGACAACTCCGGAAGCAACACCAACAGAAAGCAACAATATCGTACAGGATAAGGGAAGGAGAAAGGTTGTTGACAGTCCAAGTGGAGAACAAAGCTGCAAAATGAAAGTGGACCCAATCCTTATGAAATTAGAATTAGCAACAGGAGAAAAGAGGAAGCAGATGATGCAGAAAGAAGAGCAGAGAAGAATAAAAGTAGAGCTTGCAGGAAGAAAAACTAAGATTGAAGCAAGTAGAACAAGAACTAAAGGAAGAACGAAAGATGAGGTGAAAATAACAAGAAGAGAAGAAGAAGCAAGAAGAAGAAGAAAGGAAAGGCACCATAGTGAATGAAACAACGCCAATGCAGGTTCAAGAGCAAGAAAAAAATTGATAGTAGCATAGGAGGAAGGTGAACAAATGCAGGATCAGGAGCTTTCTTAGCAAATTGAAGACTTGATTGAAATTGCAGATATGGAGTTGGAATTGGAGCCACAGAATGAGGATGTTGACCTGATGTCGAGTGCACCACAGGTCACCGTTCAGTCTCTGTCACCTCCAACAGTAGAGTTAGCTCCGAGCAAAGAAGGGGATGTTTTTCATCTTGATAATCATTTGTTAATGGATTTGTATAATCTATCTTATGATTAATTCCAGAAGAGAATGGTACGAGCATGGATAAATCATTTTACAGATGATCATACATCACTAGCATTCACCATTGAGAGGGTGATAGTGGTAGACACCAAAAAGAATCCAAATTCCATTTTCGAAGCCAACTTGTCCTTTGAAGGTGTAGCAAGATCAAACACTCAATATTTAATGGTCAATAATACACAATTGGCACATAACTTATAGGCTTCCCAACAAAAGATAAAACATCTCCACACAACAACACAAAATGAGAGCAACGATACTTGGCGAAGCATCAACACATGGAGATACCATGTGTGACCTATATGAGGGGATCATAACCAGAAATAAGGCATTTTTTCACTTGCATGGTTTGCAGCAATAGAGAAGAGACGTTTTTAAAACTCTTAAGAATATACAAGCTGCCATTACCACCATGTAGGAATGGACACTATGATACAAAGGGGCATCACTTAACTTGACAAAGTAAATGGAGCCACAAGCAGAGCTGAAGAAAGAAAGATTTCGAATATTGATTTAGAGCAACAAGTAGCTCGCCTCATTCATTGGAAGTATTGAGGCCTCATGTGTACAGTTATACAACAATTTAAATTTCATGGGGAAAACACAAAAGATCCCATTAGTGGGCTCACTCACTGAAGCCAAACACAGACGCCAGGTCAAGTAGGATATCAAAGATTACTTGGAGCAGCTGAGACAGATTTCCACTAAGGAGGATTTGGAGATGAACAAATAGAACATGTAGAATTACATCGGTGGTCCTCTCCATATTAGAACAATGTTTCTCTTGCTCAAGAGGGATGTTAAAATTGGATCCAAGTCATTGTACTCGAGTGTTATAGAGGCTAGAGTTTGCTTCCAACTAGACTCCATCATGCATTTTTGGGATGTCATTGCACAGTACAAAACTTGGCACCAATATGTGACCAAGAAGAATCAAGTGAAAGTTGTTGAGCTAGAGTTTCCCCAAACTCAAGAATCATAGTGTTTGGTCTTGTTAGGTTGTCAATTTATCTCTACCCTATTTTGTCTTATATGGACACAAGTGTAAATTGTAATATTATTTGTAATTATGTTGTAAGTGAAATTACAAGTTTCAATATTGGAATATGAAGAACCATGATGTAATGTAATGAGTCATTTTGTAAATAAGTTGAAGAGTCACGAGGGTAGTCGAAAAGTCACAAAGGGGAGTTGAAGAGTCACCACCTCTTGTTATAAATAGAACCTCATAACTCATGTAACAAGATTTTGGGAGCCAAGGTTTTGGCTAGGCTTAAGATTAGAAGGAGCTTGGGAGTAGTGTGAAAAGCCTCGACTTCTTCGTAGCGTAGATTGAATATACTTCTTTCGAGGAGCAGGTGTTCTTGACTTTAATGTTCCACTCTTGGGGCCAGTGGTTCGTTAACGATGAATGTATGAATGGAACTTTCACTTATAATAAAATTAGAGTCATCAAACTCTCATACATATGTTGTGAATATAGTAGGACTATTCTTGTTGTATTTTCAATGTAGATTATTTAACCTACACTTATGATTATGAACTATTTCGTTTACATTTGTATGAATCTTATTGAATGTGTGTTAATTCATCACTTTAACTTATGGACTATTCCACATCTTATATTGTGATGTCATTACTCTCATGTGTTCCTTTCAAGTTTTGTACTATTACAGGCTTCCAAGGGGCACGCTTCCTTTTCCCTTCGTGCGTTGGAACCTTCATGCATTACAGTTGACTCTTCACAAAGTCACACACTTTCTCTCACCTAATTTTACGTACTTCACTCTTCGTGTTTTCACAGTTAAGGTATAATCTTCCCACCCATTGTCGGGACTCCTGTTGGGATGGGGTCTCCTAGGTTAGTTTTGGGGTTAAGATAAACCAAGTTTTGATACATTTTTGCAATTAATGTAAAGTCTCCCCGATTTGTGTATGTGGAACGCATAGAGGATTAGGAGTCAAAGGGGTTTAGCCCTTGTTTTATGTAAAGTTTGAGTCATTTTTGAGATCCACCCATGGTCCGTGAACCATAGCATTGTATGAAAAAGACTATAAATAGGTGTGTCTTAGGGAGTCTAAGGCAATAGATTGATAAGCAATGGGTCAAGAGAAGAGAATTGATAGCAAAGAGAAGTGGGTCAGATAGGAGAAGAAAGGCTCTGCAGCTGAGTGGGCAGAGGCCTACGTAGAGTCCACAGTTGATAGCACGGACCCCTGTAGTTGAGTGTGCATGGTAGTTTTGAGTCTGTAATCCTGAATTGAAGATCAATAAAGAGAGTTTCCAAAGAATTCTTGCATATTTCTGTTTATGATATGTGTTGTCAATGAATGATGTGTTTTATGAAATATTGATTGAATTTTATGCGATTCTCATGAAAACGTGTTTATGATATACGTAATTCATGTTAAAGTAATTTCGTGCAGACTCTGATGAATTCTCGGGTGTTTATTAATAACTTAAGTAAACCTGCACGAACCCTAACTTGGGATTGCTTTGTGATGCGCGTAAGTAGATAGATTTATTGTTAAAGGTCAGCAAAGACTAACCGTAGACCTTCGCGAAGATCTGAAGGTTGTTTAATGGAGTTGAAGTAGTGTGCCTTGGGAGTGTATCGCTCTGTGTGAAGGCAGATCGAAGGTGCTGGAAGACATCACACTAGTCTTTGGATGCAGAAACTTGGTCCTTGCATCCCCCCATACTGCTTTGGGTGAGACTGTAGCTAGCGTTACACGGGTTGTTGCTGAAAGGACCAGTAGTGTAGGGATTTGTTGATTCGCGTAGCTAACTCTGAACTTGGGTCAGGACCCCCTAAGCCAACAACTCTTACTCCAAATGGTGTGATATTTAGTTGGGACTTCATATCAGTGAGATCCCCTGAATGTTGGCAAGTCCAACACTGTTAACAAAACTTACATGCAATTGTGATAATTACACAAAATAATTACGAAACCTACCCTCTCTACGAGAAAGGTAAAGCCTTCCTTACATTATTGGCAAGGAAGCAAATATTGTAATGAAAATGATTTTTGAAAAAGAGTAGCAAAATGTTTGGAAGTCACGAAGATTCAATATTAAATTTAAAGTACGAGATGCATAGTCAAATGGGTAAGGGAAACATGAGGCCTTTGGAATATATTGAAATACATTTTGTGACTGTTAGAACTCCATGAAACTCTCCTAGGTTGTAGCTCGAAGATGCCTGGTATCATATAATCTTAAATATTGTTCTAGGAACTATTGGAATGGATGAAGGTTTGGATCAAGCGAGATAACTGCTTCAACTCTATTTTACTCCAAACATGCATGAACACCCTCAGCTTAACAAGGCTTTAGACCACTAATTCTCAATAGTTTATACATTTAATGGATAGATGGAGAATATTGACCGTACCAACAGATACATACATAAACATATATGAATGGCTATTTACAGGAAGTAAAATAAACTTGCAAATCTAATTTATCAACACAGAGATAAGATGATAGTTATATGCCATTAGACACAGAAGAAACATGAATAACCTATTCAATTGCAAATACAATTTATCAATGCAAAGATAAGATGATAGTTATCTGGCATTAGACACAGAGGAAATCATGAATAGACTTATCCAAGTGCAAGCTTAGAACAGAAGAGAAATGGACATTGAACATGTAACAACAAAAGAATATTGTATTACTGGACTGAAGATAGAAGCTGCAAGGAACAGAGTATCTACAATCTCCAGAAGTTGAACCATTGTTTCTTCCTATTTTGGGCCATTTACAATGCTCTGGGGCTTTCAGAGACCTCCAGTTGTCCTAACCCATCAACTATGGCTTTAACTGCCTAATTACATATCTCAACAAACAATAAGGACATAGGTCTCCTTTCATAACCAAAACAATAACCATTTTTGTATCGCGCTGCACTGTCAGGTTGCTGGCTGGTGCGGATAATGTCTATAACCATTTCAGGTAGTTGGCGGCCTTGTGCTGGTGTCTTTTCCTCCTATCGGCCCTGCATTCCTTTATTTGGCTTAACTGTCCCACTCTCATAAAGTCTGACAAAGCCAATGGCTCTCCTCCTCGGGCAACTGACAGGGAGTGGCTGATGAGAAGTGGCCAGCAGGGGTGTATGGGCTATTGGGTGTATCAAATCAGACGAATAGAGTAATGGCAGGGTGGAGGAGGATAGGTTAGGGTGGCTATGGACGAGGGTCGTCGGATTGGTGGAATCAACGATGGAAATTGATCACCGGAGGCATGGAGTCGCGGCAAGGGGTTGACCCGATTGGGGCCATTGGATCGTCTACGAGCAGATCGGATGGTTATCGGGCAGAGGAGGTACATGGTGGTTAACAGCCATGGGCGGTTTTGGAGGCTGAACTAGTTTCCATTGGATGGGGATCAGGCGATAAGTGGGAATTGTTAGGACCCCCCCGATGCCACTCAACGATTAACACGTAGTGGCGGAGGAAAGAGAAAAACCGCCTTTATCAGGTGGGTATTCCTCGTAATTTTTTCTCGCCCAATATGTATAATAACCATCGATCTAGGCGGGGCAGATCAACAGTGGTGGGAAATCGTGCACGTTGCCATGGGAAAAAGGCTCCCGCCGGATTTCAAAAGTTATGCAGCTTTCTTCACAAATCTTGTCGGGTCCGATACTGTAGCATATGGCTTGGCCTATGGATCTGGGTCGTTGACTAGCCATCTCCAACGGCTCAGATTTACTCATTGTTGCAACCGCCAAGGGCCGTGTCTTAAAACTATAGCACTGACCCTTAAGACTAACACTAGCTCCTTCTGGGATGAAAGCCTCCCTGTGGGGTTTCAAGAACTACAGAATGATGCCTTTCCTATAAAACCTAAATCAAATCTTCCTCCTAGTGTTCCATTGGGCATGGAACCTATTTTGCAAAAATAAAAACTGAAAAAACATATTTACAATACTCAGGATTTAAAGCCTTAAATGAAATAAAGTTTCAAAAACCGCCCATTGACTGGGCTACCAAAAACATCTCCCCCCTCCAAATCGTGCAGAATGAAAGTATTGTTCCTCTGGTCCTGAGCAATGACAAACAGACCTATCCATAAGGAATCAAACTTACCATGATTACCATTATTTTCCTTAAATTCATCCCATTTGAGAACCCAGTCTAGAAATTGTCCACTTTTTCCTTTTTGTCAAAGGTTTCTTTGATTTTCTTCTGATGAGCTTTTGACTTCTCGCCCAGCTGCTCTATGATCTGCTATAATTCAACCAGGTTATTCATCCTCCTTACCATGTCATTCTCTTCATCTTAGTCTTCTTGCAGGCATTTGGACACAGGGAGAATCAATTGGATAGGAAAAATAGCATCAGTGCCATAAACCAGCTTGAATGGAGAATTTCCTATGGACTTCTTGTTAGTAACCCTGTCAGCCCATAATGCAAACTTCAACTTGGAATCCCAACTCTTTTTGTCTTCTTCCAACAACTTTTTAATTATCCTCACAAGACTCTTGTTAGATGATTTTGCTAGGCCATTTCCTTGGGGATAATATGAGGTAGAATGCACCAACTGAATGCCCATGGATTCACGCACGTCCACCAATTCTTTTGCCCTGAAAGCTGCTGTATTATCAGTGACTAGTCTGGTTGGGCAACCAAATGTAGTGAAAATATTCTCATTCAAAAACTTTATGACAACCTGGTGATTAGCATTCTTAGTGGGTATAGCCTCAATCCATTTAGTGAAATAATCAATGGCTACCAAGATCCATTTATGCTGACCACTTGAATGTAGATTAACCTCACCTATGAAATCCAAGCCCCACTGCTGGAAGGGACCATTAATATGTACTGGCTTCAACGGTAGAGATTTTAGCTGTTTTCTTCCTACAAACCTTTGACATTTGTCACGAGATTTCACAAAAGAAAATACATCAGAGAACAAAGTAGGCCAATAATACCCAGCTCTCAGGATCTTGTGGGCTGTGGTTTTCCAATAATGATGCCCCCCAAAAATGCTAGAATGGAACTAGTGCATGACTTCCACAGATTGTCCTTTATCTAGACATCTCAAGAGGATTCCTGATGGGTCTTTCCAATAAAGCAGATTTTTATTAATGCAGAATTTGGTTGATCTATGTTTAATGGCTCGGACTTGACTTAAGCTAAGCCGTGGAGGGACCTCTAGCTTCTGCAAAAAATAAACTATGCTGGAATACCATTCACAGGTGGCTAGAATTTTTGCCAAAGACTGATTCTGCTCTTGCTCTTCTGCTGCTTCCTCTTTCTACTCACTACCTAAAACTGAACCCATGCAATTTATGCCCAACAAGCTACAATTTTCCTTAGCCATGAGCTTAGCCAAGCCCTGGCCTTTGACCAGTTTAGTGGGCTTCACCTCTATGTTGAACTCTATGAACTTTGCAATCCATTTAGCTCTCTTTCCATCAATATCTAGTTGAGTTAGGATATCTTTTATTGAGGTTGAAGGTACATATGCAATCAATTTGGAATGCAGAATATAAATTCTTAAGGCCTTCAAAGGTTTTATGAGAGTATAAGCTTGCTTTTCAATAAGGTCATACCTTAGTTCAGCATCCCTCAGAGTTTTGCTGAAAAAGGCCACATGGTGCTCTATACCTTCATCATTTTTCTGCAATAGAACTGCTACAAGTGTATCATAAGAGGAAAAAGGGAAGATAAAAAACTTCTTGGTGTAATCTAGAGTGATTAGAGTGGGAGCTTCCATGATAGCTTGTTTAATGGCTTCAAAAGAGCTTCTTGCAGCATCTTTCAATTTTATTTCTGGCCCTTTCCTCAGCATGGAAGTGATGTGCTTCACTAACTATACAAATTTTGGAACGAACCTTCTGAAAAAGTTAATATTACCCAAGAAAGATTGAATATATTTTTTTTACCTTGGGATGGAGAATGTCTGAATTGCTTGAACTCTGGCTCGATCAATCTTCACACCTTTAGCAAAAGCAATATGTCCCAGAAGTTTGCCTTCTTCTAGAGCAAACTGTGATTTCTTTGGGTTCAAAGAAATTCCAAACTGTCTGCACTTTAGAAACACCTTCTTCAAGTGCTGCAAATGGTCCTTGTGACTACTGGAAAAAATTGTTATGTCATCGAGGTAAATAAGGACAAACTTGTCCCTCTCTCCCACAAAGGCTATGTCCATGGCCCTATGAAAAGTAGCCCCGGCATTCATCAGTCCAAAAGGCATCTTGGAGTACATGACAGTTCCCTAAGGAGTAGTGAAGGCGGTCTTTTCCTGATCTTCTGGGTGTACAGAAATCTAATTGTAACCTGAAAATCCAACTAAGAAAGACATGACTCTAGCCCCTGAAACTTTTTGCACCAAGTGTTCCATCTTAGGCATGGGGTAGTTGTCTTTTCTAGAGAATTTGTTCAGATTCCTAAAGTCAACGCACAACCTGATTTCCCCATTCTTCTTTCTAACTACCACCAAATTAGCTATCCACTTTGAATACCTTAGGGGAACTATGATCTTGGCATCCAACAGTTTCTTAATTTCCTTTTCAATCAAAGGCAGTAAGAGAGGGTTGATAGGTCTTAACTTCTGCTTAAAAGGGATGGTGTCCTTCTCCAGTGGGATCTTATGCTGAATGATGTTTGTGTCATAGGTCTTAAGATCATTGTACTCCCAAGCAAAGACATCAACAAACTGCTTCATCAGGGTGCAATACTTAGACCTTTGGGCAGTAGACAAGTGGGTGGACAGATTTATGTATTTTGGATGATCTGGGCTCCCTATATTATGTCGGTGAACTGCAGACTCGTTTTCCTTTTTGGCAGGCTTATAAGGTACATCATTATGGTCAAACAGATTTTCTAGGGGCACCAATCCTTTAGGTATATGGTTACTAGGTAGATGGACAATGTTATCCTGGCCAATCTTATTCTTTAGCTCGAACTGGATACATTCTTCTATTGTTTCATTTTCTTGGTCAATGTGCATCTCAAAAAAATCATCAATGACTTGTAGAAACCTATTAATCTCATCATCATCTTCAAAAAGTTTCTAGTATTTGACATTGTCAGGCAGAGATGGTCTTTATTTCACCTAAACTTCATAAGTCAATTTAGGAGGCAAAGGAAGGATAAACATTCTAGCAGACACAGCAAGGGAATCAACAAGCTGGTTCTTCATTCTAGGGATATAAAAAATGCTAAAATTATCAAAAGAACCCTTGAGCTTCCATACCTCATCTCTGTATGCTTTCAGCCTTGGATTCTTTGCTTGGAAAGTTTTGTTCACCCGCTGAATGATAAGGTCTGCATATCCAAACACCTTTAGACCTTTGATGCCCTTTTCTTTAGCAGAATTTAAGCCCAATATCAAAGCCTCGTACTCTGCTATGTTATTGGTGACCTGAAAAGTCAACTTGAAAGATAAATGAATGCATTCTTGTGTGGGAGATACAAGGACTACACCTGCCCCTGCAGTTTCCTTAGAGCAAGCTCCATCAAAGAACATGTCCCAAATTTGTGGGCCTTCTTTCTTTGTGATCTGGTCAACTGGTTTCCTTAGCTGCATGGAGGCTAATCGAGATTCTTCAATTTGAAGAATACGAATCCAAAATCAGTGTCAACAACATAGATGGGATGATTAGTGGGATTCTTCTCATCACTGATGATATAAGCCAACTGAGCTTCTCTGTATAATCTCCTACTCTCACCTCCAAAAACTGGGACAGTAGCATAGGACATATCATTTTACAATGTTCCACCTAATCTCTTGATCCAACCTTTGTAAAGAAACATGCCAAACTTGGCAGGCACATCTGCTACCACAATATCCATCATCATGCTCTTCATAGGCAGCTAAGACAAGGTGATGGCTAGGTATTTGATTAATCCCAAACATTTCACTTTTCTGGAGTCAAAAGAAAACAGGTCATGATAAGGCTTGGTAATGTCAAGACCCAACTCATCCATGACAGCCTTGGGAATTAGATTGTGGCTGGCTCCTGTGTCCAGAAGGCAATTGTGAAGGATTTTGTCATGAATAGTTAAAGAGACATAGAACGATGGGGAGTTGTCACCATAATTTTTAATCATTGGGCTGAGAACAACAACTGGTTTGTCATCTTGTAGATTTACATAGTCAGTGGAGGCTTGGATGGAATTGGGCTCAAGGGCCTCTAGGATGGATCTTTTGAAGGACTCATTCTTCACTAGTTAAACTAAAGGTATAGGTATCCTTAGCTTCTAAATTTCTGATTGAAAACTGAAAGGAGAAGGAGACTTGTCAAGGCCTATTACCTCATGAGCTGGAGCTTTTAGGCTGATAGGATTAGTTGTTGGTCTCTTCTTCTTATTACTTGGCTATTCTGCAGGTACAGTAACTCTTTGAATAGGGGTTTCCTTGGCATTATACATCTTTGACCTCAGGTTATATATTTGTTGATCTTCAGTTTGTAGAACAACCTCACAATCCCACTCTTGGCTAATTTAGTCATTGAAAAATGACTTTTCATAGGCAGCTAGGGTCAAAAAGGAGGCATTGTATTTGTCTTCCATGCAATGAATCTCATCCTCTTCTTCAAACTACTCCTCTTCCATGACTATATTCTGGAAAGGGATCTTCACCCTTTGGTCTTCATTGGCCTCTTTTCTTCTTTGTAGAATCTGCAATTGCTCATTAGCTCTTCTATATGGATTTGGATTTCTAGGAGAAAAGGTATTAGGGACTCTTCCTTTCCTAGGGTGCTGCTCAACCTTTAATTTGGAGATTTCAAAGGCTAGTGACTCTATAATCTTGGTCATTTTATCTATCTTGGGGCTTGAAGATGATGAAGATTTTCCCCTCTGTATCTTTCTATCAACATTACCTCTGAGCTTCTATGTAACCATGATGTTTGATTCTACTTCCAAGGCTACATCCTACATATCAGCCAAAGTAGCACATCGCCTCTCCCTCAATAGTAGGCAGAAGTTAGAGTCAAAAGCACTGGCATAGGTGAGTTTAGCAAAGGTGGTGGTGGGTTTTACTTCAGCTGGTATCTCGTTGTACATTCGGTTAAACATCTTATTGAAATCAGATAACAACTCACCATTTTCCCTCTTTAAGTTGCCAAACTCGGTGTGGTAGTAAAGTAGATCCTTCTTATCCCCCCGATGCTTTAGAAACGAATCATATAAAGCCTCAATATCTGCTATAGACCTTGGGGTTAGTTCTCTGAACCATTTTCTAGCCTCTCCATCTAGGCTTTGGACAAAGACTCTCATCCATACATCATCTTCACTAATGTCTAGGTTATCAGCATAGCTATAGAATGATTCAAGATGTTCTTCAGCTGTAACACCTTCAGTCCTAGTGAACTTACGCATATACTTCTGATATTCTCCAATAGGCATGGCATTCAAAGGGGTGGGAAGTGCTAAAGGTCCATACCTAACAGCTATGATTCTTTCCATTTTGGTAGGTTCTTTTGGACCTGCCATAGCTGTGGTGGCTATAGGAGTACTGGCAGTATAAATGACAGAAGGCTGAGGAGTGACTGATAGGACTAAAGGGGTATGATGGATAAGAGGTGAGGTTTCCTTTGGGCTTACAACAAAAGGAGAACCTAAGGAATAAGGAGCTTTATGAATCTCTGAGATTTTTTCTTCACTGCTAGTGTTAGATGCTATACTCTCAACATGTATTTGTTCTATTACAGGCCTTTCTTGAAGAGATATAGAATATTGTTTAGATTTACCTGAACCTGATGCTCCTTTCTGCAATACCTTTCTTTCTTTGATGATTTTTTCAGGGTCAGGTACTGGATCAGCTTGTGGCTTCTGAGGATTTCTCCGAGTATGCCTCCCAAACTGAGCCAGAACTATGAAGTGGAGTCACCAAGAGGTTCGGCCTCCAGTAGAGTCACTAAATAGATGATTACAACCAAAATAGTGTCTAGACTTTGTCTATCATCAAAGTTGGATCTATGTTGTCTCCTAGGGAAGCTGAGCTTCAATCTCCTCTCCCCGGCAACAGTGCCAATTATGTTAGAACTCCAGGAAACTCTCCTAGGTTGTAGATCGGAGATGCCTGGTAACATATAATATTCAATATTATTCTCAGAACTATTGGAATGGATGAAGGTTTGGATCAAGCCAGATAACCTCTTCAACTCTATTTTACTCTAGACATACATGAACACCCTCAGCTTGACAAGGCTTTAGACCACTAATGCTCAATAGTTTATAGATTTAATGGATAGATGGAGAATATTGACTGTGCTAGCAGATACATACATAAACATATATGAATGGCTATCTACAGGAAGTAAAAGAAACTTCCAAATCTAATTTATCAACACAGAGATAAGATGACAGTTATTTGGAATTAGACACAGAAGAAACATGAATAACCTATTCAATTGCAAGTCCAATTTATCAATGCAAAGATAAGATGACAGTTATCTGGCATTAGACATAGAGGAAATCATGAATAGACTTATCCAAGTGCACGCTTAGAACAGAAGAGAAATGGACATTGAACATGTAACAACAAAAGAAGCTTGTATTACTAGAATGAAGATGAGAAGTTGCAAGGAATAGAGTATCTACAATCTCCAGAAGTTAAACCATTGTTTCTTCTTATTTTGGGCCATTTATAGGCCATTTACAATGCTCTGGGGGTTTCAGAGACCTCCAACTATCCTAACCCATCACCTCTGCCTTTAACTGCCTGATTACATATCTCAACAAACAATAAGGACACAGGTCTCCTTTCATAACCAAAACAGTAACCATTTCTGTACCACGTTGCACTGTCAGGTTGATGGCTCGTGTGAATAATGTCTATAACTGTTTCTGGTACTTGGCGGCCTCGTGCTCGTGTCCTTTCCTCCTCTTGGCTCTGCATTCCTTTATTTGGCTTAACTGTCCCACTGTCATAAAGGTTGGCAGAGCCAATGGCTATCCTCCTCACACAACTGACAGGGAGTGGATGATGGGAAGTGGCCAGTAGGGGTGTATGGGTCGTTGGGTGTATCAAATCGGATGAATAGAGTAATGGCAGGGTGGCGGAGAACAGGTTAGGGTGGTTGTGGATGAGGGTCGTCGGATTGGTGGAATCAATGGTGGTGATTGATCACCGGAGGCATGGAGTCGCAGTGAGGGGCGGACCAAATCGGGGCCGTTAGATCACCTACAGGCAGATCGGATGGTTATCGGGCAAAGGAGGTATGTGGTGGTTAACAGCCATGGGTAGTTTTGGAGGCAGAAGTGGTTTCCATCAGGCAGGGACCAGGTGGTAAGTGGGAATTGTCAGAACCCCCCCGATGACATTCAGCGATTGACACGTAGCGGCGAAGGAGAGAGAAAAATTGCCTTTATCGAGTGGGTATTCCTCGTACTTTTTGCTTGCCCGATATGTATAATAACCATCAATCTAGGCGGGGCGGATCAACGGTTGTGGGTGATCGTGCACATTGCCGCGGGAAAAAGGCTCCCACCGGATTTCAAAAGTTATGCAACTTTCTTCACAAATCCCATCGGGCCCGGGTACTCTAGCATATGGCTTGGCCTATGGATTTGGGCCATTGATTAGCCAGCTCCAATGGCTCAGATGCACTCACTGTTTCCACCGCTAAGGGCCCTGTCTTAAAACTATAGCACTAACCCTCAGGACTAACATTGAAGTTATCTAATTATTGTGATATATATATATATATATGAAAATATGTTCAATATAACAACAAATAAACCCCCTCCCCACGATGCCCATCATATAACTAAAATAGCAAGCCTATTTTGTAGAGGAATAATCCGTGCATGTAGATCCACTTGTATAATAAGACACAAAATAATAGAAAAACATATTAAATGACATCTCTTGGGTAATTTAGAGAACTACTCGCATAAATGGTTGTTCAAATTTCGTGCAAATGAATTTGATATCATCGTTGGAGACCCTGTTTATAAGGTAGACCATTCAATGTAGCATTAATATAGCATTCTCTTCTCCATAGACCTTACGAACTACTATTACTGTTATATAAAATAATTACAAAACCTTCCCTCCTTACTAAAGACAAGAATATTCACATAAAATATTTGCGTGAGAGAAGAGAAAGTTTCAATTAGTATAATGCATGGAAAATTGGAAGCCACCCAGGGTAATGCGAATAATTTGAAGCATGAGTTGCATAATCAAATGAGTAAGCTAACCATGAGGGACTTCCAATATATTCAAATACATTTTGTGGCTTTAATTTTTATGATAGGTATATGATAAAATGATGAATATGCCTATAACTAACGTGAATACTACCTCTCTCCTTATTAGTCCCTACCTTCAGCATAGCAGGGATTATAGCGATCGGTAACGGTTGACCCAACATTAATTCATGTTGACAACCGGAATGTTCAATATTTTAACCTAAGTTTTAACAAAATGATTCTATAAAACAAAATTTAAGGCAAAGTTTTAGTTTGGACCTCTTATTACCAGCCATAGTGTATTACCAGCCATAATGTATGGTTTTTGTGATTTTTATTAAAACTTAGGAGAACCCGCATTGATTTGAGTTTAAACCTTTACGAAATTGAACTAATGCTAACTTGAAAGTTAGCATTACTTTGAAACATTTAATGTGATTGTTTTTCTTTTTTTCTTTTATATACAGACTTATGCCTACATCTGCAGGCGTCCCTACCGCCTCAACACTTGCCTCGCCTACCGCTCAACACCTTAACCTGCCTCGCCTACCACTCAACACCTTAACCTGCCTCGCCTGTCACCTCAACACCTTGCCTTGTATTTGAATACCTCCAATCTTCTACTATGGCTTATATCCTTAGCGTAAATCCAAACAAAGGCCTGATTCATTTGAGATTGGGGACAAAATTGCCTCTCCTTTTCCTTCTACTCTTGTAGCTCCTTTTCCTTCTCTTGTTGTAGCTCAACTCGCTCAAAGGCTCCATTAAAAGAAAGGAGAAGAGAGGGATAGATATTATAATCTCTCTTTTTTTATGGGAAACTATACTCCAGAGTGAAGGCGAGAGTTGCAGATCCACATAGCTCGGGAATCCCAAGAGTAAACCACTCAGGATCATCCATCCTAGGGCTTCCTTTTTCAATTGGTGTCTCTGCGACTAGCTTCGCCTGGCACATAATTACTAGCAGCACAATACGTAGCTAAGGTGGTCACATCACCTATTGATTCAATTTACCGAGCAAAGCCTGAAGCCTCTCTTCCAGTTCAATAGCTAGTAGTAGTGGACCAAGTTGGAATTCGAACAGATTCTGTAGCATATTCAGTTCGAGTGTCAATGTAAGCACCCCCTTGTTCAAACACTAGAAGCGAGGGAGAATGAAGCTTTCTCGTAAAGCAACGACACCCCTTTGCTTGGCAGATGTCAAGTCTGGTGGGTAATGCAGGTCACTCACCTCAGGCAAATAAGGCAGTTCGGTCTATCAATCAGTTAGAGCAGATCAACCAACTCAGGCAAGACATATCCAACAAAGCATAACATATCTAGCAACGCATAGGGCAGGAAAGATCCAGCAGAGTAGAGGTAAGATCTTCAAACCATAAAGTCAGGAACATAATTTATAAAATATCCTAATTTCACATTTTTCTTCTATCACTCGCAGCTTGAACCATAATCCATAATAAAGAGAATTAAGTTTCTTGACGGTAACATTCTCAAAAGGAAATTACAAACGACAAAACCATGGACCCGTTGGAGGTAATTTCATTCTTATTCTATCACACGTAATTAAGTTTATAAATGGGTTTTTTTTGTGTTTGCAGAACGAATCAGTCATGCCCAAGATTTTAGTGTTCAACTAAGAACACTAAGCTAAGGAAGGTGTACAGGTCCAGAAATGTTGTTGCTGGAAGAAATATCAAGATCTTTCTTCCAAGATCCATTGAAGGGTAGCTTGTATTCAAATTGTTTTTAAAACTAAAAGTCATTATATGCCACTCAGTGTTATTAAATCTCAATGTCCTTAAAATCTGCAAGCGCAAAAGTTCTTAGAGACATCTGACCATCAAATCCTTTCAAACTATTTACCATCTAACCATCAAATCCTTTCAAACTATTTACCAGGAAATTCTAGTGGTACAAAAATAATGCATTAACAAGCCAAAATGAACATGAAAACCTCGAAAAGATTGAAGAAATTTACATGTTTAAGCCTAGGCTACAAGCTGTCAATCTTGGAGGCATTTATGATAATTGTATTCATCAGACTGAATAAAATGAAACAAAATTTGAAACACTAGGACAATATGGAGATCTTGGGTACAAAATGCTAACTATAACCTAAACACGAACTTCAACAGTGGAGAGAGGCGAAAGATGAACACCAGACACGCACAGAGGTGAAGGGCACGTAGCCATAAAGGATTGTCAATAATGGCCGTTGCACACAGAGGCGAAACGCCAAGAGAAAAAGATTCGAAAGGCCGAGAGCAAAAGATTGTCAATAATAATGGATGTTGTTATCTTCATTCTTGCCATTTCATGGAAATGGCATCCGACAACACTGTTTGTTTCATGTAAGTGCCATGCGAAGACAATTGTTGGGTACATGCAAATGAATGACCACGTGGTTATCTTTTTCTTCACATATGGACCCGCGTTCATAGACATTTTCCAATGCGCTGACACTGTCTCGTAGAGTCATATTTCGTAATATGGAAAACGATAACATATTTATTATTGTTTTGAAACGTTGTTAAATATTTAATACAAGGTAAAGGTAAAGTGTACTTATTATTATTTTGAAACGTTGATTTGGTACCATTAAGCTGTGTGCAATGTATATATAGCACATTGAAATTTAAATCTTAAATACAAATTAAAGAAATCAACTTAAAACTGTTTTGAACATTGATTTACCAACTTATTTATTTATCAATTTCATCTCTACATCCGAGCAACAAAACATTTCAAATAATTTACCAAATTATTTGTTTATCAATTTCATCACTACATTCAAGCAACAAAAAATTATGTTTTGAAATTGCATTTTTGTTTTCAAATTACATTTTTGTTTTGAAATTACACATCTTGCACATCGGCAAGGACTGCTGCTACGCCAGTAAGCCTTGTTTAAATAGAATTATAAGCTTATTCTTTTGAGAAATGAGTCACCTAACTTCCTTTTATAATAAGACTTAAAAGGAATAGGAAACCATATCAAATAACATGCCTTGCAGTAATTTAGAAAACTACCAACACATATAGTTGTTGAAAATTTGAGCCAATTGAATTTGAGAATATGGATGGAGACACATTTCATAAGGTAGAGCATGCAATGTGACATTAGTTTAGTATTCTATTTTACGAATACCTTACATAAAAGTTCCAATGACATATCTACCCACTCATATTTAATTCAGTGCGTTTGGTGAAGTAAAAAAAGTGGTGATACCAACTAGTTTGTGATGAATTAATATGAAAATGGGTGCTCACTCAAAAAATATTTTATTTTTCTAAAACTTAAATTATTAATGGATCTTAAAGCAATATTGTATATGCATATGAGATAAAATCATAAAGTGCCTTTGCATTAATCCCACCCTTAAAGAGGGATATGGTAATATTAATTTGTACTAAAAATGTTTTTTGACCAACGAAATGTTAAAACATTATTGATTATCTTTTAATCATGGGCATGGATAAACCATTAGATCTTTGTATGATATTAGTTCTAAAGAAAGAGAGGGGCGAATCAAATAAGAGGTTTGGATTAGATCTTTGTATGATATTAGTTCTAAAGAAAGAGAGAGGGGGGAATCAAATAAGAGTGGGTAATATTAGAAGTAAATTATTAAATTGTATGTATTTGTTACTTTCCAAAGAAGGTAGTTTCTCCCATGGTAGTCAGATTGATGGAGGAAACGAATTGTCATTGTGACACAATTATTATGTGACACAATTAATATATGTAATATCAAATGGCTCCATATAGTTTGTAGACATTGAGTGAGACATTGATTCTTTTATTAACGAGAGAATGTACCAGATTACTCCATATAGTTTGCATGGGCTAACGCTATTTTTCTATGGATTGTGGAAATGTTCCGTACAATAGAAAAAAATTAATTAATGGAGTATGTTCGTGAAACATACAAATATAAATATTGGATATAGTTGACCTAGTATTTTCCGAGTATGTGCACATACAATTTTTTATGAAAATTATGACAAAATAAAAGAAAAGAATATTAACGATGAAATGCTAAAAACTTCATGAAATGTGACAAGGTTTGTAAGTAATGCAATTCCTAGAAGCCACAAAAAAAAGAATAGCGAACCTTGATTTTGAGGGGTTTGATGGAAATAAAGTAGTGGCTTTTGCAATAAAACTAATGTTTTTAGCAAACGAGTCTTTCCAATAAACCTAATATTTTTAACAAATGAGTCTCAATATAATCAAATAAATAACGAGGTAATTATGTTTTATAACTTATAGTATTTATTTATTAATTAGATTTAAACATCATCTACAAGTTTTATCCTAAAAATATTTTATATAATTAACATATTCACAAATAACGTTTTGACACACTTGTTGTAGGTTGATTTGATTATTTAGGTTAATTGTCACTCAATTGAGAGTTTAGATTAAAAAATAGTTCTAAATTTTTTTTTATTATGAAAATTAAATGATAAAAAATTAATAGGATTAAAAATGATGATGTCAAATATAAGAGTAAATATTTTTAGAGGGAAAGAAAGAAAAACTAGTTTTTTTAGATCATATTTTCAACTTATCACTTTATATGTTTACTCAAATTCTAAGTGTAAATAATTATTGGATGAAAATTTGAAGTATGCATCCCATAAATACCTTCTTTGCACGCTCTTGAAACACCATTACTACGATAAGCACAAAATACATAAAAATATACTCTCTTTTTTATGTGTTTAGGATTTATCTCATTATGAATATATAAAACATATACTAATGTGGTATTTGTTGGATGCGAAATTTAATTCTACATCCAACAATTATGTACACATTGAAATTTGAGTAAACATTTTTTTAAGCTGGTTGACAGATACTGGGTGGCCGCTACATCCATGGGAAAATCTAAGCAGATCAACCCAAATACATCTATTGGTCGGCGAAACAAGCAGGGCCTCACCGCAAAAGCATCAAAGAGATTTGACCTCGTGACATCCCAAAAAGAGAGATACTTAGCAACAGGAACTCAACTAACTAAGCTAACCCTTGGGGCTTAAATTTGAGTAAACCTATAAAAACGTAAGTTGAAAATATGACTAAAAATTATAATTTTGTTTCTTTCTATTTTAAAATCCATAACTTTTATTTTGTTATTTTAATATTTTCCTTAAAAGATCCAGTATAAACCTCAAACTTTCTACAATAAATTTGGTTCATTTGAAGTTTTTATGTATATCAACCATTGAATAGGTGGAAATACCTAGTTAATAGTTTCACTAGAGAAAACAATTTCCACCTTCACAATTCCACCAAATTGAGCTCAAATATAACGCTGGTATGTTTTCCTAAATGAGAAGGATCCTTAAGTTGTTCTTCAAGAACATTATAACATTTATATTATGAAACATTTTTTAATATTTAGGTATCCCTAGTATGAAATGTGTGTTTATTGATTAAATGTACTTAAATTCTTCCTTTACTTATTTAAAGGTTATAGGTCGTTGGAATTCCCTTAATGAATGAGGTAATACACACCATGTTGGAAATAATACTGAGAGGGGGGGTGAATCAGTATTTGTAAATCAATAACTTTTTCTTGTCATAATCAGATTTATATACGCTACTTTAGTGAAGGGAACTCGCGTGTGCATGCAACTGTTCTTAAGGCAACCGACGTATATCTAGTGAACTTATGATTCAGTTAATTCATCATATGTTGATCTTTAATCTATGCATCAGTACTTTATTAAACATTAAACAGTAACCATGTGCAATTAATAACATAATGAACCATCACACAAAAGCAACACACATGAACACCAAGATTTAAGGTGGAAACCCAATGTGAGTGAAAGCCACCTGTTGTTGTCGTCTCTGTCTTCTTTTAATAATAAGAAACTCTGTTTACAACATTGTATTGGTGCAGATTCATACCAGTACGTAAGCTTCTACCTACAGAAGATTACTACCTTCTCTCGTTCTCCAGTTTCTACTAGAAAGGAGCTACAACCCCCTAGCTCTTGTACTAGTCAATATGTTTATTAGTACATAGGCGTCGACCTACAGAAGGTTACGGCCTTCTTTCTTCCTCTAGGGACCACGTTTCATAAATTTTCAGACTAGATGCTCCTGGTACACAACAATACACATGAAGGCCTCGTTTCATCCAATTTTCATACTGGACCCATCAACAATATTGAAGCTTTAGAATCAATCACCATTGCAAAGCAACCATCAAATCAACCAATCAACTGGAATAGATAGATCACTATAACCAGTACACAGATTTGAACCCAGAACATTGCATCATCATTCAGAACTAGATGTAACCTCAAAAACCATGCATCAGAGTGTATACGCTACTTGGAAGAGCCAAACCAGCGTGTATACACAACTTCACCAAAGCGAATCAATGTATATATTAGCAAATACTTACTTATAACTCCGTTGCATTTCCCAACTTCAGACATACCCAGATCATCACATATAAAGGATAAAACATGTGTTAGAAATCAGATCTAGCCCATCCATTATCATATCACATAATTATGATCCCGATCCATCATTAGTTCTCATCCATCATCACTGAAGCAAATCACAATCAATCAATCTGAATATACAGAATACTATCACCAGAATACAGTCACCAGAACACAAAGTAGAACCCAGAACTCTGTAATAGCAAACAAAAACAACTGAAACTTTAAACATCATACTTCATAAGGTATACGCTACTTCCATGTGTCGAACCAGCATGTATATGCGCCTTTACCAAAGCGAAACAACGTACACATCTGCAAATACTAACTTGAAACTTCACAGACATTCCAGACTTCAGTCACACTCAGATCATAATATTTATGGAATAAAACATGCGTCAGTATTTAGATCTAGACTGTCCATGATCAAACCACATAATGATAATTCATTTCAGGCTTTATGATCCCGATCCATCAACCTTCATCAGCCATATAGGTGCATCCTTAGATCAGATCAAGCGAACCATCAGAAGCTCATTAACCTGCATATATAATCCAACACTTCATAAGATATTCAAATCCCTTGCACACTTAGGCCTAATGATCTTCTCCTCCTTATATAGTTTTAGGCCTTTCTCAATACCATGGACCAAAACTACTTAGGACCAATACCTTGGACCAAATACCTCGGACTAATTACCTTGGGTCAAATACCTTGGACCAAAAACTTTGGTTTTCCAAGATATACGCGCTTTTCCTTTTGTGAAAGTGTGTGTGTACGTATACACGCCTTTTGTTAAGTAAACTTGCGTGTATACGCAGCTTGGACAAGGTGAACCTGTGTATACCTCTCTTTCTTCATTCTTTGGAGTCTGATCTGTAATTCTTTGTTGTTGACCCGCTACACTGTGATATTTCATCTGAGTGAGTTGCCATCAAAGACAACACCTGTATTATAATGCCAACACACTAGTTATTTGTTATTTTATATATATATATATATATATATAGTGGTTGGAATTCCTTTAATAAATGAGGTAATACACACCAGTTATTTTCTATTTGATATAAATAATAGTTAAATTTATATTGATTGATTGAGTCTTCCAAATTTAGTTTAAAAAAATGATTTAATTATGCTAGTCTTTCATGCACAATATTGCATAGTTCAAATTAGGAGACACATGGGCCCGCACTGAGCCTCTTAATTTAACTATGTAATGTAGTATATCTACACTTAGTTGATATGAACATTGTACCGGATATATTTATAAAAAAAAGTTGTGATATTAATTCTTAAAATGAGTAAACTTGATGTTTTGAAAAAAAAAATTCAATGTTGGATATACACCGAATGTTCAATATTTTCATTAAATAGGCCTTAAATATTCAATCTATAAGGTTTCATAAATAACTTAAACATATGAAATTCCATTGTACAATGACATCAATCAAATTGATGTAAAACCACCACAAAATGTATTTTGAAATGAAAAACTTTGATATACTAATTATGGGTTATTTCACATAACAAGGATGTTTCAAACATCAATCTAATGTTGAATTCATGTTGGTTATTGAACAAATAATGGTAATGAATTGAATATTTCGTTTTTTTACTTGTAGTTATTGTTATGTTTGTAATACGTAGTTGGTGTTACAAATGTAAAATAGGTAATGCCATGAGCTTGTAATCTATTTGATGTTAAGTTTTTTCATGTTGAAATTTATTCAATTTTATAAATGTAAATTTTACATTGCATTTTGACCCCAAATGTAGAAGTGAAAGAATCATTCCAATGAAAAAATGAAACTTATATTTAGAACATGTAATAATTAAAGTGCTCATTATGGTATCATATTCTTTTATAGGATTAAAAATATATCTATAATTTCTACAATGTCTACAAGGTGAATCAAAGTGCTCACTATCCATAATGAGTTAGATCTAGAATTTGACTTCTTCACCACACAATATAAATATTTTTAATCCCAACTCATTAAAAAATGCTTCAGAATGCCAATATCAATATTCATTCTCAATGGCCATTAAAAGTAAAGACACAAGATCAAAATTTCGAAGAGAACTTATAAATGAAGCCTATGACATGTAAAAATTGAGATTATTTTTACTATCCTACTATACCATAGGAAGATGAAATTAAGAAGTGAAATCATAAAACCAACGCAACCAATATGCCATCTAATTAATAACATGATATTTTCCTTTGTGTTTGAAGATAAATCAAACACTTTACATGAGTAAGATGTAAAATCCATGTAACAACCCTGGGTTAAAAGTTCATGTTATAAAGGTTAATAAAGGAAAAATAAGACCAAGGTCATGGGACACGTATTCCAACCTAAATGTTGGGAAAAACATCCTAGCAGGTGTCACTTTAGGTTTATTTATGGCTAAGGAAATTGGTAAAGGCAAAGAGACATTAATTGGTATTTTATTTATGAAATAAAGGAAAATAGGAGAAAAGGAAGGTGAAAGGTCACAAATTTTCATGAAAGGGAAGTTAAAGGAAAATGAAGAAAATTGAGGCATCAATGATAAGAAATGTTCTGAGGATCACTTCATAACATTTTTCAGTTCAGTTTTGGAGCTCTATTCTATTATCTCATGCTCTTGCACACTTAGAGAATTCTTGGAGCATTCTAGCATTGGAGAAAGGAATGAAAAGTAAGGACAAGGAAGACAAAGAACATGCAAGGAAGATTTGATCAAACAACTTTAGGAGGAGGAATTTGCAGGTAATAGATTGTATGTGTGGTTTTGTAGCTGAGGTGTGAATGCATGGTACATGTGTTTTTTTATTTGGTTCATTTACCGTCATTGGCATGGGATTTTCTAGGTTTGATAGTGGTTTCATCCTTGCCTTTCCATTTCTTAGATAGCCATGGTGTGATGGGATTATTTTCTATTTGGTACTTGGATTGCCGAAAGGTTTTCGAGTTGAGCAAGGTGGTCTCTAGAAAACTCCCAAGGGTTGGGGGTGGATGTGGTTTTATCTCTGGAAAGCCCTCAACAAGTGCATGGAGACATCAAAAATACTCAAGGTAATTATGAAGAAACTCTTAGGCATCCAAGCTTGTTTGGGTTTTATGGTACCGTGACTGGTTTTGGCGAGATTGCAGTAGCCTAAGGGTGGAGGTGGTTGAATCTCTAGGAAGCCCTGGTTGGTTTATGTCTTGAGATACAAAATTCATGCTTGGAATATGGCATGAGGGTGTTTGGCTTAAATAAATTTGGTTTAGCCTAATCTATGTTTGGATGGTATGTGGAATTCCCTCACTTGGTTAGATTTTGCATCAATTAAGAAGAGGTATTTTCCAGTTTTATTCTATGAGCACTTGTATTTGTTATTATGGTGATTTGATGGTTGTTATTTCATGGTTAATAATCTAGTTATATGTTGGTTATACTTATTCATGATTTGATAAGTATTTGATGGTTAATGAATGCATGGTTAACAAGTGCTATTAAAGCTATTATGAGAAGGAATTATAAATTCTTGGTGATTCTAAGATATTTTTTAGATTCCTATGATCAGATATGCATTCATGACCTGTATCTTACATGTTTACCAAGTCTTTGTCAAAATGGTTGTCATGGTTAGGTTTGGTTAGGTTAATTTATTGTTCATGTTTTGTATGATTACCATCGCCCAAATGTCATTTCTCATTCTGAGAAGTCTTAGGAAGTTATGGCCAAGGGTCTTGAGGCTAACATGGAATTGTGGCTCAGATATCGGAACTGCAAGTATTGAACTGAGCAATTTAGGTCACAAATGCATGGATCAAGGCTTTTGAGTGTGGTTAAAGGCCTTGAACCACATGGAAGTAGTTTCAAGGGTGCAGTTGGGAGTTTAGGTCACTGAAACAAAGTTCGATCTTAGGTATTGACCACCTCGAGTGTTTCTTCAGCTCCTCGGTGATCTGTAGTCCTTCTAGGTTTTTAGTTTGTGGTTAGTAAGTATCTATTCTATGCCCCATGACCTTAGCTAGAGCTAGGAGGCCAGGTCATGTCATAGTAGTACTCTGTTTCACATTTACTTGGAGGGCTTGTAGAATCGGGTAAATCTAGGGAGGGGGCATTACAGAGTGGTATCAGAGCATGGTTCAAACACTTGGACTGGATGGCTAGATGCATGTTGTTGTGCATACATTGTGATGGTTATGGTTATCATGCATGATGTAATTATGTGTAATTAATGTTATCATGGACGATGTCGATACATGTGTTTGTGTGTGTGTGTGTGTTTTGTTAATATGGAATGCTTATCCATATGAAATAACCCCCCCTAAACTTCATTGAGGTATGTTGATTATGTTTATATTTTATTATCGCATACAATATGCTTGTAGGAAGAAGAATCTCAAATATGATTAGAGAATGGTGGATTTCAGTTCATGTGACTTTCCATAGAGAAACATAGAGATGAGTACTCTCGAGACATAGAAAGAAATCAAGAGTTTCAAGGCAAAAAATGATAGAATCGTTCAGTCACAGGAAAGACTTGCTAGGGCACAAGAAAAACAAATAGAGGTTAATATGGTTATCCTTCAGATTTTGTCAAGTTCGCAGAGATAGGGATAGCCAAAGGTTAGTTATGAACAAGAGGATAAGACTAATGGGGCACATGGTAGTATGCCTCATGGTGGGGACATGTTGGACATGGATGATACAGTAAGCGATTGTAGGTTCTTTGATACACCTGATAGGAGAGGTATTGGTTATGGGTTCTATCCTAGTTCTGGTTTAGACAAGTATCATGGTCATCATCGTTATCATCCTTATAGGATGAGTGATAGAGGATACTTGCCATATGAGTTCAAGAAAACCAAAACTCCTACATTTGATGGATAGCTAAAGAAACTAGAGGATGTAGAGGCATGGTTTCTTGGAATGAAGAAGTTTTTCAAGTTGCATGATTATACAAGGAATATGAAGGCTCGAATAGCTATTTTTAGTCTCAAGGGAAAGGCAGAAATTTAGTGGGAAGATGTGAAACGTGTAACAATCATCACGATAGACGTGTTGAGTTGGCATGAGTTAAAGAGATTCTTCAGGAAGAAGTACTTGTCAGAGATATACTACGATGGTAAGGCTGAGGAGCCCTATGAGCTACATGTGTGATCTATAACAGACGAAGTGTATACGACTAATTTCTTGGATTTTTTGACGTATGTCCCATCTCTTAAGGACGAGAAGACAAAATTTCAAAGGTTCATCAGTGGACTTCCATTAACATTTAAACAGAAAATCGTGTATGATGAGCCTCAGTCACTCAAGAAAGTCATTGAGAAGGTGAAGCATTGTTATGAGAAATCAAAGTGTAAGTCTGAGCCTAAGCGATATTGGAAAGGGAATGATAAGACTAAAGGAAAGTGGCCATGAAACCGAGAAATACCTCAGGATGTAGCTAAGAGGGAAAAAATTTCTCCTTACAAGAAGTTCACTATATCAGAGAATTGACATGGATCTCAGCCTAGAGAGCATCAAAATAAAGGTAGTGGTAGGGAACCATTGCATTGTTGGATATGTGGAAAAGATCATCGCAGGAATGATTTTCCGTTGTATCAAAGTGGAGGGCCTTATACCTATAGTGCTCATGAGGCATAGAAAGTTGGGCATGTTAGCCAGAGAATTCCTTGGATATATGCATCATTTTATAACAATCAAGCTGATCACAAGGAATCTATTATTGAGATGGAAGATAAGATCTTTGATTAATTTATTTCCATTTTGATTGACCCAATACCTAATTATAGTTATGTTAATCCACACCCAATGGATAAGTGTGGTTTGAGAAAAGAAGTGCATGTAGAGTCTTGGTTGGTGCAGTTGGATACAGGTACTAAGAAAGGTGTTCATCATTGGGTAAGAGCTTGTGAATTTGAGTTGAATGGTATGTCTAATTGAACACATCTAAATCTGCTTTTGTTGGGTTCGTATAGTATGCTTTTGGGTATGGATTGGTTGTACCTTCATAGGAAAAAGGTAGATTATTATGAGAAGACTATAGAGTGCTTAGATGATGATGGAGAGAAGATAATATTGCAGGGTAAGAAGACGAATACGTCAGTGAGAATGGTTACATCTATGCAGGAAAAACGTAGTTGCAAGAATATGTGTGTATTGTTTGCAGTTGTAGGAATGGGTGTGTATTGTTTGTAGTGCATGTTTCTAGTGACAAAGGTAAAGATGTTAAGGATACAGAAACCTTGAAGAGATATCTATTTTTCTGACATTTTCAAGATGTATTTCTAGAAGATATTTCAGAATTCCCTCCTCATAGGGAAGTAGTCTTTTCTATTGAGTTGGTACTAGAAGCAACACCAACATCAAAGGCACCGTTCTAGGATGAGCACTCTCATTACAAGAATTTTAAGGTCTAAAATGGGCCTCCTAAGAAAAATATACAACCAAAATAAACTTTATAAGAACCAATAAGATTCAAAATGATGATGTCAACCATGGGGGACGATTCACCATTTTTGGAGTAAAAAAGTAAAAACCTAAAAAAATAATAAAATAATAAAACTACTTTTTCAACTCGTATTTTCAACTTATCTCTCTAAGTTTTTACTAAAATTTCAATTGCAGGTACACATTGAATGAAAATTTTAATTCGTCACCCAAGGAATACCCATGTTGCATACTTTCGATGAACCCTGCTACACGAAAAATCAGAAATACATGAAAAATGTGACTGCAATCACGTTTTTCATGTATTTATCATTTTTTGAGTAATAGGGTCCATAAAACGTATGCAACATGGGTACTCCTTAGATGATGAATCAAATTTTGCAGCAAACGAGTGTTTTTTCTCGAAATTTGAGAAAACCCATAGGGAGATTAGTTGAAAATACGAGTTGTGCTGGGATGGGGTCCCCTTGGTTAGTTTTGGGGCAAAAGCCCAAGATTTGATGTAAAAAGATGTAAAGTCTCCACAAATTGTGGTCGTAGAGTGTGTAACTAGCTAAGAGTCAAAAAGGGTTTTTACCCTCCTTTATGTAAACTTGAGTCAGTTTTTGAAGATCTACCCATGGTCTGCAGACCATGAAATTGTATAAATAAGAGTGTCTTAAAAAGTCTAAGGTATAATCTATGAGGATGAAGGTAATGGGTCAATAGAAGAAAGATTTAGATAGCAGTCTTAGAGGAGGAAAAGGCTCTGCAGCTGAGTGCGCAGAGGCTTAGGGTTGTGTCCGCAGCTGAGTGTGAGGACCCCTGCAGCTGATTGCGCAGGGAATTTTTGAGTCTGTAAGGTTGTATTGAAGATCAATAAAGAGGACTGTTGCAGAAATTCCTGTGTTTTCATGTATGAATGTGATATATGTTGTGATGAATAATGTCTTTATGAAATAATGATGTATTGATGCGCGAATTTACCTTAACTGTCTTATTATCTGAACCCAATTAATGCTAAGTGATTACATGAAGACCATAACACTTTTTGTTAAAGTTATTGAACACTTAGATAGATCTGAGTAAATAATGATCTAAGGAGAAGCTATGGTGCGGGTAAGTAGATAATTTTCCTATTTAGGGTATGAAAAATCTAGTTATAGAACTTAGCAGAGGTCTAGAGGTCGATTAAGGGAAGTTACAGTGATAAGCCATAACGGCTTAGAGATCTACACGAAGCTAGTGTTGAACCTCAGAATTACCCTCTCATTGACATTTTTCTCACGTTTTTCTCTCACTTTCTCATAGGATTACAGACCCAATCAATGATAAATGTTAGGTTTTGTCTTAAGGAAAGCATTAAAATGATCACCATATTATATTTTCATGTTCTTTCTATTTAAATAGATTTTTGCAAATTAGCTACAGAACACAGCCTATTCTACAACTAACTATGGATTCCGTAGCTACTCTCATGGTTTGGTAGGTTCCAGGTGTCAAATGAAGAATTGGGCCACATGGGCATTTCTAGAATCATATCCACATGGATTCTATCCTATTCACTCGGTCCAGATCGACGGAAAAGCAAGCCTAAGGTCATGGTCAAAGATGGAGTCAAAATACGTTATTCGGAAGCAGTAGGACTCTTGATTTGCTCTTTCATAGCAAATCAAGAGTCTAATAGTTCTGTTGTAGATTTAATTTGAATTAGCCACCTGTAGCTGATCAGGAGTTTAAACATTCCTACAACAATTTGAATTAGCCACCTGTAGCAAGTTTATCTCATAAACAGTTATGTTATTTTCCTATAAATATCGTTTGCATGGAACCGAGAAGTAGTAGAAGTTAGAAGGAATTGCGTTCATGCTTTTTGTTGATACTTTTTATTTAGACTTTGTTTTGTTCATAATACAAATTTCATGTGGCCAATGATCGTTTAAAGTGCATCCTTAAGTAGCTAGCATTCCAGCCACATCAATTGCAGAGGGCCCCTACACTGAAGGAGTTTTTTAATTTTTCGTTTTCAGTTTAATTTCTATTACGCTGTTTTCAGCGAATTTGTTTTCTAATTTAGAATGATATTTTATTTCAGTTTTTAACCAATGGTGTAAGGATAAAATCACAACTATGCAGCCTTGTTCTTCTAAGATATTTCGTGGAGAAAAATGGCTTTGTTTCCAAACTAAATTAAGATTGAAGCAATAAGAATACACAGTTGCTTAGATTTCTTACTGTTTTGTCATTCATTCTCTTAGAATAGAATTGTCAATTAACTGTGCTAATGGATGTTTTCAAAAGCCATTTCAAGGTGATGATGATCCTAAACTAAATGGTTAAATGTCTACTTCATACAATGATTGAATTTACTCAATACATTGTTAGCTTTACATGATTTTACCTTTTTGTTTTAATATCCTTACTTAGTTGCACTGATATTACAAAAAATCATTTCATGGAGATTGATTTAATCACATTCCAAAATTGAATGGTTGAATGTTTAATGAATGCAATTACTGAGTTACCTTATGCATCAATTTCACTCTTGGTTTTAAGAAATGGATCCATAGATTAGGACTAATGATAAGATAAGGTAGATTCTTTGTTTTCTTATTAGGTTCTAACTAGCCAACAGTTCTTGGTCCATTTTTAGGAAATTAGATTAACTTAGGAACATGTCCTTTCCTTTAAAATTCATTAGATGCACTTAAATTTTCTCATAGTTTCAGGTTATACATTCTTAGACATCAAAGAACAGAAACCCCCAAAAGCAAACATAAAATATAAAACAATGAAGTAAGAGAAAGGTTAACTAAGCACATATAGTGCACCACACTTCATTAGTTTGCAAACCTTGGTTGATAATTTATGCAATCAATTTATGACACTAAATTGACTAAACAGGTAGATATAGGATAGGAAAGGGACATCAAACTAATCTCTGGTTACGGAAACTTGGTTCCAGCATCCTCACATACTGCTTCTGGTGAGACTTCAGTCTGCACACCGCGGATTGATGCCGAAAGAGTTAGTAGTGTAGGGATTTGTTTGGCGCAACTAACTCTAAACCTGGGTTAGGACCCCCTAGGCCAACAAATGTTTCTTTTTCCGGGATCGAGATCTGCATAAACAAATGTGTGATGTCGCATCATTGGAATCTGACAAAAAAGGAAATTGAGAAGTGGTTGGATAGAAATATCCACGAATTCGTGGCGCAGGAAAATAAGAATCTGCACCTGACAAGAGAACAATGGTTTGCCAGATATTTTTACAAAGAAATATACAAAATTTTCTTCTGTACCTTCCCGATTGAACTATACAAGTTGATAGCTAAATTGGCAGATAACCAAGGAAGGTGGAGGCTTGACAGTCTAATAGTGTGGAGTCTAGAGCTAGTGCGGAGGTTGGAAGCTTCTGAAGATAAGATCGCATGTGCTATTGAGAATTGGCTTGATCTAGTGATAGGACAATTTGTTACAGAGTTCACAGTTGACACCTCAGTTAGTTATAGTGAAGCAGAGCGACACTTCTTCAAGGGACTGCGAGGTAAGTATCTAAGATCTTTGAATTCTTGGATTAAGATGTTGTTGTGTGAGAAACGGGTTATGCCACTACCTTAATGTTTAGAGCTACGTGAAGTGGGAACCTCTTCAAAGATAGGCGAAGAACATGCCCTGCATATAGCCCATTGATTGGACCTCCTGTGAGTGATGACGAGGGGGCAGCACAGGCTTCACCGCACAGCTCTATCTAGTTGATAAGATAGGGTTTTCTGCAGATACATCCACTCCACCTCCACCTTCACCACCACTGCCCCCGCTACCATTCAATGTGTCAAATACAATGAAGTTGCCAGTATTCAAGGCCTTAGGAAGTGAGGATCCAGATCAATTTTGTTTTGTTGCAAAGGTTGTGTGGATACCACAACAGATCATGGATGATAATATAAAGAAGGCGTAGTTGGTTACCACTTTGCAGGATCGCACATTGACATGTTACGTTAAGTACTGCATTGATAATCTGTTGGCATCATTAACAGATACTCAGATCGCTTTGAACAGAGAATTTGGTAAGCCTAAGTCTGCCTTGCAATTAGTAATTGGATTTAAGGAAATCATGATGAGGCCTGGAGAAACACACTAGGAGTTATATCAAAGACTGAAGTGCGGGATCCGCTATTGGTTTATATCCGCTGTTGGGTCCCTATAATACTAGTGATTACCCCATTACTATTGTAGTTATACCCCCTATTTATATTTTTGTGCCCCTATTACCCCCATATTGTTATTTCTGTGCCCCTTAGAATCCCTCTATTGTTATTTTTGTGGCTTTATATTATTATTGTTAGGTTGGCTGGATTATATTGTGACTCCTTAGACTCCTATATATAGAAAGGAGGTTTTGTCATTTGTATCATCCAAGAATTGTTCATTTATGTAATGTAAAGGAGGTTTCCCCCTCGAAGAGGCTGAATTCTAAGGCGTGGATCTCTCTTTTCTATCTTTTTGTGAGCTGGTTTCATAACATTTGGTATCAGAGCTTTGGATTCTAGGGTTTCGCTGCTCCAAACAGGTCATCGTGGAATTTTCGCTATAAATTTTTTTTTGTGACGTTTCAGAAGTCGCAAAAAAAACCCATTTGAGAAGAAATCACGCTGAACCTTGGGTCCGAATTTCAGAGCTTTTCGCGTGATATTTGCGGAGATATGATCTGAGGAAGTTGGTCTTTTTGCAGACTCCTGAATTACATTCAAAACAGGTGACCTGGGGAAAATCGTCATAACTTTCTCTCTGGGGATCGGATTGAAATTTCGTAAGAAGGTACAGAAAGAGGACGGACTGTAGTTTCTTGTATGTGTGTTTCAGATTCAAAGGTTGAAACAGTGACTCGTGGCACGTCGTACAAGTTCGCTCTACTGAACCAGTCTAAAAGCAAGTCACTGTGGGAGATTTCACATAACTCTTCCTTGGAGAATCCAATTTGGCTCAGACTTGTGGCATTGGAAAGAGGACGCAGAAGGCTACTACAGGTAGCAATTTCAGAATTGGATGATCCGAAATTACAGAGATACATCAGATTCAATATCAGGCTTCTATAAAGTGAAAAAAGGTGTGTAGTTTTTTTTTTTAAATTTTTGTGTAAGCTTGGTTTAATGGAATTCAAAGGGCATAGTAAAGCATTATTATCGGTAACTGATGCCCCGAGGAAAGAAAATGCAAACACCTAGTAAGGAACCTGAAAGCTCTAGCATGACTCATGAAGAAGAGGAAGAAATGCTACATGATATATCAAAATTACAAGAACAAGTGCAACAAATGTCACGCTCACAAAAGCTAACAGAAGCTAAGATAAGTGGCGTGGAATCTAAGGTAAATGGCGTGGAATCTAAGATAAAGGGCATGGAAGCTAAGATGGAGGATTCGATGGCAAATTTGAAGATAGATTTGAATACAAACATGGAAGAATTGAAGAAGTTGCTACAAGAAAGGGTCACTAATGGTGAAAAGGTAGTAAAGGAAACTCATGATGAGAACAAAAGAAATGTTAATCATGATTCCATAGACTCTAATGTTGGATCGAAGACTCACCATGTTCCAAAAATCGATATGAGGAAGTTTGATGGCAAGGATCCCGCCACATGGATATTACAGATGGAGCAATTCTTCGATCTCAATAATGTGCAAAACACACAAAAGGTACGTATGGCAACTTTATATTTGGAACCAAATCAGTTTGTATGGTATCAATGGCTTTGTTCTCGTAAACAATTTATCACTTGGGCAATTTTTACGGAAGAATTGATAGCACATTATGAGGATACAAAAAGCAACACTTTTTTTAGCCAATTGATAAGTCTCAAACAAAAGGGTTCAATAATGGAGCACATTGAGGAGTTCCAAAAATTGAACATAAGGGTAAAAGATATTCCAGAGGAGCATAGGATTGATGTGTTCATAGGGTCTTTAAAGGATAATATCCAACATGATGTGCGCCTTTGGGAACCTGATTCATTAGAGAAGGCATTCAGGTTAGCAAGAAAAATGGAAAGCAAAATTATGGCAACTAGGAAGCATACCATTCACAACTATAAAGACGGAAGTGTTGTTGCCCATAGTCTTCCACAACCTACAAGGTTGACACCACAACAATTGGAAGAAAAAAGAGCAAAAGGGCTTTGTTACAATTGTGATAGCAAATACACAAAAGGTCATAAGTGTGCTGAGAAGAAATTATTCTACATAGATTGTGAAGAGGAAGAAGAAAAGGAGCAAGAAAGGTCAAAAGAAGAGGATATATTCCAGGAACAAAGCCTAGATGAAGAACAAATAAATCCGACCATATCTTGTAATGCATTGGCGGGAATTACCACTCCTCAAACCATCAAGATAGAAGGACAAATCAAGAAGAAAAAGGTAATAGTGTTGATTGATTCAGGAAGCACCCACAATTTTATTCATTGTAGGGTAGCAAAAGAATTGAATTGCTTCCTATATCCAGCACCAGAGTGTCAAGTGATGATTGCAAATGGAGGAACAATAAATTGTTCTGGAAAGTGCCATAATATCAAGCTATCCATGGGAGAATATGTATTGACTAGCCCAATGCTTTCCATTCCAATGGGAGGTGCTGATGTTGTACTAGGAGTCCAATGGCTACAATCCTTGGGTACAATAGCTTTTAATTTTCAAGAACTTTTCATGAAATTTTCTGTGGAAGGAAAGGAAGTTGAATTAAGGGGTATTGCAGGGAAACCAGGAAAGATAATCAGCTCTAATGGCATGACAAAGCTTCTAAAAAAGGAGCAAAGAGGTGTAATTGCACAATTATGTTCGCTAGATGTTTCCACATTGGAATCATCTATTTCTCCAGATCTCCAAAAAGTCCTGGACAATCATTCCAAGGTATTTGAGACTCCCAAAGGTCTCCCACCTATGCGTGATCATGATCATGCTATTCATCTGATTCCAGGAAGTGTTCCTCCAAACATCAGGCCGTACAGATATCCATATGTCCAAAAAAGTGAAATTGAACGTATGGTTGCAGAAATGCTAGAGGCTGGTATAATTCAACCGAGTCAAAGTTCTTTCTCAGCTCCAGTAGTATTGGTGCACAAGAAGGATGGATCATGGCGCATGTGTCCAGATTATAGGGAGCTCAACAAGCTCACTATTAAAGATAAGTTCCCCATTCCTGTTATTGATGAATTACTGGATGAATTGCATGGATCAATTTACTTCACCAAGTTGGATCTTCGTTCGGGATATCATCAAATCAGAATGAAGATTGAAGACATTCCGAAAACAGCATTTAGAACTCATGAGGGTCATTATGAATTTTTGGTCATGCCTTTTGGCCTTACCAATGCACCTTCAACATTTCAAGGTTTGATGAATTCAATTTTCAAACCATTCCTTAGAAAATTTGTGTTAGTATTTTTTGATGATATACTAATCTACAGCAAGTCTTGGAAGGATCATGTTGAACATGTTGACAGGGTGCTACAACTATTGGAGGAGAAACAATTATATGCAAAAAGATCCAAATGTTTCTTTGGAGTCCAGGAGGTGGAATATTTGGGTCATATTGTATCTCATGAAGGAGTTAAGGTAGACCCTAGCAAAATTAAAGCCATTAAGGAATGGAAAATCCCCACATCCATAAAGCATCTGCGAGGATTTCTTGGGTTGACAGGGTATTATCGCAAGTTTGTTAAGAATTATGGGAGAATAGCAGCACCTCTAACAACATTATTGAAGAAAGATTCATTTTCATGGACTTCGGAAGCAACAAAGGCCTTTGAACATCTTAAAGAGGCAATGTGCCAAGCACCGGTCTTAGCTACACCGGACTTCACAAAAACCTTTATTGTGGAATGTGATGCTTCAGGAAATGGAATTGGTGTTGTTCTAATGCAAGATGAAAGACCCATTGCTTTTGAAAGTCGTCCAATCAAGGGAAAGTTTTTAAGCAAAGCTATTTATGAGAAGGAAATGTTGGCAATACTCCATGCACTTAAGAAATGGCGACCCTACCTAATGGGAAGACACTTCAAGGTAAAAACGGATCATGATAGCCTTAAATACTTTTTAGAACAAAGATTATCCTCTGAAGAGCAACAAAAGTGGGTCACAAAGATGTTGGGTTATGACTTTGAAATCATCTACAAAAAAGGGAAGCAAAATGTGGTGGCAGATGCACTCTCAAGAAAGGATGAGGATGTGGAAGCATTGTTGTGTGCCATTTCTATTATCCAACCAGATTGGATAAACGAAGCAAGGGAGGAATGGAAGAATGACGAAGAAGTGTGGGCACTTATTCGAAAGCTACAACAAGATTCCAGTACTTCTGATACATTTAGCTGGCAAAATGATTCGTTATGGTACAAAGATCGCTTATACCTCTGTAAGAATTCCCAGCTAAAACAAAAGATTCTTATGGAATTGCACACTTCTCCCTTAGGAGGGCACTCAGGATTTTTAAAAACTTACCACAGGGTTAAGAAGGAATTTTTTTGGGATGGCCTTAAATCAGATATTCAAAAGTTTGTGGCGGAATGTTTGGTTTGCCAACAAAATAAAGTTGAAACAATTAAGACACCGGGTCTATTACAACCTTTATCCATTCCAAGCCAACGTTGGGAGGAGGTTTCAATGGATTTTATCACAGGTTTACCCAAGTCTGAGGGAAAGAGTGTCATCATGGTGGTAGTTGACAGACTTACCAAGTATGCACACTTTTGTGCATTATCACATCCATTTAAAGCCAGTACAGTTTCTACTGCATTTATGGAAACAGTTCAAAAGCTACATGGAAACCCAAAGATTATTGTAAGTGACAGAGATCCCATTTTCACTGGAAATTTTTGGACAGAATTATTTTCTTGTCTTGGTACTCAGTTAGCTCATAGCTCATCTTATCATCCTCAATCTGATGGGCAAACTGAGATAGTAAACAAATGTTTGGAAGGATATCTTCGTTGCTTTGTATCTGATAAACAGACACAATGGGTCAAATGGTTGCCTCTGGCTGAATGGTGGTATAACACTTCCTTCCATACAGCAACAAAAATGACCCCATTTATGGCACTTTATGGGTATCAACCACCATCCATCACATCATATTTAAGAGAAAATTCTAAGGTTCAGGCAGTGGAACATCACATCGAACATCAACAACAAGTCCTCCAACTCTTAAAGGATAACCTCGTGTTGGCACAAAATAGAATGAAACAACAGGCAGATCAACATCGCAGTGAAAGAAGTTTTGATGTAGGTGATTGGGTATTCCTACGGCTACAACCATATAAGCAAATGTCCCTAAAGCAAGCTAAGAAGGATAATAAATTATCACCAAAGTATTATGGTCCGTACAAGGTGTTGCAAAAGATTGGTACTATGGCATACAAATTGGAGCTTCCTGCAGCTTCTCGATTGCACCCAGTTTTCCATGTTTCATGTTTAAAGAAGGTTATAGGTGACAAGCTCCCAATTCAAACAATATTGCCAGAACTTGACGAGGAAGGAAAAATTATATTGGAACCGGAAGCAGTCACAGAAACAAGAACTCGACAGCTACGAAATCGATCAATTTCAGAGTATCTTATCAAGTGGAAGAACTTATCCGCTGAAGATTCCACATGGGAGGATGAGAATTTTATGCAGAAGTATCCAGAACTACTCAAGCGTTGAGGACAACACTTTTTTGAAGGAGAGGGGCATGTTGGGTCCCTATAATACTAGTGATTACCCCATTACTATTGTAGTTATACCCCTTATTTATATTGTTGTGCCCCTATTACCCCCATATTGTTATTTTTGTGCCCCTTAGAATCCCTCTATTATTATTTTTGTGGCTTTATATTATTATTGTTAGGTCGGCTAGATTATATTGTGACTCCTTAGACTCTTATATGTAGAAAGGAGGTTTTGTCATTTGTATCATCCAAGAATTGTTCATTTATGTAATGTAAAGGAGGTTGCCCCCTCGAAGAGGCTGAATCCTAAGGCGTGGATCTCTCTTTTCTATCTTTTTGTGAGCTGGTTTCATAACATCCGCACTCGTGCCCCACCTAAGGATTGGTTTATTGCAGTAAAAGATAGGAACTCAGGCAGAAGCTCTGGAAATCATGATGAGATTGCATGAAACACCTATTCAGGACGCATCTTTGGGAGTCCAATAAATTCACTCGCAGTTGCAGAACCTTTGTTTGGAATTGTAGAGCTTGAAAAAAGAGGAGGCTAGGACAGAGGTGCGCGAAGAAGTTTGGTGCCTCAAGTGTAAGAGCCAAGGGCATGATAAGGATCATTTCCTTGTCTTTGCGAACCATATCTCAAGAGGGGGGCCAATGCCCTTGAGGCAGGAAGCCCCAGCAGGACCAAGTATGGGGCCCGTGCTATGGTTCGCTATTTTTCTGGTGGCCAAAAAACATGTCACAGATAATTGTCACTTGCTGCAAAAATTTGTGCAGACACCACAACAATTGTTTTATGATTTCTACAAATCTGTGGGCCACAATGAACACCATTTCCATAACTATGAATTAATGATGGAGATGATGCTTACATATCAAATACAAGCAAAAGCTCGGCCTCCAGATCATGGCATTGGGGGAGCACGCAGAGGATATCAGGGCTGTGTATGAGATCAACGAGGAGGAGGACCTGGTAGAGGTCGTGGACAGGTCATTTTCTACAATTACGGGACTCTAGGACACTACGTGCGGGATTGTGCGAATAAAACATGCCTGTCATGTCAATACTGCACTCAGTTTGACCACATAATTGAATAATGTCTTGTGCTAATGGCCAAGATGTAGGAGAAGAAGGGGCTACCTGAGCATCCTACCTAGAACTTACAGATGATGGGGTTCAAGCCCTGCGAAGAGGATCCAAATGTGGATATCGTGTTGCGAAGCGAGATCACGACTGGCGATGATAAGGGAAAACAACCTAAAGAAGGTGAATGGATCCGCGAGGCCTTGGAAAAGGAGACTGGTTTTGATTTAGAGCACACGAAGGAAACGCTTATGAAGGTGAAGAAAAGCTTTGTTGAGGCCTCTACCTCAAGAAGTTAGGACAAACTGCTAGCAATCAGTGCACCTACAGAGGTTGACCAATTTGTGCTTACCACTTTATTGGAGACTTTTATGAAACTACTGTGTGATAACAAGGTTGTGAAAGCGCTACAAGAATGGAAAAATAAGTGCATTGAGAAGGAAAATTATCTTAAAGGACACTATGTAGTCAGAAAGATTGGCAAACATAAGACAAGGACAGGACAAGCGATGAGGATCACTCCGCAAATAGGAGACCATGAGATGTACTAGGTTATTTTAGATCTGGGATCTGATGCAAACGCCTTTATTAAATAGACATGGGAGAGAATGGGGAGACCAGTGCTACAATGGTCTCCGATTCAACTAAGGATGGCGAACCATTAGAGGATTATCGCTATGGGACGATTGCATGGGGTGATCGTAGATATACAAGGTGCAAGCACGCTGGCTGATTTTAAAGTGATAGAAATTGTTGATGACAAAAATCCATACCCCACACTCCTTGGAATTGATTGGGCTATCGACATGAATGGGGTCATCAATTTGAAGAAGCATACAATGTCATTTTAAAGGAATTCTCTCCGCATTATAGTAACCTTGGACCCTACAGAAGGATCGTACTATACTGAACCAGTCTGCGACTATGAAAAAAGCGATGAAAATTTTGATCAGATCTATAAAATAATAGCATGAGACCAAGACTGGGTTAATCCAACAGCTAATGGATAGATTTCATGGGACCGCAAAAGATCTTGTACCTCAAACTCAGATGAAGAATTGGAGCATTGGAAGAATAAGCTGCATGAAGTATCTACGCTGCGCTGCAATATGATGACTAAATCACTATGTGGTGTCATCGGACGTAAGAAATTTACCTTATTACGATGGTTTAACTGATTTTGATACATTTTTGGATGGTTTTGAAAGAGAAGGCCTAGAGGATCATCATTTTCAGGGATTTGATTTGGCACTGCGCGCTACGCCCGCTCGATGGTGGGGTACGCAGAAAGACAACTTTGATGAATGGCACAATTACAGGACGATGATGGGGATGCGATTTGGTTGTCCTAAAGCACGGTTAACTAAGAAATATGATGGGAGGAATGATCCACACGATCATTTAGCAAAGTGGACTAAATTTTATGGAACATAGCCAGAGTGGCCGCACTTATTCTTTCACGCTTTGGATATAATCCCTATGAATTGGTACCTGGAAACAGAGCTCTGCCACAATACCACAAAGTGGGATATCTTAAGGAAAGGCTTTTCTGATGATATTTAGTTTTAAAGACAGATTCAAACACATTGATGAGGTTCTGTAGGAGGTTAAGGAAGCAATCTTTAGAATTTCAGTGGAACCCTTTGGAATTGGTTCAACTAGATTGGAGCACCTAACTGTGCCATGCACTGAAATGTTATAATGTGACTGCTGAAGAGGAGGATGAGGATCCAAGGAATATCAATATCCCAGAGATGGAGGGTCACTGCGAGGTCGAAGGTCTGCAGATAGAGAACTTGGATATCACCACGCTGTTGAAGACTAGGCAAGTAAACATTGGTACTGAAGGGGAGCCAAAATTTGCAAATATTGGAGATTATTGGGATGATGCCATGGTGGATAAATTTGTTGAGTTACTCTACGAGTACTAATATATTTTCCCTACAAAATGTTTAGACTTGAAACGCAACATAGGCAATTTGGGTGTGATGAAAATAACTTTGAAACTAGACGCGAAGCCCGTTAAGTAGAGGCCATATCGCCTTAATCCAAAATATAAGGAAAAGTTCCTCTTAGAATTGGACAAGATGCTTGAAGCAAGCATTATCGAACCAGTGGAGGAGTTTGAGTGGGTGAGCACGATGGTAGTTCAGGAAAAGAATCAAAACAGAGAAATAAGGATTTGCGTAGATCTAAAAAATCTTAACGATCCCTGCATCCATGATCCTTTCTTGACGCCATTTACTGATGAGGTTCTGGAGAATGTCGGAGGATAGGAGGCCTACTCCTTCACTAATGGGTTCTCTGGGTACCATCAAATTGAGATCGCATCATAAGAGAGGAGAAAAATGACCTTTGCGACAGAATGGGGGTGCTTTCAGTACATGGTGATGCCTTTTGGACTTAAGCATGTGCTGACGATATTCTCCCGCGTAATCATCGCGAAATTCAAAGAGTTCGTTCCCAAATTCTTGGATGTATATTTTGATGACTGGACAGTGTTTGGGTTAGTAAAGTGCCATGTAGCCAGTCTACAATTAATGTTGGATACATGTTGAGGATATCAAATCCCTCTGAACTTGAAAAAATTCTTATTCTGTGTCCCCTTTGGAATTTTGCTGGGTCATGTGGTGAGCAAGCAAGGACTAATTGTGGATCCCGCCAAGATCATGGTGATAGTCAATTTGGAGGCCCCAAGGAGTGTCAAACAGTTGTCTGCAATGTTGGGCCATACTGGGTATTATCAAAAGTTCATTAAGGATTATGCCCAGATTACCGTGCCTATGGAGAAGCTACTAAAGAAGGAATCTACATTCTATTGGGATGAAGAATGTCAGCACAGTCTAGATGTATTAAAAGAGAAGATGGTCATCGTGCTGATATTTGTCTTCCCATATTGGAAGAAAGAATTCCATGTGCACATTGATGCCTCGTGCGTTGTGTTGTGAGAATTGATGACGCAAGTTGGTGAAGGAGAGATAGATCATCCTATAGCATTAGCGAGCAAAAAATTGTCAAAGGCTGAGAAGAATTATTCCACAACAGAGCGCGAAGGATTGGCAATGGTGTACACACTCCAAAAGTTCAGACACTATCTGTTGGGTGGGAATTTCAAGGTGTACATAGATGATTATTCATTGAAGTACCTAGTCAATAAGCCTATGTTGGGGGGGAATATATGCAGATGGCTGAAGTTGTTTCAAGAATATGACTTTGAGGTAATTGTGAAGCTCAGAAGGTTGAATGTAGGACCTAACCATTTGTCACAAATTGAAACAAGGGAGGAGCCTACTAATTTGGAGGAAGGATTGCCCGACGTGCAGCTCTTCACGGTGCGTGTAGCGGATAACCACTTTGCAGATATTATCCACTTTTTGACCACAGGGACGGCTTTAGAAGTCTACACCAATCAGCAGAAGAAAGAGTTGGTAGTATGCACGATTGATTTCTCGGTAATTGCAGGACATTTATACAAGATGGGATTTGATGAGATACTCTAACAGTATGTGCCAGATTTTGAAAGAAACAACATCCTTGTGGAGGCTCATGGAGGGGCTTCAGGAGGGCATTATATAGGAAAGGAAAAAGTGTAGAATATTCTACATGTTGGGTTGTGGTGGCCTACATTACACAAGGATACCAAAGCATATTGTAGGGTGTGTGATGCATGTCAAAGAACGGACATACCATCACGAAGGGATGAGCTGCCTCTGAATCCTCAGGTGTCATTACAGCCATTTGAGAAATGGGCTATTGACTTTGTAGGACCAATTCAGCCCCCAAGCAAGAAAATAGGTGCACATTATATCATCACCACGACAGAGTATCTGACTAGATGGTTAGAGGCACGACCTGTGAAGGATACATGAGCGACAACAACTAAATTCTTATTTGAATTCTTGTTGACCAGGTTTGGCTACCCAAAAGTGTTGATGAGTGATCATGGTACACACTTTCTTAACAAAACGATCAATGCGCTAACAAAAGAGTTTTAGGTTTATCATCATAAGAGTTTTCCATATCACCCCCAGGCTAATCGAACAGTTGAGGCCTTTAATAAGATTTTGAAGAATGCGCTGACGAAGATTCGCAATGCACAGTGGAATGATTGGGACGTGTGCATACTAGTCGTATTGTGGGCATTCAAGACTACTTGCAAAAAACTAAGAGCTCAGACACCTTTCCGGTTGGTCTATGCCGTAGAAGTGGTGATGCCTATGGAATATATCATGCCTAGTCTACGCATAGCAAATTTCATAGGGATGGCAGACCACGGAGCCTTGGAAGAACAACTCGCGTAGTTAATGGAGCTTGAAGAGGACAGATTCTTGGCTGGATTTCATCAGCAAGTATGAAAGGAATGTGAAAAATCATGGCACGATCGACACATCAAGCTATGCACATTCAAGGTAAATGATTTGGTATTATTATATGATAGTAAGTTCGATAAGTTTCTCGGAAAGTTTCAGCTGCACTGGTTGGGGCCATATGTCATCAAAGAAATCACAGATGGAGGCACGATTCATCTTGAAAAGTTGAATGGAAGGAGATTGAAGCAATATCAAGGAGATCCATTTTAATGACTACATGATGGCAGGACATTCTTAGTGCTCCAAGCAGCTGCAGGGAGCAGGGGACTATAAACTACACTACCTAGTTTGTAGAACTACACGACAGGGTTGGCTGTCTGAAAAAGGTTGATGTCACAGTATTAGAAGCACGAAGGGAGTTGTGCTATTGAGGGAGATACCGCACAACATAGCTAGAAAATGACCATTAGGGTCATTGTTCACGATTTGACAGCCATGAGATGGTTAAGAGGAGCGAGGGGGCAGCATTTAAGGCTGAAATATTTGGAGACCTACCTCTAATTCAAAGTTAATGGATGGATTTTTGGGGGAGAAGTCGGATTTGAATTCAAATTCTCCTATAAATTACACACGCAAATCCAACAGAGAACACTTTGCACCCTTAGAGCTTTTGAGTTGTGATGTCCGTCGCTTATGAATCAAAAGTTTTTCGAGGATTTGGTCACAATCTTTGTGTTTGATACTTTACCCAAGGAAACCCCATAGTTCATTTGTAGCACTATGTTAAGAATAGGTGAGACTACAAGCATCAGAGGAACTATTGCCTCCGAAGGAGCGGCCCCAGAAGTGGTGAGCATGGAGGCTCCAACTCCTATTCCTACGACACCAAGGTCACCTAGGCAGAAGCCTACGCCAGTACGCGAGACCCAAAAGCGGAAGAAATCCAAGCAGAAGAGGCCAGTGCTAGTGTGCGAGTCACCTAGAAAGTGCTCTGCTAGCCAAGCACAAAAGAAGGAACATACTGAGAAGGTTTTTGATTTGGAGGCCGAAGAGGGTGCAAAAGATATAGATGCTAAGGGCGTGGAGCCCATTTCCAAGTTTCTATAGTATATCCTTCCGCGTAAAGGAAAGGTGAAGGTCACCAAGGACCCAGACACGAAGAAATTCGTCATTCATACGCCCTTATTTCCAAAAAATATCACCTTTTAAGGTCCACACTTGGTGCGGGTTTCCCTTTTAAAGGTGGAGGATTGAGATTTGGCTAACCATGAGAGGCTCCCCCACATCGCAATGGAGAATTACATGAAACAGGTGTATTACAAAAAATCTGGTGTCACTGTGTTGGAGCCAGTTGAGTGGATCCATGGAGTAAATAAATCAGGGTTGTTGAACCTACTGTGGGTGCCCCACTACCACCGCTCCAATATCAATACCACATGTATAAGGCAACTGCTGACTCTGGTGCATGATGGGTGTTTATGGCTTGGCGCGCCTATCCCCATCACATACATGCTTGTCCACAAAATCACACTCCTACCGCATGAAGGCTTGAATCTGGCCAAGGAGTTTGGCGGAAAGACAAGTGAGCACGACTTGGCAGAAAAGATGAAGAAGAAATTTGAACTTATCAAGAAGTCATGTGGGTACTCCATAACATCCATCATCGACCCCACGGTGAAAATTTCCATGTATATACTAGCTTGTAAGGTCATGAGGAAGTACCACATGGATGAGGTTCTGGCGCCCATGATCTCGTTACTTTCACAATGCACAAAGGGTGTGTTATTTAACTAGTCGTGATATCTATGTAGTGAGTTCCTTGCGAATTGTCATGAGGCTCAAGATGAGAGCAATACCTTCCACTATGCGTGGTTGTTGCTCTCTATTCTACTGGTTGCTTGGGAGCTCCCAAAGGAAAGTTAGTCCCCCCCACTGGAGGCAGGTTTGTCAGAGGCTGCACAGTTTGCCTCCCTTTGGGAAATGAAGGACCCCGCCTGGGTCATAGAAACAAAAATATTCTGGGTTTTGATGGAGACAATCATTCGCATGGCTATCAACCAGCGGTAATGGTTTTCCCCACCCATGTATGAGCAGTTATCAGAGTACCCAGAGTTCAAGGGAGACTTCCACCATGTGTATATCCATGCGCAGAAGGACACAAAGTAGAAGTGGTTTGATCTACCATATCTTGCCACGGATGATGTGATTCAGGAAGTCATCAAGCGCTAGTCAATAGATTGGCACTCTCCGTCTTACTTGGCCGTGGGTACCAGCAAAGGCATGGGGAGTTTGGTAGAGAAAAAGAGGAAGGATGTAGCGCAACAGGTAGTACCTAAGTTGGCCATGCAGTGAAGGAAGGAGGCCGAGGAGAAGGCTTGACTAGAAAAGGAGTGTGCTACAAAGCAGCAAGCTAAATAAGAGCAACGTGACTCCGAGCGAAGCAGTAAATCCCCTTCGCCCCAGATTGAGGAGGAAGAACAGTCGCACAGAGCGGTGGCAATGATGAAGGATAGAGCACTCCATTCTGGGTAAAGAGGTACAAAGAACAATAGAAGGAGGGGCCCCAGAAGAAGTCAAAGACGACTAAGCCACTGCTGGATCCCATTACACTGACGGAAGGCAATCTCGACAAGATTAGAGACAAGGTGCGCGAAACTACCATCAAACTAATACAATAGTTTGAGCAACAACACTTGCAGTCCTTAGGCAATATTCAGAAGGATTTACACGAACTATAGATCTAGACTAGCCAAATTCATGTGGGCGCAGGACAAGGCAGTACTGTGCAGACGAGCCTGGCACTAGGGACCAGTCAGGCTGTAGAGTGGGTCAAGACAATCGATCTCAGGACAATCGAGCTACCAAAAGGATCCTTGAGCACGAAATCGGTCGATGAGAAGGTCATCATGAGTACTCTGAAGAACATCGGCCTCAACATTGTAGCGCTCCCCAGCAAATATCTTCACGCATTGCAGGCAGGTGTGACAATGGAGTTGAGAGCATGGGAGTAGCGTGCTCTCAATTTAATCAGTGAGTAAAAGGTAAACAATGAACAAATGTTCATTGAGAATATGGAGGCTCTGAGAGAAAGAGATACAATCAAGGAGAAAAATGCCCTGTTGGCGGAAATAGTTGCAGAGGCTTGCCTAACAGTGCCAGAGTTTCACATCCCTGAGGAAGTGCAACTAGAGGCCAAGATCCAGAAACTCACTGCGGGCATCTGCGATGCTAAGGCAGAGGTGGCCAGAGTTCAGTTTGAACTCAACATGAAAATCACAGAGCTGGAACTCAAGTCACAACCTTCCACTCTGCTCGAAGTCTGGGAACAGTGCGAAGCTACCATGAAGGAAGGGATAACTATTGTGGATGTCGTGGTTTCTGATTGTACAACTTTGTTTGAACATGCCATGGAAGTGGTGATGAGCCTCCAGGAAGATCCCACACTGCAGATATTGAATACTGTGATCCGCGAGCTCCAACAACATAACAATGAAGTAGGGGCGATGACACGCACCATTGCTACAGCACAGCGCCTTGCCAAGTTGCAGGGGCCACAACAAATCCTTGCACAAGTGAAAGAAGTGCAGAGAAAGGAAGCAGTCCTTAAGGCTAGGTTGGGTCCTTGGTTGGATGAAGGCTATCTAGTCTCGGCCAAAATTGAGGAAAATTTGGTGTACTTGCAGCTTACACATCAAAAGATCAAGTGAGTCGGTGAAGGACCAGCCATAAAGCATTTTGTGGAGCAAGTAAAGCAGGAAGCTGCATAGAGCGCGCTCAAGTAGCAGTTTTATAGATAGAGCTGAAGGATCTTCACAGCAAGATCACCACGCTAGTTGAGTGACTCAAGGGTGAGTCATGACCTTTGAGTTGGGGGCCCGTTGTGATGGGTCCCTTAGATTAGTTTTGGGGAAAAAGTCCAAGCTTTGATGTAAAAAGATGTAAGGTCTCCGCAAATTGTGGTCATGGAGTGTGTAGCTAGTTAATAGTCAAAAAGGGTTTTTACCCTCCTTTATGTAAACTTGAGTTGGTTTTTGAAGATCGACCCATGGTCCACGGACCATGGGATTGTATAAATAAGAGTGTCTTAGAAATTCTAAGGCATAATCTATGAGGATGAAGGTAATGGGTCGATAGAAGGAAGATTGAGATAGGAGCCTTAGAGGAGGAAAACTATTTGCAGCTGAGTGCACAGAGGCCTAGAGTTATGTCTACATCTGAGTGCGCATACCCCTATAGCTGAGTGTGTGTACCCCTTCAGCGGAGTGCGCTGGGAAGCTTTGAGTCGGTAAGCCTTTACTGAAGATAAATAAAGAACATTGTTGCAGGAATTCCTGTGTTTTATCTGTTTACTTCTATCATGTATGAATGCGATATATGTTGTGATGAATAATGTCTTTATGAAATAATCATGTATTGATGCGCAAATTTACTTGATCCGTCTTATTATCTGAACGCAAATAATGTTGAGTGATCACGAGAAGACCATAAAACTTTTTGTTAAAGCTATTTAACACTTAGGTAAATCTCATAAATAGTGTTCTAAGGAGAATATATGGTGCGCGTAAGTAGATAATTTCCCTATTTAGGTTCCTCAAAATCTAGTTGTAGACCTTCATGGAGGTCTAGAGGCCTATTAAGGGAAGTTACAACGATAAGCCATAAAGGCTCATAGATCTGCACGAAGGTAGATCTAGGACAGGAAAGGGACATCACACTGATCTTTGGGTGTGAAAACTTGGTTCCAGCATCCCCCCATACTGCTTCGGGTGAGACTTGAGCCCCCGCACCACAGCTTGATGCCAAAAGGGCCAATAGTGTAGGGATTTTTTTGGTGCAACTAACTCTGAACCTGGTTCAAGAACCCCTAAACCAACAAGTTGAAAATATAGTTTTTTCTTTTTTCCCTCTAAAATTTGATGATGTAATGTAATATTATTTTATTATTTCCATTATTATTTTATAATTTCATGACGAGGCCCATTTTAGATCTCAAAATTCACCTAATGGGAATTAGTGGAGCTAAAGTTGCAACTTAAGGAAATGATTGATAAAGGGTATATAAGGCCAAGTGTGTAGCCTCTGGGTACACTAGTGTTGTTTGTGAAGAAGGAGGGTGCTCTTAGGTTGTGTATTGGTTATAAGCAGTGGAACATGGGGACTATCAAGAACAAATATATGTTGCCTTAGATTGATGACTTATTTGATCAATAAAGGGAGTAGTAGTGTTCTCTAAAATTAACTTGAGATCATGATATCATCAGTTTTGGATTAAAGAAGAGGACATTTACAAAACAACATTCCAAACAAGGTGTTGGAATTATGAGTTTGTTGTGGATCGATTTGGTTTATCTAATGCTCTATCTACTTTCGTTTGTTGCCTCCTTATCTGGACATGTTTGTGATAGTATTCATTGATGATATATTGATATATTCTAAGAATGAGGAAGAGCACACATAAGACCTAGTAGCAGTGTGAAGATTGTTGAGAGAACATCATTTGTATTCCAATCTTAGTAAATGTAGTTTCTTTCGGACAGATGTTCGCTACTTGGAACATGTTGTTTCTAAAAAAGGTATAGTAGTGGAACCAAAGAATATCAAAGTTATCATGGAGTGGGCAACTCATAGGAATGTGGATGAGGTCATATTAGTTATGGGACTAATAGGTTAGTATAGGGGATTCATCAGGAACTTTTCATAGATTTCCTACCCTATTGCATCATTGCAGAGAAAAGGGAACAAATTTGAATGGACAGAGGAGTGCATAGCTAGTTTTGAGCACTTTAAGAGTCTCCTTACAAACGCTTCAGTTCTAAGGATCGCAAATCTAGATAAAGAGTTTGTGGTGTGTATACATGCTTTCAAGAGAGGACTTAGTAGATTCCAAATGCAGGAAGGGTAGGTGGTATGATACGAGTCGAGGAATTTGCATTAGCACGAGCAGAATTATGTGACACGTGATCTTGAGCTAGAAGCTACCATGCATACCTTGAAGATGTGGAGGCAGTGTCTTCTTGGCATGAGATTTGTTTTGATGAGTGATCACAATGGACTGAGGTACTTGTTTGACCAACTTAATATGAATGCCTGAAAAGATAGATGGTTCTCTATGCTTAGCGAGTTTGAATTTGAGATCAATTACATAAAGGGTAAGGAGAATAGGGTTGAACATGCTCTTATCAGGAGAGGGTAGGTGAATCACATAGAATCTATGAGTTCATATGGGATGGATTTATAGTAACAGATCTTACAGGTAGGACATTGGGATGATAAGCACCAACAACTTAAGCACAATCTATAGTAGCAGAGTACAAGTTTCCAGGATGTGGATTATCATCTCACAACAAATGGTTTGGTGATATTTAGGGACATGATTTATGTTCCAGATAAGAGTGAGCTTAAGAAGCTTATCTTGAGGGAATTTCATGTTAATCCGTATTCATGTCATCCAAGATATCAAAATACTATAATAGTTTGATTGTCAACAAGCACAATTATAGTGCAAGTATCATGGTGGTTTATTGCACCAATTCTGATTCCTGAGTAGAAATGGGAGGTCATTTCCATGGATTTCATTACTGGTTTGTTAAAGAAAGCTAGACAACATGATTCCATCGTTGTTGTTGTTGACAGGTTGACCAAGGTAGCTCACTTCATTCCAATAAAGTCTATTAATTCAGCTAATGATGTAGCTCATGTCTTCATTAGGGAGATAATGATATTGCATGGTGTTCCAAAGAAGATTGTGTTTAACAAAGATGGCAGGTTCACTTCTAGGTTTTCGAAGCAGTTGTTTTTAGGTTGGGGACAAAGTTGGATTTCATTACAACTTATCATCCACAGAAGAATGGATAGACAGAGAGGGTCAAATAGATTCTTGGGGACATGTTGAGAATGTATGTCATGCATCAACAATGGAAGTAGGAAGAGTATCTTCCACTCATTGGGTTTGCCTATAATAATGGGTATCGAGAAGCCTTGATGATCAGTATGTTTGAGTCACTTTACAGGTAGAGTTGTAATACTCCTATCATCTATAGTGATCTAGTGAATAGGGTGTCCATTGGACTAGATATCTTAGCAGAGATGGAACAATAAATGTAGTTTATCAATAAAAATCCAAAGGTAACAGAGGACATGGAGAAGAGTTATGTAGATCAACATAGGGTATTTAAGGAGTTTCAGGTTAGGGAACATGTGTACTTGCGCATCAAGCCCAAGAGGAGCTCTTGAAGATTGGATCATGTTCCAAGTTTGCACCTTGGTATTACAGACCTTTCGAGGTCGTTAAAAGGATTGGACCAGTGGTGTAAAGACTTGCACTGCCACCACCAATGAAATTTCATGATGTTTTCCATGTTTCATTGCTTAAAAGATATGTGAAGGATGTTGATCATGTTATTGACTGGTATGTATTGCAGGTGGAACTAGAAAAAGAATTCTAGCTATAATCTCGGTGAATATTGTAGCAAAAATCACTCATGCTTCAAAAGCGAGCAATTGAGCAAGTTAGAGTGCAGTGCAAGAACTTTGGGCCAGACGAAACTACATGGGAAATGGATGATCAGATGCAGATTGTGTATCCTTCATTATTTGTTCATTGAAACAAAGGAGTTTTGGAATATGTACATATCCGTGTATGAATGTTGTTGTAGATACAACGACGATATGTGTTATAAAGCTCCAATAAGAAGTCTAATTGTCATATTTTTCATGTTGGTCATGGTTTGCAGCAAGTGTTCATTATAAATATTGCATGGAGCTATGTTATACAGCTCCATAGGTAGTATTTTTTGTTTTTAGTAGTTTTTTGTAGGTGTCATAGAACGTCAAGGACGGTGTTCCCCCAAGGGGGAGAGGTTTGTAACAACCCTGGGTTAAAATTTCATGTAATAAAAGTTAATAAATGAAAAATAACACCAAGGTCATGGGACACGTATTCCAGGTTGAATGTTGGGAAAATCATCCTAGCAGGTCTCATTTTCAATTTATTTATGGCTAAGCAAATTCAAAAAATCATTGGTGAAGGAAAATATGCATTATTTGGAATTTTATTTATGAAATAAAGTAAAATAGGAGAAAACGAAGGTGAAAAGTCACAAAATTTCATGAGAGGGGAATTGGTGGATAAATCAAGAAAAATGAAGAAAATAGAGGTACCAATGATAAAAAGGATTTTGAGGATTAGTTCACAATTTTTGTCAGTTTAGTTTTGGAGCTCTCTTCTATTCTAGCATACTCTTGCAAACTTAGAGAATTCTTGGAGCACTCTAACATTGGAGAAAGGAAGGCAAATGAAGGACATGAAAAGAAAAGGGAAATCAAGAAAGGTTGCATCAAGCTGCTTAAACAAGAGGATTTTACAGGTAATAGGTTCCACGCATGACTTCCTAGCTAAGGTGGGAATGCATGGTGCATGCATTTGTTTATTTGGTTCATATTCTATTATTGGAATTGGTTTTGTCGAGTTAAAAAATGGTTTCATCCTTGCCTTTCCATTTCCTAGATAGTTATGGTATGATATGTCTCCTTTTCTCGTTGAGATTTAGATTGTTGGAAGGTTTTGGAACCCATCGAGGTGGTCTCAATAAAATTCCCAAGCATTGGGGGTGGAGGTGCTTTAATATCCGTGAAGCCCTCAAGGTAATGGTGAAGAAACTCTGAGGCATATAGGCTTGTTTGGGTTTCATGATCTCTTGACCAATTTTGGCGAAATTAGGGTATCTTGATGGTGGAATTGGTTTAATGTCCGGGAATCCCTAGTTGCTTTATGTCTTGACATCCCAAATTCCTGCTTGGAATATGGCATGGTGGTGATTGGTTGAAAGAAAGATTTTTTCAGCCCAATCTATGGTCAAGTGGTATGTAGAAGTCCCTGAAATGGTTGGATTCTACATGAGTTCATAAGAAATATTTTCCTATTGTAATATATGAGCACTTGTACTTGTTATTATGGTGATTTGATTTTTATTACATTATGGTTAATAATATGGTTATATGTTGGTTATAAGCATGGAATTGTAATGTGCTCTAGCTATGACCTGTTTAGGATTTGATAAGTATTTGATGGTTAATTAATGCATGGGCTAAGAAGTGTTATTTCAACTATTATGAGAGGAATTAGACCTTCTTGGTGATTCTCAGATATTTTTCTGAATCCTATGATCAAATATGCATTCATGACTGTATCTTAAATGTTTACCAAGTGTTTATCGAAACAATTTCCATGGTTAGGCCTGCCTAGGTCAAGTTGTTTTTCAAGTTTTGTATGTTTAGCATCATCATGATGCCATTTATTATTATAAGAAGTATCAGGATATTCTAGGCAGGGGTTTGGAGTCTGGCATGGAATTGTGGCTTAGATTTTAAGACCGCATGCATTAAACTTATCAATTTAGGTCACAACCACATCGAGCAAGGCTTGTGAGTGTGTTTGGAGGCCTTTAACTGCATGGAAGAAATGAAAAGGGTGTGGTTTGGATCCTAGGTCATTGAAACAAAGTTCCATCTCAGGGAATAACCACCTGGGTTGTTTCTTCAGCTCATGAGTGATAAGTAGTCCCTGTAGGTTGTCAGTTTGTGGTTAGAATGTGTCAATTGTAGTCCCCACTTCCTTAACTGGAGCTAGGAGGATGGGTCATGTCATAGTGGAACTTCGTTCACATTTACCTAGAGGGCTTGTAAAAGTGGTTAAATTTGGGGAGGGGGTGTTAAATTCCATCATTATATAGATTAAAGTTTAAATGAGCTACTAAAGAGAGAAGTAAATGTCAAAATCATCCAAAGGTAATCACATATTCTTATACTCGTTCTTTTACCAATTCTCGATAGGGTTGATATAGTAATTACATCTTTCATGTGAATATCGTATCCTAAAATCAAGCCATGAATCACATCCACAAACCACCATATTCCTCTTCAAAACATGATCTATGTCTGTCCACAATGTCAATATTCATTTAGTTGAACTACCAAGATGTTATAAAATGTGAGCGAACAATTTAGTCGAGTCATCACAAACTCAAGTACATATAATATTTCTTTTGTTTAATATATCAGGTACATATTTCCGAATCATGTAAGGAAATCCATTATATTAAGCATTATAGCTACACCTTGTTTGGATGATAACTATAAACAATTGAATTTTTTAGCTACATGTTGGAGATCCTCATGATATGTTGGATAGAGAAATAGATAGCATCCTTGTATTTAAAAGAAATAATTTATATTCAACATAGGACCATATGATAGCACACTAGAGTACTCTGAGAAACAAAATCAAGAATCCTATTGTGGTTTTTAGGTTATTTTTCTATTCTTTTAGGGATGATTCTAGTGATTGGTTTACAATCCTATAAAATAATAGTATGAACACAATAGATGAATGAGAAAGGTTTTTTCACGATCATTGGGAAGAAACAAAGGATTGAAAGGTATTATTAGATGATAATATTTTATCAATTTATTTGAATGGCCTAAAGAGAAATTAAAATGAGACAATTCTAGTCTTTAATAGTGATGTCCATGAGGGAAGAAGACGATGGAGGAGGGTGCAAGCATGGGTCTTATGGTAATAAGTGTAAGGTCTAGAGAATGTGACACTAAGTTAAGGATATGGAGTGGGGAGGAATTGGTCCTATAGTCAGGTGGAATATCTAGTAAATGTGTAATCAACTTTAGTATATCCTAACATTGCCTTCATTTATCACTTTCACTAATATTTTTTTATTTCTTAATTAGAATTATATTAACGAATAAAAAAATTTGATCCTATAATATTAATAAGCATCAATGCACATAGTTATGCACATTAATTTCTTCGAAAAACAAGATTTTTCATTAACATGATGTACTGCTTTCCATTATGAAGGCTATAAGAGCCAAGATTTTGCGTTCATTATTATACTCCTCCTAGAAGGAGTTTCATCTATCCAATAACTAGTTATGAATTATCTATCAAAACCATACATGGCCCATGAGAAAACTAAGTGGGATAATTGGATATAGAAATTTGGATGATAGAAAGTTTAGTGTATCTCTTGTCACTACTTTATATTTATAGGTAAGGCACAGGATTAAAATAACTAGACTTTTGTAACTAAAATCCAAGATTGAACTGAGATAAATTATTTTGTTTTGGTAGAAGATGTACAACTATTCAAAACCCTTGGGTTCTCTTGTAGAGGCTTCAACCACCCTCCAAAATTTTTCCTTAGCTTTGTTTTGGAGCCTCCCTACTAACCCTCCTCAACAGTGTGTCCTGTCTTGTCAAGTACACAAGCTTCAGTGATTTTCTAGCAAATTTCCAGCCTGTGCATCAGAGCTTGTTGCATGCCCCTCATAGGTTGTTTCTCCGGACTTGGGCCAGCTGCACCCTGAACAGCTCCCCCAAGAAGTTGCGTAATTCTCGATGGGAACCATCCTTCCCTCTAGAAAGTGTGCAATTATGTCTGGTAGGCTGTTGGGCTCTAGAACTGTGCAAATCTTCTTGTCAAGCTTCACTGAGAAAATTACGCAATTCCTCCCAGCAGGGATGCTTAACCCATAAATTGTGCAATTTTGGGTACCAATCAGCTGCTCAACCCAGAAATTATGCAATCCTTCTGGGAAGTCAGCCCACCTACCTCCCAGAAATGTGCAATTTTTCCCCTCAGTTAAGCAAGTTGTTGCATGTGCCATTGGGTTGACCGGTTCCACCTAGGACCGGGAAAACTTGACTTGCATGCATGGCCAACTTTTTCTCGGAATAGAAAAAGCAACATGCAAAAAAAATCCATATATTTTAGGGAGATATTTTTAGTAGCTCGAGGTTACATGTAAATATCATTTTAGAATCTTTCCTCCAATTGTCGCTTTTTCCCATATTTGTGGCATGCGCATTTGAGCCTCAAATTTATTTATTCGATGCTTCAGAGCTCACTTATTCACATCAATCTTGGAGCTTTGACATCCCACAACACATCCAGGAGTCTTTGGTACATCCAACTCAGCTATTCATGGATAAGCTGGCTTAACTTATCTTTTCCAGCATTTCTATCACTTTTTGTGTTTTGGCTTGTGTGATTTTTTTTTTCTTGATTTATGTGAACACTTGCTATTGTTTACATGCATACTAGATTGTACTAGTATCATTTCCGTTTTCATTAGCCTATCACTATTGTCGCGTGCATGAAACTATTTTGCACGAACAGTCATCGACTCGACGACTTGGTTCACCCACATGCATGTTGTTCCATTTTCTGAATCTTTCATTAATTGTTTGCATGCACGATCATTAACTCCTGCTTACACTCAGTATCACCATGCATTCACATTCAAATTTTCTTTCAGTTTCTTGTTGGCGGGTCTGGGAAACCTTCACCCAAACTTTGCCTCACCAAGACAACAATGCGCAATCCTAAGAGGGAAGGCTCTGTCTTCCTCTCAATAAATGTGCATTTTTGCCCAGTGACTGTCCTCTAGTCTTGCATTGCACAATTCTGAGGGACAACCACTGCTGGCCCAGAAAATTGTGCAATGTGGTCACTGGGCCTCCAACAATTTCCATTTGAAATTGCATGTTGCGTAGTTCCAGCAGCTAGTAGGCCGGCCTGGATTATACATTTCACAATTCCAGCAGCCAGCCAACCTCCAAGACAGCCCATACTGTCTTTTGTGAAGTTCTGGAAGCCAGTCTTGTAGCCTCCAAGGAAAATTTGTGCAATCCTTGCCAATCAATCCCTAGGTATGTTGCATGTCATTCCTCAAGTTTGCTTTGGTTTTAGCTGACATATTTCTTTACATGCATGTCTCTATGTCTCCAAATCTAGCAAGTGTTCTTCCGCCTCTTAGCAATTCAGGATCAATGGTCTCCAAGAGATCAGAATCAAAGGACACTTTTGGAAGTGCAACTGGAGCAACAATTGAGAGAGTGTCTACAAGTCTACCAATCTATGAAGACACCAAGCTGATTGTAGACAAGGAAATCAAGTTGAAATGGCAATATGTCAATGATATATTTGCAGACACATTTGGGGAAGACCTCAAATATGGTCAAGTCAATGTGAACATCCACACTCTCGACTTCTACTGGATTGCATGCAGGTATCCCATATTGTTAGGTCCCTATACTACTAGTGTAACCCCTTATTATTATTAATACAACCCCCTTATTATATTGTTGTGCCCATGTAGTCCCCATATTGTTATTATTGTGCCCTTACATTATTATTGTTATGTCTGCTTTGATTATATTATGACCCCTTAGACTCCTATATATATAAAGGAGGTCTTGTCATTTGTATCATCTCAAAATTGTTCATTTGTGTAATGTAAAGGAGGTTTCCCCCTCGAAGAGGCTTATTTCTAAGGCATTGATCTATCTTTTCTATCTTGTTGTGAGTTGGTTTCATAACATTTGGTATCAGAGCTTTAGATTCTAGGGTTTCGCTACTCTAAAGAGGTCATTGTGGTATGTTCGCTATAACGTTTTTCTGTGATTTTTCAGAAGATAAAAAAAAAGAAACCAATTGAGAAGAAATATCGTTGAACCTTTGGTCCGAATTGCAGATCTTGTATTGCCATATTTTCAAATATAGGATCTAAGGAAGTTAGGGTTTTGGAAAGCTCCAAAATTTCATCTAAAACAGGTCATCGTCTAAGTTTCCTTATAACTTGCTCGCTACAAAGTTTCAGAAGTTAAAAAAATGCCATTTGAGAAGAAAGTGGTCTGAACCTTGGGTCCAAATGTCAGATCTTGTATCACTATATTTTTAGATATATGATCTGAGTAAGTTATGGTTCTTGCAAACTCCCAAATTACATCTTAAATAGGTGAACTTGGGAAAATCATCATAAATTTCTCGCTGAGCATTAGATTGAAATTTCGTAAAAAGTTACAGAAAGAGGACGAACTGTAGTTTTCTTTGTATATCTTTCAGATCCGAAGGTCAAAAAAGTGATATGGTGCACTTCATACAAGTTCGCTCATCTGAAAAGGTATATAATCATATCATCTTGGGAGATTATGCATAATGCTTTGGAGAATCCAATTTCAATCAGATGGGTGGAATTGGAAAGAGGACAAAGAGGGCTACGTTAGGTCGCGATTTCAGAACTGGAAGATCTGAAATTACAGAGTTACATTCATTTCAATATTGAGCTCCTAAAATCAAGAAAAGGAAATATGAGGAAGTTTGATGGCAAGGATCTGGTAAATTGGATACTACAGATAGAGAAATATTTTGATCTACATCGTGTACCACTATTACACAAGGTACTATTGCATCTAATTATTTAGAACCGGATCAATTATTATGGTATAAAAGGATTTGTTCTCATAAACCACTTGTTACGTGGTCAATTTTCATGGAGGAAATGATAGCACATAACGAGGATACAAAGAGAAACACCATCTTTAGCCAATTGATAAATCTCAAACAAAAGTGTTCAATGGTAGAGCACATTGAGGACATTCAAAAATTGAATATAAGGGAAAGTGATATTCCAGAGAAGCAGAGGATTGATGTATCAATAGGGACTTTAAAGGATAACATTCAACATGAGGTTCATCTTTGGGAACCTGATTCATTGGAGAAAGCATTTAGGTTGGTAACAAAATTGGAAAGAAAAATTATGGCAACAATGTTTTCTACCCCTCACAACTATAAAGATGGAAGTGTTGTTTCTCCTAGAATTCCACAACCGACAATGTTGACACCACAACAATTGGAAGAAAAAATAGCAAAAGGACTTGGTTAGAATTGTGATAACAAATACATTAAAGGTCATAAGTGTGCTGAGAAGAAATTATTTTACATTGATTGTGAAGAGGAGGAAAAAAAGGATCAAGAAACTTCAAAAGAAGAGGATATACACCAGGAACCAACCCCAATGAAAGAAGAAATGAATCCTACCACATATTGTAATGCATTGGCAAGAATTACCACTCCTCAAACTCTCAAGGTAGAAGGACATATCAAGAAGAAAAAGGTTCAAGAAGTGAAAGATCACATTGAGAAAGAAGAAATGAATCTGACCATATCTTGTAATGCATTGGCTAGAATTACCACTCCTCAAACTATCAAGATAAAAGGAGATATCAAGAAGAAAAATGTTCAAGAAGTGAAAGATCACATCGAGCATTAAGAAATGAATCCGACCATATATTGTAATGCATTGGAAGAAATTACCACTCCCCAAACTCTCAATATAGAAGGACATATCAAGAAGAGAAAGATTCAAGCAGTGAAAGATCACATCGAGCATCAACAACAAGTTGTCCAACTTTTAAAGGATAACGCCACTTTGGTGCAGAATCAAATGAAACAACAAGCAAATCAACATCACAGTGAAGGAAGTTTTGATGTAGGTGATTCAATATTTTTACAGCTACATCTCAAGCAAGCTATTCATGAGAAGGAAATGTTGGCAATACTACATGCACTTAAGAAGTGGCTACCTTACCTAATGGGAAGACACTTGAAAGTAAAAATGGATCATGATATTCTTAAATACTTTTTAGAACAAACATTATCTTTAGAAGAATAGAAAAAATGGGTCATAAATATGTTGAGTTATGACCTTGAAATCATCCACAAAAAATGCAAGAAAAATGTTGTTGCAGATGCACTCTCAAGACAGGATGACGATGTGGAAGCATTGTATTCTTCTATTTCTCTTATCCAACCAGATTGGATAAACAAAGCAAGGGATGAATGGAAGAAGGACGAAGAAGTGTGGCCACTCATTTAAAATCTATAGAAGATCCCAGTCAAACAATATTGCCAGAACTTGATGAGGAAGGAAAAATCATATTGTAACCTGGAGTAGTCATAGAAACAAGAACCTGACAGTTACGAAATCGATAAATTTTATAGTATCGCATCAAGTGGAAGAACTTACCCACTGAATATTCCACATGGGAGGATAATAATTTTATACAGAAGCATCAAGAACTACTCAAGCGTTGAGGACGACACTTTTTGAAGGAGAGGAGCATGTTAGGTCCCTATACTACTAGTGTAACCCCTTATTGTTATTAGTACAACCCCCTTATTATATTGTTGTGCCATGTAGTCCCCATATTGGTATTATTGTGCCCCATAGAAGCCCACTATTGTTATTATTATGCCCTTACATTATTATTGTAATATCGGCTCTGATTATATTATGACCCCTTAGACTCCTATATATAGAAAGGAGGTCTTATCATTTGTATCATCTAAGAATTGTTCATTTTTGTGTAATGTAAAGGATGTTTCCCTCTCAAAGAGGCTTATTTCTAAGGCATTGATCTATCTTTTCTATCTTTTTGTGAGTTGGTTTCATAACACATGCTCCAATGCACTAACATGATACGTTGGATTGTCTTGCACACTCATCTTGAGACGATGACATTGACAAGTGTCAACGGGACGAAGATTGCTACCTTCAGGGCACAAGATTATGATGAGATGTAGTAGATGTCGAGGCCTGTGATCACCATGGAGACACCCTTTAGCTTACCCAACAACAATTCTAACTCTAGGGATATCTTGAATAACTGGGTGAAGGAGTCGGCTAAATTCAAGATGACACTATTAGGTCCCTATAATACTAGTGATGCCCCCATTAATATTGTAGTTGTATACCTTATTAATATTGTTGTGCCGCTATTGTGCCCATATTGTTATTACTGTGCCCCATAGAATCCCTCTATTGTTATTTTTGTGCCTTTATATTATTATTGTTAGGTCGACTTGGTTATATTGTGACCCCTTAGACTCCTATATATAGAAAGGATGTTTTGTCATTTGAATCATCCAAGAATTGTTCATTTATGTAATGTAAAGGAGGTTTCCCCCTCGAAGAGGCTAAATTCTAAGGTGTTGATCTATCTTTACTATCTTTTTGTGAGCTGGTTTCATAACATTTGGTATCAGAGCTTTGGATTCTAGGGTTTCGCTGCTCCAAATAGGTCATCATGGAATTTTCACTATAACATTTTTTCTACAACGTTTCAGAAGAAAAAAAAAAAAAAAAAACCATTTGAGACGAAATTTCACTAAACCTTGTGTCTGAATTTCAGAGCTTTTCGTGTTATATTTGTGGAGATATGATCTGAGGAAGTTGGTCTTTTTGAAGACTCTTAAATTACATTCCAAACAGGTTACCTGGGGAAAATCGTCATAACTTTCTTTCTGAGCATCAAATTGAAATTTTGTAAGAAGGTACAGAAAGAGGACGGACCATAGTTTCTTGTATATATCTTTCAGAGCCAAAGGTCGAAATAGTGACACGTGGAACTTCATACAAGTTTGCTCTTTTGGAAAGGTCTATAATTAGGTCATCTTGGGAGATTGTGCATAACTCTTCCTTGGAGAATCCAATTTGGATCAGACTGGTGGCATTGGAAAGAAGACGCAGAGAGCTACTACAGGTCACAATTTCAAAACTGGATGATTCAAATTATAGAGATACATCAGATTCAATATCAAGCTCCTACAAAGTGAAAAAAGGTGTGTAGTTTTTTTTTTAATTTTTGCATAAGCTTGGTTTGAAAAATTAGTTTGAAGGAATTCAAAGGATTAAAGCATTATTATTAATAATTGATGCCCCGAGGAAAGAAAATGCAAACACCTAGTAAGCAACCTAAAAGCTCTAACATGACTCATGAAGAAGAGGAAGAAATGCAACATGATATATCAAAATTACGAGACCAAGTGCAACAAGTGTCACTTGCACAAAAAGTAACAGAATCTAAGATGGATGGTTTAAAGAAAGATGTAGAAGCTAAGATGGATGGTTTAAAGAAAGGTGTAGAAGCTAAGATGGATTGTTTAAAGAAAGGCATAGAAGCTAAGATGAATGGCATGGACGCTAAGATGAATGGCATGGACGCTAAAATGGATGGCATGGATGATAAGATGGAAGAATTAAAGATAAATTTGAATAAGTTGCTACAAGAAATGGTCACTAATGGTGAAAGGGTAGTAAAGGAAACTCATGATGAGAACAAAAGAAATGTTAATCATGATTCCATAGACTCTAATGTTGTATCGAAGATCCACCATATTCCAAAAATTGATATGAGGAAGTTTGACGGCAAGGATCCCGCAACATGGATATTATAGATGGAGTAATTTTTCAATCTCATTAATGTGAAAAACACACAAACGATACGTATTGCAACTTTATATTTGGAACCAAATCAGTTTGTATGGTATCAATGGCTTTGCTCTCGTAAACAAATTATCACTTGGGCAATTTCTACGGAAGAATTGACATCACATTATGAGGATACAAAAAGCAACACTTCTTTAAGCCAATTGATAAGTCTCAAACAAAAGGGTTCAATAATGGAGCACATTGATGAGTTCCAAAAATTGAACATAAGGGTAAAAAATATTCCAAAGGAGCATAGGATTGATGTGTTCATAGGGACTTTAAAGGATAAATCCAACATGATGTTTGCCTTTGGGAACCTAATTCATTAGAGAAGGCATTCAGGTTAGCAAGAAAAATGGAAAGCAAAATTATGGCAACCAGGAAGCATACCACTCACAACTATAAAGATGGAAGTGTTGTTGCCACTAGCCTTCCACAACCTATAAGTTTGACACCACAACAATTGGAAGAAAAAAGAGCAAAAGTGCTTTGTTACAGTTGTGATAGCAAATACACTAAAGGTCATAAGTGTGCTGACAAGAAAATATTCTACATAGATTGTGAAGAGGAAGAAGAAAAGGAGCAAGAAAGGTCAAAAGAAGAGGATATACTCTAGGAACAAAGCCTAGATAAAGAAGAAATGAATCCGACCATATCTTGTAATGCATTGGCAGGAATTACCACTCCTCAAACCATCAAGAAGAAAAAGGTAATAGTGTTTATTGATTCAGGAAGTGCCCACAATTTTATTCATTGTAAGATAGCAAAAGAATTGAATTGCTTCCTATATCCAGCACCAAAGTGTCAAGTGATTGTTGCAAATGGAGGAACGATAAATTTCTCTGGAAAGTGCCATAATAGCAAGCTATCCATGGGAGAATATGTATTGAAAATCCGAATGCTTTCCATTCCAATGGGAGGTGTTGATGTTGTACTAGGAGTCCAATGACTACAATCCTTGGGTATAATAGCTTTTAACATTCAAGAACATTTCATGAAATTTTATGTGGAAGGAAAGGAAGTTGAATTAAGGGGTATTGCAAGGAAACCGGGAAAGATAATAAGCTCTAACAGTATGACAAAGCCTCTAAAAAAGGAACAACGAGGTGTAATTGCACAATTATGTTCGCCAGATGTTTCCACATCGAAATCATATATTTCTCCAGATCTCCAAAAAGTCTTGGACAATCATTCCAAGGTATTTGAGACTCCCAAAGGTCTCCCACCAATTCATGATCATGATCATACTATTCATTTGATTCCAGGAAGTGTTCCTCCAAACATCAGGCCATACAGATATCCCTATGCCCAAAAGAGTGAAATTGAATGTATGGTGGCAGAAATGCTTGAGGCTGGTATAATTCAACCTAGCCAAATTTCTTTCTCTACTCCAGTAGTATTAGTGCACAAGAAGGATGGATCATGGCGCATGTGTCCGGATTATAGGGAGCTCAACAAGCTCACTATTAAAGATAAGTTTCCCATTCTTGTCATTGATGAATTATTGGATGAATTGCATGGATCAATTTACTTCACCAAGTTATATCTTCGTTCAGGATATCATCAAATCAAAATGAAGACTCAAGACACTCTGAAAATAGCATTTAGAACTCATGAGGGTCACTATGAGTTTTTGGTCATGCCTTTTGGCCTTACTAATGAACCTTCTACATTTCAAGGTTTGATGAATTCCATTTTCAAACCCACCCCTAGAAAATTTGTGTTAGTATTTTTTGATGATATACTAATCTACAGCAAGTCTTGGAAGGATCATGTTGAACACGTTGACAAGGTGCTACAACTATTGGAGGAGAAACAATTATATGCAAATAGATCCAAATGTTTCATTGGAGTACAAGAGGTGGAATATCTGGGTCATATTGTATCTCATGAAGGTGGAAATCCCCACATCCATAAAGCATTTGCGAGGATTTTTTAGGTTGATAGGGTATTATCGCAAGTTTGTTAAGAATTATGGGAAAATAGCAGTGCCTCTTACAACATTGTTGAATAAAGATGCATTTTCATGGAATCCAAAAGCAACAAAGGCCTTCGAATATCTTAAAGAGGCAATGTGCCAAGCACCGATCTTAGCTACACCATACTTCACAAAAACCTTTATTGTGGAATGTGATGCTTCCGAAAATGGAATTGGTATTTTTTTAATGCAATATGAAAGACCCATTGCTTTCGAAAGTCGTCCAATGAAGGGAAAGTATTTACACAAAGCTATTTATGAGAAGGAAATGTTGGCAATACTACATGCACTTAAGAAATGGTGGCCCTACCTAATGGGAAGACACTTCAAGGTAAAAACGGATCATGATAGCCTTAAATACTTTTTAGAACAAAGATTATCCTCTGAAGAACAAAAAAATGGGTCACAAAGATGTTGGGTTATGGCTTTGAAATCATATACGAAAAAGGGAAGCAAAATGTTGTGGCAGATACACTCTCAAGAAAGGATGAGGATGTGGAAGCATTGTTGTGCACCATTTCTATTATCCAACCAGATTGGATAAATGAAGCAAGGGAGGAATGGAAGAATGGCGAAGAAGTGTGGGAACTTATTCGAAAGTTACAACAAGATTCCAGTACATCTGATACATTTAGCTGGAAAAATAATTCGTTATGGTACAAAGATCGCTTATACCTCTGTAAGAATTCCCAACTCAAACAAAAGATTCTTCTGGAATTGCACGCTTCTCCCTTAGGAGGGCATCAAGATTTTTAAAAACTTACCACAGGGTTAAGAAGAAATTTTTTTGTGATGGCCTTAAATCAGATATTCAAAAGTTTGTGGCGGAATGTTTGGTATGCCAAAAAAATAAAACTGAAACAATTAAGACACCAGGTCTATTACAACCTTTATCCATTCCAAGCCAACATTGGGAGGAGGTTTCAATGGATTTTATCACAGGTTTACCCAAGTCTGAGGGAAAGAGTGTCGTCATGGTGGTAGTTGACAGACTTACCAAGTATGCACACTTTTGTGCATTATCACATCCATTTAAAGCCAATATAGTTTCTACAGAATTTATGGAAATAATTCAAAAGCTACATGGAAACCCAAAGATTATTGTAAGTGACAGAGATCCCATTTTTACAGGAAATTTTTTGGACAGAATTATTTTCTTGTCTTGGTATTCAATTAGCTCATAGCTCATCTTATCATCCTCAATCTGATGGGAAAACGGAGATAGTAAACAAATTCTTGGAAGGATATCTTCATTGCTTTGTATCTGATAAACAGACACAATGGGTCAAATGGTTGCCTCTTCCTAAATGGTGGTATAACACTTCCTTCCATACTGCAATAAAAATGACCCCATTTATGACACTTTATGGATATCAGCCACCATCCATCACATCATATTTAAGAGAAAATTCTAAGGTTCAAGTAGTGGAACATCACATCAAGCATCAACAACAAGTTCTCCAACTCTTAAAGGATAACCTCGTGTTGGCGCAGAATAGAATGAAACAACAAGTAGATCAACATCGCAGTGAAAGAAGTTTTGATGTAGGTGATTGGGTATTCCTACGACTACAAACACATAAAAAAATGTACCTCAAGCAAGCTAAGAAGGATAAAAAATTGTCACCAAAGTATTATGGTCCGTACAAGGTGTTGCAAAAGATTGGTACTATGGCATACAAATTGGAGCTTCCTGTAGCTTCTCGAGTGCACCCAGTTTTCCATGTTTCATGTTTAAAGAAGGTTATAGGCAACAAGCTCCCAGTTCAAACAATATTTCCAAAACTTGACGAGGAAGGAAAAATTATATTGGAACCAAAAGCAGTCACAGAAACAAGAACTCGACAACTACAAAATAGATCCATTTCAAAGTATCTCATCAAGTGGAAGAACTTATCCACTAAATATTCCACATGGGAGGATGAGAATTTTATACAAAAGCATCCAGAACTACTCAAGCATTGAGGACAACACTTTTTTGAAGGAGAGGGGCATGTTAGGTCCCTATAATACTAGTGATGCCCCCATTAATATTGTAATTGTATCCCTTATTAATATTGTTGTGCCCCTATTGGCCCCATATTATTATTATTGTGCCCCATAGAATTCCTCTATTGTTATTTTTGTGCCTTTATATTATTGTTAGGTCGACTTGGTTATATTGTGACCCCTTAGACTCCTATATATAGAAAGGAGGTTTTTTCATTTGAATCATCCAAGAATTGTTCATTTATGTAATGTAAAGGAGGTTGCCCCCTAGAAGAGGCTCTATTCTAAGGTGTTGATCTATCTTTTCTATCTTTTTGTGAGATGGTTTCATAATAGACACCCAACCAGTTCTAAAAGATGAAGATAATATGGAAGGGATATCAATACTTGGTCATCTTTTCTTGTTGTCTGTATGGCCAAGAAAGCACAAAAACCTTCCCACAAAGTTGGGTGATCACGTTGGACCAATTGGCCAGAGAAGGAAAAGCATGCAACTGGGCCGACATGTTGCCTCATCATCTGAAGGAACATGTAACAAGGACTCGATAGCTGCCCAAAGGTATGCAAGAAGGAATCTACATGTCCACCTACATCTTGGATACAATCTGTGCCCATCAGGAGTTTCGGGGCTTGAAATGGGAATGGACACCGGCGGAGACCTCTGTGAACACTTATTGTAAGGTGTTGTCTAAATGCAATGTCAGAGGAGCTATCACACAGTTGTCCGATCATTTTGTCACCCCGGTTTACAAGATGATATTCGAACAAGATCCACCCTGCATGTCAAAGGAAGAATGGAGGCATTGATTGACATAGTTGATTGGTATGCCTCACTGTCCAGTACCATCATATGGATGTACAAAGTGGAGAAGCCTCCACATTTTCTATCAAAGTTTACCTTGGACAAACGCATAATACAAGAAGTGGCATATCACATCTCAACAATATTATCAGCTAGGCTGCACCAGATGAGGAAGGCACCTTGGCCCGCTCTTCCATTGTGCATCAGGTTATGAGATATACGTACTTTCAAGCATGTGGATATCAAAGCAGAGGAGATGAAGAAATATCCATTTGACGCACGAAGTTACAATCCATATGAGCCGCATTGTCTTGTGAAAGATCACTGCGCGAGAGTATAGCTCGACTAAATCCACAAGGCATGTCATTGAGTAGAGGAAGACCCGTGGAGATATTGTTACAACTCTTCCAGACTCAATGAATCGTTTGGCCTCGTAGTGGAATGGATAGCCAAGCAACATCCCAGAGATCACCAGAAGCAACAACATGAGAGGTAAACATACCAGTGCACAACAAGGGTAAGAGGAATACTGTCGATTGCATGGAGGAAGAGCAAAGCTACAATTTTGGAGCAGACCCACTTGTGTAGAAAGTAGATTTGGCAACAGAGGCGAAGAGGCAAAAATGCAACAAGAGAAACACGCAAAGGTAGAGAGAGAAACAGAGAAAGGAGGAAACAAAAGGAGTTGCATGAGTTGAAGGAGAAACTCTAAAGGGAACAGGAGTTGCGTAGATAGGAGAAGGGAGCGCAGCAAGAACAAGTATAGTAGGGGGTGCAAGTTGTGCAGATAGATCAAACTGTGCCCGTAAAGATAATAGACTCATCAGAACAGCTAGCATCAAGTAGACAGGGTGAACCATCACAAGAGCAGGACTTCGTACAAGAGATGGGACAAGCACCTGAATGGATGGACAAGCATATGAAGCAACATGAGTAAGAGAAATACATCGACCTCATTCCTCGCCACCAAGAGGTTGACCCACCAGCTTCACCATGTCCAGAAGAGGAGAAAGTCCCAAGCGACCAAGGGGACACTGAAATCCTTGGAGACAATCTGGAGGAAGAGATGCACAACATCTCATTCGATGAGTCTCAACAAAAAGTTGTTAAATCTCGCAGAGTGTCGAGTCCGGATGATCATACATATCCTACATAGTTTGAGGAACAAGTGATCACGTCTGATGTGTGCAAACATCCAACAGCATTGGTCGATGCTACTAGAGGATATGACGAAGCCACTAGCTCGAGTGTTCGCTTCATGATAGCTGAGAATGAGCGAATGGATAAGGAGCTACACACAACCAAGGAAGGAGGATAATTGGTTATAGCATCTTCCTGAGCAGAATTGAAGAAGGCAATACTGGATGAAGTATTGTCCCTTGACACAGTCAGGCAAGCATTGTATTCCAAGTTTGGTACCGTGCATAAGGTAGTCATCCATCTCAATGGCTGGCAGCAGCAATCTGCTAGAAGAGCACATATCATATCGAACGTGCATGATGTTGTTGATTACATGCAAACATTGATGATGAGATAGAAGCATTACAGATCCATTTGGGCACATCACTCCCATCATCCAGATCAATATTTTAGTGCTCATCAAACCCTAATTTCATTTGCTACACGCCCTAAACAAGTCACCCTTATGAATGCCTCCTTCCCATACAATTTCATGACTTGAAGACATCCTGAAATGACCTCTAAAGGGACCAGCGTAGGTAGGTCCATGTAAGGGTCCGCTGTAGAGCAGTTGAGTCCATGCCAGGGTTCTCTGCAGAGCCCTTAGGCCCTCTTTCACCTGCGCTAGGTGAGATTGAACAAAATTTACAGATTTTGGGGAATATTCTTATCTCTTGGAGTCATCTAGAAGTTTACCTCACTTATCAACTCCTATGAGCTCAAAAATGGGTGAGGGATGAGTTAATATGCATCGTATCCTCTCATCCCTTCCTCCATGGAACTAATTATAAGTATGCAAGGCCATTCAATACCCCCATTTATGACATAACCTCCTTCATCCTCCTATAAAATGAACACTCATCTAAGTGATCAGGGGCTAGACTATGTTGAACTGTAAGGAGATAATGTTGCTATGAGAATTGACTTTGAGGCAAGTATTTTTATGCTACAAGTTTGTCATGCTTTTGATGTGATGTGGATGGGATCCAAGCTGGAGGAGTGACTTCGAATTAGACTTGATGGTTGTAATTCCTTGTTCTGTTCAATAAAGTATTTGAACCTTTTTCCATATGCTTATCTTGTTATATCATGCTTATATGTGTGAATGTATCTAATTCCATTTACTTGTATTCAATAGATCTTTTGATTTGATCGGTTCTTTGTCTTCTGCTTGTGTTTACAAGTACTTCTCAAGCGTGTTAAGTATGGGAAGGAGCAACAAGATTGATACAAAGGAGACAAGAGGAAAGCGAAACTACAAGTAGGTCTTCTCATCTTCTTTCTGTTGTCTATTGCTTATAGGAAAAGGCTAAACTGCTTTAAACCATTGTTCTAGATATGGCTACTTATGTAGGGAATTAGTATTTATCCATAAATACCAAATTCTCCAAAACAAATTGGCGAATCCACTGGGGAGAGATCATCCTTCCTAGTAGCTTATCCACCTGCTAGAACACTCTTGCAGACCCTACTTATGTTCATTGATTGTATTTCATCTCTTTTGCATTGAATTTTGGTCAAAACTATGTCAAATTGCCTCTTGAACTGGCTTACTGCCACCAGTGCAGGCTTGTGAGGGACACAGTGTGTTGCAAAGCACCCTTGGCTTAGGGATAGTGCTCTGAAGCGCACTGTCTCCCATTCAGAGTTGTGTTGATCCTCTTAGGGTCAGTTTCCCACCTTTGGATTGAGTTTTTGTCAACTTTCTTTTGTTTGATTGCTTGTTGATTGATCAATGAATGTCATGTCTCATAAAACAAGGTTTTATCTCCTTTTCTAGCCCTACTTTGACTTGGTTGATTAATTTTTCTTGAATGTTTTCTTTGTCATTATTGATCCATAGTCAAAGCTAGATTATAGTCGATTAATCTTTGTTCGAAATAAAGTGTTGTAAAAGTCTTATTTTCCTTCGAAATAGAAATGTCGTAAAGTCTTCATTCTTGTTAAAGATTGATTGGTTGTATGTCCATTAGTTTCCTTTTGTTCATATTCACATTAAGGAAATCAAAAATAAATACATGTATTTTACATTGAAAAAGTCTGTGTGTGCTCATAGGAATAGTTTAGGGAAATTGCATTAGATTGTGCTCTTTGCTCTTTGATCAAAAGAAATCTGATTGCTCTATCCCTATTAGCTAAGATTTTCATTGTTTAACTGAATGAAAATAATTCTTATCATAATAGTTTCATTCAAATTCCTAAGCAAGATCAACTTAAAATTAACATCAATTTACCTAATGGAGCATTGTCACCTAACGAAAAACATTTATTGGTTCTAGGCTAGAGACGTGTTTTGACGTCGTAAAACAAAGCAGTTGTCGCTAATTTGTCTGCAATACATCCCTAGTGTGATACCTCATTCCACGTATGTGAGTATATCGTAGCTTGTCCACATACCTTTGGGTATATAGGGTGGTGTTACAATACATAAAGTATATGGGAATGCTCTCATTGTGCGGTTTTTCATTAGACAGTGCTTATACGAATTGGGCGTCCATGTACTTTTGGGTATATATGGGAGGACAAAACTAGGTTTCTATCCATCCTTAGGTAACCGAGTCGGCCACCTTGTACAATGTGATACATCAAACATAGCATTAGGGGAGATTGCCTGCCCATACTTCTTGGTTCGTCGGGAGGTATTCTGCAGTTCACATTTACTTGGTAAACCTTTTTGCCTAGATTATCCCTTTTTGTTTATTTCTTTTTGTAATACAATTAATCAACAATCGTGGAGGAACATCAACCCTTACCCTATCATTCGTAGAGAACAATGAGTAAACCACCTTTGCCGCCCGAAGCTACGCCTATTTAGTCAAAGCGGTCTTGCTTAACTGAGTCAACTACATCAAGAACTCCTACTTCTTCATCTGAATTACCAGAATCATCGATTTCAATAAGTACTGAGACTCCAGCTACTCCAAATATTTCGGGTACATCTGTTATTGAAGAAGAAGTTTTGCAATTACCTGAGAACACTATAATTGATACTAGTGAAACAGTAACCGAAGTTGTTCAACAAGAAATTACTTCTGAACTTGAATCAGTTCAACCATAAGTTAATCCAGACCCTATCATAGTTCAAACAGAAGTTACTTCTGAACTTGAATTTTTTCAGGAACCTCTCGCTGAAACTGTTGTTCTTTTACCGGAACATCTGGACTTTGAATTTGAACATTCAGAAGTTTTTACTTTACCAGAAGACAATGAATTGGTTAACTGTGAGACATCAGTAATTACTAAAACTCCCACTTTATCCACACCCGAAGTCTATTACAGGCCTGACAGTGAAGTTCTTCCACCTGGTTTAATTATTGTTGAGGAAGAATTTGAAGAAGATACTACATCGGGAACCCCATTCCATTTTCGAACCGAGCTCTATCTTTATACTTATACTCCTCATTTTACTTCTCTTTTTGATCTTTCTTCTTTTCAAGTACCCGTTGATTCTTTAGGACATCTATTGGGTCAGTTAACTATGGCTGAACAATCGTTAACATCCCAGATTGTATCATCTAATGCAGCTGCGGCAGAATCTTCTGTCGCAACCTCTTCGATATTTTCTACTACTGTTGAGTCACATCTATATGGTGAACCGTCCATCCCAGTTGGTTACCAACCTTTATCTGGAACCCGCTCAGGGGTTCCTTCTACGCCGTGGTCATCACCCATGTCCTCAATCGGAATTTTACCTGATTTTTCATTTACAAGAACCCAACAGTTTGATCCTGCATATCAATATCAAACTGGGCAATTGAGTCAAAAACAACCTATGTATCCATTACATACTGGATTGCCACCATATGGAGAGAATATGCTTATTCACCTTATTCTCCATATCCTGGAGGACCATCATATGGCAGTATCCCATCGTATTCAGGTCAGTCTGGAATGTGAGTCTGTCAATGGCAACAAACAATGCCAGTTCAACGAACGCTTGTGTATCCAACAAAACCAATACAAATTGTGTCAACTATTCCTACTACACCTATTGTTACCACTATACCACAGTCACAAGTTCAAACGGTTGTATCTAAACCTGTACAAGCTAGTCCTTCCACCTCGCAACCACAAATTTCGGGTCAAGAGGCTCTAGTTTCTCAGGTTGTTATACAACAACCTTAGGTTAGTGTACCTTTATCCGAAGTGACTCAGGCTTACACTGGTGTAATTTATTCACAACTTGGTCAACCCTACATTGTTGGGAAAAAACAACCATTAAATCAACAACAGTTGTACCAACAACAACAATAGTTGATTCAATAACCGTGGCAACCCCAACATCAACAGCCTCAATTCCAGCAATCCCAACCCCAATTTGGACCTGCCCAACAAGCTCAACCTGGATTTGGATAATATCAAGCTTACTAAGAACCTGGCCAACAAGGCTTTGCTAGTTATGGACAACCGCAAATTCAACCTAGTTATCAACAACCACCTTATCAAGGTTACCAGATACAGATGCCCTATGTTGGTATGCAAAGACCTATTGCTCAGGCAATTCCATCATATCCTTGGTATCCTCAACCTAACTTGAATCGACAGTTGTCATTTGTAGAAACTCTTGAATTACCAGATTTAAACTGGCTCACTAATGATCTAATATTATATGTGCCTTGGTAGCCAGTGATTCTGCATAAGTTACCTTCTGGCGTTCCGAAATTCAACGGAAATCCCGGAGAAGACCCGTCAAATCATGTCATGACTTTTCATTTGTGGTGTTCATCAAATTTCTTAAATGATGACTCAGTTAGACTCCATATTTTCCAAAGCAATCTTACTGGTCTGGCTGCGAAGTGGTACATTGAGTTACCATGAGCTTCTTTCGACAACTTTGTGACTTTAGCCACCACATTTTTGACCCACTTCCAGTTACCTATCAGATATGAAACTAGAACGGGACTCCTAACCAAATTTAAACAGACTACTCCTACTCATATATCATATCATATTCATGAGTGGTCGCGTCGTCGTTGAATGGTTAATACTTATGTTCCTGATTAGCTTTTGGCTTAGCGGTTTATAAAATCCTTGTTGCCATCAATTACCGAGGACGTGCCAAAAGGTGGAGTTGTCACAGAAGAGCAAGTAATTGCTTGTGCCCAATATTTGGATTTGATTTACACATAATCTGGTACACTCTACGACAATATTCTAAATGCACCCCGACCAGCTTTCACTATTCCTCCTCCTCCACAATCGAGTAAGGACTCTCATGCCGGCGACGATGTGATTGGTTCTTCAAGCACGCAAATGGCAGGTAGACCATTTGTTCAAACACTTTCCATTTAAAATCAAACTTCCAATCCATTAGAAAAGATTCTTGCTTCTGAAGTCAATGGTGTGTAATCTGACAAAGGCAAGAATCAAAAGCAACCAGGAGGCATGAAGAAGGGGAAAAACAAGAAGAAGCAAGATAATCCCCCTCAATAGAAATAATCTAATTCCTCTACTTTGGCAAGGAAACCTCGTTATCCATGTCTAATATGTAATAACAGACATTTTACAAGAGATTGTCCACACCGCCTTGAAGTCTCTAAGCTTCTAAAGACTTCTAACACATCTACAATGTTGATTGATCTGTTTCCAAACCCGAAGACACATTTGGTTGCGACAAGCCATGCTTCCACATCCCAAATACTTATGATATCCATTGAAAAGTGTAAAAATGAAGTTTTGGTGTCGACACGAAATCCACCATTATCGTTGAATAATCAAGCCATTGATCAAGCTAATCCTTCGACTTCGACTTCATCGAAAAATATTCCACCACCTATTGTGTCAGAATTGACAATAAAACCACCAAAGGGAGTTGTGCATAAATTGACATTTAACCCTCGAGCTCGAGCAACTTAGAATTATAACATAGTATAAGGCCTTGCTCAATCACCTTCTACTATGTCGACACTTGAGGTGCTACAAAACTATCCCTCCCAGAAGCTGGATTTAGTATCAACAATTGGTGGAATAGACCTTATGGATTCGAATCTTGTGGTTTTTAACCATGTGGGATATACACCACAGTTACTAGCACAATTAGCTTTCCTAATTAAAGTAAAGGATCTCAATAAGAATGTTCACCGAACTATTATTGACGAGGGGGCATCTACTTGCATTATGTCAATAAGCTGCTAGAAAACACTTGGTTCACCGCCATTGTCATGATCACCAACAACGTTAAAATCTTTTGATGGATGAACATATACGCCTTGCAAGATTTTGAGTAACCTGCAAATTGAGCTAGGGGGAAACATAGTTACTGTTGAAATTGAGGTAGTTGATGGACCCCTCGACTACAACATTTTACTAGGAATTCCATGGGTATATGGTATGGATATCATGGTTTCCACGTACTTTCATACAATTGCATTCCCTAATAAAGGTGGAATCACAGTTATCGATCAGCTTGCCTTTTCTGCATCTAGTGCTTAGGCTACTCGAAGCATTCCGTTGGTACACGGACCCCCGCTATCACTTCAAAATATTGGTGTAGGTCTCTTTAAATATCCTTCCCTAATGGGTACTTTTACGTTACTATCACCATCTGATTTAGTGGAAGTGGCAAGAGTGGAGACTTGCAACATGATTTCCTCCACCTCATCCGATTTAAGGAAGATTACCAAAAATTCTAAAGTTTATAGTAATACTGAAATTATTCTGCTAAGCCTCATCGAGGTTGCATAGCAATCAATTTTTCTGGCTTGTGTGGCAAACCCAAGTCCACTTTCACCAATTGTATGGGTAGACCGTTCATTAGAATATGGTACCTCTTTGGACCCTTTTTCGTGTATATTTTCTACAGATGAAGGAATCGTCCAATCAATGATGATAGGAGAAGAACCTTGGGAATATTATCATCATCATTCCCACCTTCCAGATGACATTGAAGATTATTCAAATGAACTTAACCACCCTTCAGTTGTTGATTTCCTTTCGAATTCGGTTTTCATAGACATAGTAGATTCTGAGTAAAACCCATCAAATATTGAAGAAACTATTTCTATTAATATTTCGACCAAACCTAATGTTGTAGAAAACATTCAAGTCAGAAAATCTTGTTCTCCATTAGAACTTCATAATTATCGTACTCCCTTTCGTGAATTCGAGATATATTTTCATGGTCATACAAGGAGATGCCATGTATAGACTCTAATATTGTTGAACATGAGATCAAAATGTATCCTGATGTCAAACCAGTACAACAGTGGCTTCAACCTGTTCATCCAAAGAAAGTTGCTGCCATTAAAATAGATTTTGAAAATATTTTGCATGTTGATTTCATTTACCATGTACCTCTTACTGACGGGGTTTCCAACATTGTTCCTGTCATGAAGAAACAAGGGACAATTCGAGTGTGCGTCAATTATAGGGATGTAAATCAGGCATGTCCAAAGGACAATCATCCTACTCCTTTTATCGACTAGATTATTGATGAATGTGCTGGATGCGAAATATTCTCATTTATGGATGGTGTTCCTTGCTACAATCAAATCAATATCTGCCCACAGGACCAATCTAAAACAACTTTTATTTGCCCATGGGGCACATTCGTGTATAGGAAACTCCCTTTCAGTTTGAAGAATGTAGGGGCCACATTTTAGTGGGTAATGAACTATGCCTTCCATGACATCAAGCACATTGTTCAACATTACCTTGACGACTTACCTGCTCATTCACGAAAGTGGACTGATCACCTGCAACATTTGAGAGAAATATTTTTACGGTTTCGACACTACAAGATACGACTCAATCCACACAAATGCGTGTTTTGTGTGTATTATGGTCAATTTCTTGGATTTGTAGTGTCTAGAGTTGGAATTTGACTCGATCCATTAAAGGTTCAAGAAATTCTTGATTTTCCTCCACCTTCAAATCTTTTACAATTACAGAGACTCCAAGGGCAGGCTAACTTTCTGAGGAAGTTCATTCCTAATTATGCTGAAATGGCTAAAGGTTTTACACATCTTTTGAAAAAGGGGACACCCTTCCATTGGGATTAGGATGTGCAAGCTTCCTTTGATGCTCTTAAAGATACCTTTATTAGAGCATCATTAATGTATTCTCCGAATTATCAAAACCACTATTATCTGTATCTCATCGCTACAGATACAACCATTGGCATGGGTTTAGTCCAAAAGGAAGGTGGGATTGAACATCCAATATATTATTTGAGCCACAATCTCAATGATAGAGAAAGTAAGTATTCTTATGTCGAGAAGTTAGCTTTGGCAACTGTGCAAGTTGTTCAGAGATTTTTCCACTACATCCTGCTCCGGAAGACCACTGTCATTTCGGATTGCAACCCTATGACATATATTTTGTCACGTCAATTGCTGGGGGGAAATACTCAAAATGGATAATCATTTTGCAGGAGTTTGATCTAGAATTCATCAAGTCCAAATCAAAGAAAACTCTAGTTTTCGCCGAGCTACTTTGTGACCTTCTCTCGACCTCGATTGATTCAACATCTGAACCATCGATTTTGGATAAGTCTCTATTCTAGATATCATCATATGACCCGTGGTATGGAGATATATTGATCTATCTCCAGACCCAAACTTTACGGCCTGATACCTCTCGCTCGCAACAGTGATGTATCCGATACCAAGCCAAAGATTATCTGTTCATTGGCGACACTCTTTACCGTCGTCGTATCAATACAGCTTTATGGAGGTGCCTCACACATGAGGAAGCCGAGAAAGCATTGAACGATTGTCACTCAGGTGCTTGTGGTGGACACTTATCTAGATATGCAACCGCACAGAGAATTATTCGTGCAGGTTACTTCTGGCCAACTATATTCAAAGATTATATTATCACCGTTAGTAGCTGTCATCCATGCCAGATCTATGACTGCAAAACTAGATTACCACCTGCACCATTACATCCAGTCATTGCTGTTGGACCATTCGACAAATGGGGCATTGACTTCATGACATGTAACCTCACCTCAGCCGGGGGGCATGGGTATATTATAGTCGCCATTGACTATTTTACCAAATGGGTCGAGACAATGCCAACATTAAACAATAGTGGTGAGACGACTGCTCTTTTCTTTTTCAACCATGTGGTTTCCCGATTTGGTGTACCACAGGCCATAGTTACAAATCATGGGTCACATTTTCGCAATCACATGATTGCTGAGTTGACTGCTAAGTTAGGACTGCCACATGATAGTTCTACCCCTTATTACCCACAAGAAAATGGACAAGTTGTGGCCATCAACAAAATCCTGAAGCGGATGTTGCGAAGAATGATAGGGCTTCATAAATGAAACTCGCATTTAATCCTATACTCTATCTTGTGGGAATATCGAACCTCGGTGAGAAATGCAACTAGATTCACACCCTTTTAGTTGGTGTATGGTTTGGAAGCAATCTTATCGATATAATGTGAAATTTCATCTCTCAAAATCGTGATTTACCTATTACCCGAAACTTTCAAAGAAGAAGCATGTTTTTGGAACTTATCCATCTGGATGAAACCCGTCGTGATGCCGCATTGGCTAACGAAGCACATAAGAAATGAATCAAGGCACAATATGATAGAAATGTCAAGCCTCGTATCTTCTCGGAAGGAGACCTGGTCTTGCTTTATGATCAGGAAGCTGATAAACTTGGAGCAGGGAAATTTGAACCAATGTGGATGGGTCCTTATATTGTCAAGCATGTTTTGGCAAAAGGTGCCTACGAGTTAATAGATTATGATGGGATTCCATTATCGCAACCCCAAAAAGGACTGTACCTAAAACGTTACTATGCTTAATTGAGTGTAGTAAAACTCATTGTATATATGCTTTCATTGCATGTGTGTGTGTGTCAGTGTGTGCCTTTTAGAGTTTTTATCTATTTAGTAATCTGCTTTGCATTTTTTACAGATGTTGGAATCTTCGGAACCATTTGTTAGTTACGCCAATGGTACTAGTCATAGTACGCAGAACCCATCTTCTACAGCATGGGCTATTTTCGCTCCAAGTGGTGAGTTAGTGAGTTTTCAATGGACTTGTATCGGTTGATCGATGAACAACATCGTTGAGTATGACGCGTTGATTGAACTTCTCTATGATGCCATTTCACTTGGCATTCGCCGAATCATCGTTAGGCTGGACTCACAACTCATTGTACTACAACTTACAAGTGTGTATACCATCCGAAACCCAACAATTCTTCGTATGTTTCTTACAGTTCGTATTTTGGAAAGGCATTTTGAATACATTCAATATCAACATATTTCCAAAAACTTTGACACATTAACAGATTCTCTAGCGAATTATGTGTTAAATAAACATATGTGGCACATGTAAAAGTAATATTTTCAATTCACATCATTAGTTGAATAGGATTGCACATAACCATAGAAAACTTTGAAAGTAAAATAGATAGATGCTTTAAAACTTTTTACAAAATTTGTGTCCAAGACAAGTTTGGTCATCTGACCCAAAAACTAAAATGCATGTAAATATCCTAAGTAGACTTAGTGATGCTCATTATAACAGGTCACATCTTGTGCTATCATGCACAAAAGCCTCGTCCAACAGATAGGAACACCAATAGTGTGGTGCTGCAGCCTCATAGGTAACTCCTCAATCCAAACATCCGTAATACCAAGGGTTAATCCCTCTATGTGATCTTGCAACTCTGCCAAGGTCTCGGCCAAATCCAAGTCCTGGAGGACTACTCTCCTAATGTTTCTCCGTGCTAGCCCACCTGCACCTTGTTGGTGTGCCACAGGTTGAACAATACCCACATCTGCATGCATGAGAATGATTTTAGTTTAGTCTTGGAAACATTAAAAACACAAAAACATGTAGAAACTTGGAAAATCAAAAAACACTTTGGTCAAACAATTTACCTATAGCACCCCATTGTGCTCCAACTGGTAGAATCAAGTCTGGATCTCCTAGTAAATCCATCTCTAAGTATGGATGCTCCTCGATGACAATGTGTTGTCGATCGAGCCAACTGAAGAATCTCGTGGAAAAAATGATTCTTAATTGACCCTCATGTCGAGCCATCAATTTGACCCACCTCTGCATATGTGGATCTCTAAGACCAGCTACACACAGTGATACATGTTGCGGTTGCATAAATGGGATTCTCTCTAAGGTAAAAGTGATTAAGATCGAACCATAGTAGAAATTTTTTGTCTTACCACTTTTTACCTTAGTCAGTTGTTCTTTCAATGAAGAAGGTACGACCTCACACCAGTTGAATACTTTCGGCTCTAAACACTCAAGTGCATACTGCATATATGATATGTTCGCCAGATGAAGTGTCACACTGCCAGCTAATTTTGTGACTGTGAAGACGATCGCTCTCAAAGGGAAATCACCTACATCTCTGATGTTTATTTTCCCATCCTTGCTAGGTTGTGTACCTGGCCAACAAAACTGTCAAATGTAATCCCTCACTGATTCACCTCCATATGCAAATCCAGAAAGTGAGATGGGGGCACCTCACCATGACAGTCTGGTAAGAAAGTAAATATCATCAATGATAATAGGGACCATCTTGTCCCTTATGTGAAAATTCTGATCTGTCGGATCCCATGCATGAACAAGGAACTGCAACAGTTCTATTTGTTGTCTCATTCTAGACAACTTTAAGTATTTGAGTAACCCACAGTTTTTGAGGGCCTCAACCGTACCCGGATTGTTTAGGGCAACCATGTATTGTTCTTCATGCTCTCTTTATCACCATGTAATTGGCATGCTGATCCGATGAAATCCTGAAATCCAATCATAAGCTTAGTTAGGATCCTTTGCATGCAAAAAACAAGACAAATTTTGGAGCAAACAACTAAATCAAATTTGGAAAACTCACCCCTCACAGCTGAGGCATAGAGACAATGCACTGAAGAGTAGGAAACCTTCTATCAGGGTTCTCTTCAGTGTAGTTTTCGATGTGAAAGCCTTTGCTGATCCCAGGGAAAAAAAAAAGCAAACCCCAGAGGCCCCAAAAAACCCTAAAACTTGCATGAAACAACAAAAGAATGACATGAAAAGAAAGAGGAGTAGATCTCCTACCTAGTCCAGACGGCATGATAAATGGTTCGCAGAATATCTCGCAATCAACTGATGAAGTTCAAGGTAAAAAACTACCCTAGAGCACAAAACTGAATGGTAAGTCTCAAATGGTAAAAATTTCATGGTAAAAACTTGTTATATGTTTATTTCATGTTCATTAATCGAGTAAACATTAGTATTTGCCTATTTTTACCTATGAAATAGGTATTTTTAATCCATTTGGTGATGTTTTGAGCAGTTTTTTCAGCTAACTTAAAGAATTTAACGTGCTCGATTGTAAATTGTACCTTTGACCATAGAGCATACTTTTTTCTCTTTTTCGAGCTCTTTTAAATAACGAAAAAGGAATCCCCTTGGAGCCTTCTTTAAGCCCTTTTCAAACTCTTTAAACTTGAAAAGATTGCCAGGCACCTGTCCTTTTCAACTCATTAACAAATTGGAAATGACATCTACTCAGTATAAGTTTAACCATTTTTCGGGTTGAGATAGATTAACTACGAAAAAGGAATACAATGACCGAACATGGTCAATAGGTTCTCTCTCATATTGTTTTATGCTTTTTCGGGCTTAAGAGACAAATTTACAAAAAATAAATTATGGAGTTTTCTTTTTGTCCCTTTTCAAACTCTCTAAACATGAAAAGGACCGAGTTATCTTTGTCATTAAACTCATTAAAACATCAAATAGCGGCATACTTGTCCATCTAGACAAGACCCAGTTTCACCTTCGCTAGACTCTTTAAAACATCACATAGCGATGGATTCAGCCAAAGGGTGGAATTATACAACAAGCATATGTTATCCTCCTCAAGCTTGAAAAAAAATAAAGAGGTACTGGTCAGCAATGACTGGGGAAAATGACAAAAAGGGGAAAACCAGTTTATGGTAGCAGGTCGCTCTTGAAAATGACACTTTCACTTCATCACTGTGACTACTTGGGTTGGGTTATCAGCTTGATGTTTATCATACCGTTGGCCTATCATACCATCCATCACTTTGTTTTGGGTCAAGCTACCAATTTCATTTTAGTGTCACTGACATGTTCAAGAGAAGTCATTCAGTCAAAATTCATCCTTTGCAATACCATAAACCTTCATTTTCATGACCGCCATTCCTGAACCTAGTGTCGTCAGTCAAATTTCGTCTCCAAAATCATTATACTCATTTCATGTCGTTGATGTGGGATACATCAAGGCCCTCCTACGACAATTCGATTCTTTTCGACATCAGCACATCATCCAAGAAGTTGACTTAGAAACATCTTTCTCGTACCTTGAGGCTTGCATACATCAATGGAAAGTTTCTCACTTCCGGCGATACGTTGATACCACTGGCCTTCGATCAAAAGACTTTGTATGGTGTTCGACATCAAATCATCCATTCACAACATACATAATGTACTGTAGTACCTTGAGGATCAATATCATTATCGGTTATTTCTCTCACGTCTGTTAATAGCTTACATCATTGGCTGGTAATCAGACAGTGTCTTCCCATGTTCGACTTCAGATCACATATTCACATGGTTAGAGTCATACTTGAGCAAATGATTGAATGAGATAGAAGACCGTGGATCTAGTTTCATCCTTCGAGGTTGCGATTTCAGGAGTACTAAATCATATGTACACTGGCTTTACATTGACGGTCATTCTGATCATGGGTATATCTCTGTAGACGACTGTCTGTGTACATGTAATGAAAGTTTATATGTTGGTCATGGGTATGCCTTCCCTCAACGATTCATGAAAAAATCAAAATATCATGATGTATGTATTGTAATTGATGCAGGTCACCTTCCACTTCAAAACCTCCTCATCACATCGTAAAGCATTTCATTTGACATTTACATTTTTCTACCTCATGCTTTAGGGGGAAGCTATTACACATCCATTTGGGCACATCACTCCCATCATCCAGATCAGTATTTTAGGGCTCATCAAACCTAATTTGAGTTGCTACATGCCCTAAACAAGTCATCCTTTTGAATGCCTCCTTCCCAGACAGTTCCATGACTTAAAGTCATCTTGAAATGACCTCTAAAGGGACAAACAAATGTAGGCCCATGTAAGGGTGCGCTGCAGAGTAGTTGAGTCCATGCCAGGGTGATTTGCAAAGCACTTAGGCCCTCTTTCGCCTATGCTAGGTGAGATTGAGCGAAATTCACATAGGGTTAGGGGAATATTCTTATCTCTTGGAGTCATCTAGAAGTTTCCCTCACTTATCAACTCCTATGAGCTCGAAAATGGATGAGGAATGAGTTAAGATGAATCCTATCCTCTCATCCCTTCCTCCATGGAACTAATTCTAAATATGGAAGGCCATTCAATACCCCAATTTATGACATAACCTCCTTCATCCTCCTATAAATTGAACACTCATCTAAGTGATCAAGAGCTGGACTACATCAATTGTAAGGAGATAATGTTGCTATGAGAATTGACTTTGAGGCAATTATTGTTATGCTACAAGTTTTTCATGCTTTTGATGTGATGTGGATGGCATCCAAGCTAGAGAAGCGACTTCGAATCAGACTTGATGGTTGTAATTCCTTCTTCTATTCAATAAAGTATTTGAACCTCTTTCCATATGCTTATCATGTTATATGATGCTTATATGTGTGAATGTATCTGATTCCATTTACTTGTATTCAATAGATATTTTGATTTGATCAGTTCTTTGACTTTTGTTTGTGTTTACAAGTACTTCTCAAGCATGTTAAGTATGGGAAGGAGCGACATGATAGATACAAAGGAGACAAGAGGAAAGAAGAACCACAAGTAGGTCTCCTCATCTTCGTTTTCTTATCTATTGATTATAGGAAAAGGCTAAGGTTATTTAAATTGTTGTTCTAGATATGGCTACTTATCTAGGGAATTAGTATTTATCCATAGATACCAAATTCTCCAAAACAAGAGGGGAGCCCAACTTCACTTGCCTAAGATGATGAATCCCATAGCGGCCGAGCTGAAGGCACACATCTAGAGTTAGATACGGAACTATGAAGATCTCATATAGCTCATCACTAGTCTATAGGCTTCCCATGCATGTTTATTCAAGAGTATGGATGTTATTGTGCGCGCACATGTGATCCAATCTATTGGGACACTCACCCAAGCGAAGACAAAGGCACATGTCCGGATAGAGCTTGGCTCGTGCCTTGACGGGTTGATGTGCATAGCCACCATCCCAGACTTGTCAATCATTATAGACACCATGCACAAGTATCTCGTTGGTCTGGTCACACTCAACACAATGATGCGCATGCTATGAGATGAGTTGGATAGAGGAGCCCGAGAAGTGTACCCAGACGCTATGGAGGCAAGAGTTCGTTTCCAGAAAGATGTCAACTTAGAGTAAATGGAGACCATCGCAGACTACCATGTTTGGCATTAGTTCGCTAATGTCGATCACCATGAGGATGTCGAAGCGTTGGTATTCCAACAGTTGTCCAAGTCAGAGTGATGTCTTGCATGGCTTTCTCAAGCCATTTTGTCTCACATGGGTACATGTGCATTGTAATGTAACATCTTGTCAAGTGTAAGTTCAAGTGTCGATAGTTGGATGTAACAGTCATAGAGTAGACAAAGAGTCTGTTATGCTCTTGACCTGCGAGAAATTCCAAAATGCCAAATATGCAAAGAAATACAACCCTGAACACAAAATAAAATCAGAAAAATAGCAAGTATTTTATTATTCAGAGATAAAAGCAATGTTCACTTGCCTCTTTGAGGGGGCAACCTCTAGTAGAGCAGATATCGATTACAAAATAAGACTCGATGATCTTTCTCTTCTAACTATGACTATTTATAGTTAAATGACCTTCAACAACCTAACGACTATTGGTCCTTTGCATAACAAGATTTAACCACTTTATTTATTAATTATGGCCCGTTGCAACTAACTATGATCCCTCTATTAAATGCGGGTCAACCACTTAGAATTATTAATACAGGATTTGTTGACTCCTTACCTAACTATAACTACGAATCAACCCTATTGCATTTATTACATAAATAAAGGAGTTCGGGTTGGACTCTAACATGCCCTCCCCCATCAAAAGCAGCCTTGTCCTCAAGGCTGAAGATGTGGAAACTGCTGAAGAATAGTGGTTGGCTCCCAGGTCGCATCTCATGGAGAGGTGTCTTTCCACTTAACGAGGACTTCCTTGATAATACGGCCCCGCGATTTTATTCTCAAGTATCGAGGACCTGTTCAAGTTGGAGCCAGAGTGAACCTTATTCATCCAATTCAGGTAGATTGGTTTGAATTCTGTAATTGTTCCTCACCACTTTCTTGAGGCATGATACATGTAAGACCCAATGGATTTTTGAAGTTGTTTGAAAGGCTAGCTTGTAGGCTACTGCTCCAATGCGTTGAACTATTTGATAAAGTCTGTAGAATTTTGGAGCTAACTTCTGGAAGCCCTTTTCTTTTAGCGATGTTTGTTCATATGGTTGTCGCTGCAAGAATACCTGATCCCCTTCTTGAAATGTATGATGTAATAAATGTTGGTCTACTTGTTGCTTCATTTGATTCTCAGCTTGATGGAGATTATCTTTGAGACAAGCTAGCATGGTTGCACGGTTCTATAGGAGTTGATCAACTTCTTGCACCTTAAATCATCCAGGGATATGAGAAATAGGTGAAGGTGGGAGTTGGCCATACACTGCTTCATATGGAGTCATCTTGGTGCTTTCATGATAGTTAGTATTATACCACCATTCATCTAAAGGTAGCCACTATACCCATTGATGCTACTTTTCTGAAGTGAAGCACCTTAGGTATGTCTCCAATCATTTGTTGACTGCTTTACTTTAACCATCAGTTTGGGGATGATAGGAAGTACTTAGTTGGAGTTAGGTTCCTTGTAGATTGAAAAGTTCTCGCCAAAAGTTACTAGTGAAATTTGGGTCATTATCAGACACAATGGAAGTGGGGATGCCATGCAGTTTGAAGATCTAGTCCATGAAAGCTTGAGCCACCAAAGTTGGGGTAAATGGGTGGGATAGAGTGCAAAAATGAGCATATTTAGAAAGTCTGACCACAACCACCATGATGACTGATTTGTTGCCTGGCGTCTTGAGACTGGTAATGAAATCCATAGAAACATCCGTCCAGATGGAGGCATGGATTGGCGATGGTTGTAAGGTTCCTAGTAACTTGACTGTTTCTCCCTTGTGGCGTTGACACACATCACATTCAACTAAAAAGTAAGAATGTCATTTTTCATGCTCATCCAAAAGAAACAATGACGAGTGCGAGCATAAGTCTTCTGAAAGCCTGCATGGCCTAAAGTGGGAGATGAGTGCAAATCTGCCAAAATGTGCATTTTGAGGGTGGACATCGGCAATATAACTACTCTATCCTTGTAGCGAAGAATATCATCCTTCCAAGAGTAGCCAACTGAGGAATTAGGATATGCTCTCAAGTTATTAATGAATTGGTAGAAAGAGGGGTGTGAAAACCATTCCTTGCAATCTTCTTCAATCCAATATAGTATGGGAAGAGAGATGGATAGCAGGGTGCTTTCATCCTCAAATTGGCATGATAAAGCATTTGATACTACATTGTCACACCCTTTCTTGTAGATTATCTCATAATCATATCCCAACATTTTGGCCAGCCACTTATTTGGTTGTGGCGAGGATAGACGTTGCTCCAAAAATATTTGAGGCTTTGATGGTCTGTGCGGATTTGTAAACTCCGCCAAAATAAGCATGGTCGCCAGGTATCTACTACATGTAAGATGGCCATCACCTCTTTCTCATACGTAGATTTTCCCGGATGTTTCCCACTCAGTTGTTGGCTGGTGAAATCCAAGGGTCGACCTTCCTACATTAAGGCAACACCAATACCAGTACCTGAAGCATCACATTCAATCACAAAAGATTTGGTGAAGTCGGGTAGTGCCAATACTGGAGTGGAACAAATGGCTTGTTTGAGAGCCATAAATGCCTGTTTTGCTACATCGGTCTAGAGGAATGAATTTTTCTTGAGAAGGTTAGTGAGGGGTCTAGAAATGCGACCATAATTGTGGACAAATTTGCAATAGTAGTTAGTGAGACCCAATAATCCCCTCAAACTCTTCAAGGTTTTTGGTTAGGGCTAATCTTACATTTCCTATATCTTTTTGGGATAAACCCTGACATCTTCACGACCCACAATGTGTCCCAAATACTCGACTTCTTCCATGCCAAAAGAGCACTTGGACAATTTTGATCAATAATTTGTGATTCTAGAGCAATTCCAAGATCAGGTCTAGATGTTGAAGATGTTTTTCCCAGGTTAGGTTGTAGATGAGAATATCATCAAAGAAAACAAGGACAAATTTTCAGAGATATGGTTTGATCAAGTATTCATGAGGCTTTGAAAGGTGGATGGGGCATTACAAAGACCAAATGGCATGACAAAGAATTTATAATGGCCTTCATCAGTTCGGAAAGCAGTCTTGGGAATGTCTACTTCTTTCATGTGTATTTGGTGATAGCCAGAGCGAAGATATAGCTTAGTAAAGAATTGAGCACCATGTAGTTCATTAAGCAAATCATCAACAACTGGGATAGGGAATTTGTCTTTGATAGTGAGCTTGTTGAGGGCCAAAAAGTCTGGACACATGTACCATTCCCCATGTTTCATAAGCACCATGACCACTGGTGATGAATAAGGACTGATTCTAGGACAAATACCACCGGCGTCAAGGAGTTCCTTGATGATTCTTTGAATTTGATTATTTTGGGAAAAATGATACCGATATGGGCACACATTAGATGGTTGTGCTCCTGTGACCAAATTTATGCTATGATCACATTCCCCTCTAGAGGGTGGAAGCTCTTTAGGTTTGTCAAATACCTGCTGGTGGTGGTTTAAGACCCGTTGCATCTCAGAATGAATATGAAGAGTAGTGGATTATATGGTCTGGATGACATTAAACTGGGCGATAACTTCATGATGGCCCTTTTTCAACAAATTTTCCATTCGATGCAAACTGATGATAGAAGGAGCACCTGCCTGGTGTCCACGGAGTGTATGCATGTGGTCATTCTGCTTAAATCTCATATATTACTCTTGTAAATCCATTGTGATTGGGTCTAGTGTGCGAAGCCATTCAGCACCAAGGACGTTGTCACAACCACACATGTTAATCGCAAACATGTGGGTCTTTAGGTGGTAGTCTCCCATTTGAAGTTTAATATTTTCACAGTGACCTTCACAATTCATTGTCCCCCCCCATTAGAAATAAGGACCTGGAAATTAGAGACTATCCTTACAAAACATTGAAAAAATTTAGTGACTCTCTGATGGATAGATTTATGAGTGTTGCCACTATCAATCAATACTACTAAAGGGCGATGTTTAATAAAGCCTCTGATTTTGACAGTTTGGGGTGCAGAAATGTCTGCCAAAGCATGTAGCGAGATAACGGGTTCCTCTGGAGTAGTTGTGAGCTCATTGTCTTGCTCCGTTTCCTCAACTTTGTCCTCTAGTCCCCCAAGGGGTTTGGCTTCCTCCGATGAGATGTGATCAGTAACATTAACTTGAAAGAATTTTGGTTCCTTGCATTTATTTCCCGGGGAGTATTTGTCATCATAGTTCTAGCACAATCCTTGTTTTCTTCTTTCTGCCATTTCTGCTGGGGACACCTTTTGAACCTTAAGTGTTTTGGTAGGGCCCTGAGCCTAGGAGGGGTGTCCCTTGGCTATGAAATTTGGATGAGTAGACTTGGCAGCTAAAGCACATTCCACTTCGACAGCCTTTGTGCAAGCGTCTATCCATGTAGGTGGGTCATGCATCCAAACATGTGCTTAGATGGCTTATTTGAGACCACTTATAAAACATTCCAAGTACAATTCATATCCTATGCCTTCTATTTGGATGACCAATGTCTCAAAGGCTACAATGTAGTCTTATACTATGCCTGTCTATCGGAGCTTAGTAAGACAACCCAAAAAATTAGATTCTCTGTCAAAGTGGTCACAAAGGGATTTTGAGAACACCTGCCAAGTTATGTTCCCATGATAGCATTTCTGATGCCACTGCCACCATTCCCATCTCTCTTGGTCCATGTAAAGGGCTCCCACACGTAGTTTAGTTGGGTCATTAGAGATATCATTCAGAATGAAATATTGTTCCATTTGTGCAACATACTGCCGGATTAGAGCCATCAAATTTATACATGTCTAGCTTGGGTTGCCGAGGGTGAGAATGTTGGTGATTTCCATGGAAGTGAATATGATGGCTAGATTCTCCTTCAAGGTGTTCATCAATACCATGTGCCTTCGAATGTAAGCCTGGCCTCTTATTATTGAATTGTGCAATGAATTGTGTAATTTGCTGCATCTCTTCCTGGAAAGAATTCAACTTTTTTTCAAGGCACTCGATCTTCTCGTTGGACATGAATTGAGCTCTGGTTTTCTACCATACACATATCTTGGTCAGTTGACTTCACCTTGAAAAAATCTGGGACCATAATAAAATTGAAGCTGACAAGTGAATGGTACCACTGTGATCAGCTTGTCATCCTGAATCTTATGGGCTAAGTTTCTTGTAAGCATGCCGAGAAGGCCTCAAACTTTTTTATTTTATTTATTTATTTATTTATTTTTTACTCTGAATGGAGTTTTACTCCCCGCTGATCAATAATGTAGTGGCCAATTTCTAGAAAACTTGATCCTGCCCAATGTCATGTGATAATCGGGCCCAGACTATAGTATCACAAGCCTTACTGCGTAGAGGGTCAGATCTGCCTACAAAACCCCAACGATTGAATGTGAGTTGGACTGTGGTGGCATAACCCCAACTCATGGATCTGATTGGTGTGACAGTGACAGAACCCCAACTACTATATCTAAATGGGACTGCGGTGGTAGAACCCAAACTAGTGGATCTAATTGTGGCGGTGGCAACAAAACCCCAACTACTAGATATGAATCATACTACGGTGGTAGAACCCCAACTAGTGGATCTGATCTTGCAAATAAGATAATGGGTGATCTTTAGAGAGTCGAGGAAACTATGGTCACAAAGGAGTGTCAGGCACTATAGATCACAATATACATAAGGGTCCAACAATAGTACTCAGCCCAATATTTTAGGGCAGTAACTAAGGAGGATCAACTATACCCTTACTCGTACTACCCGACTACCCTATTGTACATGCGAGTAATCTCCCCAAGTGTTGTTCTCAGTGTACTATAGCAGAAAGACAGTCGACGGCTTATCTAAAGTGAAGATTCAAGTGAGCCAAGGGAGCTTCTGATATGCCCAGAGGGTATGTGGAAGGCAATCCGTGTGCGGTTCTTTCTAATGCACTACTACTCGAAGGGGTACCCACAAGGGTTGCAATGGAGTCCAACAAGCGTGACCACCTCTTGTATTTCCTGCATGCATGCCTACCCAAATCCGAAGGTTTATGTGCTCAACGACTGATCCCGTGATTTAAAGACACTGGAACATGTCTTTAGCCTAAACAAATTTCTACCAAAAATGGAGGTACCACCAGCCCTGGAATGTGTTCTGATACCACTTGTTATGATATTGACCTACGAGAAATTCAGAAATACTAAATATGCGAAGAAATACAACCCAAAACATAGAATAAAATGATTAAAAAAACATGTATTTTATTATTCAAAGATAAAAGCAATTTTAGCTTGCCTCTTCGAGGGGGGAACCTCCAGCAGAGTAGATCTTGATTACAAAATAAGAGTCGATGATCTTTCCATTCTAGCTATGACTATTTATAGCTAAATGACCTTCAACAACCTAACGACTCGTGGTCCTTTTCATAACAAGGGTTAACCACTTTATTTATTAATTATGGCCCATTCCAACTAACTGTGGTCCATTCCTTAAATGCGGGTCAACCACTTACAATTATTAATACGGGATTTATTGACTCCTTAACTAATTATGACTATGACTTGACCCTATTGGGTTTATTACATAGATAAATGGGTTAGGGTTTGACCCTAACAGAGTCATGAGGGTAGATGTACTCTCACAAAGGGGAATGTCAAGGGCCACCCTACCCCTTTGCTATAAATAGTCCCTCATAACTCATTGTAAAGGCTTTTGCTCAACCAAGCTTCCAATAGGACTATCTTAGAGAGAGCTTGGATAGTATTGTAACCAAACCTGGCTTTTCCACTACGCACAACTAGTACATCTCATTGGAGGAGCAGGCGATTGTGGTTGTAACGTTCTGCTTATAAAAGAGCCAACACGTTTCATGCATATGTCATATTGTATTTCAACTATCTTGTTTATTCTAAATGATATATGTATCTTTTCTCTTCTGCATGCATTTATAACTATTTTCTATATATGTATGTATGAATCTTTCTGAAATGTATTGTTGGTTTAACCATCACTTTGGATTGCTAGCTTACTTGCCTTCCATGTTGTGATGCATCTTTGCTCGTGTTTTCCCTTCTTAACTTCGTGCTTTAAAAGGTTTCCAAGGGGCACACTGACCTCACCCTCCATGTTTTAGAACCGCTCATGCACCTTCCCTGATTAACTACATAGGTCACACCCTTGCTACGAACAAGGACATCTTACTTGCCTTTGTGTGAAACCGTAGTCAAGGCATTGCCGTATGAACCACTGCTGGGACTCCTACACCAAATGGTCTGAGGTATAATTGGGACTCATTACCGTGGAGATCCCTTGACATGTTTGAGGGTCCAGCACCGTCAACATTTCTTGCACTAGAAGGAGGGCCAGATGACAATTGTGTCCTCTCATCCTATTTTGAACCTTTTCATATCTATCAGGGAGTCTTGCACTCTCAACCCTCCATGATGTTTTTCGCATGCCGAACCTGTCACCATCTCGAGGGAGTTTTTTTATCTCTTCTCTACATACACGCATGATGGTGAAGGCGAAGTGGCTTGGGTTGAGTTCTTACATGACTTCCTTGCCATGCTCGATGAGGAATATGGATGTTTTGATGAACAGGCCAGTCTGTTACTTGCATACACACTTCGCGAATCCCCACATTTGTGGCTGTGCAACTTTCCAGCTGATAGCGTGCACTCACTTGAGCACTTCTGTGATCTTATTAAAGATACTTTCTATCATTTCAATCCAAAACATATTGACCACAAACTATTACAACAACAGAAGGCTCCACATGAATCACCTATGGATTTTTGGCAGCACTTCTGTGATTTGCAGTTTCGAGCTCTGAAGAGCCAGATGAAATTTCCTTATCTTTGGGATAGATTTGAGTACTCTCTTAAAAAATCAATCCACCCCAAGAATGAGTTTGTGCCCAAGCCCTACTCAACATACTTCAATGATGGAGTTGCGCAATCACAGACGAACACGGTCACTGTCACAAGTGACTATCCATCATCCCCTCATCAAACAACTCCACCACGAGAAAGACATGTGGCAGAACAAGCACACACATCAGTTCAACTATCACATCTTCCCAACAACACTTCACTTATTTTTCGTGCATATTTGGTTGTGAGTCCATCGAGTTGTCATATGCATTCAGTACCACAACCTCTGTATTCATACTCAGATGATCCTCCATATGATACTATCTTGTATTCTTAAATTCTTGAATCTACACTAGTTGTGATGAGGATCAAGCCACTAACGGAGTTGGTGTTGAAAAACCAACATGAGCTATCATTCAATAAGAGTATGACTAGGATATTGAGCATCAACACTTGGTGAAGGATGACTCCCTTCTGTTTAAGCCTCCTATATTATTTCTTGACATCTTTGGTGAACCTTCTATCCATGATTTCGCATGTGTATCTTCATTTATGAAAGCACCCATTGTTGATCACTCGCACGACACACCAGATCTCAGTCCATCATCCAACAACAGAGAGGATAAATTATTCATTGAAAATCCACTTGACCTTTCATTTTCCTTTCCTGGAAACACAGAGGATGGATTTGTCTGCTTCTCATCTATCCCTCTCTTTGATTTATCTGATCATGAGAACGCTGATGAAATCATCGATTTTTCTGATCATAGATATCGTGATCTATTTACCCCTATATTAGATCTCTATGATGATTCTATTGAAATTTATTTTTCGAAGCCACCTGTTTATGATGATCTATCTGACGATGAAGTCGAAACACCCCAGATTGTTAAGGCACTTCTGCTCGAGCTGATGGTTATGTCAGGCCCTCACTGTCCTGAGGTTGGTTTAACTTCCAATCAGGAATTTGTTCAATCATCTGAGGCTCCTCATCACTTATATGTATGCATCGAAGATCAATCTCACACACAGATAATGCTTCCTCCAGTCGAACTACACAATCCCACCGCTCATGCATTGAAGGAATCTTACATTGCAAGCACACATGCACAATGCAAGTTGTCTTTGTTTCTTTCATTAGCTTGCATGTGACAGTGAAGCATATGCATATGCTTCAAAGTTGCACGGAGCATCACACATCACTGTGACAAGTCCCTAGACCATATCTCATGTACTTGCACTCACTTATGTCCTCTGGACACTTTTAAACATGAAGTGTGTTTGTCTTCATTTTATATCTTTCTTGTTTGCTGGTTCGCACAACTGGGTTGCTCACGGACCAAGCCTTCACCAACATCAGTCAACCAATGTGATGGTGGTTGTGTTGGAAATATCACTTCACATGATCAGGCCCATGCACCATTAGCTTAGGAGTAGGAGTAGTGTTTTATTTCAATTTGTTTTCTTTCATGTCTGTTTGCTTACTTGCTTTTCATGTTTTTTTTCTTGCTTGCTTGTTTTCTTACTCACTTCATTTTAGCATTTACTTGTGCTTCTGCTTTGATTTGTTGTTTGTTTGCTTGTTTTTGTTAGTAGGTTAGTTTCGCATGAAACTGTGCATGACCCTTGAAACAAGCCGGGTAAACTACAAGAGGCCTTATGCAGCTATCACTACTTGGTTATCTGTCATCCTCGCTCTGTATCAAGAACTTGTTACTTTTGGTCCATGATACGTCAATGGAAAATATGTACTGTTCAAAGTGAACCTTGGTGAAAACACAACTCCTGGGTGCTAACTATTGTCACATACTCAAGTCGACTGTTTTTTAGGTTAAACCTTGTCAGCTCAGTCAAGTAGAGTAAGGTGAGGGGGAAAACCTTAATAGGCACGTTAGAGATATATAATAAACAAATTATCTGAAGGAAAAACCTCTTCTTCTCTTAGCAATTCGAGATCCCTCTTCCGCCTCTGAAATGAATAAGTGCTATGCACAGTTATGAAAATGAAAAATGGGGAAATGAAAAGTGAAAAAATTTAAAAATGAATAATGAATAATGCGAAGGAAGATAAAGGCTTCCTGTGGAAAGGGGTGATGCAAGTAAAGCCGTCAGGGTACTAACTAGGCTCGCTGGCAGAGGAGCGATGCTTGTGTTCCTTCATGACTCTGCCAGGGTACTATCCAAGCCTACTAGCAGCGAAGCAAAACTAGAGATGAAAATAAGACTCTGACGAATATATTGCTTGTGCACCAATATACCCCTCAACCCCAATTGAAACAACTCTGTTTCCTTGGCTTGGAATGTGTGTCAATCGACCAAGAGATTGGAAGATGCTACATCTTACAATCAAGAGAGTGTGGAAACCAAGATGAGCTCAGAACTGAACAATACTTTCAGAGGTGTTAGACTTCCTTTTCACGAACAAGGTCCATTAAGAGAGCTAGAGTTCTACCAGTGTGTCGCCAAGTGTTGTAGCGGCTACAACCACCCTCCAAAATTTTTCGTTAGCATCGTTTTGAAGCCCCCCTAGCAACCTTCCTCAGCAGCATGTCTTGCCTTGTCAAGTACACAGATTCAGTGATTTTCTAGCAGATTGCCAACCTATGCATTAGAGTTTGTTGCATCCCCCTCACATGTTGTTTCTCCAGACTTAGTCCAGTTGCAGGGTGAACAACTCCCCCAAGAAATTGTGTAATTGTGGAGGGAAACCAACCTTCCCTCCAGAAATTGTGCAATTTTTTCTGGTAGCCTGCTAGGCTCCTTAATTGCGCAAATCTGCCTATCAAGCTTCACTGAGAAAATGGCGCAATTCCTCCCAATAGGGCTTCTCAGCCCAGAAATTGTGCAATTCTTGGCAACAGTCAGCTGCTCAACCCAAAAATTACGTAATCCTTCTAGGAAGTCAGCCCATCTCCCTCCCAGAAATGCGCAACTTTTCCCCTCAGCTGAGGAGGTTGTTGCATGTGCCATTGATTTGATCGGTTCCACCCGGGACCAGGAAAATTTGACTTTCATGCATGGGTTGCTTTTTCCCGGAATAGCAAAAGGAAACATGAAAAAAGCATCCCTATATTTTAGCAAACTATTTTGAACAATGGGAGGTTATATGCAAAGATTTTTTTAGAATCTTTCCTCCAAGTGTCGTTTTTTCCCAGATTTGTGGCATGCACGTCTGAGCCTCAAACTTTTTTATTTCACATTTTAGAGCTTACTTATTCACATTGATCTTGGAGCTCTGACATCCCACAACACATTTAGGAGTCTTTGACACAACTAGCTCAGATATTCATGGGTAAGTCGGCTTAAATTGTCTTTTGCAACATTTTTATCACCTTTTGCGTTTTGGCTTGTGTGACTGTTGTTTTCTTGATTTCTGTGAATGATTGTTGTGGTTTACATGCATACTATATTGTACTAGCACCGTTTTAGTTTTTGTTTGCATCTCACTGCTGTCACATGTGTTGGTGCGTTAAGATGTCTTATTACAAGCAATGTTAATACCTACATTCATTATCAACCAATGTAAAGTCTTTGCTAGGTCCCGATAATATTAGTGATTCCCCCATTACTATTGTCGTTGTATCCCTTATTGTTATTATTGTGCCCCTATTGTCCCCATATTGTTATTATTGTGCCCCATAGAATCACTCTATTGTTATTTTTGTGCCTTTATATTATTATTTTTACGTCGGCTTGGTTATATTGTGACCCCATAGACTTCTATATATAGAAAAGAGGTTTTTTCATTTGAATCATCTAACAATTGTTCATTTGTGTAATGTAAATGAGGTTTCCCCCTTGAAGAGGCTTATTTCCAAGGCGTTGATCTATCTTTTCTATCTATTTGTGAGCTGGTTTCATAACATTTGGTATCAGAGCTTTGGATTCTAGGGTTTCACTACTCCAAACAGGTCATCGTGCCATTTTCACTATAAAAAATTTTCTACGACGTTTCAGAAGCTAAAAAAAATACCCATTGGGACCGAAACAGTTCTAAACTTCGGGTCCAAATTTCAGAGCTTTTCTCACTATATTTGCGGAGATATAATCTGAGGAAGTTGGCGTTTTTTCAGACGCCCGAATTACATTCCAAACAGGTGACCTAGGGGAAATCATCATAACTTTTGTTTTGAGCATCAGATTGAAATTGCGTAAGAAGTTTCAGAAAGAGGACGGCCTCTAGTTTTCTGTGTATCAGTTTTAGGTACTAAGGTCGAAACAGTGACACGTGGAACGTCACACAAGTTCGCTCTACTGAACTAGTCTATAATCAGGTCACTGTGGGAGATTTGGCATAACTCTTCCTTGGAGAATCCAATTTTGATCAAACTGGTGGCATTGGAAAGAGGACACAGAGGGATACTGCAGGTCACGATTTTAGAACTGGGAGATCCAAAATTACAGAGGTACATCAGATTCAATATCGAGCTCCTACAAGTGAAAAAAGGTGTGTATTTTTTAAATTTTTGCATAAGCTTGGTTTGAAAAATTAGTTTGAAGGAATTCAAAGGGCATAGTGAAGCATTATTATCAGTAATTGATGCCTCGAAGAAAGAAAATGGAAACACCTAGTAAGCAACCTGAAAGCTCTAGCATGACTCATGAAGAAGAGGAAGAAATGCAACATGATATATCAATATTACGAAACCAAGTGCAACAAATTTCACTCGCACAAAAGGTAACAAAAAATAAGATGGATGGTTTAAGGAAAGACGTAGAAGCTAAGATAGATGGTTTAAAGAAAGGTGTAGAAGCTAAGCTGAATGACTTGGAAGTGAAGATGGATGGCATGGAAACTAAGATGGATGGCATGGAAGCTAAAATGGATGGCATGGATGCTAAGATGGAAGCTAAGATGAATCCCATGGACAATAAGATGGAAGAATTGAAGATAAATTTGAATAAGTTGCTACAAGAATTGGTCACTAATGGTGAAAGGGTAGTAAAGAAAACTCGTGATGAGAACAAAATAAATGTTAATCATGATTTCATAGACTCTAATGTTGGATTGAAGACCCATCAGGTGTTATCGAGAAAACTAGTGTCTATACAGAGCTGCTAGTCCCACTAAGGCTGGTAGCTACCTTAGAAACAAACACACTAAAAACTACTTTCGTTTTCCTGTATGAGAAATAGATAAGAGAAGAATAAGGAGACCAACCTCTATCTTGCGCTTGGTTCCTTGCTCGATTCCTCTCTCTTCTGGTAGGTCTTTGCCACTCGCTTCCTTGTCTACCCAGCTTCAAAGAGTACCTGTAGAATCAAAGCAGCATAACACTATCCAAGAAAATATATCTATTATCATAAACAATATAGGATCAGATGTACATTAACCACACAAATGCATAAATCATCAATCATATAAGAATGTGGAGGAAAACTTGAATAGCTTTATTGATAATTAAGAAAGAGCAAAGAGGATTACAACCAATTGTTCTGACCCAGCATCATCCTCTCAGCAAGAAAGCCCTTCTTCACCTCATGAAAAGCTTAGATCACCCAATACTATGATATTGCACCCAGAAACCAACATCACTTCCTTACAAGATACAAAATTCTAGCCTCTGGATCTCTGGGATGAGGGATCCATATATAGATGTCTGCAAGGGGGGTGAGTCAGATTTTGAGATTTGATTAGTGTCTTCTCTCTGATAGTTCTTGATTCCACTTGGAGATTGATGATCTCTTACTCATCCCTGGTCGAATTCAGAGAGGCAAATGTCATAGGAGAGGTTTCTAAAAGATTCCATGCTCCTCCACCTTGCAGATTGACCCTGCCATTTGTCCCTTCTCGCCCATCGCACCCCATAGAAGGGTTTTTTCACATGCATCGCACCTACTGTGTGTATTCAGGTGGGATGCAACGCACTTTTCCTATGAAGCAGGTGAAATGGTCCAGTTTTGACCGGTTCTGAGTAGTTTTTCATGGAGAACTTCTGGGAGATGCTGTAATCAGTTGACCTTGTTATTTTTGGGGTTGGAACAACACCTTTAGGGACTTAGGAGCCCTTGGTTTATGGACATTTATGCTTGGGGTTGTAGTGCCCAAAAATGTCTATAACAGTTTCCCCCTAAAGCATGAGGTCGTTAATCTTTTGATGTCGGGTGAAATGCTTTATCATGAGGATCCAAAGTTTTTTCGAGCTGGAAGGCGACCTGTAATAAGATACAATACAATACATTATCTTCATATTATTTTCATGATCTAGCTGAGGCGGGCATTCCCATGCTCAGCTTTATAAATTCATTTTCATGTACATAGGATAGACAATCGTTTGAGTGTAGACTGATGATTCTGGTAGAGCCATCATCCCTTAGATTGGATGATTATCTGTGCAGCAATGATGTACATTTGATGTCTTTATTTTCCTGAATATATATCGCAGCCCAGATGGATGAAACTAGATCCGGGGTCTTCAATCTCGTTCGATCTTCACTCAAAGTACAAGTCAATCCATGTGAGAGATGTTCTGGAGTCGAACATGGAAAGCCATCGCCTGATTACCAGCGAATGATGTAAGCTGTTAACAGGCGCGAGAGGAATCACCGATAATGATAATTACCCTCAAGGTACTGCAGTACAATTCACGTGGTTTGAATAAGGGACTTAGCGTCAAACACCACACAAAATCTTTCGGTCGAATGCAATTGATGTAAACCTGTCGCCGGAAGTGAGAAACTTTCCATTGAGGCACGCAAGCTTCAAAGTACTGAAAGGGTTGTTCCTAGATCGACTTCCTGGATAATGAGCTGATGTCGACCAGAAGCGATCTGTCATAGGAGGGCCTTAGTGAATCCCACATCAATGACACGGAACGGAGCAAATGATTTTAATGGAGGTGAAAACGATGTGGTGATATACGGTTCAGGGTGGTGGTCATGAAAGAATGGAGTGAAAATGTATTATAGTGGGTGAGACACAGGTGAATTCTCTGAGCGACTTCTCTTGAACATTGGCGACACTGACATGATGGATTGGTAGCATTAACCTCAAATTTGGATGGTGTGATGGAACCATGGTGATGTGACCAGTGAATGGAACAACCCAACCCGACTTGGATGCGGAGTGAAAGTGTCATGTTCAAGAGCGTCTTGCTACCAACAAAGTTTCTTCAAGTTTTCTTCCCAATTTTTCCCTAGTCATTACTGACCAGTACCTCTTTATTTTTGGCAAGCTTTAGGAGGATAACATATGCTTGTTCTATAATTTGCCCTTCGGGCAAACCCATCGGTATGTTTTAACGAGCCTAGCGATAGTGAAACTCGTTCTTGTCTGTTATGGACAAGTTTGTCGCTATTAGGTTTTAACGAGTTTAACGACAAATATAACTCGGTCCTTTTCAATTTTAGAGAGTCTGAAAAGGGATATAAAGGAAACTCCAAAAATCCTTTTTCGTCATCTAATCCCTTAAGTCCGAAAAAGTATAAAATAATACAAAAGGGATGAATTTTCGGTAATTTTAACGAGCTGAACAAAACAAGCGCTCGATCGTTTTGTGTAATAATCCCTCAGGTCCAAAAATATTAAAATCTAAAGGAGGGATAGCACTTCCGGTCACTTTAACGAGCTGGAGAGGCTAATGGCTCGGCAATCTTTTCATATTTTACGAGTCAATTGAAAAGAGCTTAAAGGAGACTCGTTTTTTGAGGAACAAATGATAGATTCGGGTAGCAGCTGATTCCAAGTAAGGTTTGGAATTTTCCAATCACGGCAGTGTCACCAAGGATGGATAACAAGATCACTCTTCGCAGTTGTTCCTCAAAAAGGGTAAACAATCAAGTGGAGGTGAATGATCGGCCAATACAGAGTGGAGGTGATGATAAGAACACGACCAAGGCTTCAAAGGCTGAAGTAATACATTCACGATGGTTATTTACCGGAAATTGGTTCATTTTTTAATGAGCTTAAATTTTGGGGGAAACACTTGCTCATTGCTTATGTTTATTTTTTAACGAGCTTGAATTCTGCGTTAAAACTGCTCGAAATAACGGTCATTTCTTGAATTTACCATTAATGACTTTGTTCCTTCAAAGGTTGTGCTGAATGCTCAATTGCTTCATCAAACTAGTTAGAAATGAACAATACATGTTTGGAAAATGAGTTAAGTTACATGATCCGATTGCGAGTTTGAGGGACGCGATTTCACACTAAACCGGTAAGATTGCTTCTAGACCATACACCAGTTGGAAGGGTGTAAACTCGGTTGCATTCCTTATCGATGTTCGGTATGCCCACAAGGCCGAGTACAGGATCAGGTGCCAACTCCTTTTGTGGACTCCAACCATCCTTTGCAGCATGCGCTTCAGGACTTTGTTGATTGCTTCAACTTGTCCGTTGGCCTGCGGGTAGTATGGAGTAGAGCTGTCGTGAGACAACCCTAATTTGGCAACTAATTCGGCCATCATGTGATTGCGAAAATGCAATCCATGATCTGTGACTATAGCCTGTGGAACGCCGAATTTGGTGACTACATGATTGAAAAAGAAAAGGGCAGTTGTTTCACCAGTGTTATCTAATGTAGGCATCGCCTCAGCCCATTTGGTAAAATAGTCCATTGCGACTATAATATACCCATGCCCCCCAGTCGAGGTGGGGTTACATGTCATGAAATCAATGCCCCATTTGGCGAATGGCCCAACAACAACTATTGGCTGCAGAGGTGTGGGTGGTCTTCTGGTTTTGCTATCGAAAATTTGACAAGCATGGCAACTTCTGACTGCGGTTATGCAATCTTTGAACATTGTTGGCCAGAAGTATCCTGCTCGTAATTTTTTTTGCGTCGTAGCGTAGCCAGATTGATGCCCCCCACACACGCCTGAATGGAAACCATTCAGGACTTTTTCGACTTACTCATGGGTGAGCCACCTCCTAAGAACAGTATCGATGCCACGACGATAAAGTGTTTCACCGATAATCATGTAGTCTTTTGATTGGTATCGAATGCGTTTTTGTTTGGAGCGGGAGGTATTAGGCCTATATTTTTGGGTTTGGAGATAGATAATTATATCTCCATACCACGGATTGCTTGAAGATATCAGAAACAAAGATTCATCCACGATTGTTTCATCTGATGTTTCATCGTTGGACGACGATGGGAGATCACATAGTAATTCTGCGAAAACTAGGGCTTTCTTTGATTTGGATTTTACGAATTCCAGTTCAAACTCTTGTATAATTGCTATCCATTTTGAATATTCTCCCCCCAGCAACTATCGCGACAATATATAAGTCATGGGGTTGCAATCTAACAGAATGGTAGTTTTTCGAAAGAGGACATAGTGTCGAAATCTCTGTATCGCTTGAACAGCTGCGAGCGCTAGCTTTTCAACATAGGAATATTTGCTTTCTGTATCATTTAAGTTCCTACTTAAATAATATATAGGATGTTCAATTCCGTTGTCTTCTTGAACTAAAACCATTGCGATGGTTGTATCCGCTGCAGCCAGATACGGGTTAAAGTCTTTTTGATAATCAAGAGCGTACATTAATGACGCTTTCATTAGGGATTCTTTTAACGCATCAAAGGAGGCTTGTGCGACCTGATCCCAGATGAAGGGCACTTCCTTTTTTAATAGACGTGTATAACCTTTAGCAAGTTCAGCGTAATTCAGAATGAACCTCCTCAGAAATTTTGCTTTCCCTTGGAGTTTCTGAATTTGAAGCAAATTTGAAGGTGGAGGCAAATTTATGATTGCCTGAACCTTACATGGGTCGAGACGAATCCCATCCTTTGAGACTACAAAGCCAAGTAAACTACCAAAACTGACACAGAACACACATTTGTGTGGATTGAGTCATATCTTGTAGCGTCGGCAATGTAGAAATATCACTCTCAAATGCTGCGGATGATCGGTCCGCTTTCGCGAATGAGCCAGAAGGTCGTCGCGATATGGTTGAACGATGTTTTTGATGTCATGGAAGGCATAATTCATTGCCCTCTGAAATGTTGCCCCTGCATTCTTTAAACCAAAGGGTAATTTGCGATATGCGAATGTGCCCCACGGATAAATAAATGCAGTCTTTGACTGGTCATGTGGGTGGATATTTATTTGATTATACCCAGAGAATCCATCCATGAATGAAAAGATCTCGCATCCAACGCATTCATCAATTATCTGGTCAATAAAGGGTGTAGGGTAGTTGTCTTTTGGACAAGCTTGATTTACATCCCTATAATCAACGCACACTCTAATCGTTCCTTGTTTTTTCATAACAGGAACAATGTTCGATACCCAATCGGTTAGAGGAACCGGGTAAATGAAACCAGCATGGAGAAGCTTTTCAACTTCTGCCTTGATGGCAGCGGCTTTCTTGGGGTGCACCTGTCATAGCCGTTTTCGTACTGGTTTGACATCTAGATACATCTTGATTTCGTGTTCAACTATACTCGAGTCAATGCCTGGAATTTTATCATATGACCAAGCAAAGACATCTCTGAATTCGTGAAAAAGAGCGTTGTATATTTCTAGTTCTGAAGGAGAACAACATTTTCCAACATAAATATTCTCTACAACATCTGTTTTGGTCGAGATATTTATGGTGATAGTCCCTTCAATGTTGGACAAGTTTCGCTTGGAATCCACCGTGTTTACAGTATTTGATAGGAAATAAAAAACTAAAGGATGATGATGGTCATTAGGAGTATCTTCTTTACAATCCGGAAGTTGGGAATGATGGTGGTAATCTTCCCATGGCGCTCATTCAATTACCATTGATTGAACAATTCCTTCGTCGGTGTAATGCACTTGCGACCAAGGATCTGAAGGGGTGCCATATTCCTTAGACCTATCTATCCACACGCTTGATGAGCGTTGATTTGGGTCTACCTCCCATGCCGAAAACAGTGATTGCTACAATATTTCTATTGGGCTTGGAGGCAATACCTGTGTATGATCCATGTTTATATCATTTTCTGAGATCTTTTGAATCGAAGATATCATGTTGTAGGTTCCTACCGTCGCTACTTCCGCCAAATTGATTGGAGGCGGAACGGAAAAAATCCCCATTAATATAGGGTCTTTTAGTAGGCCTACTCCGATATTTTGAAGCATATGGGGGCTTCCATGGATCATTGGAATGCTTCCCGTAACTTGGGAACTATTTGGGAGAAATGTTTGTTGGTCGACGATCGTAATTCCTCCTTGAAAAGGAAATGCAATCTTTCTAAAGTAGGTCGACACAACTGCAGCCATAGCATATATCCATGGTCTTCCCAGTAGGATGTTGTAATCGAGGTTTCCATCGATTACTTCGACGTCTATTTCTACTGTTTTCCCTCCTAGTTCAACTTGCAAGTTACTTAGAATATTGTATGGGGTATACGTTCGCCCGTCAAATGCTTTTAACGTTGTCGAAGATCGCAACAAGGTTGGTGATCCTAAAGTTTTCCAGCAACTCATCGACATAATACATGTAGATGCCCCCTCATCAATAATTGTTCGATGAACAGTTTTGTTGAGGGCTTTCACTTGAATGAGGAAAGCTAGTTGAGCTGGTAACTGAGGATCGTATCCTTTATGATTAAAGGACACAAAATTAGAATCATTTGGGTCTATCCCACCGATAGCTGATAATAAAGCCTGCTTTTGGGATGGGCAATTTTGCAGCACCTCAAGTGTCGACATAGCGGATGGCGATTGGGCCAGATCTTCCACTATATTATAATGTTGTGCTACTCTAGCACAAGGATTAAATGTCAACTTGTGTACTACCCCCTTTGGCGGTTTTATTGTTAGCTCTGTAGTGATGGGCGTCGCAACTTCTGTCGAAGTTGTTGTCGAACTACTAGGATTCTCGTAATATTTGTTCCTTGTCGATATCAAAGCATCATTTTTCTATTTCGAAACTGACAACATCAGTGCTTGGGACAGGGAAGCATTTTCACTAGCAACCAGATTTGTTCCTGGATTTGGAAACGGATCAGTCAATACGGCCGAGGTTTTTGAATTCTTGAAGAATCTTTTAAGCTCAGCCTTATGTGGACAATCTCTTGTCCAATGATCCTCATCACATATTATACATGGATTTTTTGGTTTCCTATCTCCATGAGGGTTTGCAGAAGATTTTTCAGGTGATGATTCCTCATGTTTCTTCTTCTTCCCTTTGTTTTTCTTCTTGCCCCCCGGTTGCTTGGTTTCTTTGCCTTTATATGTCGAGACGGCATTTACTTCTGAGGTGAGAAGTTCTTCTTTTGCATTTTGACTGGAAATCTTACGAGCCTTTTTAGATGTAGCCTTTGTCGATTTCGTGCCTGTCGTACCAATCACGCCATCACCGGCATGAGAGTCATTGTTTGATTTAGGAGGAGGGGGGACGGAAAATTATGGTCTGGGAGCGTCAGGGATTTTATCATAGAGCGTGCCAGACTGAGTATAAATCAAGTCTAAATATTGTGCAAGAGAAATAACTTGCTCTTCAGTGATGACTCCTCCTTTTACCACATCTTCTGTAATGCAAGGTAATAAAGACTTAATAAACCATTCAGCTAAAAGCTGATCAGGAACATACGTTTTTACCATTCTACGATGACGTCGCCACTCATGAATATGATCGGATATGTGAGTGGCTATTGTTTGCTTGAAATTCGTAAGAAGTTCTGTTCCCGTTTCGTACCTTATCGGTAACTGAAAATGGGTTAAAAAGGTTGTGGCTAGGGTACTGAAGTTGTCAAAAAGCTTTGGGTAACTTGATATACCATTTTGCTGCCAGACCAGTTAATGTCCTCTGAAAAAGGCGAAGCCTAATCGAATCATCGTTTAGGGTGTTTGATGAACACCACAGTTAAAATGTCATCACATGATTCGACGGGTCTTCACCCGGATTTCCATTAAATTTAGGAATATCTGACAGAAGTTTATGCGGAATCGCTGGCCACCAAGGGGCATAAGAAATTGGATTTTTTGTTAACCTATTTAGATCCAGTAACTCCAAAGTTGCCACGAAGGGTAACTGTTGATTCAGGTTTGGCGAAGCATACCCAGGATATGACGGAATTGCCTGAGCAGTTTGTCTTTGCATACCATCATAATGCATTTGATGTTGGTAACTTTGGTAAGGTTGATGGGCATAACCATTGTAGAACGGTTGATTTTGATCGTTTTGAATATACGGCTGCCAACTATTTGCAAAGATTTGTTGCTCAGATCCTTGGTATACTTGTTGGAATTGCGGTTGTTGGTATAGCCATGGTTGTGAAGCCATGTGCTGTTGTCCAATACTGATTGTTTGACAAAGATGAGGGGTAATTGTACCCGTTTGGGCCTGTGTCATTCCACTAGTTGGCGATTGTGGTTGAGTTGTAGGGACAAGAGGTTGTTGCATTACCACCTGAGAAACCTGAGGTTGGCATACAATAGGCAACGCTTGTACTTGCGACACCGTCACAATAGCTGGCGTAGTCGGTATATTTGACATAGGTAAGAATTGTTGCATCGAATATACAACTCTTGGTTGTTGAGGCAGTATCGGCACCCAACCGCTAGATGTGATTCCAGCATAACCTGAATTTTGTTGTGAACTCCCATATGGTTGTCCTCCCGGAGGAGACAATGAAAGGGTATACTGCCCCCCATATGGTGGTAATCCAGTGCTTAAAGGAATTGTTTGCCCTTGAGGACCGGACTGCCCAAATTGACACCCTGAAGGATCAATTTGCTGAGACTCAACATAAGAGTTCCCGGATACTATTCCAGATGAACAAACAGGAACGGACCATACTGTCGAAATAGCCCCTGAGTGGGCCCCGTCTAGCGATTGAGAGCTAGTTGGGACAGATGGTATGCTGGCGAACATTGTTGGAGTGACAGCAGGGAGTTCTGTCGTCGCTGTGTCGGATGACACAGTCCTAGATGTCGACAATTGTTCAGACATTTCTAGTCTATCCAAAAGATTGCCTAGCGATTCTACAGGAGCTTCCGATGGCGGTAGACTAATTTCTGATGAAGAAGGATATAGAGTGATCCCGACTCCAAATCGCGATGGAGTACTAGATGGAGGATCCTCCACAATCTCTTTTATAGCAATCAGACCAGGTGGAAGAGGTAGACCGTCAGGTCCGTAAAATATTTCTGCTGCCGAAGAAGGTATAGAATCTGCAGCGACAAATGTTTGGGGAATAACACCTTCCGAATCAGCTGTAGATGGAGCTGGCTCAGTAACACAAGTATTTACCTTCACACTAGGATCAGTTCTACTGTCCTTTGGTGGCTGCTGAACTTCTTCTGTAAAGGCAAGGATACCAGAAATGTTTGGAGTAACCAGAGTCTTCGATGGTGTCGAAACACTTGTTCTAACTTTACCAGGGGATTTGGAACCGGTTAAATGAGTTTGCTTTGTTTGTAATAGTTTTGACTCTGGAGACAAAGACGGTTGACTCGTAAGCCTCCATGAATGATGGGGTTTCAATTGACTTTCTTCCACGATTGCGGATTACTCGATCAACTAAAAATCAAGGGGAAGTATGTTTCCAAATTAGATGAATTTTAGACGCTTTGACACAACTTGTTTTTTCAATTTTTAAGAGTCAAGAAAAAACAAAATATGACTCTAGTCGCCTTCGATTTTTAATGAGCCTAAAGTGAAAAGTGCTCAGATGGACCTTTTCCGTTAAGGAGTCTGAAAAGGAACGAAAGGGACTGCTCTGGAAATCTAGACAGAGGGATTACCAAACCAATTGCAAAACTGCAGAATACTTTTTACGGTACGGCAGTCAATCTTCCCGAATGTTGTGTTCAGTGCATTGCGATCGACAGGGCGGCAGACACGGCTTCCTATGGATAAAGGATAAAGCCTATTGTGGTCTCCCAAAATATACTCAACGATACGTGGGAGCACAAGTCCGTACTAGCACTTATCGTCTCAAAGTGGAGGAATCACCCAACCAACAGTGAAAACAACAGTTACCAGGCTTTACGACGCCAGAATATGTCTCTAGCCTAAACTTCTAGATGTTGTGCGTTAGGTTCCAAAGCATTTTAGATTCATTAAATTTATTTTATGGTTGATCTTGCTTAAGAAATTTGCCTTTCAGGTTCACCGCATGATGTAGATGTACAATTCCTAAAATGCAATCTAAGATGATAAACAGTCGTTTAATCTTCTTTTTGCAATGAAAATCCTAGCTACTAAGGAAAGAGAGATGGCGTTCTTTCAACAAAGAGCAGAGAGCACACACTATATGCACTGTCCTAAATCAAACCAAAAAACAGTCTAAATGCAAATGCACATGCACGTATTTGTTTTCAGCCTTCTTAATGTGTGAATGATAAAAAGAAAGCTAAGCGCAAATCTGAATTATTTTCCAAAACGACAATTACTAACAAGTTTCTTTTCAAAACAAAATGAGGACAATGACGACACTTTGTTATTTGGAATTCAAAACTTGCTTTCGACACTTGAAAAACTACTAACTCAAATCAAATTAAAGAGTAACAATGTAATCGACTATCAAGAACAATCAGATTCTCTTCTATGACTGAAAACAACACTTGCGACACTTTCAAATCAAGAAACGACAGTACAATTACGCTACTTCTTTGTAAAGGAGAACTGAAAATGACTCAAAAATACACAAAAACATTTACAGTTCTTTGCACAATGGAGGCAGAATAACAAGGAAAGGGGTTTCAAATAGAGGTGTACTGACTACAGGCAGTAAAACTCCTGAATAGAGCTGAAAAGAGTGAACACAGAAACAAAAATTTAGGAACAAGGTCTTGTCTGATCAGCGCACCTGTAACACAGTGAAACTGAAATGCAACGCACCTACTACACTCGAGAAGTGTGATGCATTTGAATTTCACAGAACAGACAGTGCGCTGGACCAGGGACGAGACTTTGATTGGGTTCCGGGTCACAGTTTGCAGTTCAGTTCAGGAATTTAGGTCGAGCAAATGGTAATCAGTATATCAATCACAAGGGTAGATCTAAGGAGGTTACTAGAGCCACCACGAGGGTAATTAGAGAGCTTGTAAATCAATCGTTTAATTCATAAACAAAACCCGGAGATAGACTAAAGCAGCATTGATCTACTTTGCACTTGCATAGCAAATGCAGTTCCAAGGTTAGCTGGCTTGACTTCAGGCTCCGTCTGTAAGTTTATAAAGTAAACAAATGTAGATGAACAAACAATGTATTCGCTCCCCAGTGGAGTCGCCATTTTGTTATTGGGAAAACTAGTGTCTATACAGAGCTGCTAGTCCCACTAAGGCTGGTAGCTACCTTAGAAACAAACACACTAAAAACTACTTTCGTTTTCCTTTATGAGAAATAGATAAGAGAAGAATAAGGAGACCAACCTCTGTCTTGCGCTTGGTTCCTTGCTCGATTCCTCTCTCTTCTGGTAGGTCTTTGCCACTCACTTCCTTGTCTACCCAGCTTCAAAAAGTACGTGTAGAATCAAAGCAGCATAACACTATCCAAGAACATAGATCTATTATCGTAAACAATATAGGATCAGATGTACATTGACCACACAAATGCATAAATCATCAATCATACAAGAATGTGGAGGAAAACTTGAATAGCTTTATTGATAATCAAGAAAGGGCAAAGAGGATTACAACCAAATGTTCTAACCCAGCATCATCCTCTCAAAAAGAAAGCCCTTCTTCACCTCATGAAAAGCTTAGATCACCCAATACTATGATATTGCACCCAGAAACCAACAACACTTCCTTACAAGATACAAAATTCCAGCCTCTGGATCTCTGGGATGAGGGATCCATATATAGATGTCTGCAAGGGGGGTGAGTCAGCTTTTGAGATTTGATTAGTGTCTTCTCTCTGATAGTTATTGATTCCACTTGGAGATTGATGATCGCTTACTCATCCCTGGTCGAATTCAGAGAGGCAAGTGTCACAAGAGAGGTTTTTGGAAGATTCCATGCTCCTCCACCTTGCGGATTGACCCTGCCATTTGTCCCTTCTCGCCCATCACACCCCATAGAAGGGTTTTTTGACATGCATCGCACCTACTGTGTGTATTAAGGTGGGATGCAAAACACTTTGCCTATGGAGCAGGTGAAATGGTCCAGTTTTGACCAGTTCTGAGTAGTTTTTCATGGAGAACTTCTGGGAGATGCTGTAATCAGTTGACCTTGTTCTTTTAGGGGTTGGAACAACACCTTTAGGGACTTAGGAGCCCTTGGTTTATGGACATTTATGCTTGGGGTTGTAGTGCCCAAAAATGTCTATAACACTAGGTTCCAAAAATTGATATGAGGAAGTTTGATGGCAAGGATCCCAGAACATGGATACTACAGATGGAGCAATTTTTTGATCTCCATAATGTGCAAAACACACAAAAGGTACGTATTGCAACTTTATATTTGGAACCAAATCAGTTCATATGGTATTGATGGCTTTGCTCTCATAAACAAATTGTCACTTGGGCAATTTTTATGGGAGAAATGGTAACACATTATGAGGATACAAAAAGAAACACCTTTTTTAGCCAATTGATAAATCTCAAACAAAAGGGTTCAATGATGGAGCACATTGAGGACTTCCAGAAATTGAACATAAGGGTAAAAGATATTCTAGAGGAGCATAGGATTGATATGTTCATAGGGAATTTAAAGGATAATATCCAACATGAGGTTCGCCTTTGGGAACCTGAATCATTGGAGAAGGCATTCAGGTTAGCAAGAAAAATGGAAAGCAAAATTATGGAAACTAGGAAGCATAACACTCACAACTATAAAGATGGAAGTGTTGATGCCCCTAACCTTCCACAAACTACAAGTTTGACACCACAACAATTGGAAGAAAAAGAGAAAAAGGGCTTTGTTACAGTTGTAATAGAAAATACACTAAAGGTCATAAGTGTGCTGAGAAGAAATTATTCTACATAGATTGTGAAGAGGAGGAAGAAAAGGAACAAGAAATGTCAAAAGAAGAGGATATACTCAGGAACAAACCTTAGATAAAGCAGAAATGAATCTAACCATATCTTGCAATGCATTGGCTGGAATTACCACTCCTCAAACTATCAAGATAGAAGGACATATCAAGAAGAAAAAGCTAATTGTGTTGATTGATGCGGGAAGTACCCATAATTTTATTCAATGTAAGATAGCAAAGGAATTGAATTGCTTCCTATATCCAACACCAGAGTGTCCATTTATCCATGGGAGAATATTATTGAATAGCCCAATGTTTTCCATTCCAATGGGTGGTGTTGATGTTGTACTAGGAGTCTAATGGCTACAATCCTGGGGTACAATAGCTTTTAATTTTCAAGGAATTTAAATGAAATTTTCTGCAGAAGGAAAGGAGGTTGAATTAAGGGGTATTGTAGGGAAACCAGGAAAGATAATCAGATCTAATTGGTATGACAAAGCTTCTAAACAAGGAACAAAGAGGTGTAATTGCACAATTATGTTCGCTAGAGGTTCCCACTGTTACACAAAATATTGTCACCATGACTTTCTGCAGTCAGTGTGAGTCTATCACCACTCATACTGTCCTCCTTTGCAAGTCTCAAACCTCAGCGCTTCATGTCAAGCTTTAAAAATGAGAGAAAGCCTTTGAAAATCTATAAAACTCTGGTTCCGCACTTTCTCTTATCATTACCTGCGGTCCCGCACCCCTTGGTCATGTTCCCTATGGACCTGCCTGCTCTGTCTCTAAAGGAGTGGGTGCGGACCCCTCTAAAAGTAAAAAAGGCGCAAGTTTATTTTTAAAAAATTACTTTGGTTTAATTCTGGACGCTTCTACAAAGAATCTTGACGTGGATGGTTTGCTCCTAGGTGGTTCATACATCCCATAACTAAAGGAGCTAAATCCTTGATGAGAGGAGCTTATCCCTTTGAAGGAGGGCTCTATCCCTTTGAATGTGGACCTAGTAACTTCCCTCCTCTGCTCTATAAATTTAGGCATTGGGCTGGTTGCTGGGGAAGTTGAAAGCTGAACATTTTTTAGGGTAAATGTTGTTGGAATTGAGACTTCCTAGTTAAGCTCGAGAGGAGAGATTACATACCTTTTGGATTCTTTGGGAAGAGAGTGAAACTTTTAAAAGTAGAGGAGATTCTTGTTGGACCCTGGGAGGAGCTCGTATAGCATCAAGGCACCAAGGTTGTAAAGTTTTTCTTTGATTAAAGCTAATACAATCAGATTCATTTTTCTCAATAAATTGTCTTCTATGATTTATTTCATGAATTCCTTGATCATCATGATAAATATGCTTCATTATATTGGTTATACAGGTGCTATTTAATATGTGTTCTTGTTTGTGTTTGCAGATTCTTTAAAAGGGAGCTCATTTGGATCAACGGAGCGTGGCTTCTACAAACTAGCACTGGACCCGAGGTAGGCCTAAAACACCTAGTAACCTTTATTTATAAATTTCATATTTAGAGAAAGATAGAATTTGTTTGGTTTTCTTGTCGCTAGATATCATTAGATACTAGGGAGATTGGTTTTGTCCGCAAGAACGATTCATCCGCCCGAAAAAATGGCGACTCCACTAGGGACTTGAATTTTTGGTTTCTTGCCTTTGCTTTTACTTTGACTTGAGAAACTGTTTCTCTGTTTCTGGTTTTTGCTTGTTGTGTGGGATTGGGTAGGTTCTGTAGATTTTGAATTATTTTTTGTTTTTCACGCTTTTGGAAGAGGACCGCACCCTCTATTTGTAACACAGTGCGGACATCCCCGCACTTTTGCTTTACACACAGAGCAGTACCGCACCTGGGTATACTAGGGGCCTGCGGACCCTGTCAAAATTTTGAAAAAGTTGAAATATTCTTATTGAGTTAAGCTTAGGATTTGTTTATGTGTTTTAGCCTCTGCCCAGATCTGCACGTGTCTTGTCAGAAACTTTTCATAGGTTAATTCCATTGGCATTTAGGTTTTAGGTGAATTTCTAGAAGTTTTGTGTGCCTGGCTTGATTTTCGTTTGGTCTTTGTAGTAGCTCAGAGCTTAGAAGCCTTAGAAACCTCAGATCACCTTGGTTTTGCTGGTCTTCTTATGAGTCTGACCAATTTGTAAAATCTGCCTTTGTTGAGGAATACATCTTGGTTTTCTCTTTGCAAAACTTCGAAAAGAACTTGTTTTGAAAGTTTTGGATTTCATTTTTAAAAAGAAAACAAAAGCTGGTTGTTTTTGATTAATTTGTGATTCTGGACAAGTTAGTCCTTAGTTTCATCATAGCTAAGTAAAAAATCCTTGAAAAGAAATCTTGTAAGCTTTTACTTCAATTAGATTTTATAGAATTTATAGATCTCAAGATTAGATTTTTCAATAGTTTTGAGTGTTTTATAAAAAATTAAAAGAAAAAATCTCTTTTGAAAAAGTTTGTTTTTGTAGTATTTGAATGTTTGAAAAGAAAGGGAAATTTTTGTGAGCATAACTAGTTGTCTCGTTTTTTAGTATATTGAAAAAGACAAAAAGTTCTTCTTTTCATTTGATTGTTAAGGAAAGATTTGTTTTTACAAGCATTTTCATTCTCAAACTTTCTTTAGCTAGAAGTTCATTGAAGGAAAAGGATTGTTTATCATCTTAAGTGAATTTTTATTGTTTTGGAGTCGAGTATTCACACCATAAAGTTTCATCTCCGCATCTTTTGACTTAAGAAAAAACCAATAAAAATAACGCTTAAAGTAAAATCTATCTAGTAATATTTTTATTTCTAGGGCTCTTTATCACCAACATAGCTTAGGCTAGTATCTTGGAGTAGGGAGTAATAAACTCTCCAAGATAGTAAAACAAACAAGTAGCTGTATCTTGCGGTAGGAGATAAATTCCAATTGTTATATCTATGCTCTGGGAAGCTCCTCTCAAAGGAGTCAAGAAAGAGATCATGTCAGAACCAGTGGGGTAATCAATCCTTCCTCATTGGGAACGATAGTAGATATACACGTATTAAAAATGGTAAACCTCGGATTAACCATTGTCGAGGAACCTGGGGTCACTTGTTGGTAAACCTTGGAATATGTCAAGGAGCCTTCAAGGGGATTGAGCTTGCTACTCTGCCCTTGCGTGTGTATTGGATCACAGACTGTTCCCCCAAGTATATTTGTTTCCGTTGGTAACCATAGTTACAATATTCTATAGGATTATTTCCTAAGGTGACGGTGGAGGGAAGATCCCACTGTACCTGGAGCAGACGTCGACTAGACTCACTTGGATCTTCTGGGGGGTTCTCTTCACTCGAGACGGTTTAGTGGAGAAACTTGTGCCAGTCTATTCATTAAGCAAGTTTCCGAGGTAACTGTTCCAACCGCCATTTCTGTATTGAATTCTGCGACGTTGGATTTCATCACCAACTAGTGTTTTCGGTATGGAAAGTTACTGTTTGTGTGTGGTTTGACCTCCTAGATTCTTTAGGTGTGTGATTCAAATTGTTTGGTTCTTTAGAGACTTTAGGTGGTTTTCATTGAGATTTTCTTTGTTTGCATGTGAAGTAATTAAAATTTTTTAATCGTGGCTGAATTACCGAGGAAGTCCCATAGACTTCGGGGCCAACCTCCTAAGTTTTCACCAAGCCAGCTTGAAGGGCTACGAGCCCTTGTAACTCCTAGTGACAGTAGAGTTGGGTCACCTGAAGAAGGAGAGTCTTCTTTAGTTGTACATCCTGATTATCAAGTTCAAGCACCAGAGTATATTATTGAACCTGTTTCATTTTCTGAAGTTACTGGTAGTTTTTCTTCTACTAGTGAATTAGCCGAGGAACCTGAAATATCTGAACCTGAAACTGAACCTGCTGCTACTCCATCATCAGGATTTGCCTCTCCAACTTCCAGTGGTCCTGGTTCACCCAAGGTAGAAAGAGTCATTACCCAAAATCTTCCTTCTGGACTAATTGCTATTGAAGAACTTGTCACTCCGGAAGAAGGTATACATATCCCTGAAAATCAACCAACTATAGAACTTAGGGAGCGTGAATCTATCTTTTACAGTCCACCCAAGAGGGATGCTTGGTATCTTTCATTGACCAATTTTTTGGAAAACCCAGGACTAAGTTTTTCACCACCTCGCATTCTGTTTCATCCAACACCTAGAGGTTATTATCCTCCTTTGAATATGTCGAGACAGTCATCCATGTTTTCTCAATCTCCAAAAACATTTTTATATGGCGGTCCTTTTGTTCCCTCTGAGTATCAGTCACTTACTGGTACTTTTTCGGGAACATCTCCTCAACCTGTTGAGCAAGGGTTATTAACTGGTAATAACAGAACTAATCCATTGAGTGTAGAATATATTCTTATGATGTCAGGTACCATTCCAAATCTGCAACCTCAAGGTGGCCAGTTACCACCTGGGGGGCAGCCTCAAGGTCCTCAATTATCGCCTGGGGGGCAACCTCAAGGTACCCAATTACCGCCTGGGGGTAACCTCAAGGACAGTACGTACCTACAAGACAGTACATTCTTCAAGGTCAACCCCAGACTCAGTATGTACCTCAAGGTCAACCTCAGTATCAATATGTACCTCAAGGTCAACCCCAGTATCAGTACGTGCCTCAAGTTTTTCAACCTCAAGGTCAGTACCCAACCCAAGGTTTCCAGCCACCTTCAGGTTAGTCATTTGTTCAAGGAACTGGAAATGTACCTTTGAATTATCAACCCTACCTTCAACCCGGTTATGGTCCTCAATATGCTCAACCATCTATGGGTTCATACCCTGGAATGAACTTAGTTTGGGATCCATCTCAATATCAACAGATCTTGCAACCAAACGTGCAGTTTTCATCTCAATCTGGACAACCCTTGGTTTCTGGTTCAACCCAGCAACCTATCCAGCCTACTATTCAAACCTCTGCACCTTCTGTAGTTTCTCAGCCTGGGCCTAGTTCACCTCGAACTCCACCTCAAATGACTGCTTCAACTGCTGCAACATATGTTCAATCTACCCCACCTACTTTTGGAGTATCGATAGCTCTGGTTTCTACTGTTCTTGCATCAATTCCTCAAGAATCTTTACCTCAGTCTGGACCCACAATTCAGACTTCGGTTCAAATGCCTGTAGGACAACCTGGTCCAAGTACGATGGTCACAAGTCAACCTCAATTTACTTATCAACCGTACTAGGGACAGTACCAATTCGGTTATATTGTGCAGAACCCAGTCTATCAGTATCAACCATACCTTGGATATACTTATCAGCAACCTCAACAACCCCAGTACGGTCTGGTTAATCCTGGTTTTCCGGGTGGATATAATATCCCAAATGCAATTCCAATTCCTATTTATCCTAGATATCCTCCTCCTGGGTCTGGTCTTATGACCCAGGGTTTCAGAGACCCTAATCGTTAGTTACCGTTCATTGCAACTTTGGACTTGCCTGACCTGTCACGCCTTACGAATGATCCCATTAATTATCTTCCGTTTTGGCCGCCAATTTCGAATAAGTTTCCTAGTGATATTCCTAAGTTTGAAGGTAAATCAAGAGAGGATCCGTCGAACCATGTGATGACTTATCACCTCTGGTGTGCATCTAACTCCATTTCAGATGATTCAATTCATTTATGGCGTTTTCAACGCACTCTAATTGGTCTTGCGGCCAAGTGGTACATTGAGTTACAGCGAGCCACTTTTTATAAATTTAGTCAGTTAGCTACTTCGTTTTTAACTCATTTTCAGTTGCCAGTCAGATATGACAACGGCATGGAATTATTAACTTCATTAAAACAGTCAACGTCCACTTACATTTCAGATCATATTCATGAATGGAGACGTCGACGATGTTTAGTGAAAGTTTTTATCGCGGATCAAATCTTAGCAGAATGGTTTGTTAAATCATTACTACCGAAAATCACTGAGGATGTAGCTAAGGCAAGAGTCATTACTGAAGAGCAAGTAATTGCTCAAGCTCAGTACCTTGACCTCTTTTATAAGTAGTCGGGTACGTTACACGAGAAAATCCCCAATCTTCCTAAACAAAATCAAATAACTGCAGCTCCTTCAGGGTCTCATGCCGCTGATGGTATGATTGGTACAGTTAATACCAAAAGTAAGAATAAATCTTCCAAGAATTCTTCTCCTATCATAACTTTACCAAATTCCCTAACAGGAGACTCTTCCGCAGAAATTTCTGCGGACATTCATGTCGTAGATTCATCTACAACTAAATCAAAATCTGGTGGTAAAAAGAAAGGGAAGAAGAAAAATAAACAGATAAAAATTCGAAAGAGAAACCAGAAATAACGGAATCTACTGATGAGAAACGCAAACCTCGTTATCGTTGTCTCATTTGTGATGAAGAGAATTTTACAAGAGACTGCCCTCATCGTGCTGAGGTTGCAAAAATCGTCAAAGGTTCCCAAACGCCTGCTGTTTTGAAGGATCCTTTTCCTAGTCAAGACAGTAAGATGATAGGTTCTTCCCCAAATGCCTCAGAAGAACCCATAATGATGATGTCCCATGTTAGGATTGCGACACGATCACAAGATTATGGAAGTAAAAGTCCTGTTGGTGGTAAGGAAGAAGAATCTTCTAATTCGAACCCATCAACTTCAACTCTCGGTTCTGATCCACTACAGATCAAGAAACCTAACCCAGACTTAGTAATCAAACCGCCTGCCAATGGTATACTTTGAAAGTCAGCTTTCAATCCACATGCGAGAGCTGCTTAGAAGTATAACATTGTTGAAGATTTGGCTATTTCACCTTCAGCAATGTCAGCGTTGGAGGTGCTGCAATCATGTCCAACACAGTGTAAATTGCTATTGTCGGCTATAGGAGTTGTTGATATCCAAGACTCGAACCTTATAATTTTCGATCTAGAAAATAGTACACCTCGCTTACCTCATCAAATGGCTTTCCAGATTCCAGTGTTAGTCAAAAACAGACCTTGCTATAGGACTTTGATTGATGAGGGAGCCTCAACGTGTATTATGTCGATCCAGTGTTGGAGATATCTTGGTTCTCCTACACTTAATCAATCCCCGACGATTCTAAAGGATTTTGACGGCCATGGGTTCCATCCTTTTGGAATTCTACAGGATTTACCTATAGGGGTTGAAGGCAAAACTGTTAATGTAGATGTGGAGGTGGTTGATGCCCCTCTAGATTACGACCTTCTCTTGGGTCGTAGTTGGTCTTATGCTATGACTGTTGTTGTTTCATCGGTCTTTCGGCTTATAAAGTTTCCTCATAATGGAAATATTGTAACTATAGACCAGCTAACTTACTTTTCATCCGACCCAGCCTCTTCTGAAAGTATCCAGCATGTCGGCAAAACAATTATCCCTTATAAGGATGTTGGAGTAGGACTAGTTAAAGATTCTAGTTTACTGGGAACTTTTTCCTTTCCTCCTCCAAACGTATCGCCTTCTACTGCAACCATTCATATGATTTCATCGGACACAATTGTTTATGATGATCCTTGGATCGTACCTTCCTAATTCGAGATAGATTCATTTGGTGATGCTATGCATTTGAGTCCATATGAACTTGCGTATCAGGGCGTACAGTCGTTTTCTGACTCTTCTTCAACTGAAATTGACTTAATGAATGTGGTCCATGAAGAATCACTTTCAACATCAAACTCAGATTCAACAACTTTTTCCGAACTTGTTCACACTGATGAGCAAATTCGTGAAATCTTGTGTGTTGACGATTTACCATGGGAAGATCTTCATCATAGATCTTCGTTTTTACCTGAGATTGATCATTTTGAAAATGATTTTTCATCTATTTTTACAATTGATTATGTCAAGGAAACTCATAATCCATTGAAAAATCCTGATTCTGAGTTAAATTTGGGAAATATTTCTCGAACTTTCCTATTGACATTTCGGTTAAGCCCGAAATTGTTGAAAACATTCATATAGGTGCCTCTTGTACGGAAGTTGAAATTCAAACATATAAGGCCCTATTTCAAGAATTCTGCGATTTTTTTACCTGGTCATATGAGGAAATGCCAGGAATTGACCCAGCAATTGTTATTCATGAAATCAAAACTTACTCGGATGCTAAACCCGTACGCCAACATTTGCGTCAGATCCACCCGCGAAAAGCTGCTACTATTAAAGCAGAAGTTGAAAAATTACTTAAAGCAGGTTTCATTTATCCAATTCCCTTAGCGGATTGGGTATCGAATATTGTTCCTGTTAACAAAAAGTAAGGAACAATAGGAATATGTATCGATTATAGGGATATTAATCGAGCCTGTCCAAAAGACAATTACCCAACTCCCTATATCGATCAAATCATTGATGATTTTGCCGGCAGTGAAATATTCTCCTTCATGGATGGTTTTTCCAGTTATAATCAAATAAATATTCTACCTGCTGATCAACCAAAGACGACTTTCATTTGTCCATGGGGGACATTTTCTTATTGCAAATTACCTTTTGGGCTCAAAAATTCCGGTGGAACTTTTCAAAGGGCCATGTATTACGCGTTTCATGACATCAAGCACATTGTGCAACCCTATCTTGATGATATACCTGCTCATTCATTACATCGAGCCGATCATCTTATCCATTTACGAGCAATCTTTATGAGGTGTAGGCATTATCGAATTAGGTTGAATCCACACAAGTGTGTTTTTTGTATAGAAACAAGATGGTTAATGGGATTTGTTGTTTTGAAAGCTGGCATTCGTGTCGATCCCTCAAAGGTTGAAGCTATCGTCAAATTGCCTCCTCCTACGAATCTTCGCCAACTCCAAAGTTTGCAGGGGAAAGAAAAAAATTTACATCGATTCATTCCTAACTACGTCGAGATAACAAAGGGTTTTACCCGGTTGTTGAAACAGAATACTGCATTCTTTTGGGATGAGATAGCTGACAAATATTTTGATGCACTAAACACGTGTTGACCCATGCACCATTATTGCATCCTCCCAACTACAACCAGGACTACTTCCTATATCTCGACGCCTCGCATTCCACCATTGGAATGGTACTAGTTCAGGAAGATAATTCGATAGTGAACATGTGATATATTACCTCAGTCGAACCTTAAATCCAACCGAGCTAAAATATTCACATGTGGAGAAATTGGCCTTGGCAGCTGTTCAAGCTGTCCAATGTTTTTGTCATTACATTTTACTATGCAAAACTACTGTAATTTCCGATTGCAACCCTATGCTCTATATTTTGACGAAACAATTTCCAGGGGGCAAGTATTCCAAATGGATTGTTATCAGGGAAAATTTTAAGAACCCACCTAAATTTATAAATATAATAAATGGGCGAATCTCCATGGTATATAGGAAAAATGGAAGGCGATTTTATCAATAATATAATATGTATATATAATTTTTGGCGAATCTCTCACCAGGCATGGCGAGTATTTTACTCAATTATAAAATCTTGTAAGATCTAGGCGAGTATTTCACTAAATAATAAAACTTTGTAAAGTCCTAGTGAATCTTAGCATAGGCTACATGCTGGTTTAATTCCCCCATTTAAATAGGCTACATTCGAGGTGAATACCATGGGTCAATACCATGTGTCATTTTGGTGAATACCATGGGTCAATACCATGTGCCATTTTGGTGAATACCATGGGTCAATACCATGTGCCATTTTTTTTTTATTAATTCTAATATTAGGGTTAATAATGGTTTTTTGCATGGTATTAATAACAATCTAGTCCATGGTATTTGTCCCATAGTATTTTGGCCATAGGTTTCACCTAAATATAACCCATTTTTTTAGTGTTCGTAAATATAAGGTGACTTATGGAGTAAATATAAAAAAATGTTTTATTTGTTTACCATACCTCTCGTTTATTTATATTTTTATTAATTTACCATACCTCTTTTACAAATATGGTATTTGGTCCATAGGATTCACTTAAATAAAACCTCTTTCTTGAGCCTTCATAAATAGAATGAGGGTTATGGACTAAATATAAAAAGAGGTTTTATTTATTTACGATACCTCTAGTTTATTTATTTTTTTATTTATTTACCATACCATTTGAGTAAGTATAAAAAGACGTTTTATTTATTTACCATACCTCCACTTTACTTATATTTTTATTTGTTTACACCGTTACATGTATATAAGGTGACTTATGGAGTAAATATAAAAAATGTTTATTTATTTACCATACCTCTCATTTATTTATATTTTTATTAATTTACCATGCCTCTTTTATAAATATGGTATTTGGCCCATAGGATTCACTTAAATAAAACCTATTCTTGAAAATGGGCGAATGGATTCACTTAAATAAAACCTATTCTTGAGAATGGGCGAATGGAAGGTTGTAAGTCCTAATTTCAAGGGCTAAATTTACCTTTTTTACCCTCTCCCTTAAAATAAGGTGGGCTATTTGAGGTGATTTGTAAAAATGTACTATGATACAAAATATTCGCCCACTAAAAATTTAAAACCCCTTAATTTCGCCAAAGGGCGAACATTCGCCCCTAAAATTATCCTTGATTGTTATCCTGCAGGAATTCGACTTGGAGTTTGAAAAATATAAGTCAAAGAAATCTTTAGTTTTTGCGGAGTTGATGTGTGACTTCCCATGTGCTGATACTGAAACTGTGGTGGAAGAGCCCATTGTGGATGAATCCTTGTTTCTAATCAGCACTTTAGATCCCTGGTATGGAGATATCATAGTTTATCTCCAAACCCAATCCTTTCGGCCTGAAATTTCAAGATCTCAGCATCGGAAAATGCGATTCCAATCCCAACAATTAAAGATTATTGGATATACACTTTATCGTCGTGGGGCGGACTCTATTTTTCGACGTTGCTTAACTCATGAGGAAGCTGAAAGGGTTCTAAATGACTATCACTCTAGAGCATGTGGCGGTCATATGTCTGGATTTGCCACAGCCCAAAAGATATTGTGCGCTGGCTATTTCTGGCCGTCTTTGTTTAAAGATTGTATTAACGTGGTCCGAAAATTCCACAACTACCAAATTTTTTATCGAAAGATGCGTGCTCCACCTACTCCTCTCCACCCTATAATTGTCGTTGGTCCTTTTGCGAAATGGGGTATCGATTTTATTACATGTAACCCTCACTTAGCTGGGGGGGCATGCGTATATCATCCTTGCGGTAGATTATTTTACCAAGTGGGCCGAGGTGATGCCTACATTTTCGGCAGACGGAAAAACTGCTGCGATTTTCGTTTTCAATCATATAATTGCTAGGTTCACTGTTCCACAAGCAATTATCACTGATCATGGGCGTCATTTTTGAAACATTATGATGACTGAACTAACAGACCAACTTGGCGTGCATCGCGATAGTTCAACTCCATATTATCCACAAGCTAACGGTTTGGTTGAAGCCATAAACAAAGTTCTAGTCATCATGATCCGACAAATCATTGGGATTCATAGGTCGAATGGCATAACATGCTATTTTCATCACTTTGGGTGTATCGAACCTCAGTAAAAACATCAACTGGTTTCACTCCTTTCCAACTAGTTTACGGTTTGGAAGCTGTGTTACCCATTGAATGCGAAATCTCGTCATTGCAAATGGCCATAGAATTGCTTCCAGCCACTTCCGAAGAGGAGAAACGTTTGTTGTACTTGGCTGAGCTAGATGAGAATCGACATGATGTTGCACAAGCAATCAAAACTCATGCCAAACGTATCAAATTTCAGTATGATCGAAATGTTACGCCTCGTAATTTTTCAGAAGGAGACCTAGTCTTACTGTACGATCAAGCAAATGATAAGTTAGGCACTGGAAAATTCGTACCCATGTGGCATGGTCCTTATGTTGTTAAGCGAAAGCTGGAAAAAGTGGCCTATGAATTGGTAGACTTTGACGGAGTCTCTTTGGGTAAACCCAGAAGTGGTCTTTACCTGAAGAGATATTATGCTTAAATCTAGGTGTGGAGATTTTAGTTAGGTTAGTTTTCTTTCTAGCTGGTGTGTTTTAGATTAAAAAGTGTGCTTAGCTTAGAGGGTGTTTTTGTCATTATTCCTGCTTATTTTGATTTTACTCTTGATATTGCAGATGTCGACGTCTCTCCAAACGTACATTGGTTCTGCTGATCGTGCTTGTCATAATACACGGAACATTTCTTCCGCAGCTTGGGTTATCTATTCGCCCTATGATGAGTTGGTATCTATGCATGGGGTAAGCCTCGGTCAAACAACGAACAACATTGCAGATTATAGTGTAGTGATTGAGTTATTATCTGAATCCATCTCATTTGGGATTCGGAGTTTGATTGTGAGGTTAGATTATGAACTTGTTGTGTTACAGCTTAATAGAGTGTGTGCCATTAGAAATCTAGTATTATTGAGATTATTTTTGAGAGTTCGTCTCTTGGAACGTGAATTTGACTATATTGAATATCAGCATATTTCAAGATATTTAAATACATTGGCAGATGCAATTGCTTCTCGAATGTTAAGTAGACATTTGCAATAATCAAACAAGTAAATTTAAAAACATTCCATAACATGTTTTACAAGATAGTCGGTAATAGTGATATAGCATAGCATAGAAGTGTGTCAAATATACATCGTCTTCGATCATAGGTTGAAAAACACCTTATGATTGGCAAAAATGATAGTACAAAAAGCAAAAATGTCATATGAGTCTACAATAGGCAATCATCCTATCACTGGTAATGATCACGATAAGAAACCACTGTACGGGCCACCCTACAAAGGAACCTCCTGAAGGGTCCTGGGACCCCAATCACATAGCGCTATAGCCTAAGAGGAATGTCATCTATGCTAGTCTCTGGAATGTCTGCTATCAAATTCTCTAGATGGTTTTCCAATTCAACTAGGATCTCTATAGATTCGTCCCGTGGGGCTGGTGCTGTTGTAGCTGGCTGTTTCCTCTCATAGGGCCGGAGAGTGGCTGGTCGCCGTGGACCTACATCTGTATTTGAAACTTTTTACTATCAATTTTGGAACGATTTAAAAATTAAAAAAAAAATTAATTAGAAAATGCTGAAAATGATTTTACCTGAGTCATCCCATTGCTCTCCTGGTGGAAGAGCCATGTCTGGGTCACCACGATAATCCATCCCAGTGTAAGGAAAATCTTGAATAGTAAAAACTTGGTTCTCCAACCAATGAAAATACTCAGGAGGAAATCGAACAACTTCTGAACCCTCCTTAGGATGACGGGCCATAACTGCAACCCAACACATCAATTTGGGCTCTCGGGGAAGTCCACCCTCAACTGAAAGATGCTGTGGGACCAGCATTGAGACCCTCTCTAGACCAAAGCTCACAACTAAGAAACCATATCCAAAGTTTTTCAGTTGTCCGTTCTTTGCTCTAGTCAGTTGCCCTTTTACATTAGCCAACACAGCTTCGCACCAGTTGAAGATGGTGCCTCAAAAGCAGTCTACTGCCATCCGCATTTGGGATCCAGTGGTCGTATGTAGTGCTACGCCTTCGCAGAGCTTGGTGATGGTAAATGCAATCACTTTGAGTTCAGGATGGGAGATGGTTTTGATATCAATCCCTTTGTCCTTGGTTTGGTCATTACAAAACTCTAGCCGAAGGCTATCGACAGACTGGCCACCTGGCCTAGCCTCGAATAGAGTCAATTGTTCACCTCTCTTAGGCAAACCAGTCAAAAAGTAAATGTATTCCGACTCCATTTTGAGCTGGTGGCCACCAATAAAGAAACACTGGTCCTGTACATTCCACCTGTCTACCAACCACTGCAAAAAGTCCACCTAGGCCCTCATGCTAGGTATGGCCCAGAATTTGAATAAACTGCATGCCTTCAATGCATCAATCGAAGGTTGATGATTAATCGTGCCAAGGTCCACATCCTCGTGCTCCCGTTCCTGCTAGTCAAGCATGATGTATACCCTACATTCAATAAAAAGGCAGATTAGAATATTTTAAATCAAAGTTTTTGGGCGGAATTTGAAAAATTTAAGTTTGAAAACCTATGCTGCGGGGACGACACCCTCTATGTTAGATACAGTGCATAGGTCCACACTCTGGCTATACAGCAAGTGCGGGCCCCTAAATTTTTCTACATGTGAAAAAGTTGGGGTCCGCAGGTTTCCTATGTTGCGCCTGCGGACCCCCGCGCGTGGTCTTTTAACCTAAATATTTCCTAAAAATCAAAATAAAACCCTAAAAACAAATTTCAAATGGATGAAATGCAAGAGTAAGATGATGTGGATTACTTGGAGGTGACGGTGTTCGATTCCAACGGACAGATTTTCCGCAATCTTCACGGGAAGTTTCTTACCAAAAGCTCTCTTTTCTCACTCTTAAGTCAAACAGTAAAAATGAATTTACAAAAGCCCTTTTTATAAGCTTTTTTAGATAAATGAATTTTAATTTGTTTATTTTTCATGTTAAAGAGGTAACTTTTGAAGCATTTTTATTTATTTTAAATAGGTATGAGTAATGTTTGAGTTTTTGTGCAGGATAACGGATTTTTCAGGCAAAATTGATCATTTTCGACAAAAAACATTAGAGTCACCTTTAAGCTCTTTTCTGACTCCTAAAATATGAAAAGATTGCCGAGTTTTTCTTTTTAAGCTCGTTAAAACGGAATTAAAAAGACAGTCCACTTACAGCCCTTTTCTGACCGTAAAAACATGAAAATATTGCCGGATTTTTGTCGTTTCAAATTTGATATTGGTTATAAAACGACATGTCATTGATCACTTTTTTACTTTTTCGGATCAGAGGCACTAATTATGAAAAGTACTCCTTGATCGTAATGGTCAAGCGGTTCTCTCAAGTATTATTTTATACTTTTTTGGGCTTGGGAGACACAAATTTACGAAAAATGACAACCATGGAGTTTTCTTAAGTTTTTTCAGACTCCCTAAAATTGAAAAACGTCGAGTTTCTCCTATACTAGACTCGTTAAAATTTAACAGTAAAGGACCTGTTCAATTACAAACAGGAACGGACCACTCCTTCTTAGGGTTCGAATTTAAACTAAGTTGGACTCATCCAAAGGATGAGATTGTAATCAAGCAAATGTTATCATCCTCAAGCTTGTTAAAAATAAAAAGGTACTTGCCAGAAATGGTGGGGGAAAAGAGAGAAAAATGAACCTGTTTGTCATACTTTGTGTCTCAGAAAAACATTTAACCACTCTTGAACATGACACTTTTTGTTCACCTGGGTTGGGAAATCCTTTGCCTAACAGTTAATCAAACCATATTGAAAGTCTTCAGCCGGTTTCTGGGTATTAGCTTTGGGTCAATTGTCACCAAACCATCTGCAGTGTCGTTATGTGTTCAAGAGGTCAGTGCAAATAAACCATTCATCTGCAAAATATCTATCATCCATCTTGACCATCCTTGAGTCAGTCCTTGCAACTATATTTCTTCAAACTTGATCTATGATTTCGTGTTGTGGGCTTGCCTATGACGGATTTCTTTCTATCGACCTCAGCTCATTATCTAGAAAGATGATCTAGAAATTGTCAGTACCTTGGGATCTGCATGCCTCAATGGCAAGTTTCTCGCCTTCGACGATAGGTTGCATCGTTGACCTTCGATCAAAGGATTTCGTGATATGTTCGACATCAACACATCTATTCACATTTCATGGATTGTACTGAGTACTTTGAGAGCCATTGACATTAATGGTGGTTTCTCTCACACTTGTTAACAATTTACATCATTGACTGGTAATCAAGTGGTTTCTACCATGTTCGACTTCGACACATTCATTCACATGGATAGAATCGTACTATTTCGGGAAGTAGAAATCAAGACCCTGGATCTAGTTTCCACCATCCAGGCTGCGAGGAATTTTGTATTCATTATACAGTAGACTATTTATAAAATAGATGGTTGCACCCATACTGTGTCTACATGAGTCTATACTTGTGATGTATTACAAGATCATTCCTATATCAGAGCACTTTAGTTGGTTTTCTAGTTAGTTTTGATCTGAGTATGGGAATGTCTACCTCAGTGATGATATGATCTCATATATATATTTTTTATTGAATGTTTTTACAGGTTCCAACCGGGCTCTCCACGAGATGATCCTCGAAATGATAAAGTACTTCACTCTTCTTATATGATAAATGAAATCCTCATCTACTACAGACTTCGCACTTTAGGGGGAAATCTGTTACACAAAATATTGTCACCATGACTTTCTACAGTCAGTGTGAGTCTATCACCACTCATACTATCCTCCTTTACAAGTCTCAAACCTCAGCTCTTCATGTCAAGCTTTAAAAATGAGAGAAAGCCTTTGAAAATCTATAAAACTCTGGTTCCGCACTTTCTCTTATCATTACCTGCGGTCCCGCACCCCTTGGTCATGTTCCCTGCGGCCCTGCCCACTCTGTCTCTAAAGGAGTGGGTGCAGACCCCTGTAAAAGTCAAAAAGGTGCAAGTTTATTCTTAAAAAGTCACTTTGGGTTAATTCTGGATGCTTCTAGAAGGAATATTGATGTGGATGGTTCGCTCCTAGCTGGTTCATGCATCCCATAACTAAAGGATCTAATCCCTTGATGAGAGGAGCTTATCCCTTTGAAGGATGGTTCTATCCCTTTGAAGGTGGACCTAGTAACTTCCCTCCTCTGCTCTATAAATTGAGGCATTGGGCTGGTTGCTGGGGAGGTTGAAGGCTGAACATTTTTGAGGGTAAATGCTGTTGGAATTGAGACTTCCTAGTTAAGCCTGAGAGGAGAGATTACATACCTTTTGGCTTCTTCGGGAAGAGAGTGAAACTTGTCAAAGTAGAGGAGATTCTTGCTGGACCCTGGGAGGAGCTTGTACAGCATCAAGGCACCAAGGTTGTAAAGTTCTTCTTTGATTAAAGTTAATACAATCAGATTCATTTTTCTCAATAAATTGTCTTCTATGATTTATTTCATGAATTCCTTGATCATCATGATAAATATGCTTCATTATATTGGTTATACAGGTGCTATTTAATATGTGTTCTTGTTTGTGTTTGTAGATTCTTTAAAAGGGAGCTCATTTGGATCAACGGAGTATGGCTTCTACAAACTAGCGTTGGACCCGAGGTAGGCCTAAAACACCTAGTAACCTTTATTTATAAATTGCATATTTAGAGAAAGATAGAATTTGTTTGGTTTGCTTGTCGCTAGATATCATTAGATACTAGGGAGATCGGTCTTGTCCGCAAGAACGATTCATCCGCCCGACACCCACATCGAAGTCATCTATTTCTCCAGATCTCCAAAAAGTCTTGGATAATCATTCCAAGGTATTTGAGACTCCCAAAGGTCTCCCACCTATTCGTGATCATGATCATTCTATTCATTTGATTCTAGGAAGTGTTCCTCCAAACATCAGGTCGTACAGATATACCTATGCCCAAAAGAGTGAAATTGAACGTATGGTTGCAGAAATGCTAGAGGCTAGTATAATTCAACCTAGTCAAAGTTCTTTCTCTGCTCCAGTAGTATTAGTTCACAAGAAGGATGGATCATGGCGCATGTGTCCAAATTATAGGGAGCTCAAAAAGCTCACTATTAAAGATAAATTTCTCATTTCTGTCATTGATGAATTATTGTATGAATTGCATGGATCAATTTACTCCACCAAGTTGGATCTTTGTTCTAGATATCATCAAATCATAATGAAGATTGAAGACATTCCAAAAACAACATTTAGAACTCATGAGGGTCATTATGAATTTTTGGTAATGCCTTTTGGCCTTACTAATGCACCTTCTACATTTCAAGGTTTGATGAATTCCATTTTCAAACCCTTCCTTAGAAAATTTGTGTTAGTATTTTTTGATGATATACTAATCTACAACAAGTCTTGGAAGGATCATGTACAACATGTTGACATGGTGCTCAAACTATTGGAGGAGAAACAATTATATGCCAAAATCTCCAAATGTTTCTTTGGAGTACAAGAGGTGGAATATCTAGGTAATATTGTATCTCATGAAGGTGTTAAGGTAGACCCTAGCACAATGAAAACCTTTAAGGAATGGAAAATCCCCACATCCATAAAGCATCTATGAGGATTTCTTGGGTTGACAGGGTATTATCGCAAGTTTGTTAAGAATTATGGGAGAATAGCAGCACCTCAACAACAATATTGAAGAAAGATGCATTTTCATGGACTCCAGAAGAAACGAAGGCCTTTGAGCATATTAAAGAGGCAATGTGCCAAGCACCAGTCTTAGATACACCGGGCTTCACAAAAACCTTTGTTGTGGAATGTGATGCCTCAAGAAATGGAATCGGTGATGTTTTAATGCAAGAAGAAAGACCCATTGCTTTCGAAATTCATCCAATCAAAGGAAAGCATTTACATAAAGCTATTTATGAGAAGGATATGTTGGCAATACTACATGAACTTAAAAAATGGAGACCCCACCTAATGGGAAGACACTTCAAGGTAAAAACAAATCATGATAGTCTTAAATACTTTTTAGAACAAATATTATCTTCAGAAGAGCAGCAAAAATGGGTCACAAATATTTTGGGTTGTGACTTTGAAATCATCTACAAAAAAGGGAAGCAAATTGTTGTGGTAGATGCACTCTCAAGAAAGGATGAGGATGTGGAAGCATTTCTTTGCGTCATTTCTATTATCCAACCAGATTGGATAAACGAAGCAAGGGATGAATGGAAGAGTGACAAGGAAGTGTAGGCACTCATTCAAAAGATACAACAAGATCCCAGTACATCTGATACATTTATCTGGAAAAATGATTCGTTATGGTACAAGGATCCGGTATACATATGTAATAATTCCCAAATAAAACAAAAGATTCTTAGAGAATTGCACACCTCTCCCTTAGGAGGGCACTCAGGATTTCTAAAAACCTACCACAGGGTTAAGAAGGATTTTTTTTGGGATGGCCTTAAATCGGATATTCAAAATTTTGTGGTGAAATGTTTGGTTTGCCAACAAAATAAAGTTTAAACAATTAAGACTCCGGGACTATTACAACCTTTATCCATTCCAAGCCAATGTTGGGAGGAGGTTTCCATGGATTTTATCATAGGTTTACCCAAGTCTGAAGGAAAGAGTGTTATGCTATTGGTAGTGGACAGACTTACCAAGTATGCACACTTTTGTGCATTATCTCATCCATTTAAATCGAGTACAGTTTCTACTACATTTATGGAAACAATTTAAAAGCTAAATGGAAACCCAAAGATTATTGTAAGTGACAGAGATCCCATTTTCACTAGAAATTTTTGGACAAAATTATTTTCTTGTCTTGGTACTCATTTAGCTCATAGCTCATCTTATCATCCTCAATCTGATGGGAAAACTGAGATAGTGAACAAATGTTTGGAAGGATATCTTTGTTGCTTTGTATCTGATAAATAAATACAATGGGTCAAATGGTTGCCTCTGGCTGAATGGTGGTATAATGCTTCCATCCATACTGCAACAAAAATGACCCCGTTTATGGCACTTTATGGATATCATCCACCATCCATCACATCATATTTAAGAGAAAATTCTAATGTTCAAGCAGTGGAACATCACATCGAGCATTAGCAACAAGTTCTCCAACTCTTAAAGGATAGCCTCACCTTGGCACAGAATAGAATGAAACAGCAGGCAAATCAACATCACAGCGAAAGAAGTTTTGATGTAGGTGATTGGGTATTCCTATGGCTACAAACATATAAAGAAATGTCCCTTAAGCAAGCTAAGAAGGATAACAAATTATCACCAAAGCATTATGGTCCATACAAGGTGTTGCCAAAGATAGGTACTATGGCATACAAATTGGAGCTTCCTGCAGCTTCTCGAGTGCACCCAGTTTTCCATGTTTCATGCTTAAAGAAGGTTATAGGTGACAAGCTTCTAGTTTAGACAATATTGCCAGAACTTGATGAGGAAGGAAAAATCATATTGGAACCTGAAGCAATCAAAGAAACAAGAACTTGACAACTACGAAATAGATCAATTTCAGAGTATCTCGTTAAGTGGAAGAACTTACCTGTTGAAGATTCCACATGGGAGGATGAGAATTTTATACAGAAGCATCCAGAACTACTCAAGCGTTGAGGACAACACTTTTTTTAAGGAGAGGGGCATGTTAGGTCCCTATAATATTAGTGATTCCCCCATTACTATTGTCATTGTATCCCTTATTGTTATTATTGTGCCCCATAGAATCCCTCTATTGTTATTTTTGTGCCTTTATATTATTATTGTTAGGTCGGCTTGGTTATATTGTGACCCCATAGACTCCTATATATAGAAAGGAGGTTTTTTCATTTGAATCATCTAAGAATTGTTCATTTGTGTAATGTAAAGGAGGTTTCCCCCTTGAAGAGGCTTATTTCCAAGGCGTTGATCTATCTTTTCTATCTTTTTGTGAGTTGGTTTCATAACAGTCTTTTTATTTCAAGAATGTTAGCACTATATATGCAGTGAATCTAGAGGTTAATTTATGTTGGAATCGTTGCAATTGCTAATGTCTATTTCTCTAAATTAAATCCAAACACTTCTAAAAGGAATTCATCGCACACTTTCGAAGATACTTAATCTATTCTACAAGCAACTGAATCAAAATACAAATAGATAGAAGCACACTTGACAATCTAACTTGTATTGAAACTAACTCATTTAACATGAAGGAAATTTATCATAATTGAAAAAAAAATAACCATATAAACACCTCATGGAAAGAAATCACTCTAGATTTGAAATGTATGATAGTGTTACCTTAGAATGAACAACAATCTAGAATTAACATAACCAAATCAATAAAGAGCATCATGCATATATAATCACACAACTAAATCTAGAATCTTGACTGAACAACGAACGCAAATCAAAATAGTCAATCCTCACAGTAATCATAATGATACTAGCTTTGAAAACTAACAATAATAAACAGTGAAGGATAAACATAAATGATTATAACACAATTGAAGCAGTAGATATTCTATTTACTAGGCCCAAAGTCTCCAGAAGTCCCCGCTGTTAGATATTCAAAATATGATTATGAATTAAACGCAGTCTTCTTCATTAAAATCAATAATAGAGTTACAACATCACCCAAATGAAAGTATTTTATATCCAAAAAGAATAGTTACAATCTGTGAATTCCTAAACTAACTATTCAGTTTGCCTTACGACTTTATATAACATTTGGAAAAGTAAATAGATAAAAGCAAATCCTCAAGATCAAGGGATCCTAACGATTTTGTAACACTTGATCCGATTTCATCATAAAATAGCATCAGTCCTCCTAGTCTTCTGCTTTCTTCCATTCTTAGGATGCTATCTCTTTTCCTTTACTATATGTTATTGTCTTGTTGATTGAACAATGATTGTCCAATCCGCGTCCCTACATATAAAGATAGTGAAAATCAGTTTTCTATGCCCATATTTATCTAATTTGTTACTAATCAATTTTACCCAGCTTCTACTCTTGCTTCCTCTATTTTTATCCATAAAATGAAGAGAAAAATGTGAAGAAAAATTCTTAATTAGACTATTTACGAGGATAAAATATACCTTTTCCTTGGCCCAACATACTCCTTTGCTTACGTTATTGCATGTCCTCATGCAATCAGATGGTTAAGGTGTAGTTGATTTAAGGAATAGGTTGGATATACTTCCTCCTTATACAACCTGCAACCATTTTTCTTTTTAAGCATTGCAAAATCCCGATTCACTTGTTGATCTATCACTGCGGTACCCATCTGGGGGATACCAAATAATTGGACTTCTATATTGGCACCCTATCCACTCAAGGCCCATGCTCAAGACCATGTTGTTGTATTTATGTAAGAGATTGGAGGCAACTTTAAAATTCTTGAATCCAAATGGCTCTCTGTTCCTGATAGTATTGCTGGAGGCTTCCCATCTCTGTTTGGCTACAGATAAAGCTTCTTCTTTGATTTCCTCGAAGTACTCCTTCCCTACCTATATAATTTTTGTGTGCAACAGTCCTAATTGGCACACAATACCTGTTCGTTTCATGAACTGTTTATGCTAGACAAAGAGGTGTAGGGGTTTTGTAGGCTCTCCCCTAACCCATAAGTCTATGCCATATTCTCGCTTTCTGAAAGTATTATGGGCTTTAGCCCATTTGATCTGGTTAGTGGCAAAGGAAATAAAAGCTTGGAATTAGATATCCCATATGAAGGGGCCAGGATTGTTGTCTAAGTCATGTTCCAAAAAGAAATTATGCATGTAAAATTCGCAGAGGAGTTACTGTACCTATTTATTCTATTCCTTGAAACACTTGACAAAATCTGGGGTGGTCATAATTTCTACTAACTTGCCAACTTTAAGAGCTTTTACCTTTAATAAAAAATATCTTTCTAGTAAGAATAGTGTGTAGTTGGTGGCAGGAGCTCGCCATGACAAGGCATCTGAATAAAGAGAGAAAACAGTCTCCAATTTCTCTTTATCTTTCTGCAACTTGACTTGTGCTTTTCCAAATACCTTTTGTTCATCCTTGTAATTAGCGAAAGTCTCATCCTCTGTGACCATGAGTGCCTCAAATTTATTTTGTAGTTCTTGGTGTACTCGGAGGGGCACTACTTCCTCTTCATGCCGAGTCAATTCCTGCTGAGTCTTAACTAATTCATTATGCAATTTCCTAATGACCACTTCTCTTACCAGTGGAATGTAGGCAGGCGTCTCCTTTGTCTGGACCTCATCGTCTTGTGTTTCCATTGGGTCAGTCTGAACAAAAGCCTCGACCGCTTCTCGAATCATGCAACAACCAACTTGGGTGTTTTCTTCAATATCAGTTTGAATGGCAGCATCAACAGTAGGGAATTTCATTTGGTTTTTCGGTGGGCAAACACAAGGATCCGTTATCTACATTTCATTGTCTTCCAAAAGACATGGCTCGATTTTGGTTTCTTTTGAATAAACCAACAGGGACTCAGTTTGTCTTTCAACATCTTTCCTAGAGAAATGTTCAGTTTGGGTCCCTGTGGTCTCCAATTTTGCTTTCAGTTTCTTAACCTTGATTGCTTCCTTCAACCACTATATCAGCTACTTAATTGTTTTCCTTTTCCTCCTATACTTCTTAAGCATATTCGTGAGTTTGTCCTTGTATGTTTTCTTTGTTGTGAGGCTTCTGACCGACGGTGGTACAATTGTGTTTACTTCAGGTCCGTGTTCAGGTGGAATTGTGTCAACATCAAGATGGAGTTCTAATGAGACCATGTCTCTTGATGGATTTTCACCTTCCATAAATCTATCTCCATGAGCTTCCCTATAAGGAAACCCCAATGGAATGGTGTCTCCTAAGAAATTATCTTTTTCAGGGTTATCTTCAAGATGGACCTCGTCCTCTGGGGACTTCATAAAAATGGTGCTCCCTAGTTCATTTTCACCTTCCATGGTTTCCTCTATAGGTTTTTCCTTAGTCAGGGGTTCCAGTGGACGAGTAGCTTTTGCTTGATTTCCTTCCCTAATGGTTTCCTCTGCATGCACTTCCCTTCAAGGGGATTCTCCATAAAGGAGTTGGTTCCCTCTGTTCTTCCACATCATCAGTAAATGGCAGTGTTTCATCATGACCAGGACTGCCAACAGGGGCAGAGTGATTGGGTGCATAATTCTACCCTATAGAATTCCTGTATTTCTCCCTTCCTTCACCAAATATCCCCATATTCTTTATTACACGGGCAACCTATTCCTCATAGTCTTGTAGAGAGACATCTTATGGACTTAGAGGGAGCATGTGAGATGGCCTTGTCTCGTCTATTTGAATTGGGGAGTGTCATTGTGACTTTACCCTCGCAGAGCATCTTTGGTTTGTTGGGCTTGAGGCCAATGAGGGATTCTTTCCTTTTTGTGTCCTTTTTGAACATGCCACTCTTGGCCATTGCTATTCAATTGTTGGGTTTCCTATAGGTGGGGCCAGAGTAGGATTCACAAGGTTATCCCAGGTTAGCTGCTGCTAGGCCAGTCCATGAATGATGATTATTTTGATCAACCCATGATGGTTGATGACTATATGCGGGTCCCTTTCATTTCTGACCCAACGGGCAACATCATCCAATACAAAATTTAAATAAAATGGCAAGTTAACTGTAATTTTCTGTTTCAAAATAGCTAGCAGTTTAAGTTCACGAGGTTTTACCACGTCCTGTCGTCAGTCGCATGTGATGTACCTCTGCACAATGGTTGCCAATTCCTGCCATGGTTGTCTCAAAGCTGTAGGATGAATGCCTTTTCCTTTTCGCACCAATTTCTCATCTAGGTCCTGAAATACTACGACTACGTCCTGTGGAAGAACATGTTTGTTTGTCCATCTTGTTCAGTCTGCTAGGAGTCCAGTGACTTCAGCTATGATTTATTCAGGGACCGTTATGTTCCTGCATCTCACCATGGTGTGTCCATTCTGTAAATTCTGCAAAAATTCAAGTGTCATATCCTCATGAAATCCCTGTAATCTGGTCAAATATTGTAGCCAGCCTGTGCTCAAGAATCACACGAGCCTGATCTGATACCCTGAGCACTATGGGTTCATTTCGAATGGCTTTTCCTCCCATGGTTGTTGTTTTTCTGTGATTGATTCACTTGCATTCACTTCTCTCACACTTTCACAGTTTGGAACAGTAGCAAAGAACGTTAAAGCTATTGACAAGAAAATGACATTGTTTCGAGAATTAATATCACAGACAATTAAGTTATTTATCTTGTCAACAATATTTGGTGCAGGATCATAATCAATTCACGTGTTATCCATAATGGCTTCCTTCTTTCCTCCAATCAGAAATGGTTTGATAATTATTACACACATGCAATCATCATGCAGTCCTTTAACCGGAAATCAGTTTAATAATCATCACACAACTATCCATAAATTGTCACACGTGTTTTTCATACGCAGACCATCCCCCCTCCAACCAGAAAAGGGCGTCCATGCCCACCAAGCATGGGAAGTAAAGGATAAAGTGTCGGTAAATCATAAATGCAGGCAACCAATCAATAAAAATAGTGTAATAAATGACAACAACAATCAAAGCAATACTCCTCAAAATATTTGGAATTCTCATAAAATAAAACAGATATTTATACCATTATGTCAAATGATTTTTACCTTAGGTTGAAAAGTGGAAAATGCACGACCGACGATACATATTAATGACTGGCAGTGAAGTGATTGGATGAATATGATATAATAAATATAAGATATAAGTTACCATGCATGTTGGCTTTTAGGAATGTTGTTCAAATAGAAATTTTCCTTTACAAATGAATCCATAGGTGGTAATAGAATAGAGAGCATTTGGAAGTGTCACATAGTACTTCAATACCACAAGTAGAGCCACTGCTACCAACAGGTGTTCATAGCCTCAACAGGGTTGCTTTTTAACCCCACAAATGAGCCAGAGTCCTGTTTTTAGTATTTAGATGATTCTCCCCTGTCATTTTCTATAAAGAGACCACTATGCCAACATGGTAACCATATAATCATAGTTCCATTCACCAGGATGTAACAAAGAGATCAGACTAACTTGTCATGAGACCCCATGTCCTTCTGACAGTTTTAATTATCAAGAAGGTCATTACCTTGATGTGGTGGCCATAATGGAACGTCACCTATTACATCCTTATGATCATGGTAGGCTAGCTCGTGATGAGACCCCCTATTCTTTTTAAAACAATATTTTTTGTATTTTCAAATTTTTATATTTTCGTATTTTGATGCTTTTATTGTAAAAATAGGGAGGCTCATTTAATCATTAAGAGTCAAGGATGGCGTAAGAAGTAAAAAAAATGCTAATGAAAGTTATACTTTTACCCCCATATCATCATATCAAAGGGATTTATCCATTTGAAAGTATGAAAGATAAACCAGCATGGTATTAGAATAATAAATCATTTTATGATGTGTCCAAAGGGAAGATATTCAGCCAGTCATTATAGAGATGTACCATGTCAGATTTTGAATAAGGATGACCATCATAAGGTTTCATAGGTCATAATGGTATTAACATTAGTGTTTTTCTTTATCTTAGGCATATATCCAACCAGATGGTTTTTATTCAAAACATAAAAGAGAAAAAAAATGGAAAAAAAGAACGATCGGCGAAAAAACAGCAAAAAGAAATCACAGTTATTCATTTTACCGATTAAACAACAAACACACAAAAGAAAAATTGGGTTTGTTCAATTGATTGAACAACAATCATTCAAATGATTGAACATCAAAACACACAAAAAATGTTGTTCAATTGATTGAAAAATAATCGTTCAATTGATGAGCAGTAAAACACACAAAAAGTGTTGTTCAGTTGATTGAACAATAGTCATTCAAATGATTAAACAACAAAATACACAAAAAAAATAAGTGTTGTTCAATTGATTGAACAAAAAAACACATAAAAGGTGTTGCTCAATTTATTGAACAACAAAACACACAAAAAGCGTTGTTCAATTGATTGAACAACAATTGTCCAATCGATTGAACAAAAAAACACACAAAGTGTTGTTCAATTGATTTAACAGCAACCGTTCAATCAATTGAACAACAAAAAAGACAAAGTGTTCTTCAATTGATTGAACATCAATCGTTCAATCGATTAAACAACAAAACACAAAAAGACGCAAAAGTGTTGTTAAATTTATTGAAAAACAATCATTCAATCGATTGAACATCAACGTACACACAAAAATAAATGTTATTAAATTGATTGAACAACAATCGTTCAATCAATTGAACAACACTTACTAAACACACCCAAAGACAAGAGAAATCCTCGTATTTACATGGTGATGCCTAACTTTATTGTAATAAAAAAGAATATATACATTATTTATAGCTAAAGAAAGATACAATTTCACGAGAGCAAAGCTATCGGGTCATTATTGCCTGCAGCGAAAATTTGCATAGTGAGGTCATCATGTACCTGTTGATAAAAAGACTCCTTGGTGAGTGGTTTGCGGTAAAGACACATCCAATTCCCGTTCATGTTGAAAGAATTGCTAGACCCATCAATGGTAGTCAAGGTGAGATTACGATTGTTATGTACTTCTTGAATTTCATAAGGTCTAAGCCACCTTGTATATAACTTGCCCGGAAAGTCTTGGAATTTGGAGTCATAAAGAAGTGCGTAATCTCCTTTCTAAAACGTCTTCTTTTTAATAAGATTTATGTGCCACTTCGTTCTTTGCTGCTGAATAATTGTGGTGCGTTATAGAGCAAGTGGTCAAGCTTCGTCAAATTCATTTATTTGTTGAAGTCTCTTGGATTGGGCTTCTGTTAGATCCAATCCCACTTCCTGAGTTGTCCTTAGAGTCTTTATTTCATTCGATAGGAAAGATAGTTTCTTTTCCAAACACCAGTTGGTACAGAGAACATCCAGTAGTATTTCGCCAACTTGTGCGATAGGCCCACAAGGCCTCTAGCAGTCTAGTAGCCTAGTCTCACCAATGTGTTGAGACTGTCTTGGTCAGAATTGCTTCAATGACTTTATCGGTGATTTCAACCTACTCGTTCGCCTGCGGGTGATACAGGGAAGTGGCTCTATGTGTAATGTGGTGGTTCCTTAGCGTGGCTGTAATTTTGTGTCCTACAAATTGCCCTCCTCCATCCATTATCACTTCCTCAGGTAAACCATACCGCACAAATAGCCCAAAAAGGAAATTAATTACAACTTCTTCTATAGCTCTTGGAAAATCTATTATTTCTACCCACTTCGTTACATAATCTGTGGCAACCAGTATGTAGGCCTTTTGGTTTGATGGTGGATGAAATGGGCCAAAAAAATCCAATGCCCATCGTTGGAAAGGTTATGTCACCAATTGGGGCTGCAGTGGCATTTCGTTAGATTAACCAGGTCAGCCAATCCTTTGGCAGCTATCACAAGCCTAGACATATTTCTTAGCATCTTTAAAAATAGTGGGCCAATAATAGCCCACTTGTAGTACCTTATGCCCTGTCCTACAATCTGTGAAGTGTCCTCTGCAAGACTCATCATGGCAAGCCTTCAGGACGTCATAAATCTCATCCTCACAAATGCATCTGCGTATACACATATCAAACCCTGTGCGAAAAAAGGTATTCGTCAATCCAAGAAAAAAAGGTGCTACGTTGGAAAATCTATTTCCTTTCCCTTGCTGTCAAGTGTCTGGGAAACTTTCCTATTGCCAGATAGTTTACTACATTTGTATACCATGGCATTTTCACTGTTATGGCAAACAAATGTTCATCTAGAAATTGGTCATCCATTGCCAATGGATCATTTATCTTTGGAGCTGGAGAAAAAAAATCAGTGACTAGGTTTTCCTTCCTCAAACGATATTTGATGGTGATATCAAACTCCTGCAAAAGCAACAACCAACGAGTCACTCGACCATTTGTAATAGGTTTGCTAGTTAAATACCTAATGGCAGAATTATCAGTATACAAAAAAACTTGGTAGCTAGTTATATAATGTCTAAATTTGTTTATGGCATAAATGACAACTAAGAATTTCTTTTCCGTTACTGTATAATTAAGTCCAGCAGGAGTAAGATTTTTCCTGATATAATATATTACATAAGGTTTTCTATCCTCCTGTTGGTTGAGGACAATGCCTATTGTTGCATCTGATGCATCTGTAGAGCCTCTAACTTGCACCTAATTATCCATCATTACCTACAGCTTTTCCTCACTTATCCCTCTCTTTTGCTCTATTTTCCTCATAAACCTACCCAGATCATTACATTTGATGTCTTTAAGCATAATTGGTTAACTTTGCTTATGTTTTACTGTTGGTCTAGATTTTTGACATATGCACAGAGTTTCCGCAGCTGTCTGGCAATTCCGCAGTCATTCAGCGATTCCGCAGCTATCTGGACATTCCGCAGCCTTTTCATTGATCTCTATGTTCCACGTGTCATTTTGCAAAACGAATCACATGGGCACGTGGAAATGAAGGTGTTGAAGGTTCCAGTGCTATCAGTTCAGTCAGCAACTCCACGCATACCTACGGTCAACGAGGATCAAAGTTCGGTCAACTAAGCCAGCTCAAACGGTGTTGCGTGAGCTGAAAGGTCACGTCACTCCAGATGGCGACTCCTCCACTCTACACAGGTCATGGGAGACAGGATCCAACCTTGGATTCAACCCCCATGACGACCGAACCTTCCAGATCACCCACGGACTTGTTGACGTGTTATTGAACCATTTAATTAGCATGTTTTTCAGTTAATTTTCAGTTTCATGATTTACGCAGTAGACAGTTGCTTGTACGCTTATAAAATCCAGCGTCTGCGCACGCTTAAGGATTAGTCTTTAGTTGTTTTGTTGATGTAATTGCTACGCTTTTAGTGAGCACAGAAACTCTGTTTTGAAGCTGCTGTTTCAGCACTTTTTGACTGTAATTTCTGCATTATGAAGTAATAGAAGACTGCTGTTTTGACTCCTTTTACGTAGCTGATCTTTCCTTGGGTTTTGTGGATGGAGGGCCCCCGTTCATAACAGCCCTTTGTACATTAATTTACCTTTATGTTCTTGCCATTTCCTTCTTTTGAATTCAGTAATTTTTCCTTTTCTTTAATACATGTACAGATTTAATTTACTGTCATTTCATTTCCAGCATTTACTTTAAACTGATCAGGATTGTCTTCTGCAGGTGTTAGCCCGAGATTGTGTGTCCTTGTGTATTTGCTTTATCTCTGATAGTATTTTCAGTTGTCATATTCACAGTTGCTGCCTTTACTCTGTTTTCATAGCTGATTTCTAGTTTAGTTTCTCAAGTTGTATGCTAACATATTGATGGTCTCTTTATCATAAATTGTTCATCTTTAAGAGATCAGAATACTAATAAATTACAGCTTGCTTTGAATACTTTTTAGACTAATCTCTAACTACTTCTTAATCGTGTTTCACATAATCCCATATGTTGGAAGCAGAGAATTAGGAAGAGCTGAACATTATAACTAGTCTTTAAAGTGGATTTTTCTTATTTTGATTACTTTCTAGACTAACCTCTAACTACTTCTTAATCGTGTTTCACATAATCCCATATGTTGGAAGCAGAGAGTTAGGAAGAGTTGAACATTATAACTGGTCTTTAAAGTAGTTTTTCTTATTTTTTTTGCAGCAGCATGAGTAGTGACTAGTGCTATTAGAAAGTGGTTTTTTTCTGCTTTGCTTTCAAGTTTCATTTCAAGTTATTTCTTTCGAGATTTTTTCTTTGCAAGTTTAGAAGGTAGTTAGAAACCACCAGTAACACACACTCACTCATTTAGAAATCACCTTACACACACTATCACTCATCTGTTTATAAAATCTCCATTCCATCTTAGGAAGATAAAATTGACCACAAACAACACCCCAAAACGACAAAAAGATCTAAGAGGTTGCTTAAGTACATATAGTACACCTTCACTTCATCAGCTTACGAGCCCCGGGTTGACAATTAATGACATCAATTTAGAAACACTAAATTGACTAAACATTTTGGCGCCGTTGCCGGGGAAGTGAAATTAAGTAGCCATATTCTTAGAAAAAAAAAACATAAAATTTCAAGAAAAGAAGTTGATAACCTCTCAAATTATGCTCTCCTCTTGCACTTTAAAGTGATCTGGAGGATCAGAAAAGAGAAAGTTATTGATTTAGTAGTTTCTTGAGTATGCTCTCTTCTTGCACCTAGAGTGACCTGGAAGATCAGAAAAAGAACTATTAACTTGACTTGAAGAAAAATAATAAAAAAAAAAAATGACATGCATAGAGCTAGAGATTCTAGGGGAAGGTTTTTAGCTAGAGCAAAAAGTTCAATTTTCACAAGTCCATCTACTTCAAGAGATAGACAAGAGACACCTCCCTTATCTCCAACTGATACTCCTAGCCCTAGGGTTCCCGGAATTCAAGAAGCAGGAGTCGACTCTCCCATACCTTCCATCGAGTCTGAGTTAGAAAGAGATCCTTTCCTTCTTTCTCCAGAGAGGCAAATTATAATTGAAGAAGTAGAAACATCTGAAGAAGAAGGAGGAAATCCTTCTCATACACCCTTAGTAGAAGAACCTGAAGACTCTGAAGTCTCTGGGGAAACTACTATGGCAGAAGAAGAAGCACCTGGATTTGGTAGAGGTAGAGGTAGAGGAGGAGGAGGAAACAACAATGGAGGAGGTAGAGGTCCCCTTGGAGGAGGAAATAGAGATGGGGATAACTCATTTGGGTTTCCTATTGTTAATGAGGATTCCCGTGCTACTATGAAAAACATATCGCCATCTGTCCTCCCAAATTTCCATGGGACAAGAACTGAGGACCCTGAAACATTCTTATTTGAGTTTGAAGTCTTATGTAGAACTTATGACTATTTAGATGATACTCAAAAACTCAAATTGTTCCCTTCCACATTGAAAGGACAAGCTTTGAAATGGTTCATGGGGTTAGTCACTCAGTCCATTAGGTCTTGGGATGAAATGAAACAGACATTTTTGGATAGGTACCTAGATTACTGTATGCCCACCAATCATAAGGATGAGGTATTTAAAATGGTACAAGGAGAAGATGAGAACTTAGAGGATCTGATTGAAAGATTTCAATATAATTTGAAAAGAGCAAAAATGAGTAACTTGGATGAAGAGACCTTGAAAGCCCTCTTACTAAAAGCCATTAGAGATGAATGGATAGATCTTTTGAATATGATGGGGAAGGGAGATATATCTCAGCTTCCACTTTCTGATATAGCAGAATTATGTGTCCATCTCTCAAGGGGCAAATCAAAAACTCAAAAAGGGCCTAGAGATCCTTCTCTACTTAGGGCAAATAAATCTGCAACCGGATCAGTAAGTAGGGCTGAAATCGGCAATATGCTTGATGAATTTAAAACTGATATCTTAGGGAGTCTTAGTGAACAATTAGACACCCTTAAGATCCACAATAAACAGAAAGCAGAAACCGAGGCTTTGGCCATCTTTTGCCCGAAATGTAGAAAGAAACATGCTTTAAGGGAATGTCCCTTGGAGGCACAAGTTGTGGAAACATGTGTAATTTGCTCAGAAACTCATGAGACCAAGGATTGTCCTTCAATCCCTGGACTCAAAGCAGTCTTTCAAGAAGATCCAAACACACTTGAATCTCTCTGTTTTGTTGCAAGGAGACCTTGGCAGGGGCAACAGAATCAAGGGTTTAACAACTCTATGAATTTTCAACCCCAACCAAATTGGAATCCTTGGCAACAACCTTGGCCTCAACCACAAAATCCTTTTCAATCATGGATGCAAAGCATGCAAAATCCTTATGGGAGATTTGCTCAATTCTATCAATATCCTCCATCTTTTCAGAATCAGCAAGCTCCACAACTTCCAAATCAAGGTCAACAACTATCATTGCCATACCCTCAACAACAACAACCTCCTCCACAAAATCAAAATTCTCAACTCTTGCTCCAATCTCAACAGAAGTCAAATCAACTTCCCTCTCAGCCATTGCCAAACCCCAATAATAGGAACCCTCAAAATGCTTACATGATGGAATGTCAACCATTTCCTACCTATATGATTGTTCCTCTTAACGAAGTACAACTCAGATCAGGTAGAATCCTAGATCAACCTTCTATAAATGTTCAACAGCCAAGCATTTCTGAGGAAGAATCTCTTAGAGCTAATAAGGGTTCTGAAGTATCCCTTCAACGCCCAAACATTCAAACAGAAAAAGAAAAAGAATCAACCCCCACAACTCCCATAGTTGAGCAACCTACCTCTTCAGCTACACCTCCTTTTCCTGAAAGATTACAAATTGACAAAGGAGTGGAAAAGCAAATTTGGTTGCCTGACTATAATTTTCTAGATGAATTGAAGAATGTCTGTATCAAGATCCCCTTGTTACAAGCCATTAAGGAAATTCCCATTCTAGCAAAGACAATAAAGGAGTTGAGTTTAAAGAAAACAGGAAAATGAACCAGAGATACCAGAAGAATACATCTGGTTGGAAAAATTGCAGACATTATGATGGGTAAGATTACCATGCAAAAATATGTGGACCCCGGTAGCCCTATTGTCAAAACTCATATTAATGGGGTTGAAATCCCAAATACTTTGATTGACTTAGGAGCCGCGATCAACATCATGAGTAGACAGACCATGGATCAGTTAAAACTTCCTAACCTTCTCTTTACACCTACTTTACTGCAGCTTGTAGATAGATCAATCATTAAACCTGATGGTGTATTAGAAGACATTTCAGTCTCCGTAGATTCTTGGGAATATCCAGTTGATTTTATGATTTTAACTCCCAAGAACAATCTAGGAGGACACCCTCTTATTTTAGGAAGACCTTGGCTAGCCACAGCTGATGCTTTCATAAGTTGTAGGTCTGGGGACATGTATATATCAGATGGTAGTTCCACCAAGAAATTCAACTTGTATCCTCCAGCAAAGGCAATAACAGAAATAGGAGAAGATGAATGGGTTGATGATGAAGATACTATACAACCTGTCTTTACCACTTCTGAGATTAGTGAAGATAGTCAAATTCTGAATACATTAGAAAATTTTGAACCATCTTCAGAATATGACTCTACACATTTTCAGTTGGATTCTGACATAGAGTGTCTATCATCTAGACAAATGTCTCTTTTCTCTATGGAAGAATTTGGTAGTTCCGCCATTGAAGTCTTTCCAAGTAAAACATTAAACACTAACAAAAACTTGGAAAAATCTCAACAAGAAGAGCTAACCAAAGTCTTGCAAAGACATTCTACTGCTTTTGCATGGGAGTATACCGACATGAAAGGTATTGACCCTAAGACTTGTATTCATCACATCTATATTGAGGAAAACAGTAGACCAATCAGACAACCTCAAAGGAGGATGAATCCAAATCTTAGGGAGATAGTGAAAGAAGAGCTCCAGAAGTTACTCAATGTGAACTTCATTTACCCTATTTCAGATAGCCAATGGGTTTCTCCCTTGGTTATAGTGCCCAAAAAGAATGGTAAATGGAGAGTTTGCATTGATTACAGAGAATTAAACAAAGCAACCTTAAAGGATCACTTTCCCTTGCCCTTTATTGATCAAGTATTAGATACTTTAGCAGGTAAAAAGTTCTTCTCATTCTTGGATGGTTTTAGTGGTTACAATCAAATTCAGGTAGCACCTGAAGATCAAGACAAAACCACATTTACTTGTCCTTGGGGAACTTTTGCTTACCGAGTACTTCCTTTTGGATTGTGCAATGCACCCGCTACATTTCAAAGGGCTGTATTAGGAATTTTTTCAGATCTAATTCATGATTGTGTAGAGGTCTACATGGATGATTTCACAGTTTATGGTAATACATTTGAAGAAGCATTAGAAAATTTGGAAAAGGTACTAATTAGATGTAAGGAAACAAATCTTTCATTAAGTCATGAAAAGTGTTTTATGATGTTTACTGAAGGAATTGTTTTAGGACATCATATTTCAGGAGATGGAATTAAAGTTGATAGATCCAAAGTAGAAGTCATCTCCAAATTACCTGTTCCAAATTGTCAGAAAGATGTTAGGAGTTTTCTTGGGTTTACTGGATATTACAGAAGATTTATTGAAAACTTCACCAAGATAGCATCTCCTCTTTTCAAATTGCTTACCAAAGACTATGAGTTCAAATGGGATCCTGAGTGTCAGACTGCTTTTGAAACTTTAAAGACTAGAATATCTGAAGCACCCATCTTAAGGGGTCCAAATTGGAAACTCCCCTTCCACATTTCTACCGATGCTTCAGATACAGCTCTAGGAGCTGTTTTGGGACAAAAGGATTTGATCCCTTATGCCATTTATTACACTAGTAAGAATTTGACTCCCACTGAGTTAAATTATACTGTTACAGAAAAAGAGTTCTTAGCTGTGGTACATGCGATCAATAAATTTAGACACTACATAACCGGCTATGAAACTTTTGTCCATACCGATCACTCTGCCATAAGATATTTAATGAACAAACCTGTTACTAATGGCAGAGTTACAAGATGGCTTTTACTTTTACAAGAATTCAACATTACTGTGTTAGATAGACCTGGGAAACAAAACACAGTAGCTGATTTCTTGTCTAGAATCCAAAACACTAATGAGGATTCTCCAGTAGAAGATAAGTTTCCAGATGAATACTTGTTTGCAGTAACCACCAAGACTCCTTGGTATGCAGATATTGCTAATTATCTAGTTACAGGGAAGCTTCCTCTACACTTATTTCCTAATGAGAAAAGGAAAATCATTCAGGAGAGTTCACATTATTCTTGGATTTCTAATGAATTGTTCAGAACAGGGCCAGATTGTATAATCAGAAGATGTGTTCGGGAAGATGAAATGCCTGACATCCTTAAGGCATGTCATGATGAACCATGCGGCGGACACTTTGCTGACAAGAGGACAGCCTATAAAATCCTTTCTCTGGGATATTATTGGCCTTCTCTCTTTAAAGATGCAAAGCAGTATGTTAGAAGGTGTGACAGCTGCCAAAGAGTTGGGAGACCAACTCCTTCAAATGAAATGCCACTACAGCCACAGGTATGCATCGAACCCTTTGAGAAATGGGCTCTAGATTTCGTTGGACCTATCAATCCACCATCAAAGCAAAAGAAGTATATATTGGTTTGTACTGATTATGTTACTAAGTGGGTAGAAGCAAAAGCTTTGCCTTCTGCCACTGAAAATTCAGTTGTTCAATTTATTTTTGAGGATATTTTTACTCGTTTTAGTGTCCCAAGAGAAATTGTAACAGATCAAGGAAGCCAATTTACATCTAAATTGATGGAGAAGCTGATGGAGGAATATAAGATCAAGCACAGAACATCTACTCCATACCATCTGCAATCAAATGGCCAAGTGGAATCTACCAATAAAGTTCTTGAAGGCATTATCACTAAGACTGTTCATCTTCATAGAAGAGATTGGGCGGAAAGGCTTCCTGAAGCCTTATGGGCCTATAGAACTACATGGAGGAACACAACAGGACATTCTCCCTATGAACTTGTTTATGGGAAGGAAGTCCTGTTCCCCATTGAGTTCCAAATCAAGACCTTCAAGATGGCAGTCCAATTGGGGATGAGCCTCACGGAAGCCCAAAGACACAGAATGGACTAGCTAAATGAGCTAGATGAAATAAGATAAGATGCAATTCGAAGGACCGATCTAGTTCAGCACCAAAGATCTAAATGGCATGATCGACACATCAAAGAAAGAAAGTTCCAGAAAGGAGATTGGGCACTATTGTTTGATTCAAAATTTAAGGACTTCAAAGGAAAATTTCAAACTCATTGGCTTGGGCCATATGAGATTGATGAAGTCTTTAAAAATGGAGCAGTTCGAGTGAAGACCATTGATGAGCTTCAAACCCCTATTATTGTGAATGGCCATAGATTGAAAGTCTACCAGAAGCCACTCTCAAAAGAGGAATTTGTCAAGTTGTTTAAAGAAGATTCTGCAATCAGGTTGGTGGAGAAGGATTCTTCTCCTCCATCAGCCTAATCTTTGGTTTTTGACAACAAAAAAAAAGTATAAATGTATAAGCCTGAAAACCAATCTCTGATTGGCAGTCTTATGCAGAAAACCTGAGGTGAAAATCAGGGTCACCTGACACCTCATGTTTTCCAAAAAAAAATCTCTCTCTCTCTTCCATCTCATTTCGCCATTTCATCCACTTCATTCACCATCTCATTCATCCAATCACTCTCACTCCACCTCATTTCTTTCCATCCATCCATCCATTACATTCCATTCCACCAATAAAGTCATTGTTAGATTTATTTTACACAGCTAAAGTTGTTTTGTGCAGATAGAAGGGTATTACTGCAGTTTCTGCATCTAAGGAGCAATTCCGCAGCCAATACACTTTCTGCACCTGCATAAAAAAAAAAACAACACAGTCTGTTTAAAGAAGGAATCTGCAGTCCAAAGGTCATCAGCAAAAATTGAAAAAGGCCATGTAGCAACAACAAACAATGAAATGTTAGTGTCAGATAAGCAAAAGGAATCAAAACGCGGACACCTAAGGTATGATCTAATTTCTAAACTTACGGTTATAACATTTTGCATGGTTTACGGGTTATGTTTTTTGCCATTTAATGTAATGATTTCCAATCCTCTCCATTACTCGACCGAAATCCCCATATCTCTCAGCCTTAACAGCCACCATTCATCACGATTTTAAAGCTCACACACGGCTGCTCTTCCATTAAATTTTTCGTACCTAAGTGACGTAGACAATTGTACTACGACTCTCTGCGTTATGATTCTGCAGCCAAATGTACACTCATGACCGAAGTCTAAGGACCTAACCGTTTCTTCCCATCATTCATAACCCTCCTACGCATGTATTATCTCATTCACGCAGTTGTTTCACTTCCGCATTTTCCTTGCTTTCCACTGCTCTGCCTTATTCACCACTCTGCCACCGTAACCATACTCTGTTTCGTTTCTCTCCTCTGCTAAACTTTGACCACTGTTGTGAGTGTATTACGGCTGTTGTGTTGAAGCTGTAAATCTACTGTGTTGAAACCATTGTTGAAGCCGTAAAGCTGTTGTGTTAAAGCCACTGTTAAAACCGCATAACCCTTTCTCGAGAGTATTAAAACAGAGCCGTAAAACAGAGCTGGAGAGTTGATGGGTAAACTTCTGAGGGCAGAGCCAGAGGGCTCCAAATTTCTGGAAGGATATCCCCAAGTCAAGAAGCTTTGCAGAAGGAAAATTGGCTCCAGTGCATTCAAAAATTCAAGGGTTATCATAGAGAGGTCACAAAGACTTTTGCACGTTCTTTCAAAGAGAAAGACAACCAAGTGGAGATAGGAGATCTGAAATTTACAGTCACCGAAAGCAGTTTGGCACAGGCCACTTCACTACCACAAATGGGGGAGAGATGGTTCAAAAACCGATCAGTACAAGACCAGCAATGGAAGCAAATTCTGAAGAATCCAGGTATGGACACTAGCATCTTTACAAAAGGAATCCTTGTTAATCTTGTCAAAGAAGAATGGACAGCTTTGCTTCTACTAGTACAAAAATTATTTACATGTGAGGGAAGGTTTGGAGTTCTATATGTTTATCATGCTAAAATTATGATGCATTTCTTAGGAGAGCATGACATTAACCTTCCATACTTTTTACTCTCAAGCCTTAGAAAAATGTGCTCAATAGTCCAAAGAAACCCAAGAAACATTGAGCCACATTTATACATCATGGGCTTGTCAAAATACTAGTTGAAGAACAGTTAAAAGCCAAAAGGGATACCTGGTAAAGATTTCTTGTGAGAAACCACTTCGAAGAGGCAGGAGAAGCCTCTGTGCCTAGAAAGAGTAGAAGAAAAAGAGAAGAGGTTACCCCAGAAACTGCTGTCCAAGACCTTGTTGAAGAAGAAAATGTTGCCCATCATTCTGAAAAAGAAATTGACCCTGAGCCTGCTGTAGACATTGATCAAACAGCCCAAGAAATCATTACAGAAACCCTGCAAGAAATTGTACAAGAGGCTGCTCAAAAGAAAAAGGAGAGTAGGAAGAAACAAAAGAAAGATAAAGGAAAAGCCATAGCCCAAGAAACCTACCTTACTCCTGAAAATTCTAGTGAAGAGGACACTCAGCCATTGGCACATAGGTTGGCTCAACTTCATGAGGCTGCCCTTTCCAAGAAGATGCAAAAACAAAAACAAAAGCAACAAAAAGAAAAACAGAGCATCACCACCGTGAGAAGGAGCAGCAGGTTACAAAGCAAAATGGGGGCCACAAAGAACAAAGAGTCATTCTTTATTGACTTGAGCACACCTAAAAAGGTTGCTACAAGACTTGACTTTGAGACAAGCCCTCCACATGTTGAGCAGCTTGAGACTAGTCCTCCACGTGAGGAAAGTCCTCTTGAGCATGAACCTGAATTTGAGCATGAACCCGAATTTGAGCATGAGCCTAGTCCAAAGAGGTCACCAGAGATTGACCCAGATCAGCAGAGAGTATATAACTATTTAGAGACATTAGAACAAGCTGCTGCTGGTCCAAGCAATGTTCTACCTCTTGAACAGCAGGTTCAATCACTGAAGCAAGAAGTATTTGAGCTAGAGGTACTAAATCGCCACATCAAACAGGAAAATGAAAAACTGAAGGAACAGAGCAATGTGGACAAGATGGTCCAAGATAATACCATGCTTCATATGGCCCTTTGGCAAAAGTAAAACAAAAAGCTCAAGAAGAAATGCAGGAAGCTAAGCAGAGCTTTGATCAATTTAAAATTCAGATGCTTGATGAAAAGACCAAGAGTCAATGTGGCTACACAGAGGAAGAGGAGAAGACTAGATGTCTTAGCAGAGGCATCTCAGCAGGTGGATTAAACAATGTTTTCATTGCATGAGGACATGCAACACCCTCGTAGTGGGGGTATGTAGAGCCTCTAACTTGCACCTAATTATCCATCATTACCTACAGCTTTTCCTCACTTATCCCTCTCTTTTGCTCTATTTTCCTCATAAACCTACCCAGATCATTACATTTGATGTCTTTAAGCATAATTGGTTAACTTTGCTTATGTTTTACTGCTGGTCTAGATTTTTGACATATGCACAGAGTTTCCGCAGCTGTCTGGCAATTCCGCAGCCATTCAGCGATTCCGCAGCTATCTGGACATTCCGCAGCCTTTTCATTGATCTCTATGTTCCACGTGTCATTTTGCAAAACGAATCACATGGGCACGTGGAAATGAAGGTGTTGAAGGTTCCAGTGCTATCAGTTCAGTCAGCAACTCCACGCATACCTCCGGTCAACGAGGATCAAAGTTCGGTCAACTAAGCCAGCTCAAACGGTGCTGCATGAGCTGAAAGGTCACGTCACTCCAGATGGCGACTCCTCCACTCTACGCAGGTCATGGGAGACATGATCCAACCTTGGATTCAACCCCCATGACGACCGAACCTTCCAGATCACCCACGGACTTGTTGACGTGTTATTGAACCATTTAATTAGCATGTTTTTCAGTTAATTTTCAGTTTCATGATTTACGCAGTAGACAGTTGCTTGTACGCTTATAAAATCTAGCGTCTGCGCACGCTTAAGGATTAGTCTTTAGTTGTTTTTTTGATGTAATTTCTACGCTTTTAGTGAGCACAGAAACTCTGTTTTGAAGCTGTTGTTTCAGCACTTTTTGACTGTAATTTCTGCATTATGAAGTAATAGAAGACTGTTGTTTTGACTCCTTTACGTATCTGATCTTTCCTTGGGTTTTGTGGATGGAGGGCCCCCGTTCATAACAGCCCTTTGTACAGTAATTTACCTTTATGTTCTTGCCATTTCCTTCTTTTGAATTCAGCAATTTTCCCTTTTCTTTAATACATGTACAGATTTAATTTACTTTCACTGTCATTTCATTTCCAGCATTTACTTTAAACTGATCAGGATTGTTTTCTGCAGGTGTTAGCCCGGGATTGTGTGTCCTTGTGTATTTGCTTTATCTCTAATAGTATTTTCAGTTGTCATATTCATAGTTGCTGCCTTTACTCTGTTTTCATAGCTGATTTCTAGTTTAGTTTCTCAAGTTGTATGCTAACATATTGATGGTCTCTTTATCATAAATTGTTCATCTTTAAGAGATCATAATAATAATAAATTACAGCTTGCTTTGAGTACTTTTTAGACTAATCTCTAACTACTTCTTAATCGTGTTTCACATAATCCCATATGTTGGAAGCAGGGAGTTAGGAAGAGCTGAACATTATAACTAGTCTTTAAAGTGGATTTTTCTTATTTTGATTACTTTTTAGACTAACCTCTAACTACTTAATCGTGTTTCACATAATCCCATATGTTGGAAGCAGAGAGTTAGGAAGAGTTGAACATTATAATTGGTCTTTAAAGTAGTTTTTCTTATTTTTTTTGCAGCAGCATGAGTAGTGACTAGTGCTATTAGAAAGTGGTTTTTTTCTGCTTTGCTTTCAAGTTTCATTTCAAGTTATTTCTTTCGAGCTTTTTTCTTTGCAAGTTTAGAAGGTAGTTAGAAACCACCAGTAACACACACTCACTCATTTAGAAATCACCTTACACACACTATCACTCATCTGTTTATAGAATCTCCATTCCATCTTAGGAAGATAAAATTGACCACAAACAACACCCCCAAACGACAAAAAGATCTAAGAGGTTGCTTAAGTACATATAGTACACCTTCACTTCATCAGCTTACGAGCCCCGGGTTGACAATTAATGACATCAATTTAGAAACACTAAATTGACTAAACAGCATCCGTGGAGATGTGAAAGGGAAGCTCCCAGTTAGGTCCACGTAATACTGGTGCCATTGAAACTAGTTTCTTTAAATCTGTAAAAGTTTTGTCACTTTTGTCAGACCATTTAAAGTCAACATTTCCAATTAAAACATATAAAGGCGCAACAATTTGTGATTTTTCTTTTATAAGCATGCGGTAATAGCCTACATATCCAAGGTAGCTATGTACCTCTGTCTGAGTACAGGGTGTAGGTAGTAAAGGAATTATGTGTATCTTTGTTGGATCTACCTGTATTCCTACTGCAAAGATGTAATGTCCCAGGATTATGCCCTTTGTAATCATCATGTGACACTTGACATTGCTTAAACACAACGTGGTAGCGATGCATCGTTCTAGAACCTTCTCTAATGTTTGTAATGCTTGATCAAAGTCATCCCCATACGGGGTAAAGTCATCCATGTAAACTTCAAGCCCTTCATTTATCAGGTTAGCAAAAATGGTGAGTATGGCACTGTGAAACGTAGTTGGGGCATTGCATAAGCCAAATGGTAACACTCTGTAAGTGAATGTACCACACGAATAGGTGAAGGTTGTTTTGTCTTGGTCTTCAGGGGTGATCTGAATTTGATTGTAGCCGCTGAAGCTGTCTAGAAAAGAAAAGAACTACTTCCTTGCCAGAGTATCGAGGACTTGATCAATAAATGGAAGAGGGAAGTGATATTTCTGTGTTTCCTTTTTCAATTCCTGATAATCCACATAGATACGCCACTTCCCATTTTTCTTAGGGATAGCTACCAATGGAGAGACCCATTTTCGATCTGAAATGGGATAAATGAAATTCATGTCCAACAGCTTCTCTAGCTCTTCTTTTGCAATTTCCTTGAGATGCGGATTCAATATCCGTTGAGGCTGCCCTATAGGATGAGCATCCTTTTGGTGTAGATATGATGCGTACATAACTGTGGGTCTATGCACTTCATGCCTGGACGGTCCCAGGCAAAAGCCCCTTTATATTTTTACAGGATCTGAGTGATTTTTTGTTGTTGTTCATTGTCTAGACTATCATTAATGTTTAAAACCTTGCCTGGTTTGATTTCAACAGGCTTGCTGTTATGAACAACAGTTGTCTAGATATGCTGATCATTAGTATCTTTCAAAGGGTCTTCCAAGGCTTCATTATCAAGAATTTCTTTCAACATTTGACATTTGACATTGTTCACATTGGCTGGCTGATTGATAAAGTTGTTGATAACATCATCTTCAGTCTGATTCTTGAATTCAAGTGCCTCTTCTACTGTAAGTGGTGAACAAATGCTTTCTTCCAGGTATGTGGGTGGTTGTTTACATATTTTTACAATGGGAAGACTTGGTTTGGTAGGAGGATATAAAACAATATTTTTTACATCATCCACGTTACCAATAGTCATGATGCCCTCTCAGTAGCCTATGCAACCATCGGCTGTTGCAGCCAAGGTCGGACCAAAATCATAGGGTACCCATCCAATCGACTCTTTGGGTTTATAACAAGAAAATCTACTAGATACTCCCATGAATCAATAGAAACTGTAATATCCTGTAAAGTTTGCTCTGTCCTTACCACCAAATGATCAACAAGTTCTAGCAGGGTGGTGGTTGGTTCCAGAGCTGTAATATCGATTGTTTGACAGGTTTCTACTGTTAAGATGTTAATTGTTGCACCCATATCAACTAGTGTGTTTGGAAAGGAGCGGACATATATTTGAACTACAACAATGGGATTCCCAGGATTTTCATATTTTACATAGTTTCCCCTCCCAACAATAAATAAGATAAGGTTCATACAACATGAATGATGGGTGAAGTTTTTTCTTTCCTCGGAGGCTTCTTTACACATAGCTCTTTAATCGTTTTAACATAAATAGGAATATATTGGATGGCCTGGAGGAGAGGAATTTTAATACAAATACTGTTTAGTTCCCATGTAAGATCAAAATCTGGATAAACAATTGGTTTAGGTATTGTTAACCTTTCGGTGAATGGGGGAGAAGTAACTATGAGTTTCTCAGGATCATTATGTTGATCTATATCTTCTCCTTGTTTTATTTCTGTGTCAACTACAGTGGATGGTATATGTACATGTGGGGTTTCAAACTCAATTTATGGTTGGTATTTGTTTTCCTTAGGGGTGATGATACATCTTGACCTCAATCTAAGTTCATTACATTCTTTTTGTTCAATCTCATAGCCTGATATTTTGATAATTTGCACCAGCTGAACCAGTCTGTTATTGGGATTCGGATTCAGTTGAGTTGGCAATTTAGGACGTAGAATGGGCTTAGGATTTTTCTATAATAGATATGGGGTTGATAATGTAGGTTGAGGTTGAGGGCCTGTTCCCATAGGTGTATTGGATATTCCCAATCATCGTTGCCAATTCGGAGACCAGTTTGGATTTTGAGAAGTAGAGGCAGGCCACTGGGATGGATATGGATTACCTTGCCAAACAGGAGTAAAAGGAGAATTTAGCTAGCCATTACCCTGAAAGGACTGAGTTGGCCAAGGTGTGGTATGGAATGGCTTGGATTTCCAAATCGAGTAAGGTGAATGGCCTTACCATGCTGCCCAAGGGTTATATTGCTAATTAAATGGTAAAGAAGGAAAGAACTTGGATGTGTCTTGTGACATACTTGTAGGTTTGGCCTACCATTGTCGATGTTAGTTCATTAAGTATACTATATCTGTCTCCTCTTCTACTTCTTTGAAAACTGCTTTCAACCCTATAAGTGATGGACATTGTTCAGTAGTGTGATCCTTGGTATAGATGGTGCATGTTTGGACCATGTCTAATGGACACTCCCATTGGTTGTGCTTCTTCTGACAGCGTGGACAAAAAGCAGCCTAATTCTATTATGCTAAGGCTTGTTTCTGTTTAGCCTACAGGATGTTTAGCTGCATTGTAAGGGTGCCCAAGATGTTCGTTTTGAAGTCTTCCAGGAGGTTACTGTTTTCCATTCTTACTATGCCTCCACTGTGTGGTTTACTTCCTTTGATCATAGGATCTCGACTTCCTGACCCTGTGCATGTGCTACCTCGTGAACACCTGATACAAAAGTGAACGATTTCATCATAATTTTCTTGAGAAATATCTCCTTTCCCCATCAAATTTAGAGTTTCTATCCATTCTTCTTTCATTCCCTTAATTAAGATAGCTCTCAGGACTTATTTTGGTAAAGTGGTGTGAGGGGATCTCTGCAAATTATAGTGAAACCATTCAACATATTCTTCTAGAGTTTCATTATCCTTTGCAACCATCTTAAAGATTTCATATTTTAATTACCTAGTCTTGCAAAAGTCTTGGTATCTTGTGAGAAAAGAAGTTTTCATGTCATCCCAAGAGCTAATAGTACGTCCACCTAGACCCATGAACAACCTCAAAGATGCTCCTTTTAGAGTAGAAGGGAACAGTTTTAGTTTTTGAGGGTCAGTGGTATAGGCATATCCTCTGTAGAGGACATTAAACTCGAATAAGAAGGCATCTGGATCCTCTATGATCATCTCATGAAAAGTTGGGATACTTTGTAGGGGAATAGCTTTCATCGGGGCATTGGTCACTTGGTCGACTATGGGGTATTCCAATGTTGAGGTCTGACCTTGAGGTGGTAGATTCGCCATTTTGTAAAAAATGTGCCAATATCCTTCAGGGATTTCAGGGGGTGCTATTTGAGTAAGCCGAGGATTCACAATCCAATTTGGTTTTGCAGCATTTCCTACATCTAGGATGATAGGATATCCTTATTCAGACTGTTGAGGTCCTACCTTAGCAGTTCCACTGGTTTCTCCCTCTCCTTCTCTTAATTTGCACAATTTTCCCTCTTGTAGAGGATCAAAAAGTAAATTTTTTGTAACCTGAAAACTATGTTCAGATCCTCCAATTTGTTTATGAATCTCAGTGTAGGTTGCAAATGGTGACCCTGCTACCTGAGGGATTACAATAGGGTTTTTCTAGAGACATTCCAAAATCCTACTGATGCTTGAGACTCTTCTTTTCTTATGATTTCGCCTATAAAAGTTTTTCTCCCAAGGCTCATCGATCCCTTAGGTTTTATGGATTTAGGTGGGGTGCTCTGATCTTTTTCTACCTTTTTATTCCTAGTCATTCATAAACAAACCATTTCTATTTAACCTCTATGCTTTTTCCGAAAAGCAGGCTGATGAGCAAGCACTTTACTTGCTGGTCACGCAGGTTCTTACCTCTCGCTTTTAAAACCCAATTCTTTTACAGCAAGACAAAACAAAATCACATTGAAACACTCTCCTTGGCAACGATGCCAAAATGTTGGTGCACTAAGATATCTTATTACAAGCAATCTTAATACCTACATTCGTTATGAACCCAAGGCAAGTCTTTTTATTTGAAGAGTGTAAGAACTATATATGCTGTGAATTCAAAGGTCAATTTATGTTGGAATTGTTACAATTGCTAATGTCTATTTCTCTAAATTCAATCCAAACACTTCTGAAAGGAATTAATAACACACTTTCAAAGCTACTTAATCTATTCTACAAGCAACTGAATCAGAATGCAAATAGAAAGAATCACACTTGACAATCTAACTTGTATTGAAACTAACTCATTTAACATGAAGGAAAGCTATGATAATTGAACAAAAAATAACCATATAAACACCTCATGGAAAGCAATCACTCTAGATTTGAAATCTATGATAGCGTTACCTTAGAATGAACAACAATCTGGAATTAACATAACCAATTCAATAAAGAGCATCATGCATATATAATCACACAGCTAAATCTAGAACCTTGACTAAACAATGAACGCAAATCAGAATCATTAATCCTCACAGTAATAAGAATGATACTAGCTTTGCAAACTAACAATAATAAATAGTGAAGGATAAACAGAAATGATTATAACATAATTGAAGTAGTAGATCTTCTATTGACTGGGCCCAAAGTCTCCAGAAGTCCATGTTGTTAGAGATTCAGAATACGATTACAACTTAAATGGAGTCTTCTTCATTAAAATCAATAACAGAGTTACAGCATCACCGAGATGAAAGTATTATATATGCAAAAAGAATAGTTACAATCTGCGAATTCTTGAAATAGCTATTCAGTTCGCCTTATGGTTTTATATAACATTTGGAAAAGTAAAATATATAAAACACTTGATCTGATTTCATCATAAAATTGCATTAGTCCTCTAGGTCTTTCGCTTTCTTCCATGTTCAAGATGTTGTCTCTTTTCCTTTGCTTGTTGATGTCCAATTGATTGAACAACAATAGTCCAATCTGCGTCCCTGCATACAAAACTAGTGGAAGTCAGTTTTCTTTGCCCAGATTTATCTAATTTGTTACTAATTGATTTTACCCAGCTTCTGTTGTTGTTTCCTCTATTTTTATAAATAAAATGAAGATAAATATGTGAGAATAAATGCTTAATTAGGCTATTTACGAGGAGAAAATATACCTTTTCCTCGGCCCAACAACATGCATGAAACTGTTTTGCACGAACAGTCATCAATTCGGCAACTTGCTTCACCCACATGCATGTTGTTCCATTTTCTGAATCTTTCATTCACTATTTGCATGTATGATCATTCACTCCTTCTTACACTTAGTATCGCCATGTATTCACATTCACATTTGCTTTGAGTCGCTCGTTGGTAGGTGTGGGCAGCCTTGGCTAAGACTCTGCCTCACCAAGACAGTGTTGCGTAATCCTGAGAGGGAAGGCTCCATCTTCTTCTCAGGAAATGCACATTCCTTCCCAGTGACTATCCTCTAGTCTTGCATTGTGCAATTCTGAGGGACAGTGACTCCTAGCCTAGAAAATTGTGTAATGCAATCACTAGGCCAACAACCATTGCTAGTTGAAATTGCACATTGCGCAGTTCCAGCAGCCAACAAGTTAACCCAGATTGTGCATTGCGCAATTCCAGCATCTATTCAGCCTCCCAAACAAGCCATAATTCCTTTTGCACAATCTCGACAACCAGTATCCCAGCCTCTAAGGAAAAATTTGCGCAATCATTGCCAGTCAATCCCCAGGTATGTTGCATGTCGTTCCTCAAGTTTTCTTTGGTTTTAGCTGACATATTTTCTTCCATGCATGTCACTATGTCTCTAGATCTAGTAGGTGTTCGTACACCTCTTAACAGTTTAGGATCAATGGCCTCCAAGAGAGCAGGATCAAAGGACACTGATGGAAGTGCAACTAGAGTAGCAGTTGAGCAAGTGTCTATAAGTATGTCGATCTATGAAGACACCAAGCTGATTCTAGACAAGGAAATCAAGCTGAAATGTCAAGATTTCAATGATGCATTTGTAAGAACATTTGGGGAAGACCTCGAAGACTACCAAGTCTATGTGAACATCCACAAGTCCGGCTTGTACCGGATTGCATGTAGGTATCCCATTCTCCCATGTGCAAACATGATACATTGGATCGTCTCGCACACTGATCTTGAGACGATGACATTGAGCAGTGTCAGTGGGATAGAGATTACTACCTTTAGGGCATAGGATTATGATGAGATGTATCAGTTGTCAAGGCCCATGATCACCATGGAGACACCCTTAAGCTTACCCAACAACAATGCCAACTCCAAAGATATCTTGAAGAACTGGGTGAAGGAGCCAGCTAAATTCAGGATTGCACCCAACTAGGTCTACAAGAGGAAGATACAATGGAAGGCATATCAATACTTGGTCATCTTTGCTTGTTGTCTGTATGGACAAGAAAGCACAGAAACCTTCCCACAGATTTGGGTGATTGCGTTGGACCAAGTAGCCAGAGAAGGCAAAGCATGCAATTGGTCTGACATGTTGGCTCATCAGCTGAAGGAATAGGTAATAAGGGATTGACAACTACCCAAAGGTATGCAAACAAGAATCTACATGTCTGCCTACATCTTGGATGCAATATGTGCCCGTCAGGAGTTCCTAGGGTTGAAGTGGGCATGGACAATGACAGAGACCTCTGCGAAAACTTATTGTAAGGTGTTGTCTGAATGCAGCTTCGGAGGAGTTATCACACAGCTGTCTAATCATTTTGTCACCCCGATTTAGAAGATGATATTCAAACAGGATCCACCCTGCATGTTGAAGGCATGAATCGAGGCATTGATCGACATAGCTGATTGGTATGGCTCACCGTCCGACACCTTCATACAGATGTACAGAGGGGAGAAGCCTCCACATGTTCTACTGAAGTTTTCCTTGGACAAACTTGTCATGAAGGAAGTAGCATATTACATCTCAACAGGATTATCAGCTAGGCTCCACCAAAAGAAGAAGGCACCTTGGCCCGCTCTTCCGCTGCACATCAGCTTATACAAGATACAAATATTTAAGCATGTGGATGTCAAAGAAGAGGAGATGAAGAAATATCCATTCGATGTCCGAAGTTACAATCTGTATGACCCACAATGTCTTGTGAAAGATCACTATGCAAGAGTACAGTTCAACTGGATCCATGGGGCATGTGATTGGGTGGAGGAAGAGCAATGTAGATATTGTTACAACTCCTCCAGAATCAATGAACTGGTCGGTCTCACTGTGGAATGGATAAAAAAACAGCGTGAAGAAGCATCGCGGAGAGCACAATAAGCAGCAACAGAAAAGGTAAAGATACCAGTGCACGACAATGGCAAGAGAAAGATTGTCGAAATCATGTAGGAAGAGAAAATATGCAAGCTCCAAGAAAACCCACTTGTGCAAAAAATAGCTTTGGCAATATAGGCGAAGAGGCAACAATGCGACAAGACAAACACGTAAAGGCAGAGAGAAACATAGAATGGAGGAGACAGAGAAGGAGTTGCATGAGTTGAAGGGGAACTGGAGTTGTGCAGACAACAAAAGGATGTGCAACAGGAACAGGTACAACCATCGAAGGAGCAGGACTTCGCTTAGGAGATAGAGCAAGCACTTGAACAGATGGATACGGATATGAAGCAATAGGAGTCAGAGCAAGACATCGACCACATGCCTCACCACCATGAGGTCGACCCACTAGCTTCACTGTGTCCAGAAGAGGAGCAAGTCCCAACCGACCAAGGAGACAACCTAGAGGAATTGACACACAACATCTCATTCGACGAGTCTCAACATAGAGTTGTGCAATCTCGCAAAATGTTGACTCCGGATGATCATACATCCCCTACACATTTTGAGGAATGAGTGATCATGTCTGACATGCGCAAACGTCCAACAACATTGGCCGATGCTACCAGAGCATATGGCGAAGCCACTAGCTCGAGTGTCCACTTCCTGATAGCTGAGAATGAGTGAATTGCTAAGGAGCTACAAATGGCCAAGAAAGGAGGAGAATTGGTTATGCGGGCGTTGTATTCCAAGTTTGGTACCGTGCATAAGGCAGTTGTCCATCTCAATAGTTGGCAACAACGATATGTGAGAAGAGCACGTATCTTGTCGAACGTGGATGTTTTTTTTTATTACATGCAAACATGGATGATGAGATACAAGGGAGCCCCGCTTCACTTGCCTAAGATGATGAAGCCCAGAGAGGTCAAGCTGAAGGCATGCATCCGGAGTCGGATCTGGAACTATGAAGATCTCCCACAACTCATCACTATTTTGCAGGCTTCCCATGCACATGTGTTCAAGAGTATAGATGTTATTGTGTGCAAACATGTGATCCCATCTATTGGGACACTCAACCAGGCGAAGACAAAGGAACATGTTTGACTAGAGCTTGACACGTACATTGACAAGTTGATAAGCATAGCCACCATCCCAAACTTATCAATCAGTGCAAACACCATGCACATATATGTCGTTGGTCTGACTGCAATCAAGACAATGATGTGCATGCTATCAGACGAGTTGGATAGAGGAGCCCGAGTAATGTACTCGGATGCTATGGAAGCAAGAGTTTATTTCCGGAAAGAAGTCACCTTAGAGTACATGGACACCATCGTGGACTACCGAGCTTAGCATTAGTTTGCTACTGTCGATCACCATGAGGATGTCGAAGAGTTGGTCTTCCAACAGTTCTCCGAGTCATAGTGATGCCTTGCATGGCTTGCTCAAGTAATTTTGTCTCACATGGGTACATGTGCATTGTAATCTATCGTCTTGTAATGTGTAAGCTCAAGTGTCGATAGTTAGATATAATGGTTATAGAGTAAATGAAGAGTCATGAGGGTAGATGAACTGTGACAAAGGGGAATGTCAAAGGCCACCCCACCCCTTTACTATAAATAGTCCCTCATAACTCATTATAAAGGATTTGGTCAGCCAAACTTCTGATAGGACTATCTTAGAGAGAGCTTGGACAGTGTTGTAATGAGCCTTGGCTTATCCACTGCGCAAAGCTAATATATCTCTTTGAAGGAGAAGGCAGTTGTGGCTATAACGTTCTGTTGTCGAAACTAGTGGTTAGACATGGATTTATTGTATCACTGGAACTTACACTTCTTATTATAATAGATCCAACACATTTCATGCATATGTTGTATTGTATTTCAGCTATCTTGTTTATTCTAAATAATATATGTATATGTTTTCTTACACATGGATGTATAGCTATTTCCTGTATATGTATGTATGAATCTTTCTGAAATGTGATGTTGGTTTAATCATCACTTTCGATTGCTAGCTTACTTTCCTTCCATGTTGTGATGCATCTTTTCTCGTGTGTTCCCTTCTTAAGTGCGTTCTTTCGCATGTTTCTAAGGGGCGCACTCACCTCAACCTCCGTGTGTTAGAACCGCTCACGCACCTTCCTTGACTGATTACATATGTCACACCCTTACTACCAACAGGGACATCTTACTTGCCTCTGTGTGAAACCGCGGTCAATTCATTACCGTACGACCCACTATTGGGACTCCTACACCAAACGGTTTGAGCTCTAATTGGGAGTTTGTACCAGGGAGATCCCCTAACATGTTGGCGGGTCCAGTACCATCAACATGTTAATTATTATACTACTCTTAAAAGGAGTTTCATCTATCCAATAACTAGTTATGGATTATCTATCAAAACTACACATGGCCCATCAACAAACTAAGTGGGATAATCAGATACAAAAATTTTGAGGATAGAAATTTTAGTGTATCTATTGTCATCACTTTATATTTATAGATAAGGCACAAGACTAAAACAACTAGATTTTTGTAACTTAGATCTAAGATTGAAATGAGCTAAATTATTAAGTTTTGGTGGAAGATGTACAACTATTCAAAACCCTTGGGTTCATTATCATACTCCTCTTAGTAGGAGATTCATTTATCAAATAACTAGTTATGAATTATCTATCAAAACCATACATGGCCCATCAGGAAACTAAGTGGGACAATTGGATACAAAGGTTTGGAGGATAGAATTTTTAATGCATCCCTTGTCATTACTTTATATTTCTAGATAAGGCATAAGACTAAAAGAACTATATTCTTTTAACTTAGATCAAAGATTGAACTGAGATAAATTATTTTGTTTTGGTAGAAGATGTACAACTATTCAAAACCTTTTTAGAGATCAAAGGTAATATATATAGTAGTGGGAATATATCAAAACAATTGGACTTCTATATCAGTTATGTTGATGCCACATAGGTTTTTTGTCACTACACCTCATTTTTTTTATTCCTAACTAGCTAGAGTAGTGACAATTTGTAGTTAATTCCTATCAAATTGCATGTTTCTAAAAAATTAATTTCCTACTATTTAACCAAAGCACTACAATTTATTCAATTCCTCAAATTTTAACTTAGGAGATAATTTTATTTTTGCTGCATGGTGGAACATCGTAATTTGAGATCAAATTCTCTCTTTTAGATGTTAGTTTATGTGATGTTTCAAATAGCCTAGGATAATGTCCTAGGTTTGAATCCTAAGCCTTGAAATAACATAATAAATACACCACTTGAGTCATTCACTTCGAATTTAAATATTTTTAACAACTACAAAAACCTTAGCCATGGTTTTATTTCTCATCCAAGCCAAATCATAATTTTAGTTTCTGACTCTCATCTTGCTATGTGGACTTTGGATGCATGTAAATGATCATTCATTGGGACTAAAGCTACCTTATCTTACTTATAATTCTACATTTTCCATTTCATATGGGGCTTATATTTATATTATTTAGGATTTTGGTGGAGATGATTTATGGGGGTATGTTGTTTTTCGATCCTTTTTACATCTAGTGCCTAGACCTATGGGTTATGGCCCCATTAGGCTCTTCCATTGCACACTCTATCTCATGCATTTGTGCAACATTAATTCCTCATGCTTCGCTCACATAGTAGTTACATGCAACATTAATTCAATAAACAAATTCAACACATTAATGCATCAATCCAACAAAGAATCAACCTATGATTCACACAAATAGAATTACATAACACAACATCAAATTTCATTAACTTAATCATTATTATATTACATGGTACATTGGCGGGTCTGATATTGATCCAACTAACCGCCCTTAACACACAAACAAGTTTACAATTTATATTAGAAAATTATGATATTGTGGATTATTTCAATATCATGCATTATTTCAAAATCCACGATCTTCTCCATAAAGCTCTCAACATGTAATTCTCCATAAAGCAGTCAACATGATCTTCTCCACAAATCCCTCAACAAAAACCTAATAGCCCTCATGGATCTATTTTCTCATGCTTTTAATCCTTTATAAAATAGATATTACCCCGTTTTTTAACAACTGCGCCTTTCAAAACTCATTCCTACTGATTTTTTGGAGGATGGGTTGATGCTCCTACACCAGACTCCCAAGGTACAAGAATTTATGACCTCCTAGTCATATGCATCTAGTCTTCTCGTAACAGCTTAAACTCATGAGTTGCAACTTCTGCAGTAACAATTCTCCAACTCGTTACACGACACCTCACCAAACTTTCTTCTGATTTTGGGCTTATGGCATCTTCCTAGTTCTCTTCTTTGGACCCTTCGAGCACTCCTTTCTCTAGGCTATTGCAAATATTCTCACCTTCCTTTATTGTCACATGCACAGAGAAAATAAATCAATTACCATATCTTCAATCACTTGTACGTTATTTTTTTTCTTCTCCTCAACATTACACGCAAAAATATTGTATGCTCTCATATGAGTTGATGATGATGATTTATGGGCATCTGTCATTTTTCAATATTTGTTAAGTCTCGCTCCTAGACTTGTGGGTTATGGCCCCACTATGCTCTTTCGTTGGGCACTATGTCTCATGCATGCATGCAACATCAATTCCTCATGCTTGGCTCACATAGTCATTACATGCAACATTATTTCATCACATAAATTAAATAAATTAATGCATCCAGCCATGGAAGCATCAAACCACAATTCACACACATAAAATTACATAACATAAATAAAATTTCATTAATTTAGTTACTATTCTATTACATGGAACCTCGACGGCTCTAATATTCATCCAATTGACTGCCCTTAATACACACACAAGTTTACAATTTATATTAGAAAATTACAATATCGTGGATTATTTTAAATCATGGATTATTTCATAATACATGATATTCTCCAAAGAGATCTCATCATGATCTTCTCTACAATGTCCTCAACAAATTCCTAAGATCCCTCATGGATCTATTTTTTCATTCTTTTAATCCTTTACAAAAATGATATTACCTTGCTTTTTGACAATTGCACCTTCGAGAACTCATCCTTGTTGATTTTTCAGATGATGGGTCAATGCTCCTACATCATATTAACTTTGACACATGCAACCCATGGTCAATATTCACTTCAAACATCCAACCCTCATTTGTAGAGAATCTCTTCTTTCATTGGTGTTGGTCTAGTGGGTGCTACCACTTTCATTAGATAACATCCATAGTCATTAGAGTAAACTACTTAAACAACATGAACTCACACATTTAAGGAGGCACATACGATTGTTACATATGCAATGGAAAAAATGGAAGCTAGGGTAGGATCTTTAAATTCACTTACCTCTAGTGATTTGGGAATTATTATACTAGATCACAAGGATAATTCTATGTTGAGTGATTTGGTTGTTCAATCTTATCCAACAAATTCTACACATCAAGAGATTAATCCGTTTTAGTGCTTTATAAATTTGTGATTAAGATATATCTATAGTGGGCTTTTGTCTCTCTTTATATAGACCATGTGTAATTTTTCATTGTTTAAATTGCATTTTTAAATGATTTATTATTATTATTATTATTTTATACTAAAAATTGAACAACTTACACATTTTCGTCTTATTAAGAAGTAACTGTTATTTTTACTTTAATTATTTTTTCCTTTCGAGCATTGAAATATTTTACTAATGTAAACATTAATACACAAATATACAGACACATCATATATATATATATATATATATATATATATATATATATATATATATATATTCAATCAAACAATTTATTTAAGTTCTATATTGAAATATTTACTAGCCTAAATACATCTTAACTCTAGATCTATCAAGCACAAAGAGGAATCAAATCTCTCGAGGTGCAAAGCTATTTTTTGAGTGAAAAACTTGAAGAAAGGTTTGACCATATAGAGATTTGATCCCTCGCAACACTTGATAGATCTGAAGTTAAGATGGATCTAGGCTGGTTTTAGGGATGTGCGGCCAAGGAAAATTTATCGAATATTTGATTAATTTTATCAATAATATGTAAATATATATAATATTAATGTAATCATTTTAAATATGCTAAATATGTTTGGGATTTATTTGGTCATATTAATTTTATTTTTTCTTAGTTACCTCAGTTTGTTGAGATGATAAAATGATTGTTAATAACTTTAATGATGAAAAATGATGAAATAAAAAATTAGAATGCAAAGTGACAATGTAAATGTGAATAATAAGAATGTATTCAATTAAAAATAGTCTTCATTGTGATAAATCTCAAACTATTTTATTGTACTATTGTTATTTTCACCCTTGTTTGTTTTGTCATATTTTCATATCGAATATATGAAAGGGATAGTTGAAATCGTAAATCATTTAAATCTTTAGCTAGAGTTGTTGTAGTAAACATCATACCTTGTCTCTCTTTCACTCCAATATTAATAGGTTGAATTGCTATAACGCAAAAGTCAATGTGGATTTTCAATAATGTTTTGTGCTTACACCGAAATCAATGCATAATGTTAACCCAATCACTTTAAAATTAATGTACCATCATACATCCAATTACAACAAATCAGAAATCAACATCTACACTGAAATCAATGCATCTAATGTAAGAAACCAAATAATATAGAAAAAAAACATCTACACAATGTATCTAATGAAAATAATCAAATATGATTAAAATCAACATCTACACTCAAATCAATGCATCTAGTGGAACTCAACAAATATGATCAGAAACCAACATCTACATGGAAATCAATGCATCTAGTGCAAGCAATTAAATAGGATTAGAAATCACCGTCTACACTGAAATCAATGCATTTAGTGCAAGAAATCAAATAGGATTAGAAATCATCTACATTGAAATCAATGCATCTAGTGCAAGCCATAAAATAGGATTAGAAATCACCATCTACACTAAAATAAATGCATCTAGTGCAAGCAATCAAATAGGATAAGATATCATCTACATTGAAATCAATGCATCTAGTGCAAGTAATCAAATATCCTTAGATATAAACATCTACACAACAATCAATTCATCTAGTGAAAGCAATCAAATACGATTAGAAATCACCATCTACACTGAAATCAATGCATCTAGTGAAAGAAATCTTCTTCCCTCTCACTCCCCTCCATCTATATCTACATCTCCCTCCATATCTCCTTCTTTGTCTCTCTATATCACCCCACAAACTCACACATTCTCTCACGCCGTATCTATCACTCTCTTTGTCTCTCCTTCTGTGTCTCCATATCTCTCTTCTTCCCTCTCTTCACCTTCCATCTATACCTCAATCTCACTTTGTCTCTCTCTATATCACCCCCAAAACATACACTCTCTTTCTCCAATCTATCTGCCTATCACTACCTCCTCCTCTCCCTCTCTCTCTCTCCCTCTCTCTCTCTCTCTCTGCCATTTTATCTCTACGTCTTTCTTCTTACCTCCCTCTCTCCCACCTCCATCTCCATCTCTCTTTCCCTACCTCGCTCCACTCTCTCATATCCTTTCTCTCTCCCTCTCTCTCTCTATTCACCCTACAGCTATATTACTATATGTCTCTCTCTCTCCTTCTCTCCCCCCTTCTCTCCATCTCTCCTTCTTTGTCTTATTATCTCACCGCCAAACATACACACACACTCTCCATCTCTTCCTTGTCAATCCCTCTCTCTCTCCACTTCTCACTCTCTGTGTCTTTCTTCTTCCCTCCATATCTCCCCCTCCAACTTCGTCTCTCTATCCCTCCATATCTCCTCCTCTCTCTCAAGTCCTATCTCTCATCCTTCCTCTCTCTCCCTTTCTCTCGTACCTCCCTCTCTCTTCCCCCATAAATCTCTCTCTCTCTCTCTCTCTAGAATCCTCTCCCTTCACCCATCACTCTCTTCCTCTCTTTGAAGTCCTCTCTCTCATATTTACTCTCTCTCCCTTTCTCTCCCACATCTCTCTCTCTCTCTCCAAAACTCTCTCTTCCGCATCACTCTCTCTCTATCTCTCCAACTATGTTACTATATCCTTATGTTTCTCCTTTTCTCTCCTTCTCTCCCCCCTTGTCTCTATCTCTCCTTCTTTGTCTCTTTATCTCTCCCTTAAACATACAAACTCTCTCTCCATCTCTACCTTGTCAATCCATCTCTATCTCCACTTCTCAATCTCTATGTGTTTCTTCTTCCCTCCCTCTCCCCCTACAAATCCATCTCTCTATCCCTCCCTCTCTCCTCCTCTCCCTCAAGGCCTCTCTCTAGTCCTTCCTCTCTCTCCCTTTCTCTCTTACCTTCCTCTCTCTTCCTCCATCTCCCTATCTCTTCCCTCCAATCCTCTCACTATCTCCCTCCCTTTATCATTCTCTCTCTCCCACCTCTATCTTTATGTGTCCTTCTCCCTCTCTTAGCCTTCTCTACCTCTCTAACTTCTCTCCCTCTCTCGCTCTTCATTCATCCTCTCCCTTTTCCTTCAGTCTATCTCCCTTCTCACTCCCCTATCTCTCCACCTCTATCACTCTATGTCTTTTTTCTTCCCTCCCACATATATTTAGAGTTTAAATATATATATATATATATATATAAATGAACTATTAACATATATTATAATTACGTCTTAAGGCATTCCCCTCTGAAAGGAACTCTCCTACTTTCCTTCATGTAATAAGATATGCCATTCGGTATTTTGTTAGACGATTGGGTTATGAGTATCTATTGACTTGAATTGAATAACTGTTGCTACTTAAACAACTTCCCAACTGCATAAATGACTCTAACAAATGCATACCACCATGGTTTCCCTACGTCCCGTAGCACTAGCCTCGACCTCATTTCCAGGTGAATTGCAGAAGAAGATTTTGTTTGGAATGAAGAGCATGCAAGGTCTCTTGGTGGGTGGAAACCACACCGCTCCTAGATTTTTCATGGGATGAATCTCATCTTTTGCCACACTTGCTGGTAAATATCCTCCTTTTCTTTCCCTTGCTCGATTTTAAAGATTGAACAATCGTATAATATTTTTTCTCTCATCATCTATTGGCAACTTCAAATGGTGTAATTTGGGAAATGGGTACTCAATCACCTCCCCTCTCGCCACTCCGATAAAATAGCAGCATAATAACAATATTCAGTTATCAATCTATTGAACTCAATTGATATCATGTAAGGTAATAACGTGAACACCCTCTCTCCTCATCTGGTGTCAACTTGGTTTAATCTCTCCTCTCTGGTGGTAACTTGAGTTCCTTCTCTTCTCAGCCATTGATGGGAGTCCTTTCATCATCTGTCAGTAAGGACCTCTCTTCCCTCTGTCGGTCTTTGTCTTCTCTCATCCAAGGGTTAAGTCCTTCTCTTATTCTCTAGTGCCATCATATATAATAATTGATGAAGTGAGAAAAAACCCCTTTCATAACCCTTATTATAGGAGTTGAAGGTCTGCATTATAGAATATTGTTATGCACTAATAGACAATGTAATCAAGCCTAATGTATATCTGTCCTTCATTGTGTTTACTGGGAAAGTGTTGATGGTGCTGGACCTGGCAACATGTCAAGGGGATCTCCCTGGTAAGAAGTCCCAATCAGACCTCAGACCGTTTGGTGTAGGAGTCCCAACGGTGGGTTGTAAGGTAATTTCTTGACCGCGATGTCACACGGAGGAGAGTAAGATAACTCTGTCAGTAGCAAGGGCATGACTAATGCAGTGAGTAAAGGAAGATGCATGAAAGGTTCGAACACAAAGGGGTTGAGATGAGTGTGCCCCATGACAGCTTGTATTAGTACTCAGCTAGGAAAGGAACACATGAGCAAAGATGAATCACAAGATGGAAAGAAGAACAGTCGACAATCCAAAGTGATGGTTAAACCAACAACACATTTGCAACAATATTATTATAATTTCATACGAATTAGTTCATACAAAAATACGTTAGTTAAACAACATATATCATTAAGGAAACCGGAACAGTCCAACTACAATAACAACATATGCATGAAAATGTGATGGCTCTTATTATATAAATAAGCGTAAGTTCCAATCATATAATACATCCATGTAAACCATCTAGTCCCATCAATGAAATGTTACAGTGACTTCCATCTACTCCTCCGAAGAGATGTACTAGCTCCATGCAGTGGACAAGCCAAGGTGTGTTACAATATTATCCAAGAATTCTTCAAGATAGTCTTAATAGAAGCTTAGCTGACCAAAATTCTATACAATGAGTTATGAGGGACTATTTATAGCAAAGGGTGGGGTGACCCTTGACATTCCCCTTTGTGACCATTCAACTACCCTCATGACTCTTCACCTACTCTATTACTGTTACATCCACTATTGAGACTTGACTTACACTTGACATGACTCAACATTACAATGCACATGTACCCATGTGAACAATGGCTTGAACAAGCCAAACTAGACATCATTCTAACTTAGACAACTATAGAAGTCGAACTGCTAAACATCCTCATGCTAATCAACAGTAACCTATTGATGCCAAGATTGGTAGTCCATGATACTTTCCATGTGTTCCACTATGACATCTTTCTTAAACATGAACCTTACCTCCATAACATCCAGGTACACTGCTCGGGCTCCTCTGTCCAACTCGTCTAAAAGCATGTGCATCATTGTATTCAATGTGGCCAGACCAACAACGTACTTGCGCATGATTTCTGCACTGATAGGCAGGTCTGGGCTGGTGGCATTGTGCACCAACTCGTCGAAGTACACGTCAAGCTGCTATCGGACCTGCTTCTTTGTTTTTGGTTGGGTCAAAGTCCCAAGTGATGGGATCACATGAGTGTGCACTATAACATCCATGTTGTTGAATACTCGTGCATGGGAAGCTTGTATGCTAGTGATGAGCTGTGATAGGTCTTCATAGTTCTAGATCTGACTTCGAATACATGGTTGCAGCTCGACTACATTGGCCCTCATCATCTTTGGAAAGTAAAGTGAGGCTCACTTGTACTTCATCATCCATGCTTGCATGTTATCAACATCATCATGTATGTTCTTCAAGATGTATGCTTTTCTTACACATCGCTGCTTCCATCCATGGAGATAGACGACTACTTATTACACGGTAACAAACTTGGAGTACAATTCTCACATAACTGTATCAAGGGACAATACCTCATCTACTATTGCCTTCTTTAGTTCAGCTCGGGAAGACATTGTCACCAAGTCTCCTCCTTTCTTTTAAAATTGGCCACCTGTAGTTCCTTCGCCATTCGCTCATTCAGAGCTATGAGAAAATGAACATTTGAGTTAGTGGCTTCGGAATACACTCTAGTTGCATCAGCCAAAGCAGTTAGATACTTGTGCACATCAGTCATGATCACTTGTTCTTCAACTTGCACGGGAGATGTTTGGTCCTCCGAAGTCTTTACTCTTTGAGACTGCACAACTCTGTAATGAGATTCATTAAAGGAGATGTTTTGCATCTCTGCTTCTAGCTGACCACCAAGGATCTTAGTGCCTCCTTGGTCATTCGATACTTTCTAATCATCTCGATGCATTGAAGCAGGTGAAATGACCACTTTATTGTGAGGCATGAGTATGGTGTCCTGTTCCAACACCTGCTACTCCATGTCTTCATCCAACTGTTCAAGCACATGTTCTATCTCATGAGAAAAGTCTTTCCCTTGCAATGGTTCACCCTGTTCTCCTGATGCCAGCTATTCAGATGCATCAACTACTTGTACGAGTGTTGCTTCATCTGTCTCCACATGATGTGCCCCGTGTTGTATCTATTGCTGCTATGCTTCCTTCTCCCCTTGGTGCAGCTCTTATTATTTCCGGAGTTGCTCCCTCAACTCATGCAACTCCTTCTCTTCTTCTTCCATTCTCTTCTTATCCCTCTACCTTCGCGCAATGCGCTTGTTGCGCTTCTGCCTCTTTTCCTGAATAGAAATATCTGCTTTTTCCATGAGTGGATCTTCTCAAAACTTGTAGCTTTCCTCCTCCTCCATGCGGTCAGAAATATTCCTCTTCCCTTTGTCACGCACATGTATGCTTGCCTCTGTTGTTGTTGCTACTGTTGGTGCTCTCTGTTGTTATCACTAGAATCTATAGTTCATGTATATGTTAATTGTCCATAAGTTTTTATAAAGTCTTGAGGTCTTGTAAATAAGTGTGTTAACTTATGTCAATTTCAAATTTTGAAACTCAAGAGTTATGAATGAAATTCGTGTAAAGGCAAGGGCATTAGTCATCTTCCATCATGGTTAGTTATGTCATGTCATGTCATTGGTACTTGCGCAGTTTCGCAGCGCGGGTATGATCTCTTAGGTACTTGCGCAGTTTCGTAGCGCGAGTGTGATTGGTCAGTTCTGCTGCTAGATAATGTTTGCGTGTTTTCGTAGCGGCCCGTTTGTCAGCAGTTTCGTAGCGCATTCCTTTAAATTTGAACTGCTCGCGCTACGAAATCGGGGTTTCGGGCTGTTGTGCAGCATTTTTCCTTGAATGTCTAATCCGAGAAATAGTGAGTCACGAGTTCGGTTATGATTGTTTCCTCACACCATTTATGTGTCATGATTAGCCATTACTTTGCCATCAGGTCTGATTTCATTGAGTTAGGTGTCAGTTTGGAGGACGTTATAGGAAGTGGTCATCCCATAATGTGTTTTTCATAACATATGAATGTCTTCTGCTCTATGAAAAGCGTGAGCTTTATTCTAAACAGACTACTGCAAGCGAGCCTGATTTCTACAGCCAAAGAGTGTTTTTGTGCTGCAAACCACCGTCATTTCCTTGTGTAGAATTGTGCAAAGAAACATGGAAAGAAAGGAGCACCGTTCGGGTAAATGTGTGAGAACAGAGCCGGAGGGATTAGATGTAACCCTCAGGAATGAGGAAGTAGCAAAGGCGTTCAGAGGTGCTGGTTGTTGGCGGTTCTGTGAAAAACTCAAAGGTGGACATGCAGAAGTGACCAAGGCATTTGCAGTGAACTTCACGGGATTAAATTCAAAAGTGGCCATGCTGGAGTTTTCGGTTTCCCCTGAAGTCATTTCTACAGTCACAGAAATCCCAAGAGGTGGCCAAGAATGGTTCAAGAATTTCAAGTTTGATATGGGTCCGTGTAAGGAGTTCTTAAAGGCACCATATGTAGACGAAGATCTTACTAAAGCTGTCCCAAGGAGCTATCTTAAGGAGAATTATGCTACATTATTGACATGCATCCAGAAGTACTTGACATGTGAAGGTCGGTACAACAAAGTCTACTCATATCATTTCAAGCTGCTACTACACTTCACTGGTAAGAGCTCAATAGACATCCCTTTTTACTTATTCAGGAGTATTACTAAGATGTGTGACAAGATTCAGTTGAAGAAGGAAGCTTATGAAACATCTCTTTTCCATCATGGTCTGGTTAAATTATTGGTGTTGGATAGCCTACATAAAATTGGTAAGGACTGGGATTCGTTTGTATTCATGGCCGGTTTCCCTAGTAAAACAGACCTCACTCCATTACCTGTAAGAGAAAGAGAAGATAGGAGTGAGGATACTACTTTGGCTGAGATTAGGAAAGAAATAACAGACCATAAGAAGCCCAAAGCTAAAACAAAGAAGACTCCTAAGTTAGCAGTTAAAGAAACTCCTGAAGCATCAGTAGTCAAAACTTCAAAATCATCTAAAGTATCTGAAAAAGAAGCTTCTAAGTTGCCTCTTAAAGAAACACCAGAATCATCTAAACAGAAGACTCACAAAAGAAAAGATGAAATTAAGTCTAGTGAAGTTGAAAGAGTTTCCAGAGTAAGAACTAGAGGCCAGCTGAACAAAGAAAAAGGAAAATCAGCTCATGTGGAAGAGAGTCCTGTTTCTAAGGGTAGTCTAAATGATTTGTTGGAAGCCATTGAATTAGAACAAGAACATCCAATTCAAGTTGAACCACTTGAAATAGAACAAGATCAGTTGGTATCACCTATGCATATTGATCTAACACAGTCTTCACCTGAGAGTTCTAAGAAGTCAAAGGCTTCCAAAAGGTTAAAGTTTGAAGAACCAGGTGAAGAGTATGCCTTTAAACCTCGCAGACCAATGACTAGGAGGCAAATGAAGGAAGCAGAAAAGGCTCAAAAAGAGAAAGTCCCTTCAGACATGCCTAGGACAAAGGCACTTGAAATCTTCTCTGAAATAGTCCAAGCAGCTAAAAACAAGAATAAGGACAATGAGGTGGTTATTAGTCAAAGTGGAAATGTGATTGCCATTAAAAAACAAGCCGGAGCAAGTAAGGAGATACCTCAGGTTCATAATATTTTTAAAGAGAAGGCAGTGAGATATACTAGTTATAAGAAAGCTGTGATGAAAGGTAAAACAAGTTTGATCAGTCAAGCTAGTTCGGTATCTGACGCCTATGTATGGACAGTACCAGCTCTAAAACAGGCAAAAACTATGAAACAAATGAATGCAAGTCTAAGAGCAGAGAACAAGAAGTTGAAGGAGGAAGTCATCAGCCTGAAAGAAAAGCTAGACAAGCTAGCTAAATGATTCAAGGAGGAATGTGTTTTCTCAAATTTTGATATATTTTGGGCCATTGTCTTTTTTTAAAAAGTTTTTGAGACTTTTTTGTGTCTTCACACCTGTATGGAAAGACTAAAGGAATCATAGATTTGAAATATTGCTGTTTTGAGGTTCATATATTTAATTTTGATGACCTACAGCAGTTTCGTAGCGCGCTACGAAACTGCTGTAGATGACTGGTTAGGTTTAAAGCTTGAGTTGGAATGCTGAGGTCAGCATATATTTAAAGAGATGGTTTAATATCAGCATGGAGATTATAGAAGATCAGTCAGATATTTTGAAAAGGAGGCCAGGTGTAAATATTCAAAGAAAAAGCCGAAGTTTTGTCTTTTGCCTAAAAGTCACTTTATCTCCGAAATTTTAGGGTTTGGATAGAGCTGCTGAGGTGTTAAATGATACACTTGTCCAGTTGTGGGATGGCTGGGTTATGAGTTCTCTTCAGTCACACGGGACTATCCAAGGTTTAAATGGCTTAAAGATGGATCATTAATATATGAACACCGAGGGGAGGCAGCAACCAAGAATATAGGCTTCATTTTCTTTTCGGTTGTTGAGTCATCTATGCATCAAGTATCCGGAGCTGTATGTACATTGAATCTGTTTTAAGTTTGGATATGGTTATTATTGCAGTACTACAGGTGGCAAGCTCCAAGGACACAGCAGGGTATACAAGGAAGAAGACTTAAAGTGCCAATATGATGGAATCCTCTGTTTTCGTAGCATCATATCTCTTGTAATAAATTAGTTTGTTTATGTTATTGTTAAGGTCATTTATGTCAAAAGCCCGAGCTCCCTTCATGCTTGATGAGGAGTCTCGTACAGCAGTGTTTTGATAGGCTATATATAGGAATAACTTAGATGTAAAAAAGGTTGGATACTTAATAGAAAAAGTGTGTTGTTTTGGGCCACTGTAAGATCTTTTTTGACAGTAATAGTAAAACAGAGTTATTCTCTTCTCAAGATTCTCGAAGGATTGTCATGGTCAAATGAAGTGATGATGTGTTATACCTTATGTTATTTTATGGTTTTGTTGTATGCAATCACTCAGAATTCATACTTATATGCTCTGACTTCCTGTGTATACAGCAAGCTATGTGTGGTGGAATATGTTTGACTTGTAATGCTAAGAGCCTTGATTTCTATGAGATCACTGTGTTTTTCTTGTCTACTTGATATTATAGACTCCATAGCCCAATGAGATATCTTTTGGTGTGTTTCCAACCAATTATGTTTTCATAAGTAAATAAAGAGTTAGCCATCTAGTGTGTGAAGGATTTTATCAAGAGTTTTGAGAGAGCCCTCTCTGATCAAAGAGGCTAATCTTTGGTCTAAAGATAGGTTGAAATAGTTACATGAGACCATGCTTAGTTGCAGCCCCCTAGTACTGGTTTTGTGATAACATCTGTGATGCTTCTTTGATAACCACTCTATGGAGAAGCCAACCTATTCGTTGGGTCCAGAGGAATTGTAGCAATACCTCCATGAGTCTACCTCTACCCAATGAAATTCCCCATCGATCCAGTTGAACTGAACTCTCATGCAATGATCCTTCACAATCCAATGTGGGTCATATGGGTTGAAGCTTCGGAGGTTGAACGGGAACTTCTTCATCCTTTCTACTTCGACATCCACTTGCTTGATACTCTGAATCTCATATAACCCAATCTGCAACGAAAGAGTGGGCCAGGGTGGCTTCTTCTTCCGCTGCAATCTAATTGCAATCCTACTGAGATGTGATACGCTACTTCCTGCATGACAAGTATGTCCAAGGCAATCTTTAACAGAACATGTGGAGGCTTCTCTGCACTGAACATTTGGATGAAAGTGTCGAACGGTGAGGCATAACAATCTACAATGCCTAACAACGCCTCCATTGCTTCCTTTGACATGCAGGGTGGATCCTGTTCAAAAATCAACCTATACATTGGGGTGAAAAAATTTTCAGACAGACGTATGATTACTCTCTTGAAGCTACATTCAAACAACAACTTGAAATATGTGTTCACAATAGTCTCCATCGGTGACCATTCCCACTCCAAGCCCAGGAACTCATGTCGGGCACAAATTGCATCTAGGATGTAGCAAACATATAAAGCTTTGCATGCATACCCTCGGGTGACTGTCGAGCCTTCATGACTTGTTACTTCAGCTGATGAGCTAGTATGCCGGACCAATTGCATGGTCTTCCTTCTCTAGCCAGTTGGTCCAATGTGATCACCTAACTCTGAGGAGAGGTTTCAGTGATCGCTTGACCACTCAGTCGACATGCGAATATGACCAAGTATTGGTACGCCTTCCTCAATATCTTTGTCTTCTAGATTTGGTTGCGTGTCATCCTGAAACAAGCTGGCTCCTTTACCCAATCCTTCACAATGTCTCTAGAGTTACCTCTGCTGCTGGGCAAGCTGAATGGAGGACTCATGACAGTCACGGGCTCTGACATATGATACATCTCATCATAACATTGTGCCCAGAAGGTTGTAAGCTTCATCCCACTGACACCACTGAGGGTCATTGTCTTGAGATTGATGTGAGAGATGATCCAGTGAATCATGTCTGCGCATGGGAATGTGGGGTATCTACATGCAATCTGATACAAGTTGAACTTGTGAATGTTCACGTACAACTGACTGTCTTCAAGGTCTTCCTCAAAAGTGCCTACAAATGCTTCATTAACCTCTTGCCACCTCATTTTTATGTCCTTGTCTAGATACAACTTCGTATCTTCATAGATCGGCAGACTAGAGGACACCTGTTGAACTACTGCTCTAACTGCAACTCCATCAATGTCCCATGATCATGTTCTCTTGGAAGCCATTAAGACAGATGAACACCTGAAAGATATGGAAACAAGCAGCATGCATGGCATGAAATATGTCAGTGGAAACAAAAAACAAATCTGGGGAAGTACACAACACATACCTGGGAAACTGATGAGCAATATTGTGCAAATTTTCCTGGGAGGCTGGGTGAGTGGCTACCGTAACATCACAAAAGGCAGTATGGGTTGTCTAGGAGGTAGGACTGTCTGCTAGATCTATGAAATGCGCATTCCAATCAGGCAGCTGGTTGCTAGGATTACACAATGCGCAATTTGAGCTTGGAAGGACTGCTAGCCCAGGGATAGATTTGCGCAATTTCTTGGGCCAAGCAGCCAGTATCCTCCAGAAATGCACAAAATAGTCCTGGAGGCTAGCGTTGAGGAAGAATGCACAAATATAGAGAGGAAAGTGAGCCTCCATTTCCCATATTATGCAATGTAGCCTTGGTGAAGGTTGGTCTGGCTCGCCGAAGAGCAACTGAAAGAAACTAAGACAGTAAATGCATGGCGACACTAAGTGATAGCAGAAGTGATTGAAAGTGCATGAAAAACATGAATGAAATATTCAACAAACAGATCAACGTGCATGTGGGTGAGGCAGTTTTCCGGTTGGGCGAACGTCCATGCAAAACAGTGTCATGCATGCAACAACAGTGAGATAGAAACGAAAACTGAAATAGAGCTAGGAAAAGCTAGTACACATGTAAATGACAACAAGCATTCAAAGAAATCAAGAAAATAGTACTCACACAAGTGAATACACAAAAAGTGACAGCAATGCTGACAAAGACAAGTTGAGGCCACTTATCCGTGAATAGATGAGTCGGATGTGTCGAAGAGTCTTGGATGTGATGTGGGATGTCAGAGCTCCAAGATCGATGTGAATGAATGAGCTCTGATGTGTCGAATAAATAAGTTTGGTCTCATGACGTGCATGCCACTAATCTAGGAAAAAACTACACTTGGAGGGAAACTTCTAAAACAACTTTGCATGTAACCCCCGGCTGCTAAAAATAGCTCCCTCAATCATGGGATGCATTTTTCATGTTGTCTCTTGCTATTCCGGGAAGAGCAAGTCATGCATGCATGCAAGTCAAGTTTCCTCGATCCCAGGTGGAATTGGTCAACCAGACTGTTCATGCATGCAGTTGCTCAACTACTTGGGAAAAATGTGCATTCATGGCTAGGAGTTGGGCTAACTGCCCATGAGGATTCCTCAATTTCTTGGTAGATCCGCTGACTGCAACCCAGATTTGTGCAAATCCTGGGCTGAACAGCCCTGCTGGGGAAATTTACGCAAATTCTGCTAGGAGTGTTGGCTAGCAGGATTGCACAATCCTGGAGCCCAGCAGGATGCCAGAGACGATTGACAATTTCTGGAGGGAAGGCTAGCTTCCCTCCATAAATGCACAATTTTCAAGGGGAAACTGCTCATCGTGCAACTGGACCAAGTTTGGGTGAACAACCTGTGAGGGGAATGGATCAACTACAATCGACAGGCTGTCTTTGTGCGAGGAAAACACTGAAGCTTGAGTACTTGATGAAGCTAGACAAAGTCTTGTGAAAGGTCGGTACAGAGGCTCCAAAATAGGCTAAGGAAAAATTTTGGAGGGTGGTTGTAGCTGCTACAACAGAAAGATTTCGAAAATATCAAATCTGTATTAGTTTCAGGTTTGCAAATGGTTTTTAGAGAAACAACATAAGGTCAAAGTTTGCTCATCTAGATCCATAATACTTCTTTGTCAAGTATTTATTTGTAGTTAATTGTCCCTATGGTGGAAGTTTAGCAGCCTCCATGGCTGTGAGGCTGTTGAAGTTGGAGCTCATCTATAACTACGTGGGCAAGAAGTTCATGGTCTGTAAGCTCTTCTTTGAAATTTCTGTGGTTGTTGTGTATGTTCTCTACGTCGTACACGACACTGCGCCATTTACCAATTTGTCTGACTACTCAGATGATTTCATTGTTGATTTCACCCATTCTCATTGTAAAGCATCCAAGATTAGGCATAGCCCGAGATATATGGACCCAAGGTTACGGCATCTGGATGTCTAGGGATCAAATATTCACCCCAAATCAAGATCTAGGCAAATAAAACATGGAGAGAGAAAGTAGAATTCTATTCAATGATCTTCCACTATCTAATGGCATAAGGGCTCCCGCACTCCAACTTAAAAACACTTTACATCGATGCCTCCTTGGGTGTCCTCATAGAGGTACTATGGGAAAATGGCTTTTTCGACACCATTGCAATGGACGAAAGGCACTCGTTAGTGTCGATTAAAGTGGGAAACCAACACATGTTGTAAGGATCTTCACACACCAAATTCTTTCGGGGTTGGCATACCTACACGGCAGGAACATAGTTCACAGGTTCTTCTATGCATTCACATTCAGTACCAATCTTTCTGAGCTATCCACTTTTTTATATACCCTGAACTTTTTTAATATAAGTCATTTTCGTTCTACTCCTAGGCATTTGCAGATGAAATCGGGATTCCATTTTTAGAGACAAGTGCTAAGAACACAATAAATGTTGAGGATGCATTCTTGACTATGGGTGCTAAGATCAAAAAAAGGTATGCTTTTCTTTAGTACAACCTTTCATGTTCTTTTTTCATTTTCTAATTGATTAATGAGTTTACTTGTTGGCATGTAAGGAATTGCCCATCAAAGTAATATACAGAAATTGTCTTTGATAGATAAATCGTGAAGGAAATTTTAGAAATGTGTTGGTTGTCCATGAAATGATGAAAGATTATCTTCTACTATAGCCATTGCTAATAATTTTTTGTTAAAAGAAACACTGCTTAAAATCTTGTCATATCATGTAGTTTTTGTCTACAAGGTACACCAAAACATATTCAACAATTCAAGTACAACCCTGAAACATGAATAACGAAGTGTTAAGATACCATTTTCATCAAATATTGATAGTGTTAGGTTCCAGTTATTTCCTAATATGTTTGTCAACCTTCTCTAGAATCTAAAAGGTTCAAAAGAAACGTATTATCTTTGATTGGGAGAGTCTTCCTGCAAAGCTTTGTACAACTATTGTGCTTTAACATTATATTTTGTTTCAAAACAAATTTGGAGTATGCATCATCTTTGATCATGTTCCACCTCACTTGAGATAATTAACTAGACTACATATTTGGTCATTCTTGTTCTTTCTTTTACTCATGGTCATAGGCATCATCTTGCTTACAAAGAGGTAAATGTTAGTTTCATAGTTTGTACAATTCTGCTGATAACAAATGGATTTAAGTTGTTGAATATGGGTTGCTTTTATTGCTGATTTTTCATGTTTTTATTTTGGAGAATTCAAACAGTGATATCAAAGATAACAATCAATTTTTTATTGCAGGATGGCAAGCCCACCTGTGATGAATAGCACAAGACCAGCCAGAGTACAAATGAAAGGACAACCTGTTGTCCCCAAAGGTGGTTGTTGTTCGTAGATAATTCACTTCTAGTTACATCATGGTTTATGAAGTTTGTTATATAGTTACATCTCGGATTCAATTGATGGGCACCTTGTAATGACTGCTAAGAGGTTCAAAATTTCTGGAGATCTTGAACTATTGGTTATAGTTTGGACCTCGTTTGACTATGGTTGATAAGATTAAAAACATGTATGTTTTCTTTAGTAGAATGTTTTATCTCCTTTTTTCTTTTTCTAATTGAATGACAAGTTTACTCGTTTTCATGTAAGGAATTGCCCATCAAAGTAAAATACAAAAACTGTCTTTGACAGATAAATGGTAAAGAGAATTTTAGAAATGTGTTCGCTATCCAGGAAATGATGAAAGATCATCTTCTTCTATAGCCATTGCTAATAACTTTTTTGTTAAAAGAAATGTTGATGAAAAGATTGTCATATCATGTAGTTTTTGTCTACAAAATACACCAAAACATATTCAACAATTAAATTACAACCCTAAAACATGAATAACGAAGTGTTAAGATATATTGATAACACTAGGTTCCAGTTATTTCCTAGTATTTTTGTCAACCCTATCTAGAATCCAAGAGATTCAAATACACTTATTATCTTTGATTGGGAAAGTCTTCCTGCGAATATTTTTACAGTTTTTATGCTTTGACATTCTTTTGTGTTTCACAACAAATTTGGAGTATGCATCATCTTTGATCATGTTCCACCTCAGTTGAGATGACGAACTAGAGTACATATTTGATCATTCTTGTTCTTTCATTTACTCATAGTCATAGGCATCATCTTGCTTACAAAGAGGTAAATGTTAGTTTCATAGCTTGTACAATTTTGCTGACAACAAACGAATTTAAGTTGTTGAGTATGGGTTTCTTATATTGCTAATTTTTCATGTTTTTGTTTTGGAGAATTTAAACAGTGATATCAAAGATAACAATCAATTTTTGATTGCAGGATGGGAAGACAACCGGCGATGAACAACACAAGACCAACAACAACGCAAATGAAAGGACAACATGTTGTCCACAAAAGTGGATGTTTTCCACTAGTAGAAAATGAGAAATTAGTGACTAGGTGACTAAAAAAGTTAGTCACCACAACTTTTCCAAGTGAAATACTACCAAAAAAGAGCAATCTTAAGTGACTGAACTAAAAACGACTAACATAAATCACTAATTTAGTTGCGGGTTAAAATATGTGACTAGCTAATAAGTAATACAACTAAAAATGACTAACATGAATGACTGAATTAGTCAAAGAACAAAACTACAACTACCTAACAAGTACTACAATAATATGAATCGTTTTTCTTTTGTAGTCATCTTAATTGTGTCAAGCAATCTAAACTTACAAGTGATAGGGGATTGGAAGGATGTTAAAGATTGGTTGAAAGGTTATCCTTCCTTAAACACTTGTTCATTCTTGCGTGGTGTATAGTTGAGCCAACTTTGCATTATTTATCTCTAATAATTTGTAATTCTAAAAATATATGTTTTAATAAAAAATTATTTATGTATTTTTTAAAAATCTATTCATTGAATCTAATTGGATATCGTTCCAATTTGAAATTAATTTGAAGAGAAATTTTAATTTTTAAGCCTATAACATCAAATAAAAACTACTTTAATTTCATATTAACTGACCTAGATCCATCTTAACCCCAGATCTATCAAGCGCCGAGAGGAATCTAATCTCTCAAGGTGCAAACTTTTTTTTCTAGTGCAAAACTTGAGGAAAGGTTTGCACCTCGAGATATTGGATCCCTCTCGGCACTTGATAGTTATAGGGTTAATAATATAATACTATATAATATCTATATTTGTATTTGTGTCTCTTTGTTATTCCCTCTCTCTATCTCACCCAAAAACATACACACACTCTTTCTCCCTCTCTTCCCCTTCTCTATTTATCTCTCTCTTCCCCTTCTCTCCCTCTCTATCTATATCCTTCTCTCTATTCCATACCACTCTCCTCTCTCCCTCACTCTCTCTCCATGACTCCCTTTGTCACCCCCTCTCTCTCTCCACCTTTCTCCCTCTATGTTTTTCTTGTTCCCTCCCTCTCCTGCCCCCTCCAATTCCATCTCTCTCTCCTCATACCTATATTCCTTCCTCTTTATCCGTTATATCCCACCTCCCTCTATCTCTCCCCCCAAATCACTCTCTCTCTCTCTCTCTCTCTCTCTCTCTCTCTCTCTCTCTCTCTCGTATGTCCAACTCTATCACTATCGCCCCCCTCCCTGTCCTTCTCCATATCCATGTCTCCATCTCTCTCCCTTCCCCTTCTCTCCCTATCTCTATCCTCTCCTATTCTTTCTATTCCCTCCTCTCCTCTCTCGCTCACTCTCTCTCCATCTCTCCCTTCTCACTCATCTCTCTGTACACCTCTATCTCTCTATGTATTTGTTCTTTCCTCCCTCTCTCTCGCATTCCAACTCTCTCCTCTCTTCCTTTCTCTCACTCCCTCTCACCCACCTCACTCTCTATGCCCCCCTATCACTCCCTCTTTCTCTCTGTCTCCGCCCTCCAACTTTTTCACTATCTCCTTCCCTCTCTCCACCCCCCCCCCCCCCCCCCCCCCCCCCAACTCTCTTTTAAATTTGATCACATTGTATTGTGTCTAAGAAATTATCTAAATAAAATCCCTTCGATCATTAGCTAAGATGGATCTATGACGGTTCTTTATATATATATCTATATATATATATATATATATATATATATATATATATATATATATATATATATATATATATATATATATATATATATATATATATATATATATATATAATTGACATAGATCCATCTTAGCTTAATTTTATTAAAACCTTAATTTAATTTCTATGGGAATATTTTTAGTAGTTGTGAGGATAGAGGGTTCAGATATATCTCAAATTGTAACATTTTCCTTCTTATATTCAATTAAAAAAATGTTATAAAATTAAATTAAAATAAATTATTTTTACTATGAAATAAGTTATGGTCTTTTGGCATGTGGCATTGATAAGCCATGGTATTGGCCCATAGTATTGTAACAAATAAGATTTACAAGTTAATATCCATGGTAAAGTGAGGGTGAATATCCATGGTTAACAATCTTGTCATATTGTTATAAAATATTTTGATTGTGAAATAATTTGTGTTTTTTTGGCATGTGGTATTGAGAATCCATGGTATTGACCCATGGTATTGTAACAAAGACTATTTTTTACAAGTTAATAATAGCTACCATAATGTGGGGGTGAATGGTTAAAAATCTTGTCATATTTTTCAAAATATTTTGGTTGTGAAATAAGTTATGGTTTTTGGACTTGTAGTATTGACAAGTCATGGTATTGGCCCATGGTATTGTAACAAAGCCTATTTTTTTACAAGTTTATAATATCTACCGTAATGTGGGGTGAATATCAACGATTAAAATCTTGTCATATTGTTATAAAATATTTTGGTTGTGAAATAAATTATGGTTTTTGGACTTGTAGTATTGATAAGCCATGGTATTGGCCCATGGTATTGTAACAAACCCTATTCAAAAGTTAATAACAAAATCAAAATATAACAAATTGAATTTTATTATTTTTATTAATTTAACCTTTTATTATTAATTGAAGCCATATTTAAATGTTTACACTCATCCCAATATCATTTTTAACTTCTTATTCTTCTTTTTAATTTAGTGTCTTACATAAAAATAACAATTTCTTATTAAAAATAAATCATTTCACCCAATTGCAATATATTTCGTTTATTTTTTCCATTATAAATATTTCTTTTCTTTTTCATTTCCAGTTTAGCCCTGGGAAAAAATAACAATTTCTTATTAAAAATAAATCATTTCACCCAATTGCAATATATTTCGTTTATTTTTTCCATTATAAATATTTATTTTCTTTTTCATTTCCATTTTAGCCCTGGGTTCAAATTAAACATTCACAGATTACACCATCACATTGTAGCACTGCATTTTTCTCTATCTTGTTGATATCTGCGTGGAAATTCCAGAAGAAGGAAGACATCAATGTGATCTATGGATTCCAGAAGGAAGACCATCAACGTGATCTATGAATTTCATGGGATTCGAACGATTAAATGAAGGGAAAGGTCATTAGGTGTGGAGATTTTGGCCATTTGTACATGGGTATGAATTTGGGCTATGGAGAGTTATTCCTTTTTACTAAATATGATTTTTGTTCTTATGGGTAAAGAGTTTTGAGGGTTTATATGATCAATTGTAAATTGCATCTAGAGTTTAGGGTTTAATGATTATGATAATCCATATCTTGATTGCAACCAACAATTCATCAAAAGACAATGCACAAGTAAGCATTTTTCATGTCCTTATTGTATAAAGGGTTTAATGATTATGATAATGCAGATCTTGATTGTGGCCAACAATTAATCAAAAGACAATGGACAAGTAAGCATTTTTCACGTACTTATTGTACAGATCAATTCGCTCCTCCCTAACTTTTCTACTTTGAATGCATGAAATTTTATTTTTTCTTTTCAACTTTTTTTAGTGGTTAATTATTTGTGTAATTGACTCTAAAATGCCCAAATTCAAAGTGCTCGAGCGATGCAAGCAAATTTTTTGGTAGGATGCAAATATTAGACTTTCCTCAAACTTTGTTACATGAAATTAAAATTTCTTGTAATCATGAACATTTCTTTTTTCTTTTCACCTTTTTTATTAGTGATTGATTAATTGTGTAATGGACTCTACCATGCCCAAATTCAAAGGGCTTGATTGATGCAAGAAAATTTTCTGGTAAGATGCAAATACTAGACCTTCCTCAAACTTTGTTACATGAAATTAAAATTTCTTTTAATCATAACATTTATTTTTTCTTTTCACCTTTTTTTATTAGCGATTGATTGTTTGTGTAATGGACTCTACCATGCCCAAATTCAAAGGGATCAATTGATGCAAGAAAATTTTCTAGTAGGATGCAAATATTATACCTTCCTCAAACTTTGTTACATGAAATTAAAATTTCTTGAAATCGTGAACATAAAATATTTTCTGTTTTATCCTTAGATTCTGATCTTAAAGCCTACAGCTTAAACCATGTTACTATATTTTAAGTAGAATATGCTTAGATTCATTAAACCTTACAACTCTCCAAATCTTAGGTTAATTTCAGCTAAAAAGAAGGAACCTGAATGGCTTTTGCAATTTAGACTCAATGCTTACAGACAATGATTAAAAATGGAAGAACCCAAATGGTCTGATAACTTTTACCCACCAATAAATTTCTAAGACCTTTTCTATTCTTCTAAACCTAAACAGAGAGAGTAGGAGAAGAAGATGAGCCTGGATGAGGTGGACACTGACCTCCTTGATACTTTTCAAAAGTTGGGCATGCACTTGACTAGAAGAAGAAATTGAGCAACATTGTTGTAGATGTTGTTTTTGACAGTGTTTTCATTGCTACCATGCATAGGTAGAATCTGTATGCAATTGAGGTTATCTTTTGTTCGTTATAAGAGGTAACTCGGGAGTATCTTGATCTAGTTAAGAGGTATCTTGGTAGGGTTGTTCCTCCTGCTGATAACTATTATTCTACATTGTAATTTTTTTTTAGTGATAGCTCCTTCTATTAATCCCCAAGCACACTTTCTCACCCATAGAAATATCCACTTACTTCATGATGAATGAGATTGATACGAGGCAGTTTCAGAGGACTCTTATTGTTGTAGATGAGAGGAGTTCCGTGAGGTGAGAGGAGTTTTGTGACATATATTGAAGGATGCACTACAACATTTTATGACACTAGTCATCTCCATGCCACAATAGTGGATCTCTATTGCATCGAGGGAGAAATGATAAAGTATTCCACTATAAAGAATTGGTATGTCAGGAACGAGTCATGCAGACATGGGATTTATAATTTTATTATGAAGGAGGTTTATGGGATGGAGACAAATCAAGGATTTTGTGGACATGAGTAGAGATTGGTTCGACCATCACCTAGAAATACTCAAGAATTGTTTTGAAATGTGATGATGCCATTGGAGAGTTCTATTTTGTTGCCTTAAAAAATAACTATCAATAGGGGGGGCAAAGATGTTCCATATCGGGAAGAATTGCAGGAGTAGGATTGTTTCTAAGATTATATCTATAGGCAACTCAAAGAACTACTAAGAGGATTAGTGTAGGTGCAACCAAATTCTCATAATGCAAGGAATTGTTCACAGTGTGATTCAATTCTCATCGATGACTAAGATGCTGCAAATACTTATCGTTACATTCAAGTACAATTTGAGTTGCATTCTAAAGTCTCTAAGTTCATTTATTGATAGTCCTTCTTGTGTCATTGTCTCTCTTAATTTCATTGTGGTAGGATTGGAATGGGTAAAAAATCAACCATATCATTGACTAAAATAGACACCCACATGTCACTACATGTCATTATGCGTACTCTATGTTTTTTATACAATTAGAAGTTAGCAATATAATGTGTGCACAACTAAAAATCATAGAAGGCATGATGAGTCCAGTCTTAGCATGGAAATCGAAACCAAGAATCATAAAATATCAATAAATTTGTGACATAGAGTAAAAGAACAATAAAATATTATATGCCAACATTGTCTATTTAGTGCAAGATACTACTAATATTCACGATTATAAATAATAAAAATAAAATAAAAAACATTCTACCCATTCTCATTAAAGAATGTGAAGTATTTGACAATATATTCAACCTTTTGATGTGAACAACTATACTTTTGGGCCTCCTATCTCAACCAACTTTGAGTGGGCCATGACAAAGTCATAGGTTTGAAACTAACCCCACATTGTTGGCCACTAATAACTCTATAAAACCAGGATTTTTTTCATTGGTTACGATTTCAGAGCATGGATATTCCTTTCCTCTTCACTGTTAAGTAATTGAAATATCTCAAAACTTCCACGACTTTGTTAGTTCCATGAAGATGTACCAATATTATTGGCTATTCTGCTATTTCTACAAAGGTGGAATGAACTTCAATGTTGATGCCTCATTAATTGATGACAATTTCTCCAAATTCAAGTAGTCATTGTTGCTAAACAAATATTTCCAAAACTTCCTTGAAAATCTTCAAATTGTTTCTCGACAAGTCCATTTCTGAAATTTAGGAAGCCCGTGATGAAGATGTTGGTTTCTCTCATGATGAAGATGATGACAAAGACCAGAGACAATGCCAATTGTCCATTAAATTTCAATCCAAACTGATTGAGTTGATGAGTAGCCCAATATGGCCATTGGTATGAAGCCTGCAATGTAAGCTTATTGAAAATACTACATCTAACTAGATAAACAACCATTAGAAAATTGGTTTATTTATTGATATTGCACTATGACTTTAGATGCAAGCACTTGGACCACTTCATATTTATCATCCCAACTCAGTTCATTCATGGCCTACGTTTTCCCACTAAGTGGACCCACATTGCCAATCATCTAGTTCAAGTAGTATTGGTCTTTTGTTGCTTCATGAAGGCATGCTTGTAATGTCCCTTAATAATAAATAATCAATAATAATAATAAAAATAATAAATAATATAATATAGTATTAAAATACAAGAAAATAAATAATAAACAATAAATAATAAATAGTAATAATAAATAACAATACTAAAGCTCTAAATAAATATAAATATAAATAAACAAAAAAAATAGTAAAAATCAGTAAAGCTATCAAAAAGTAAAAACAAAAGAAATAAAACAAGAAAGGAGTAAAGTTGCATGTTGACACATGGAGTGTGTGCATGTGGTTCCCCTTCCAATGTTTGCTCTATTTAATAGATGGTGAGGAAGATGAAAGGCATTCCATTATTCCATGATTCCATCATCCATTCTCTTGGGAGAATAGTGTTGTGAGACAAAGGATTCCCTGGCAATAGTACGTTGATTGAGGGCTCGGGGGTGGCCAGTTGTAGCAATATTTTGTGCAATTGAGCCTACGGTTGGGTGGAAAGTTGTCACCAATACTTTGTTGTAGTTAGCAGAATTCAACTAGCGTTCAACCCTAAAATCACAAGTGAGAAACATCATCGCCACAGGTAAGTTGTCTCTACTCATATTTTTGAAATTTGATGTTAATTAGTTGATAAATTGCGTGTTGATTATAAATCGCATGATTAATCTAATTAATTACATGTTTTTATTTCGAGGTTGTTACATATGGTATCAGAGCCTAAGTTCAACTCTTAGGGCCTATAGGCATTTTAATGTAGAAAACTTCGATCTAAACGATTCAACAAAAAAAAATACAGTCACATCCTAATGATTCTATCCACTTAAAAAAGAATATTACGATCACATCCTTCCTAAGAGTTGTGAACAACTTTCCATGTGTCATCCATGGTTTTTAGGTTTTTTCCCCAAATGGTATTGGCCTATACCATGCTTATCTTCTCTACAAAATGTACCACTCGTTTCAGGATTCCTTTATTACCCAAATAAGGTGTGCTATTATAATTTTAGTACCAAAAATTATGTGAAACGGTTAATTAGTGCATATGATGCATTTCAAACGAAGTGCTTAAGAATAAATCATTATGTTCAATAATAAATATGAATTTTATAGAAACAATTTAGAAGGTTTTATAGTACGTATTTATATGCCTTTGAAATTGTAATAATTTACAAGATATTTGTTTAAAAATATTTTTATGTATTTAAATTTAGTTGGAAAAGGTTTAAAAAGTCATTAAAATAATAAATGAATTTGTTATGGGTGTTGGAGAAATATACGGCTCACCATTAATGATAATTAAAACAAAAAAATTACCAAGTCAATGGAGAAACTCAGACCCACGGCCTATCAACGTCATCAAAATAGCATAGTCGTTGGATTCTCATTGGTAGTTTTAACAAGTGATTAAAGGTTTTATGATAAACATAGTGTTAAGTGCTTTTGAATGCTTTGTCCTTCCCATCGGTGAATAATATATGATAAAAATTGCCCACACTAGTAATTGAGAAGAATTATTTAATTGGATTTAGAGCAGAGGTAATGATAAAAGTTCTACTTTTTTTTTCAATGGTTGTTTTCTTTAATTGAGAAGAAATTCACCAAAGGGCATGCACTGTTTAAGCACAAGAATTTTTTTTATAAATAATTTGGTCTCTCATGAATTAATTAAGAGCTTATGTTAGGAATGTACGTGAATGAAACATAAAATGTAATTTACTGTGAAACAATCAATTCTGAAGGGTCCCATTATCCTTTTGACATGGCAGCTGCTAACCAGCCTGCCATAGGGCATTAAATGCCCGGGGAGATGCAGGCTGGATAGCCCGCTAACACGCGAATTCGGAAACTGGGCACTAAATAAGAAATGCGAATTCGCGTGTTAGCGGGCTATCCAACCTGCATCTCCCCGGGCATTTAATGCCCTATGGCAGGCTGGTTAGCCGCTGCCTTTTGACGCGGGCTACATTATTGGAGTTTATTATAATACCGTCATATATAGATGATAGAATGGTTATAGTTTTAGAGTGTCAAATTTGTATTGGAAAAGTGAGATGAAATAATTTCATATAGGTGTATTTACATTTTGTAAATGAATGTACAAGTTATATGCGAATTTAATTTGTAATGTAATAAATTATAATAGTTTGTGTAAAAAAGTATGTGAATTTAATTTATGCTATAATAAATTTAGAAAAGTTTGTGCAGTAAAGTTTGGATAATAAAAGGTATAGAGAAAATGCAAGTTTGATTACTTAAAATAATATTTTAATATATTATTTTAATTTGATATCCAATTATTTTTTTATGTCAAGGTATATTGACATATTCATTTACTACGTGATGATAGGTATTTAATGTTGAATACTCATGATAGATATGATATGCATAACGTGGCATAGGAATTATGATGCTATAATATGAAGTTTATTGACATGTGGTTCATTGATTATGTGAAATCATGATATGTCTTTGATGCAAATATGTTGATGTTATAACTTATGATGGTATTTCATCAGGTGAAGCATGTGATAGTTGCATACAAATTTATGACATGCATGAGCATGCAATTCGTTATTATTCATAATGTTGCGATTAACAATTATGAATGTTCTCATGATGACATGCAAGACTTGGCATGTGGATTATTTTCTATGATACTATGATAGTATAGCTAATGCATTGGTTGCATGTTAAGGTGTGATGATTGATAGGACTCCATAAATGGGCCGAGAGGGCCAGTTTATTTGATGATCTCGTGCGAGCCCATACACACGAGGGAGAATAAGTAACACCATATGGGTTGGGAACAAACTCAATCAACATTACATATGCCAATGGTTCCTTTGTCTTGTATAGCTCTTGATGGATAGCGCTTGAGGGCTATGGGACCATCTTGAGGAGGCCAAGTCCCTGATATTGAAGGTTAGGTGCCTATTATTGTATTGGGATGTCGAAGTCTGGTAGGGGTGTAAGGACTTCAATGCCTGGGGTTGTGCGCCTTAGTGAGTTGTGGAGGGAGTGGGCCAACCTTGCGCGATGCCCGAAGACATTAAGCACTGTACCGGATGCCTGCCTTGGGGCAGATGAGGTCTCAGTCAGGCGCGAGCCTTGGGGCCAGCCTTGGACTAGGATACAGATCGAGGAGGCTTATGCTTGATTTCGAAAGTGGGAAAAAGGATAGAGATTCCTTGGGATTTCCCAGGTGTTGTGAAACTTTCGATGCCTACTGGTTATACTAGTTCAGGAGAGGGTGTCGGCGAACATGAAGTAATAAATAACAAAATAAAATGTTAAATAATTCAACTTAACTTCAGGGCGAATTTCCTTAAAGTGGAGGAGTATGTAATGTCCCTTAATAATAAATAAATAATAATAATAATAAATAATAATATAATATAATATAATATTAAAATAAAAGAAAATAAATAATAAACAATAAATAAAAAATAGTAATAGTAAATAAATAATAAATAACAATACTAAAGCTCTAAATAAATATAGATAAAAATAAACAAAAAAATAGTAAAAATCAGTAAAACTATCAAAAAGTAAAAAAAAAAGAAATAAAACAAGAAAGTGGTAAAGTTGCATGTTGACACATGGAGTGTGTGCATGTGGTTCCCCTTCCAATGTTTTCTCTATTTAATAGATGGTGAGGAAGATGAGAGGAATTCCATCATTCCATCATTGCATCATCCATTCTCTTGGGAGAATAGTGTTGTGAGACAAAGGATTCCTTGGCAGTAGTACGTTGATTGAGGGCTCGGGGGTGGCCAGTTGTAGCAAGATTTTGTGCAATTGAGCCTATGGTTGGGTGGAGAGTCGTCCCCAAGACTTTGTTGCAGTTAGTAGAATTCAACTAGCATTCAACCCCGAAATCACAAGTGAGAAACATCATCGCCACAGGTAAGTTGTCTCTAGTCATATTTTTGAAATTTGATGTTAATTAGTCGATAAATTGCATGTTGATTATAAATCGCATGATTAATATATTTAATTACATGTTTTTATTTTGGGGTTGTTACAATGTTGCTACCCATAATAGTTCATCCTGCACAAGGCATGCCACAATATCTAAACCCAAGTCAGAGATCTATCTCTTCATGCATGTAATTTGTGCTAACTTGCTTTGAGTTGAAAAGAACTTACAACATATCCAATAATTGACCCGTAATATTCTCTGAATTGTTTAGTACTGCTATCATACTTGAGCATTTGTATGATTGAAAATAGACTCATTCATCATATCTTGTATCTTTGATTTATTTCACAGCCTTTGTAGGGCTAGACAATTTTCATTTTAGGGCCTTTATATGCCCTTTTAATTTCAAAATTTATATGTTAATTAAAATGTAGTGTAATTTTTCTTTCCAATCCTAGTTTTCATTGGGACTCAAGTTCAAGGGCTAATTTATTTATTGTTGTAATAACTTCTGTTATGAAATATACTATCTTAGTTGCAATTTTTGCAACAACCATAACTTTTTCTTCATTTGTAGTGTTTATGGTTTACTCTTTGACTTATGCTAACTTGATAAACATCCCAAAATGGTCTTAGAAGGTTTAAATGATAAAATCTACAAAATCTCCTCACAAACCATTTTATTTCTTGCCTTGAATGTTAGGTTGAAGTTGTAGTAATAAGTAGTTAGTGTTGAAGGCCCTAGAATTGATTTTGTCTTGGCTAAGAATTCCCTGAGGATACAAGGGAATCATCCCTTGTGTTGGGTTTATATTTCACTAAAAAGAGGAACTGGTTACTTATGTGACAGTGGTAATGTTCCCATGTTACATTTTATTAGCCCCTTGTGAAATGCTTTGCATGAAGGCAAAATATTTTGTCATAACAATCCCATAATAGATATTTCTTCATGGTTGAACGGAACACGAAGTCCTTGCACAAACTGTCTGTAGCTAAGCATTTTGATTTTTTTGTAATTTTACTATTTCTAACATCTCGGTGTACCGAGCACTAAGTCTCCTCATGTAAGATCAATTTTCTTGTCATTCTAAAGCTAGAGGAGTGGAGCTTAATGAGTTGATTTATTGCTTATGATTTATCTTCCATCCAATAAAACACAGAGTGGTCATTACCCTGTGAATATACTTCCTTTATTCCTGACACCAATCCCTAGAGAAGGAAGGATAAGAATCTGACATACTTCCTTCCATATATTGTCCAGCAAGAAGAGTTGCATAATATTTAAAAATGACAATACAAAAACCCATTCAATAGGTCAATTCCATCTACATTTGTTGTTATGGAGCTAACTAGCATGCTAAAAGAAATCGTCTCCAGTATTTAATGGTCACACCCTTTTTATATAGGAATATTGATGTGCATCCTTGCCACAAGATTGCATGCCTCTTCTTGTCGTGACATATGAACTGTGATATTGATTTTCTATCTTACACATTAAACTTTGAATAAATCATAATTAGATCTCATGGGATAGGGAAAATGAGGAGTGATGTTCCTTCCATTTGTAACTAGTTTTCTGGCTTGTAGAAAACATGTTGCATTAGTTGAGTGATCTACCTTCTGGTTTAGTCCTCTTAGCACATGGTAGAAATCAATGAAATCAAACTTTTTTTCCTATCATTTGATCCTTGAGATTATTCTTGCATGATAAAGAACCACTGGACTAGATAAATTTGGCATGTATCTCATAATAATAGAAGAATCTCCTATGATGATCAGTTGATCAATTATTTGATGCCTCCCTAGACCCCACTCATAACTATTTATATTTCCCCCCCAGTATCAAGCACATTCCCCCCACCACACCGGCCTGTGGATTGCCCTTTGAGTCTGTTGAGAAAGAGTATTTTTCTGAGATTTTTCATTTTTGGGATTCATCCTCATACATTCAAATTTTCCACCGACACTGATCTGGGTTTCTCGAGGATACATTTTGGATGTGCCATCCCTCTAGGAAATATATCTTTGATCCAACTCTTTTCCTTCTTCTTTAGTATCTAGATATTCTTACTCTTCATTCTATTAGCCTGTATTGTTCCCATCAACATCCCTAAAATTTGGCTGCTACTTTTTTGACATATTATTTTCTTGATGGATGATAATTCTGTTTCTATCCAACCACATTTGCAAGCATATGAATTTAAGCATGGACGACAAGGTGGGTTTTATAATTTGGTTTATTAACAAAATTTTGTCTGTATTTTTTGTGCCATGAAGTGAACATCTCTACTCACATTGAAGGCAGAGCCAACCAAGGATAAAATTAATATGTCCATGCCAATGAAAGGTACTATTATTATTTTTAGTGTGTTTTTTTAACTGGTGACACTCGCGCCTCAATCATAACCATGCTTCACACTTACTCTGTTGCGTGGGAGTCCACAATGGCCATTTGTGTGAGCTAGGGCATTCCTTACATTTTTCCTCTTATTATGGGTGAACAAGTAGTTAAATATTATTGAATTGACTCTCATCTCATGGAAAGGGTGGTGTACACTATACTTACAACAATATCTGCTCATTTCTCTTGAGACAACCATTTTTGAAAGATGTAATAATTTTTTTTCATAAGATGATGGATTGACTTCTTAAAGCTTTAGAAGCATGGGATGTAGCAATGTTTATATAGCCATTGGTCATAATACACTTTTTCTTGTTATTAATATGCTTGTCAATGCTAGCCGTGTTGGTTGTTTTGTAAATATGAAACTTCTACCATGATATGATTTCCTCACCTAAAATCCAATGCATCCAACTGGATTTATGGGTGTTATTGTCACTTCCCATAAAGATTTTTGCCCACATATGGATAAATTCTAGAGCCCACCATGTGGCACAAATGATAGTCTCCTTGTAATTATGTTGGAAGATGATAAAGTGAGTATTGTATTCTTAAAAACACCATATTATGATGTAGTTGCTTTGCAATCTTCTTGTTTTGAAATTCATTTGCTAATCTTTTACACAATTTTTTATGTATGATTTTTGAAATTTCTACCATAATATCAATTTCATGAATAAATGATTTCTTATTATTGTTAAATAGATGACTGTGCAAGAACTACCTCCAAATTCAACTATGAAGGATTTGCTAGACAAAATAGCTTATGACAATTCATTTTTTACATTATATGGTTTGCCAATACAAAAGGAGCTGAGGAATTTGAGCCATAGAATTTTGGAATGTTTCTATTAGGGATTCCTATGGTTTTTAATGTTGTGATTCTTTCACCTCATGGTTATTTTGGGTGAGCAAATGTTTTAGGAATGCTAGACAAGACATCGGTGGACAGGTAAACACATTTTTTATGATTTCAATATCCATTCCATGATATCATCTCTTTATTATTTGATTATATTTTGAACGTTTCTTTTGATTTTTGTTTGTCTTTTAACTATGAAATACAAAATTCTTTGTATCATTTCCATTTAAACAACAACCAAAGCTTGAAGATTAAATTAGTATTACATGATATTGATTGGAATCCTTATAGCTATTTTGTGTTAAAAAAAATCATGACTTTCATGTTGTTATAGCTATTTTGTGTTAAAAAAAATCATGAATATAAAAAAAAAAGTTTACTTTCATGTTGTTATTTGAGCACATGTTTATATACTTGACCAAGTTCATGCATTAGAAAATGAAATGTTGCTGTGAATAAAATGACAAGAATTAAACATCACACCTCAGATTATTTCTTTTCACAAGTTATCTACAGCTTGAGCTTTTTAGCATGTAACATAGTTGGCATGATTGTGCTTAAGCTTTCCTTGAATGTTGAATGCTAAGTTACTAAGGTGTTATTTTATATGGTGACATTTGATTTTCTTTGTTTATACAAGTCATCTAACCACATTATAGTAGCCACTATCGTCCAACTGAAGAAAACTTGTTCGAGTTTCTTACTTTAATGGGGAAAAATGGCATTGTTGATGTTGAGTATATGTCGTATAAACTCTTTATAGTCTAATTTAGTTTATTTTCTAGTGTTCATTGTATTTTATGTCTTACACTCTTCATTGTATATTATTTTGTTTTCAGAAAAGGAACTCAATATTGATGGTAAGAAGCAAGAATTGAAGAAAGAGGCTGAGAGAAATAACACTGGAGCGACAAATGCCAAAAGGGAGAGACAAGAGAGTCGATCTAGTGATACTCTTAGAGTCAATATCCCACATAAGATACACACATAAATACTGATGATCAAGTCTGCAGAGTTGGCGAATTCACCTACAATGCCTTGGCAACACAATGATAATGTTTTGAAGTGATGAAACATCATTTCATGTGTAAATTGTAGTCCAACCAATATTAAGTTGGAAACTCATATTGTAATACCTTAATATTTCATATAATATAATTTATGTGGTTGAAATTATTTATAGTTGCACTTGATATTGTTTAGTATTGTAATTAACATATGTAACTTTGCGTTTTCATATTAAATGAACATGCACATTGTATGACATTTTTTTAAGTTTAGTCGCAAAATAATACTAATTAATTTATGTTGATTAATAATGAACACATAAAATCAATCTAAAAATACTAAATTAGTAGTTTATATTGATTAATGATGAACACAAAAAAAATGAATCACCAAGAAAGTGGGTAAGTCTCTTATCATTCTTTTTCTTTATGTTGATGATCTTATCCTTACTTGTAGTGATCCCAACCCTATAAACCATGTGAAGTCCAGCCTTAAAAAGCAGTTTGAAATGACAGACTTAGGACACTTGCATTATTTTCTTGGTCTTCAAGTCTTGCAACCTAAAGAAGGTATTTCCCTTTCCCAGTCCAATTATGCCTATGATCTTCTATTCCACTTTGACATGTAAGACTATAAACAAACCACTTCTCCCTTTCATTCTGGAGCCAAACTTTCAGTCACTTGTACTTCCCCTGAAGTTGATGCAACCTTATACGTCAACTTGTTGGAAAAAATTTATATCTGACCCATACCCATCCTGATGTTTCCTTTGATGTTGGCCTTTTTGCTCAATTTATGGAAAACCCACATGAAAGTCATTAGAAAGAAGCTAAAATAATATTTTGCTATGTTTGAGGTACAGTTCAGTTTGGAATTCATTACAGTGCAGAAGCATCTCCTCTATTGGTTGGTTTCACTTATTCTAATTGGGCTGTTGACCCTGATGATCGGAATTCTACTGCAGGTTATACGTTCACTCTTGGTTCTAGACCTATTACATGGTCTTGCAATAAACAAAGTGTCATTTCTCTTTCTTCAGTAGAAGAAAAATATTGTGGCATCATTGAAGCTAGTAAGGAATCCTTGTGGCTTCATTAGATCCTATTAAGAGTTTGGTTTTCAAAAGCAACATCCGACTACACTTTGGTGTGGTAATCAAAGTGCTATTCAACTATGCAAAGATCCAGTCCAACATCAGCACAACCAACACATTGAACCACACATGCACTTCATCAGAAATCTCATTCATGACCATGTTCTTGAAGTGCACTATTGTTCAACTGATGATTAAGTTGCAGACATCTTTACAAAGGCTCTCACAGAGGTGAAGTTTACTAAACATTGATTTATGGTTGGCGTTCAGGAAGTTGTGACTGAGGGGGGATAGACTGTAATGCTTCCTTCCTTCTCCTATTGTGTCATATTTGTACATCCTTTAATCATATCCGAAGTTGTTCTTAAGGGGGGATGTTAGGATATTTCGACACATAGGAAATAATTAAGTATAACTTGGTCTACTATATAGTTAGGTAAAATGTGTTTCTTTAGTATGTACTTTTTGTAACTTACAATCCAACGATCACGATATGTTCTGAACATGAAGTGATCTAATGGTTCATTCTCTCCTCGGTATTACCGACACTTGATATGTGGCTTAACACCCGATTGTTCCATGATCTCTATTTAAAGTGCATGGATGGTCATTTGTTAGGTGAACGTTCATGAGAGAAGCTTATGTAAATTTTCTTTCTTTTACATTAATAAATTTCCTGAGGTGACCACATTGGCTCAGGCCATGGACTATTCCCCTCTTTGAGGGTTTTAACCACGTCAACAATACTGGTGTATTGATCTATGATATGTTTGTGAGTGATGTCCTTTGGTGTTCTATTTGAGGAACTTACCCTATAAATTCCTACAAATATCATGGCAATATCACTATATAATTTTAAAAATCAACATCAATTTCTAATATTTATTTACTTTTAATCAAAATATCAAATTTCGTAGATTGAATATCACATACATTAAATCATATAATCCAAAAAACATAGAAATGACCCATAACTTCATGTAAGATCATATGGAAGTCAAAATATTTATTTCAAGTTACCATGCAAACATCTCTAAAGACATGAATTTCTTTTAATTAAAACATTAAATCCAACAAACATAGAAATGACTCATAACTTCATGTAAGATCATATGGAAGTCAAAATATTTATTTCAAGTTACCATGCAAACATCATTTACATAAAATGTCTTAGACATTTATTCAAAATCATCCATAGGATTTGGAACACCATAGAAATCTACATCTTCAGATGAATGACTGGATGCAGATGAATATGACCCATATTCTTCTCTTTCATCAACTAGAGTCTCATATGAGTCAACATGCATGTCCACCATTTCAAGTCTCAATAGTCTTCTAGATCTATGACTAGTTCAGCGGACTCCCATCTCAACATTGTTCCTTCTAGTAACAAATTATTCAAAACATCTATGATATTGAAGTGAAGAGTTCCTCTCTTTGTTAAATTGAAGTCATAGACAAGTATTTCAACATCCTCCAATTTTAAGAGGTCTTTGCGGTGACGATTTATATTTGTACCCTTTATTTTTCTCTTTCTGCCAATTTGTTTATCAACTACCATCTCTGGCTTGTACACACCATTGAATGGGTGGGTATTTGTGGCATACCAATGTACCTCAACAACTGTAATATCTTCATTTTCTTTAATGACTTTTATAACCTTCACAACCCAAAATGGATAGCCAAGTGGATCTCCATCTGCTAATACTGTTATCATGCAACCCTCCTTAACATCCTGCACAGAACCCCTGTAAAGGTCTTCCATGGCTTCACGTTGTGCACGTGATCTTCTAGAACCAATATAGATTTCTCTTTCCTCTTCCTGTTGAGAATTAATAATGTCTTGATATTGTTATTTTTTAACAATGTGTCTTTCCTCCTGTTCATTTGGCATATTTTGAGGCCAAATAAATGGAGTCTTCAAAGTGTATATTCATTTCCTGATATTGAAATGATATCACTTTGATCTCTGAAAAAATAATCCCACCAAACTGAATCAGCAACATCAAAGTACTGATGTGATTAATCTGAAAGGCATGCTTGCTACATTATGGATCACAAAAGCCTAAGATCTAACATTTTTTATTTCTTCCAGGCATTCAAAATAATTCATCTTTCTCTTATGCCTTCGTGCAATATGGAGTTCAACAATTGATTGTAATAATATTATATTTGACGCATATATTGGATGATATGGAATGAACTTCAAAAGTGCTAAACTTGATGATGGCCCCCATTCTACAACAGTTGAATACTTCTTGCCCCATTTAAGTGTTTGACATCAATTTTTTTGATACGAAATTGATGATGGAAGCTAATGCCATTAAGTTGTTCAATGCATTTCTCCTCACCATGTGATCCCAGAATAAACCTTCGCATGTCAATAGTTTCTTCCAGCACATGAAAAGCAGGCTCTAAAATGTATGATTTCTTAATACATTCAATTAATGATGGTAGGCTCCCAACATTCTTCCTCCTCAATGTTATTGAAAAATGACTAAACATCTGATCAATAGGGTCATGAGTGTGCCCAACAAGAAGGAAACCAACCTTTATTTTTGTTTTCATGATTCGGACTTAAACAGGAACGCAACAAATTACAGAGATAACCATAAACACAGATATGCAGCGGAAATAATACTTCATTTCATTAATGTAAAATACTGAAATATGCTTACAAACAGTAATGGAAATAAACTAGTTAGGGCGATGGTAGCTTATCTCTGAGAAGAGATGTGGTGGCTACATGCCTCTAAACTGTTAAGGCTACATTGTGGCGGAAAATCTGTCCTTTTACAAAATGTGACTTGTTACTTATAGTATTTTTCTGTTACAATACCACGGGTCAATTCCATGGGTGAATGAATACCATGGGTGGGTTTCACAATACCACGGGCCAATTCCATGGGTGAATGAATACCATGGGTGGATGTCACAATACCATGGGTGAATGAATACCATAGGTGGATATCACTTACAATACCATGGGTGTATGCCATTTACAATACCATGGGTTGATGAATAATATGGGTGGATGAGTACCATGGGTTGATGCCATTTTCCATTCGGATCATTCCTCCCTCCTTAAGAAGCAATGGTCCCCATTGCGTAATGTTCCCTCCTGCGAAGCCTTTTTTGAATATGAAGAGCCACTGAAGATAAGGGTTTTATGTGGTTAACCCAAACCCCTTATAAACGAAGATCCGAGGATAGAGATACCCTGTAATTCTTGTGACCAACTGTGATTATGACAGTGTGCGGCCTAGCAAATGGACTTCGATGACAAGGATTGTATGCGGTTGACCCATAACCATGATGTTGGTTGCTGATGAAGTAGTAGGTGCCTACATAGCCTGGGGTGGGAGGGCACGTCTCCAAATAACTCAAGCCGAATGCTGCTATGTTGGAACTGATGAATGTGAAGCAAGTGCCTACTAAAGTGGGGTGGGAGGGCATGTCTCCAATGGAAACCCACTCCGAATGCTGCTCCAGAATTAAAATGGACATAACTCGGCCAATATAACTCAGAATATTTATTATAACCTATTTTTGGAAGCAAAAAGATCATTTTTCATCTTCCCATGAGTTGGAAATCCTTATCTGGGCACTCTAAGATCTCAGATTCGCGCTGTAACAGTTCCGCCGTCACAAAAATTCTGATAAAATACTGATCCGGACTTAAACAGGAACGCAACAAATTACAGAGATAATCATAAACACAGATATGCAGCGGAAATAATACTTCATTTCATTAATGTAAAATACTGAAATATGCTTACAAACAGTAATGGAAATAAACTAGCTAGGGCGATGGTAGCTTATCTCTGAGAAGAGATGTGGTGGCTACATGCCTCTGAACTGTTAAGGCTACATTGTGACGGAAAATCTGTCCTTTTACAAAATGTGACTTGTTACTTATAGTATTTTTCTATTACAATACCACGGGTCAATTCCATGGGTGAATGAATACCATGGGTGGGTTTCACAATACCATGGGCCAATTCCATGGGTGAATGAATACCATGGGTGGATGTCACAATACCATGGGCACTTACCATGGGTGAATGAATACCATAGGTGGATATCACTTACAATACCATGGGTGGATGCCATTTACAATACCATGGGTTGATGAATAATATGGGTGGATGAGTACCATGGGTTGATGCCATTTTCCATTTGGATCATTTCACGACTTGTGTTTTCCAATTACAAATTCAAAACCTTAGGAAGAATACCAGACCAATGAGAAAGCACATCATGGATTATAGTTATGGTAAGATTTGCATCATTATGAATATTTGCAGCTGTGAAGTAAACCCTTGGCAACATCTTCCCATTAAAGACCATACAACCAACCAAGTGAAACTGAATAAAATTTTCTTCTTGTAAATTTTTTAGTGCACGGACAAAATGTGGTAGAAGTGTTTTCTTTTGGTCCATATCATCAATTATCAAATCCAAATACTTATTTGGATTATCATAACACTTTTTTCTATGGTTATACATTTTTTGTCTTTCACTTGTTTGTTGATTGCGATGCTCTTGAAGTGCTTTGACAATGGAATCTGCACATAAAATAAAAGAAATCTATTAATAAATATATTTTCATAGTTGATAACTATCTAATTTTTAAAAATAATGTTATGAATGCATACCTCTTTCCACCTCTTAAAATTTATCCCTTTTTTATTTAAAAGAAGCACATGTACTGCAAACCCCCATCCTTATCTTTTTAAGAGTACGAACATTGTTGAGTTCATTCTTCCATATCCTTGTAAAATATGAATATGTAATAAAATTATCATCTCCTTCAACACCTTCTGCATATTCTTTGTATAAGTTGTAGATTTCTTGTCTTGAGAAATTATTTGGAATATATATTGTGTCTGTATTTGTCATACACTCTCTATGCTTTGAAAAGAAGTCTTTCATTCATGACATTGCAATAATTGTTGATGGTTCAACCTCTCTTTTATAACGTACTTATGAATAATATGTAGGGTATTCTTCCAATCTTTCTTGGATTCTTGACAAACGAAAATTACCAATTGAACGCAACATTTTCAAAGCCTTTCTACAGTTCAATACATTCCCAATATGATAATCATAACCTGCAAGTGTAGATTGCATGAAACTCAGTAAAAATGAATTTTGAATTCTTTTATTCATTGAAAAACATTTCTTCCTTTTCTCCAAATCAAACTTGAAATCCATATGTTTCAAGCAATCCATTCAACAACATTCACTTGAAATCATATCACCAATAGAACTTCTACTTGTCAGATATTCTGTCGAAACCCTTGTATAACTGGAATATTTTGGATTGATATGAAAAGGCCTACTCCTACTCCTAGATACAATATTTTCTTGCAACGTCTCCCTCATTTCATTATTCTCTGTAGAAGCATTTTCATCATCATTAGGAGGAATATTATACTAACGAACATAGTTAGAAAATTCATCACCATCATTGCTTGGAAAATATTCATTACCATCCTCACTTGAAGGAAATTCTTCACTACCAACATCTGTGCTTTTGAAATCCTGACTCAGATGAAATTCTTCACCATCTTCATCCCTACTTTTGAAAACCTCCCTTGGAGGATTCAATTCGTCATCACCAGGACTACCTTTGAAACACTCACTTAGAGAAAATGCAGTATTCACATTTGTGCCTTTAAAATTATCATTTGCAAGAAACTCTTCATCCTCCCCTTCATCACTGGTGCTCGCATAATCCTTAGGATTATGACTAAGTGGAAAATATGATTCTCCATTCATAGTCAAATTATCATTAGCATGAAATTCTTCATCCTCCACTTCATTAGTGGTTGTCTCATAAGCATTGGGATTATGAATAAGTGGAAATTTTGAATTTCCATTCAATGGAAATTCTTCATTGTCCCCTTCATCAACGTTGCTCTCACAATCCTTAGGATTGAATCTCTATTTACTAAAAATTGTTCTTCCTCACCCTCCCCTTCATTAGTGGTGCTCTCATAATCCTTAGGATTATGAATATCTAGAAAATTTGACTCTGCAAATTTTTCATCCCCCCTTCATCAATGGTGTTCTCATAATCCTTAAGATTAAGAATATGTGGAAACATTGACTTTGCAAATTATTCATCCCCCCTTCATCATTGGTGCTCTCATAATCCTTAGGATTAGGACTATGTGGAAACTTTGAATTTGCAAATTCTTCATCCCCCCTTTCATCAATGTTGCTCTCATAATCATTAGGATTAGGACTATGTGGAAAATATGACTTTGCAAATTCTTGATGTCCCCCTTCATCAATGCTGCTCTCATAATCCTTAAGATTAGGAGAAAGTAGAAACTTTGGCTCTGAAAATTCTTCATTCCCCCTTCATTTAGTGGTGCTCTCATAATCCTTAGGATTAGGACTATGCGGAAACTTTGACTTTTCAAATTCTTCATCCCCCCCTTCATCAATGGTGTTCTCATAATCCTTAGGATTAGAAGGAAGTGAAGACTTTGACTTTGGAAATTCTTCATCCCCCACTTCATCAGTGGTACTCTCATAATCCTTGGGATTAGGACTATGTGGAAACTTTGACTCTAGAAATTCTTCATTCGCCCCTTCATCAATGGTGCTCTCATAATCCTTATGATTAGGACGAAGCGGAAAAATTGACTCTCTATTCACAGGAAATTCTTTTTGCTGCCCTTCATCAATGTTACTCTCATCATCTTTAGGATTAAGACTAAGTGGAAAATTTGTCTCTCTATTCATAGAGAAAGAATCCATGTTACAATCATCAAAATGAATAGAGTTGTTGCATGACGAAGATGTCAACGCTAAAGAAAGGAAAAAATTCACGATTAGAAGAATCCATGACCTTCAACCAGAAGATGTCGAATGATACAAATGCACTCTCTCCCAATGACAATTTATAGCTTAGAGATTGAAAATTTCCCTCTAAAGTTTCCCCCCAAAAATTTTCGCCAAAAATTTTCCCTCCAAATTTTCCCCACAAAAACTTTTGCTGAAAATTTTCCCTCCAAAAATTTCGTTTTGAAATATTTCCCTCCAAAATTTTCATCTATAATTTACTTGAAAACATATTACTAAACTTTTGGTTTTGAAAAATTTCACCCTAGTTTCTATTCAAAATATTGACAGAAGCCCAAAATAATTTTTCTATTTAAATTATTTAACATTGACTATGTAACTAAATTAATTTTTATAATTAATATTTTATTTTTATCCCACAATGAATGAAAACTAACCTAGAGCTATAATATTAACAATAATATTTTTTTTATTTTAATTTTAATCCCACATTCAAAAAAGGCTAAAGCAATCCCACGATCATCGTTATAAAACAAAATTCATTGTTTCTATTCATCACATCACATCAAGTCTTATGGGTCTTGTTAAAACGTTTAGAGTGATTTTGAGGAAGAGCCAATAGGAGTTTTATGCATTTTAAAGATTAGTTTTCTTTCTATTTCGACTATTTATAGATGAATTTGGAGAATTTTTGTGTTTTTAAGAGAAAAACCACATAAAAATCTCTTTTCTATATATATTTTTATAGGGAAGAAAAGGAAAAAAAAAAAAAAAAAAACTCGAATTTTTAGGATTTTGAGGAGAAAAATTAAGATTTTTTTAAATTTTTACCCCCACTCCCCCCTTCATTTAGTGGTGCTCTCATAATCCTTACGATTAAGACTATGTGGAAACTTTGACTTTGCAAATTCTTCATCCCCTCCTTCATCAATGGTGCTCTCATAATCCTTAGGATTAGAAGGAAGTGGAGACTTTAACTCTGGAAATTCTTCATCCCCCACTTCATTAGTGGTACTCTCATAATCCTTAGGATTAGGACTATGTGAAAACTTTGACTCTAGAAATTCTTCATTCCCCCCTTCATCAGTAGTGCTCTCATAATCCTTATGATCAGGACGAAGTGGAAAAATTGACTCTCTATTCACAGGAAATTCTTTTTGTTGCCCTTCATCAATGTTACTCTCATCATCTTTAGGAATAAGACTAAGTGGAAAATTTGTCTCTCTATTCATAGAGAAAGAATTCATGTTACAATCATCAAAATGAATAGAGTTGTTGCATGACGAAGATGTCAATGCTAAAGAAAGAAAAAAATTCACTATTAGAAGAATCCATGACCTTCAACCAGAAGATGTCGAAAGATACAAATGCACTCTCTCCTAATGACAATGTATAGCTTAGAGATTGAAAACTTCCCTCTAAAGTTTCCCCCCCAAAAATTTTTGCCGAAAATTTTCCCTCCAAAGTTTCCCCACAAAAACTTTTGTTGAAAATTTTCCCTCCAAAAATTTCATTTTGAAATATTTCCCTCCAAAATTTTCATCTATAATTCACTTGAAAACATATTACTAAAGCTTTTGGTTTTGAAAAATTTCACCTTAGTTTCTATTCAAAATATTGACAGAAGCCCAAAATAATTTTTCTATTTAAATTATTTAACGTTGACTATGTAGCTAAATTAATTTTTATAATTAATATTTTATTTTTGTCCCACAATGAATGAAAACTAACCTACAGCTATAATATTAACAATAATATTTTTTAATTTTTTTTTTTATTTTAATCCCACATTCAAGAAATGCTAAAGCAATCCCACGATCGTTGTTATAAAACAAAATTCATTGTTTCTATTCATCACATCACATCAAGTCTTCCGGGTCTTGTTAAAAAGTTTAGAGTGATTTTGAGGAGGAGCTACATAGCACATTCGACAAGAGTTTTATGCATTTAAAAGGTTAGTTTTCTTTCTATTTCGACTATTTATAGATTAATTTGGAGAATTTTTGTGTTTTTAAGAGAAAAACCACATAAAAAGCTCTTTTCTATATATATTTTTATAGGGCAGAAAAGGAAAAAAAACTCAAATTTGTAGGATTTTTAAGATTTTTAGGAGAAAAATTAAGGTTTTTTTTTTAATTTTTAGGCTTTTGAAATGAAAAATGGGTGCTATTTTTTTTCTTTCTATTTTCTATTTTTTAATTTCATTTGGGGAGCATTAAAATTCTTGCATGAAAAAAAAAAAACAAAAAACAAACAAACAACACTGTTCAAGTAGAGCACATGACGTGCATGATGTAATGGCTGGGGAGGATGGCTTTCACACCCCCCACCCAAGTTCGAATCCTGCAGAGGTTGTAAAAATGTTGTAATGTGGAAAATGAGAGGGTCCCGCACTAGCTTACAGAAAAAAAAAACACTGTTCAAGTAGAAAAAATAATCCATTTATTGTTTTTTGTTATTTTTTAATTTATTGCTTTTGTTATTTTATTTTTTTAAAATTGAAATTTTATTTATTACATGTTATTAATATTTTTTTTTTAAATTAAAATATTTATTTTGAAAATTTTATTTTTTTTCAATTTAAATTTATTGGGAAAACATTATTTAGAGTTTTGATTTTTTTTTAAATAAATTTAGTTGCTACTTTCTTTTTAAATTATTAAAAACATTTTTTTTAAATAAAAATATTTTTTTTATTTAAATCAGTTTGTTTTTTTAATTAAATATTAAAAAAAAAAAATTCCCCCCTTTCGTAATTGGCCAAGGGCCTAGGCGGGCAGAGGGGCACTGCGTGCAATACCCCCCTCATCCTCCCACCCGCTTGGGGCCCCGTCCAACCCCAAAGGGCCGCAGGCCAATTCCAGCCTCCCCCTTGCCAGTGGCCAAAGGGGAATTTTTTAAACTTTTTTTTATATAAAATAAAAATATTAAAATTAAATATAAAAACAAAAAAAAATAATAATTAATTTTAAGTACAAAATTTTAATATAATTTAAAACTATTAAAATATTTTTTATTTATTAAATTTTAAATATCATTTTTTATATAATATATTTAATTTTTTAATTATATATATATATAATTTATTGGTTTTAATAATTTAAAATTTAGTATATAATAATATTTTTATAAAAGTGTCGATATAAATCTTAAAAAAAAGGGTTTTTTTTAAATTTATATTTAATTTAAAAAATAGTTTTAAAATTGGATATATAAAGTTTGTATATAATAATTTTTTATAAATTTGTATATATCAATTTTATAACAATTTTTTAAAATTAAATATAATTTAACTTATTTTTATATTTAAATAACAATTATAGTGTCAACTTTTTAATTTTTTTTTTTTTAATTTTAAGTGTTATATATGGTTTTTTGATTAACTAACTTACATGTTTATATCTGTGTGTGTGCGCGTTTTAGGAAGATGGCATTAAGGAAGGTCTCTATGAATATGTCTAGAACATGGACAACAATTCCATCATCTAAAGTTGTAGGTGGTCACGTTATGAATACTACCGAACATACCCAAATTAAGAAACATCGTAAAAGTCAACCAACTGACCCATCAAGTACACCAAAGATTATTTCTGAATGGATGAATTCATGATAAATAAATAAAACAAATTTTACATGGCATGTTAAAGATGTTGAATCTGATGATAGTACACATCTCTATCTATACTGTGGTATGATTTACATGGGGCAACCGTATGAGGTGATAGGCAGAGTACGAGACATGAGTTATACAACATTTTGTCACTGTCCCTGTACTCCCCGTTCTTTGTTCCTAGAGGACCTCTATAGTGAACCCCGCATGCTTTGCCTTCATGGAGAAACTCCCATTATGTCCCTCTTCATGAGAAAATCATTTCCCTTTTGCACCATTTCCCCTGAAACTTCTGTTTTGCCCAATTTACAAGTCTGATGCTAATGACCTTTGTCTCTCCTGCGCCGATGTGCAGAGATTAGCACTATTCCCCACGCCGATCGGTGTGACTGAATTGTGATCCAGTCGCACCGGTCCTGTTAAGGAAAGTTTTTTAAATTAGAGCCGAAGCTTCCAGCTCTAGAAGCTCCGTAATGGAAGTCTGGTAAATGGTTTGGTCAAATGGGGTCGAGGATGATAGTTTGGGCTCCTTTACCCTATAATGATGGAACTACCTCAAGGGATAAGTCTTTTTCCCATGAGAAGAGGATCCATCTCCCATTCATATTTCCTATATAAACCTCCCTTCTTCCCGGCACAAAATAGTTACAAAGTTAGAGTTTTGACTGAGTGCGAGTATACTATTTTAGAAAAGTAAGCTATTACTAGTTGTATCCATCTAGTTGTGTGAGGGAGAAGTGTGTTTGGTTTGGAGTGAAGCCTAAAGGGAAGAGCCTTTAAACTATTGTTGTTTGAAGCCATCATGAAGGGCTAGTAGAAGTGTGTGGGAACCTGGTCTTGTTAGAGGAAGATTGCGACGTCAAGACGAATGGTTGTAATCTCTCTTTGAATATTAATATATGCAACTATCAATTGATTTCCAAAATGTTTTTTAATATTACATATTTGTGTCTTAATACTTCTTGACTTATTAAGTAGGTTGAATTGCAATTTGTCTATTATTATGTTTGTGTGTTATTATCATTTACTTGTTTCAGGAGCTTGAAGAAGGAAGCAAGAGATCACTGGAGTGAGAAAGCGAGGACATCATTAAGAAGGATAAGTGACCAAGAGGTAGGCCCTCTTGATTGATTCTAACCTAAGGAAATATTCCATAGAATGTATCTGTTGTGGCTAGACCCATTATCGGGCTAGAGGAATTCGTTCATGTCCGCACTTATAATTTTACTTCACCACAAATTGGTGACTCCACTAGGGAGATCCCATCCTTTTGTTTGTTTTGGATTTCATGATTTCGTGAGAACTTTGCTAGTTTCACATTTTCCCTTTGGTTCTATTGCTTTTCTCCTACTTACTGGCCTAAGTCTAAAATTCATAGTAGCAGATCTGGTCCCTATTTTAATTTTTTTTTTTCCTTAGTTCCCTTAGGCAGCGTGTTTAATCGGCTGACACATGCGCCGATCAGCACGAATTACGAAGGAACAGTCGCGCCAACCAACCTCTGGCACTTGTTGTTAGTTAGGCAGCCACGTCGATCCCCGTAAGTGAAGATTAGGGCTAGACCCCAATCTTGGCTAGTGTGTTCTACTCTTGTGTTTTCGACCTTGTGAGCCCTTTTGACTGTTTTCTCCCTGATTAGAAAGCTACTTTTCCTTTGGTTTTTGCTTTCTTGTTGACTTGTCATCTTGCTATTTGATTGATCGAGTCATTGAGTGGCTAGCGACACTAGGGCATCTAGTTATTCACCCATTCAATAGCTTGTGGACCCATCGAGTCCGGTTGTAGGTTTGTTTACTCCTTGCATTTGTTTTTTGGTCCTCTTTATGATTTTGACCTCTTTTGCACAAGTTTAAAAAAGTTCCATTCACTAGTTTGAATGTCTTTTTCTGGCATAGATTACATTATTAGACTTGTGTTTGGTAAAGTGGGTGTTTTATTGATCTGACCAAACTTCTCTTTTCATGTTTTCATTTGCTTGAAGAGCTCATAATCTCAAAAACTTTTTCATTGAGCGATTGTATGTGAAAATTTTGTCTCGTTGTTTCATGAGAGAGTATGAAATTCTAGCTTGTTGCATCATTTTGATTCACATCTATTAGAAACTAGAATTGCATCAACATTTGAAAAAGGAAAAGAAATATTTTCATTTTGAAAGGACTAATAGACAAGTGTTTGTCAGGAAATTAGGAATTGGAATGCATTTTTCATTAGTTTATTTTTTGGAAAAGTGAAGTAGTGAAAATTTATTTCGTTTTCAGTTGCTTCATTGTTTGCATTTGATTGAGTAGTTTCTACCCTCTCTAGTGTAGGTATTTCATCAAATTAAAACGGTCTTGTTCCATTTAGTTGCATTTTTAAGTTTTTCGAGTAACATCGCTAAGACTTGAAAATTGAAACTTAACTCAAGATCAAATCTAAAATTAATTCAATTAACCTAAGGCGCATTTGACATTAACAATCACATCTGGAAGGTCTAGGTTAGAGATATGTTCCGGTGTCTGTAAACCTAGCAATTGTTGTTAGCTTCGGAATTAGATAGTGCTAGCACATATTTGTGCTCCCCTTACCATCGAGTATATAATGGGAGACCCCACTAGGTTGCAATCTTTTTATCCTTAGGAAGTTGAGTCAACCGCCTTGCAAACCTAATACACCGAACACACTATTCGGGGAGATCGCCTGCTCGTACTTCTTGGTTCACTAGGAGGTAATCTGCAATTCATGGTTTCCTTGTAATCTTGTTTACCTAGATCATCCAGAGTAGTCATTCGATCTTTTTGACTCATTAAACTTAAAAGATCATTCAATCACTTGTTCTTTCGAGCTCATTTCCAATCAAAAGTGATAGACTCATATTTTGTTTCTTTCTCGACTCTTAAAAAATGAAATAACATCAGGTTTCATGCGTCTTAATAATTGAATTCCCATGATCCAAAACATCCTGTTAGATTTTTGACCAAATCGTGAGTTCCCTTAAAAGGACATTTTAAAGCCTTGAATTTATTTGTTTTTTCAACTAAGATAAGGTCATCGTGGTTTAACCATCTGGTTCACCCAATTCCTCTTCCTCTCCTCCATCTAAAAGATTGTCCGAGGATCCATTTCCTGAGTTATTAGAGTCACTCGAGGACCAAAATGTTGAGCTCGCAATTGTTTTGAGTGTTCAACCATTTTCATCTCATCCTTTGCCTACTTTCGACTCAGGGTCATCTGCTGATCATGGCCCAGAATCTCAGGATAATCTCGTTCGAACTCTAGAGAACTCGCTGACCACTGATGGTCAGCTTGGACTGGTTATCTATCCTTCAAATCATCTGTTTAATGCTCTTGAGATATCACTGCAGTGCCCTTACGGCCTATATGATCAACCTGGTGTTCCTTTGGAACTATCTCCCAATACACGGTCAGTCATTCGTCGTCATTTGTTTTCAGACATGGAACCCGAAGGCGATCCTCCAGTCACTTCTCTGGATGAGTCCAAAGTCTCTACTCCACACACTGTTGAGGAGGAAGAATTGTAGTTGCAGTCCCCTCCTAAGGGTTTCCTTTATTCAGAAGGTACTCTTACTAGTTTTCCACTGGCTATGTGTCTTTAGGGTACTTAGTTCCAGGCACGCCTAGTGCCTCATCACTCTACCATAATCTTATTTAGGCGTCAGGCGTCAGGCCTACGTCAGGTTCATTCATCACGAACACGAACTCCCAACCAGATTTTACTTCAATCCTAGTGCAACCCACCATTCCAAATACTCTTGTATCATCAATCATTGTCACGTGTCAATAACAACTGATGGTTTCAAATATTGTAGTCGTCAGTTCCTCTGTCCCATTAGTCAGTGGCCAGATTGTGCCACCACTTGGGGGGCATAACCTGAAAGTTTCTGTGTCAGGTGTCACTACTGTGAGCGGTTCACAAGCTCACATGCTTGGTATAAACCAGCCCTCTTCTGGTATTGTCTATAACCCTGCTGACCCTACTAGATCAAGCAATGTCCAAAACCAACAAGTTCAGAATCCTGTTGGTTCGTCTGGATTAGGAAATGCTCAGTATCAACAGCCTTATGGGGCCTAGGTCCAGTACCAAAATCCTTACGTTCCGTATGGTTCTCAAGTATTGGTTAATCAACCTTACACCCTCCAATCTAGGCAGTACATCCAGCCTGGCTACAGCCAGATTCAGTTTGGTAATTTCCCAGGCACTGTTCAAGTACCCTTGCAACAGCAAGGACAACCTTTACAACAACTAGGGAAACCTTTGTTATCGCAAGGGAAACCTTTGTTGCAGCAAGGTCTTTTCGCACAACAACAAAGGCAAATTATTCCACGGCAAGGTCACCTAAAACAACCGCAAGGTCAATCCTTTCAATAGTTGCAGTAGGCCATGTAGCAGCAGATGCAATATGCTCTGCATACCTCTCAACCCATACCCTCGCAGAGCCAACCTCTACAAACCCAGGGAAAAATTTTGCAACCACAAGGTTAGCAAAATGAACCAGGGCAGCAACAACCCTTGTATACATATCAACAAGGTCAACCCTTGCAGGGGTAGGGTCAAGGTCAAAACCTGCAGCAACAGGTACAAAATCCTCTTGTCTAGGTCCAACAAATTTAGAATCTTGCCAGCCAAGGGCACCAAGTACAAAATCCCTACGTCCAAGGGCAACAAGTGTATCAACCTTATGCCCAAGGACTACAGGTCCAGAACCCTCTTGTTCAAGGACAACAGGCTCAACAGCCTTATGTTCTAGGACTACAGGTCCCATATCAGTACGTCCAGGGTCAACAAGCTCAGCAACCTTTTAACCCATACATTGCCTATCAGTAGCCTATGCCTGAACAATTTCAAGGTGTTCAAGGTCTGAATCCTCCCTTTGGTCAAGGTAATCCGCAATGGTGGTAGCCTCAAATCCCATATGGCCCAAATCCCTGACTGTGGGTCCAAAATCCTTACCAGCAAGGATGGGATCATCCTTATGTGTCTGCTTACTGACCTCCCATGCCCTCTAACACTCATTTACCTTTCTTTGCTACACTTGAGTTTCCATATGTATCATGTCTTACGAATTATCCGATCCTCCATTCACCATATTAGCCTCCGATGTCGTCCAAGATACCAAGTGATTTCCCAAAGTTCGATGGAAAAGCCAAAGAAGATCCTCATGCCCACATGATGACATATCAACTCTAGTGCTCATTAAACTCATATGTAGATGATTCCATTCGTCTTCGTCTTTTCCAACAGACCCTCACAAGTGCCGCAATAAAATAGTACATCGAGCTACCTCGAAGTACTTTTCATCACTTGAATTTGTTAGCCATGGCCTTCCTCACGCATTTTTAGTTTCCGATTCGTTATGAAATGGGCACCTATTTGCTCACATCACTTAATAAAGACACTGCAATGCACATCTCTGATCATATCCATGAATGGAGACGTAGATGTCGTCTAATCAAGTTTGAGATATTTGATCGGTTGCTCACCGAATGGTTTACCAAATCATTCATAGCCCTAATTCCCCTCGATATAGCTATGGATGGATGCGCTACTAAGGATCAAGCCATCACTCATGCCCAGTACTTGGATCTAGTCTACTCTTAACCTGGCACCTTATACCAGTTGTTACCCAATGCTCCACAGCCATCATTCAATCTCGCAGCATTGAAGTCACCCGCTGTCCCTCCCGTTGATGGAGTTATTGGTTTAGTATCCTAAGCCCCTGCTAAAACTTCTCCCAAACATAAGCCGATCTCGAATGCTGCTCCTAACAGTTCATCTCAAAATCCTCTAGGCCTTGGTAAAACCTCCGAGGTCCACGTTGTCCGGTCTACCACAGTGAACAAATCCTCGAAAGGAAAAAAGAAAGGCAAAGGCAAAGCTAAAGCTAATGCCCTAAAACAGGGTCCTCCCAAATCATCTGCTGCTGAATCCTCGCAACGGAAACCTAAGTATCCCTGCCTCATTTGTGAGGTGGATCACTATACTAAGGATTGTACATGACGATCCGAAGTTAGTCACCTACTCAAAGGGACCCCTTCCATCCTCAAATAGTCATTTCCATCTCAACAGAATCAGATGGTAGACCAACCCCGATATTCTTTCCTCTGGATCTCAAGTGTTCATGATGAGCACACCCATTAATGTGGCTACCCGATCAAAAGATTATCAAATTCTAGCTTCAGAAGCAGGGAAAAAAAAATAAGATGTGCATTCTTCTTCTACCTCGAGTCATGGCACTCTGCGAATCGAGCACCCTAACCCTGATTCCGCTGCGCGGCCTCCCTCTCGAGGTGTGTTGTGGAAATCCTCATATAATCCCAATGCCTGAATCACTCAGCACTACAATATTGTTGAATATTTGGCTTAGGCATTGTCACCTATGTTAGCTCTTGAGGTACTCCAAAGCTGCCCATCGCAGCGGAAATCTTTGCTATCAGCTATCAGGAACATTGATCCCATTTATTATAATTTGATCTGTTTCTATCTAGAGAACCATGTTCCGTGGTTCCCTCATTAGATTGCCTTTCTTATTTAGGTAATCATTAATGAGAAGACCATCCACCGCATTGTCATTGATGAAGGTGCTTCCACATGCATCATGTCAACTACATGTTGGAAGGCTATTGGTTCCCCTGCACTGAACTAGTATCCAAACAAGTTGGAAGCTTTCGATGGGTGCGATTCGTGACCCTTTGGTGTCTTACCCAACCTTGCCATCACCCTAGAAGGCAAGACAGTGCAAGTTGAAGTAGAGATTGTTGACACCAATCTCAATTATAATCTTCTACTCGGCCAAAGCTAGACTCATGCCATGCATGTCGTGGCCTCCTCTTTGTTTCGCGTGATCTATTTTCCCCATCAAGGGAAGATTGTCACCGTTGATCAGTTGTCTTTATTTGCATCTTCCTCATCAGATGGAAATGTTCCATATGTCAAGCACTCTGATTCTCCCTTTGAGAGTGTGGGGGCAGGTCTCTTCAAAGATTCTGCCTTAATGGGAATTTTTCCACTCCCACCTCCTCATGTTGCCTCCGTCAACATGATCTCGGTCAAATATAATCCCTAGGTCATACTTGCACCAAATCTCGTTGATGCTTGGGGCGAAGTCATGCCTCTTAGTCCCGCCAAAGTCAATTATGTGGAAATTATTTCGGCTTCAAACTTTGCATCATTTGGTTCTCATATCTCGAAGACCTCTCTCGACATGTATTCTCAATCCCCCTGGCTTGGCACTTTTGAATCATCCGATCCCTTAGCCAAGACCTTCCTCGTCGATGAAGGTACCATGGAGCTCATGTCTCTCGAGGAACCACAATGGATCGATACCCATCATCACTCCTCGTTCCTGCCTCGCCCGTAGGTCATTTCTACCGCTTTCAAAGATTCCTCTTCTCCATTGTCTATTGATGTATCAATTTATCTTGACATAATCAAGATCTTTCAACTGAGGGCACCTTTATCCCTTCATGGATTCAGTATTTTTAAACCTCCCTGAGTTTCCATCGATTTTCCTTTGACTCTTAACCCTCCCTCTCCCAGGGGGCTTGGGGGCAAAGCCTCATATGAGTTGTATTTCATTATTTGGCTAAGTCAATTCTTACTCGTCACAGCAATGGTCAAACTCCAGAGCCCTCCTTAGTTGATTGATTACCCAAATCCCAACATGGACTCCTCCCTCAAAAAGTACTATTCTTAGGTCATCTTACATGGTTACTTATGTATATTAGTGTGTGATTCATTTTTGTACATCGTGGTTTTGTGTGATAAGTTTTGAAACTGCTTTCCTGTTTACTATGATTTTCTTGCTTTGTAGATGCCTGCGACTCCTCACGTTTGGTTCACTGATGGTGCTTACCGTAGTACCCAGAACCTATCATCCGTAGCACGGCTATCTATAACCCTAACGGTGAGTTGATTGATCTTAAAGGTATCTACCTAGGTCATACAACCAACAACATTGCTGAATATAGTGTGGTCAGCGAACTGCTATTAGAAGCCATCGCTTTGGGTATCAGAGAATTGGTTGTCAACCTGGATTCAGAACTTGTCGTCCTTCAACTCAACGGGCAATATTCTGTCAGGAATCCTCAAATATTATGAATGTATCTCCGTATCCGTCTGTTGGAAAGACATTTTGATTATATTACATATCATCATATTCCTATACGCATTAATACATTAACAGATGCATTAGCTAACTACGTGTTGGCTAGACATTTATGAAACATGTAAAAGATAAGACAAACAATTTGTACCATAATAGATAGGAAAATATAACATGTCTATATGTGTGAGAATGTTTGATAAAAATCAGAACCCCAAAAAAATAATATGTGTGTCTATAATAACATCAGTAGCTTGCAGGTCTCGTACATCTATGGCATGCAGGCCTCAAAAAATATGCAAGTACTGGACCTAGGAACAACTCAGCATGGTGGTCATGACAGCACAAGGCAACTCGTGCAACACGACTCAGTAGTTAGCAGATCTGATCTGAGACTCCCACTGTGTGCCTTTAGTACCATCGTGGCATGTCTCCTATCCGAGCATACTCCGGGATACTGTGAGTCAACCCCTCGAGGTTCCTCACAATCTCCTCCTCGTTATCGCTACCTTCTTGATAAGGGACGATGACATCAATAGGACGGGGGTAGTGCCTGGCTATTAGGGACATCCCGGCTGGACGCTCTGGTCCAACATCTGCATAAATAAGTGAAATATTATAAGCATGCATATATTAAAAAACAATTAAATCAAAATTTGATTGTTTACCTTCATCATCGAAGTCCTCTCCATTCGGTAAGGGCATATCTAGATCTCCACATAAATTAGTGCCATTGTACAGCCAATACTCCATGATGATCTTCTATCATCATAGCCATGAAAAGAATGCCAGTCGGTATGACATATGCTGACCCCCAGTGATCCTGGGTATCGAACGACTCCAGCGGGCCATCCACGGATCACATGGCACAGGAGGATCAACCTCAGTCAACTGATACTAGAACAGTGGCACTCGTTCCTGGAAAAAGGTCACAAGTACTGATTGGAAGCAAAATTCCTTCAGATTCCCCAACTTGGATTTGGACAACTGGCACTTGATGTTCATCTTCATGGCCTCTGCTCAATTGAAGATTGTAGGAGTTGTGTAGTCAATAACATAAAGGAAATTTGACTTGTTAGTCTCATGTTCTGCCTGGGACTCCACAACTTTGTTGATGGTTAATAGAAGCACCCTCAGTGTCAAATCCCAAACACTGGAAATCTCAATCTTCCCACTTTTGGATTTGAGGGCCTCAAGACAATACTCGGCAAGCAGGGGAGATATGCTTGCCCCGACCGGACATGACCCATACAAGTTCACTGGCTCACCTCTGCGAGAGAGTCCAGTGATGAAGTAGATGTATGAAGTTGTCAACTCCAGCTCCTAGTCCCTAATGACAAAAATCTCATGATTGATGTCCCAAAGGCTTATCAAGTATCGAAGCAACTCGGGCTGGGCCCGCATCACTGGTGTAAGGAAGAATTTAAGGAGCTTGCAAGCCCTCAAAGCCTCCAGGAAATTTGGATCGTTCAATGCTTGGGTGTCAACATATTCGTGTTCTCTTTCCTTCTAATCCACCATTTTCAGCAATTTCTCTCCTACAAAAGCCAATTTATTTGAATCAATGATCAATTTTGGCACATAAAATCCAAATTTTAACGGTCAGTTCTTGAGGAAAAATGAGTTTTTCCGTTTCACAGTGTTGGCGCGCCTATTTTAGAAATAGTCACACTGGTCAATGGAGACGGGTGTGCAAATAACCCTCGACCGGCCCAGTCGCGTGCCCGGAATTTGCATCGACTGAGGCCGAATTTTTTTTCTCAAAAACCTCCCTAAAAATTTGAAAAAATGGCTAAAAATAGAAATTAATGGCATGTAAATGGAGGTCAGGGCTTTGGCTGTTACCTGGAACTAACGACTCATTGATTGACCTCCTGGATCTCCCGCAATCCGCTCCGGAAAAACTAGGGCAAAAGTGGGTAAAAAGTCTTCACTACAAAGGTAAAATGGTAAATGGTAAAAACATATTTACTTTTCCCCCTTTTATTCATTTTTTCATGAAAATATTAGGTTTTTTAAATATTTTTGACCTATTTTGCCTCAAGAACTCGATAATACACTTTTCCTTACTTATGCAGCAACAGGTCATGGATGTTCGACGATGACGCTGAGTCATATTTCAGCTCTTTTCTCGACTCGTTAAAGTCATATGAAAAGATTGCCGAGTATTTTTTCCACTTTTGACTCGTTAAAGAGAATAAAAATGGGGGCTCCGCTTTCAGCTCTTTTCTGACCCTTTAAAAACAAAAAGATGGCCGACCCCTTGTCATTTCGAACTCATTAACAGATGTGAAACATCATGCGCCCAATATAAGTTTACCCCTTTTTCGGGCTAAGAGGCACTATTTACGAAAAAGGCACTCCTTGAATAAAATGGTCAAGCGGTTCTCTCAAGTATTGTTTTCTACCTTTTCGGGCTCGAGAGACACAAACGTACAAAAAGGGACCATGTGGAGTTTTCTTTTACATGTCTTTTTCAAACTCTCTAAAACATGAAAAATATATCGAGTTACACCATTATCGGACTCGTTAAACTATTAAACGACATCAGATTCATCACCATGATGAACGCGAGGTTCTCCTTCCTAGGGCACGTTAAACTTACTAGGTTAGATTTGTCAGAAGGATGAACTTACAGTGCAAGCATATGTTATCCCCTTCAAGCTTGTGATTAATAAAATAATTACGGTACTCACCAGAAATGGTGGGGGGGGGGAATTTGGAAATCTATCAGTCATGTCGATAGCTTGCTCTTGAACATGACACTTTTTGCTTCATTTCAGGTTGGGACATCCTCCTCTATATCATTGACCTTCCTGGGTTTGGGTTGTCCATCTTTACCTTCCATTTGATCTCTACCACACCATCATGACCACCGATCCTATGGATTCAAAAGCTACCAAACTTCTAGTTGTGTCGCCGATATGTTCAAGAGTTGTCCTTCTGTAGTTACACTTACCTCTGATTCTCTATATCATCCAAAATCATTTTGCATCCTCTCATCTCACGTCGATGATGTGGGATTCATTATGACCCTCCTTCGACACAGTTGCTTTCCGTCGACTTCAACTCATTATCCAGGATGTTGACTGAGAGAATCTCTTCCAGTAACTTAGAGCTTGAATGCCTCAATGGCAAGTTCTTCGCATTCGACGACAATTTCACATCATTGGCTTTCGATCGAGTGATTTCACGGGTGTTTGACTTCAGTTCTTGTATTCACATTCTGTGGATTGTACTGATAATACCTTGAGGGCCATTGTCATTATTGGTGGTTTCTCTCATGCTTGTTAACAATTTACATCATTGACTAGTAATCAAACGACTTTCTAGTATGTTCGACGTCAACACATCTATTCGCATGCTAGAATTTGTACTTTGATCGGGTCATGTTGAAGCGCAAGACCGTGGACTTAGATCACAAAAGTCCAGGTTGCGAAGTGGTGTGCCATGGTTTATGATGATATGCATGTCTCTTTCAGATGGTTGGCTATAACCAGACCATGAGTTATCATATGTGATCCTTCTCATTATTGGATGACTGCAACCATACCTTGGCTTCATTATGATCCCCTTTAACGGATGGTTGCGCCCATACCTGGATCCATTTACATGATCATTCTTTGGATGGTTGCATCCATGCCACAATTCATGTATCATTTGATAGAAATCTCAGTTTATGTATATGTATTTGTACTTTCTTGCAAGTTTTCTGATGGCAAACTGGTTCCCCGCACTGATTTATAAAGCGTTTCATCCCTCACTCCGGTTCGGCCTTCACACTTTAGGGGGCATCTGTTACACATTATTTTGTCACTGTCCCTATACTCCCCATTCTTTGATCCTAGAGGACCTCTACAGTGAACACTGCATGCTTTTCCTTTGTGGAGAAAATTCCATTATGTCCCTCTTCATTAGCAGATCATTTCCCTTTTGCACCATTTACCCTGAAACTTTTGTTTTCCCGAATTTACAAGGTCGGATCTAATGACCTTTGTCTCTCCCGCACCGATGTGTAGAGATTAGCACTATTCCCTATGCCGATCATTGTGACAGAGCTGTGTTCAAGTCGTGTCGGTCCTATTATGGAAAGTTTTTTAAATTAAAGCCGAAGCTTCCAGCCCGAGAAGCTCCATAACGGAAGTCTAGTAAATGGTTTGGCTGGAAGGGGTTGAGGATGACAGTTATATCTCTTTTCCCCTATAATGATGGAACTACCTCAAGGGATAAGTCTTTCTCCCATGAGAAAAGGATCCATCTCCCATCCATATTTCCTATATAAACCTCCCTTCTTCCTAAGCACAAATTAGTAACAGAGTTAGAGTTTTGGCTAAGTGTGAGTATACTATTTTAGACAAGCAAGCTATTACTAGTTGTAGCCATCTAGTTGTGTGAGGGAGAAGTGTGTTTGGTTTGGAGTGAAGCCTAAAGGGAAGAGCCTTTGAACTATTGTTGTTTGAAGCCATCATGAAGTGCTGGCAGAAGTGTGTGGGAACCTGGTCTTGTCAGAGGAAGATTGGGACGTCAAGACGAATGGTTTTAATCTCTCTTTGAATATTAATATATGCAACTATCGATTGATTTCCTACATGTTTTGTAATATTACATATTCGTGTATTAATACTTATTGACTTAATAAGTAGGTTGAATTGCAATTTGTCTATTATTATGTTTGTGTGTTGTTGTTGTTTACTTGTTTCAGGAGCTTGAAGAAGGAAGCGAGAGATCCCTTGAGCGAGAAAGTGAGGACATCATCAAACAGGATAAGCGAACAAGAGGTAGGCCCTCTTGGTTGATTCTAACCTAGGGAAATCTTCCATAGAATGTATCTGTTTTGGCTAGACCTATTATTGGGCTAAAGGAATTCATTCGTGTCCGCACTTATAATTTTACTTCACTACAGTATGTTTGGTGCCGAATTCAAAAATTGTTTATGTTCTTGCAAAATTGCCCAAGTCACATGAAAATGTTAGATATCGTCTCTCAAAGGTCAAGCATGACACAGATGAAGAATCTACACCATTTTGTGAAGAACTATTATCCAACCTTTCGAATAATGTTTTAAGTATGCTTATTTATATTTATGTGTTATGTATTATTATAAGGATCATTAAATTTTTTATAAATGATTGGTTATTGACATATTGTATTTTCTTTGATAGGATTTTGCTAAGAGTCTTTCAATGATGTTGGAGGGTATTTATTATGTAGAGCCAAATATTATGAATGTGATCAGCAGTTTCCATATAGAGTCAGAACAAGAAAAGAGAATGAATCAAAGATCATCAATCCATGACATTGCAATGGTACATATAGGGGATCATCAAAGAATCCATACAATGGTTTAATCTAACAAAGGTAAACATGTTTCTTTTGAAGATGTGGCAATTTTAGCTAAAGCTGAAGCTCAAAAATATGTTTCCATTAGTGAGGAGGAGGTTAGAACTATTGTTGAAAATGAGAAAAGAAATAAAACACCAAAAAGAAAAATGCCCATGGATGTCTCTCTTCCACTTAATGATGAGGAGATTATTTATGTAGAATAATATATGTTATCTAGGAAGAAGAAGAAATAAAAAATTGGTGAATCTGTTAAAATCATAAACAGCAGTGAAGAACAAAGTGAAAGTTCTAAGGAAGCAAAGAAATCATAACACCGGGTGTTGATTTAGAGGATGGAATTATGAAAACAAAACAAAATACCATTTAGAATCCCTTGAAGATGAATAAATTAATTAATTGTGGAAAAACATTTGAGCTTAATATCACCCAATTCTATAGGTCAGATGAAGGACAATCTCAATATCAAATTAGAAAGGCACATCACCTACATGTCCATAATTTGAAAACATTTTTCAAGTACAATCCATATGCACATGTGGTGGATTATGTGGTTCTTGTTCATCCAAATCAAGTTCCCAACAAGGAGGCATTTGATAGGACACAATGTTTTGACTACAAATATTATGTAATTGGAGGGAACCATTCAGCAGAGGCCAAAATACAATTGATCGAGGAATATCCCAGAAACTATCTTTTTGAAATAGTGAAATGCATCATTTACGCTGGTTTAACAGAAATAGAGGAAAATTTATTGGCATGGGATCATAATGTAGATAATGAGTATAGAATGTCTATGACTTTCATCCAAAGGGTCAGATTTATTCATAATGAATTTGTAGAAAAATGTGGTGGGGATAAGACAAACGTCAGTTTAAGCTTTCGAAAGGAATGTTGTATGGAAATAGGTTATCAAATTGAAGATATAATCAAATCAAAAGGTGGCAAAGTAAATTCAAAACTATTCAGAGGCATAGATAACATTTTCCAGTTGGCATTTAGAATAGGGGAGATATGGGAATTGATTGATGACATTTTTGACATGTGGGAGAATATTGCCATAAAAAATCAGAAGGTTAAAAATTCTAAACCCATAATATGTACCAATAGTAAGACAGGTCTTGAAATGAAGCAAATTCCAAATGATATGACTATCACACCTTAGAGAACATTGCAAGGAGTGAAGGATGACAAACTAGTCAAATCAATATTATGTCATGTGAAGTCAGGTGAATTGTCATTGGAGGAAATGTGCTCATAATTTCAAAAGTAAGTTTGTTGAATTATTTTTACTTTTTCTTGGATTATAATTTTCTTTTAAATATAACATATTGTTGTTAGTATTATTTTTTATATATATCACTATATTAACAATTTTTACTTTATTTATTCAGCCATAAGATTTATATGAAAATACAAAAACATACGATTAAAAAGTTAAATGAAGAGAGTTGGAATGATGTTGTACTCAACTACCTAGAATCAAGTTCTACAAACACACTCAAAGATTTTTATCTTGCATTCAAAAAGGTATGTTGACTTTTACATTCATTTTATTCAAAGAATTTTTATTTTATTTTATTAATTATACTTATATTTGTTTATTTCATTAAAGATGTCAAGCAAAGATGCGAATGGATTACCAAATACTTTCAAAAGTTTCATTGAAAAAATTAAGTTGGTAAGGCTGAGAAAGCAACGTCTTAGAAATGTTGAAATTGATCCTACTCTTACTCATTTCATTTGGAATGGGTTGGAAACTATTCAATATCATAATACAAAGTGATTGTGAAGACATTGCAAAAGTCATACCTAAAAGGGAATATGCCCTGGTTATTTTATACATTCCTCATGGTTTCAATTTTCCAGACATTGGATATGATAGTGAGCCTTACACTTATCAAGATTTTAATAAAGTGGTTACAGACTTTCAAGAAGTCACAACATCACCACTTTGGATATTTGTGACATTTCATTCAAACACACAATTTTCAATGTTATTAAAAACCTTCAATGGAAAATCAAACTCAAGGATACAACTTACATGGTAAGGCATTGAAATTGCATTTTTTATTAATGCTATTTTTTTTTATATACAAGTTAATTGAACTTTTACTATGTCATGTTACAGGCAAAAGTTATATCTTATTTCTTCCGAAGATCATCCAATTACAAATGATTGTGAGTTCATCCATGTGGAATGTTGAGAAAAGATGATAGCTATAAGTCTATTCTTCTGAACCAAGTGGTGAGCACTAGTATTCCAGCAATAATGCTGCAACTCCTGGGTTGCCTACTTTACTCTTATCAAACTGGTGCTTCGTAACAAACTTGGAAGCGTCGGTGTTGTATGCACAAGTACTACTTCTTATTGCAGGTTGTCACTTGGTTAGTTGGCACAAGATCACTAGGAGCTCAAGCCAACTTCTATGGATTCTAAAAGAAGCAATATATGTGATGAAAGGAGAGAAAGATTACTCTACAGATGCTACTCTAACTGCAGAAAGGAGAAAGGCTGAAATGTAAAGCAAACCTAGTAAACCCTAATTAACCAACTAATCCTACTTTTGAAGAAAGCACTATGAAAACCATGAAAAGAATGTCATTACCTACTCAAGGAAGTAAACAACATCTACCTAAGCTATTTTTGGAAGTAAATAAGCAAAAAACATCTTTTTGGATTTTTATGTATTTTTATGTGAATTTGACATGCATATAATTTATTGTGTGTGAATGTGGCAGCAAACAGGTGGCATTAGAGGGTGGTTTTGGGACTTGAGAGGATGTAGGATGGTGTGGATTGGTCCTAGGAGGTCTTAGGTGGCATTATGGAGGCTTTTCCCACACTTGGCCTTCAAAAGAAAGCCTACAAGAAAATCTACAGGAGGACACAAGAAATCTACAAGAGGAAAATAGGGCAACCACAAGATGCCTACAGGAGGAGGCCGAAAGCAATTTTCACTGTTTTGAGGGTGTGAGAGTGGGTGGGAAAGGTGGATAAAGGTTGGAATGAGGTGTTAAGGTGCCTAGGGTCTACCAAGAATCACCAGGAGAGAGGAAGAAGTTCTATGGAAAATGCAGGAAAATAAGGCAGAATTGAGGTGAGGTTTGGGTGATCTATAGGGCATGGATCATATGGAGGATGTGATGGCTGATAAGCTAGCCTGCTGCAAGAAGAGATCTGCTGCAAAGGAATTGACAGTCAACCAATAAGATCAAACAAGCAATGAAATGAGTGCATCTAGAAAAACAGAGTTTTGCATCAAACTAGTCTAAACTATGATCTATGAAAGGAAATGCTGAGAAATGTTGCAAGAAAGGAAAGCATGAAAGAATACTATTGCAAGTAAATAAGTGAGCATGATGAAGAAGATCTTAAGCAAAGCAGAACTGGACTATTCACCTACTAAAAAGCTACAAACACTAGATGTCCTATGAATGAGAAAAATCTATGTTTATGGGGCAGCAAGAAGGTCTTTGCCTCAAATAATGGTCCCAAAAGGAGGAAGAGAGGCCAAGGCAATATTTTTATCCTTTTTAATCTTCTCTTTATCACTTCTTAACCTACTATAGAAGGCACAAATGGAGGAAAACTATTGAATCATTAAAAGAAACCTATTCTTAACCATAAAAGAAATATATCTAACAGCAACCTAATATACAAACTGAAATACAACATACAAATACAAGTAAAGAGGAGTTTGGCTACTTGTATAGGGCCCTAACCCAAGAGCTTCAGCCCTCTAAGGTAACGCAGTGATAGCTCAAAAAGGATTCCATCTTTATTACCAAAACAATAACAAGATTACATGAAGCTGTCACAAAATAATAAGCTCAAAGTTGGAGCAGAGTTTACATAAGAAAAAATCCAACAAAAATTCGACCCTAGTGAGGCCCTAGGCCCCTCTACTTATACAAATGAAGCTACCAACAACTTCCTTAAAATCAGGGAGGCTTGGCTCCCAAAACTTGAGATAATCATCACCCATTCTCTACTTACTCGACTGCCTTCTAGTGCATGATTCGGCTGCTTGTACTCTGAGCTGAATGAAGGGGAATTTGAAGTGAGGAGTAATAAATGATTCCCTCCTATAAGTCCTCTCCTTTGTCCACTTTGAGTATTTCTACCATTTTTCCACTGGATCCTTGACTTTGACCCCAAAATCCATTAATAATCTGCATTAAATACATGTTAGACCACATGGCACAATAACTAACTCAACTCACTCTATAAGCATAAATATAATCAGAAGATCATACAATAAGCTAAGAGAATGGTTGATTTGACTAGGTTAGGAGGTAAAAATGACTGCATATAATTACCCATTTATGAGGCTTATCATCACCCCCTACTGAAAGTGTTGCTCATCCTCTGAGAAACTTAGTCAATCTCCTCATCCTTTATGGCCCTAGTGGCCTCCCTAGCATCCCATGCTTCTAATGTGTTCTACTCTTCTTTACTATAGAATCATGTCTTCCTGTCTATCTCTTTCCCCTGCTCCTCCTCTTCTTCTTCTCTTCTGCCTTCCAGCATGCCTTATAGTAGTGGGGGACTCAGTGTGAGTCTAATCCAATTGACCTTAAACCTCTGCATGGAGTGCTTGTACATTGGCACTCTTTTCAATGCCTCCTTCCTTCATGGAGGAATGATATTCCCTAATCTGAAAGCTGTGTGGTAAATTGTTCCATCTCCTCATGCATGCATGCACACATTCATCCACAAGCAGCCTTTGCATATCCTCAAAGTGCGCAATGGCTTGTGCCTGATTGGTGAAATATCTAAGGGAAATCTAAGGGTCATTAGCAAGCATGTTGTGTGTGTTGATGAGTGCCATAGAATCTGATGGCTCAGCTCTTATCATTAATGTCTCATTCTGCTCCTTTATCATCAATCTTTTTATTTCTGCTGCGCTCAATTCTTCATGGTTCATCCATGAGGCCATGGCCATTATTTGTAGGTCCCCTGGCTTGGCATTGGGGTTCCACACATTCATGTCTATGAGGGCCATGTTATGTAGGTAGAATTCTTCCATCTTTACCTTATCCTCTGAGGTGTTTTGGTCACACAAATCCATAAACTGCCTGTAATCTTGGAAAGGCATTGTGCCTCTTTGTGCCAAAGTGTTTATCTGGAATTGTAACCATTGGTCCTTGAGATAGAGGCCATAGGATTTGGCTGGTGTTTTGCATTGCAATGCCTCCATGGATAAGCTGGCCATGCATGCTAGCTGAGTCTATTTCTCTTGCAGCTGCCTCCTTAGCGATTCATTTTCTGTTTCAAGGTGGCTTCTTGTAATGGCTTCCCTGTCCCTGAGAGCACTCAACTCTCTGCCCATTTCCCTGAGTTTGTTTTCCATATGGTGAACATATTCAATGATAGTGGCATGAGTTCTTGTGTGGGGTACCAGAGAGAGAGCAAACTCTTCAGCAATTTCCTCATCAAACCCTTGGAATTTGTCAAAGAAATTCATCTAGTTTTCCCTTGTGAAGATGTCCACCACTTGTGGATTTGCATGGAGCTTAGTGGAGCTGGTGGTCTCATTTCTCATAAACCCTCCTGTCATATTGTTTATACTCTTTTGAAAAAACAAATATGGAGATGGAGACAAAGAATTTTGAGAAAAACAGAGAAACAGAGGAGACTGTGTTTTTTTTAAATAAGCAAAAAAAAAAAATTATGTATTTTCTCCTCTACTAAAGACTTTATTTCCTCGTCAAATTGAACCCACTTCTTTCATATATTGATATTCAATAAGGGGCATGAAAACTACCTCTTCAAACCGAAAATCATGAAAAAAATCGTGTTTTCTCCCTTCAAAACGACTCATTTCCCCTCCTGTAGAAGTCTATTGTCCCTCCTGTAGATTCTCTGTAGGTGCTCCTATAGAACCTGTAGGTGCTCCTGTAGAAAACGCTGAGAGCAAGAATATGGGAGAGATTGATGGAGGACAATGGTTTCGAGGTTGTGGGGGCATAAGGAGACTACTGTAGCTGAGTTACAAGGAGAGGATGAAGGAAAAGGTGGTGAGAATGCTCGGGAAGGAATACTTATTACCCTTGATGGATATTTTCAGTGATGAGTGCTGAGCTAGCAAGGTATACGTTGGCCATATTTGGACCATTGGTCCCCACCTGCCTTGTCATCATGGCCCCTCCTCATAATCATCCCTCATTATTGCATCGAAGTTCACACTTCTTCCACTACCTGTCCTTGACATCTTTCTTGAGTTGAATGTATGCACGTGTGCGTGACATCTCGGATGAGTGGAGTCAACTAGATGAAGGTGGCCAAGCTAACTGGCCACCTTTCCCTCATTCAACCTCAACCATCTCGTTGCTTTTGCATGACTTCTAATTACACAAATGCAAATAGAGGAGAGATTTAGTTACTTACCTGTGATCCGAATGTATTTGCTGTGAGGTGCTATGGCTCTCTCTCTGCTGCCTTTATTTTCCTTCATGCATGTTGTCTCTGCTTGCTGATGTGTTGTTGTGTGTTGTTGAAGGTTCTTCTTTTGCTGGAGTTGAGCTGCATGTGTTGTCCCTTGCTGCTGGTGTTGGACTTCTATGGGATTAGTTACTACAAGAATTCCTACATGAGCTCTTGTTTTTTCCATATCTCCCAAACGATAGACTAGATTTACCTGAAAATTTCTGAGCATGTTTCCATCATCATTATGCACCTCGCCATAGAAAAATTTTGGTCAATGGATGCACGGATCTGGAGAAAAACTAAAAATGGATAAAGGTGATGGAGGTCGATTTCTTAGAAACCATGCACTGGAATTTACTGATATTGCTTGGGCATGTTACCATCATCCATATGCATCTACCCATGAAAAGGTTTTTTAAACGGATGCACGGATATTGAGAAAATGTAAAAATCATTGAAGGTGATGAAGGCCAATTTCTTGGTAACCGTGCCCTAGAATTTGCTGAAATTGCTTGAGCATGTTACCATCATCCATATGCATCTCCCCATGATTTTTATTTTGAAATAAATGCATAGTTTTCAAGTTAGGGAAAAAACAAATTTCTTCTCTATGTATTTTTGTATCCTATAGTAAAACAGAGCATCCTGTAGTTTTTTTTTAGGACAACAAGGAAAATGAGTGATAGAAGCTCGAGAATGATGGGTGGATGGTGAGAATAGATGATGGTGATGGATTGGCATGGCCTTGGCCTTGTTGGAGCATTTGAGCGAAGTAGGAGAAAGTCAAAATTTGACTTCTTTTGACTAGGCTTGACCAATTTTCCTTTTGGTACCAACTTGTTCTTGTTGCTTGCAGATGTTGGAGAGTACATGCATGCATGGAGCAAGGATTTTTATTTTTTTCTCTTTTTTTTCTTTTTTCTAGGCCTACTAGCCGCCTCAATGAGGTTTTCAACTAATAGGTCTGCCTAGGCGCCTTAAAGGAGGTTTTCAACTAGTAGGTCTGTCTAGGTGCCTCAAAGGAGGTTTTCACCTAGGATCTTTTTCTCTTTTTTTCTTCTTTCCAACCCATTGACCACCTCATGGAGGTTTTCAATCAATGAGCCAATCTAAGGCACCTCCAAGGAGGTTTTAACCTTAGATTATTTTTTTTCCTTTTTTTTTTTACCCTACCCTTCTTGAAAAGCAAAATCACTTTCAAGTATAAGAATGCTTCCAATGGATCCATGTGCACATCAAGATGATAGAAAAAATGATGTGGAGGCTTGAAATGTATGCTTTGACATGTACCTAGATTTTAGAGACCAAATGATTTGACTTTGAAAGGATCAAACATAGTTGAGGAAGAGAGTGGTGTTGCAACTAAGTGACTGAGAGACTAAATTCGGATATTCCATAGTGCTCATCTTTTTATTTGTCGATGTTTTGAGCCTAGACCAAAATTCATCATCAGGACTCCTGATGATGAGTCTTGGTCTAGGCTCGAAACGTCGACAAATAAAAATATGAGCACTGTGGAATATCCGAATTCAGTCTCTCAGAAACCACTCCACAGAAATCTACAAACCAATAACTTAGTGACTGTCTAGAACAATGTCTCAATATAGTTTTAATGTCCTTGGTCTTTTTGCTGATCTGGATCATTCTTGATGTCTTCTTCTACCATGACCTTCACATCTTCCTCTTTTTGCCGATTTTTCTCTTGAATACATGGAGGATTTTATGATAACAATGAGCGAGCTCTCTTGATCTCTGATTTTGATGTCTTCTCTTCATCAAGTGCAGCCCATGGTTCTTTGATCTTCTCTTTTGAATCTTCTTCTTCTTGATGTGGTCCTTCAATGATATCAATATAATTTTTTTTTTCAATACTCTTCCTGAGCTATGATGAATACCATTAAGCTCAAGAGGAGTTGTTTGGAAGTGTTGTACCTCAGCATTATAATGGGTTGAGCTACTTCAATGTGTGGGTCTAGAAATGGTGGTACAAGTAGTTAAGCAGGAGTGCATATTTGAGATGGATGTGGATGGGGTTGTGTTTGGGCAGGTGGTGGAGGCAGAAGAGCGGGAAGAGAGTTGTATTGGGGCCTCTACCCCTGATGAGATGCATTCCACTAAGTTTGCGGCTGAGCATAGGATCGAAATGAAGGGGTGGTTGGTTGGGCATGATATTGAGATGTGAAGGGCCAAGGAGGAGGTGTGGACCAGGAAGGATGAGCAAGGGGGCCCCAAGAAGGTATGGAGGTGACTTGGTTGGGGTTGTAGTATGCCTGAGATGTCCCTTTCATCCCCTACTGGTATGGTCTAGGTCCATGCGGCCTCCTTTGGTTTATGTGATAGATTTGTTCGGTGACTCCTCCGGCCCCTTGGTATATAGCTTTAAGTCCGGGCAAGGAATGGCACTTATCTGTAGAATGATCTTCTTCGCAGACTGAACAAATTCCTACAGAGTTCAATGGGCATTCATGTCTAGTCAATTTAGTGTCCTAAATTTCTCTACATAAATTATCAATCCAGGTATCGTAAACTGATGAAGTGTGGTGCACTATATGTGATTAGTTAACCTTTCTCTTACTTCGTTGTTTTATAGTTTATGTTGTTTTTGGGGGTTTTGTTCTCATGCTTAAGAAAAATTAATCTAAGAGAGAAAAGTTATGCTTCTAGGTGAAAATATCTAAATGTTAATGTTCAACTAAATCTAATGACTTTCAATGTTAAAATATAATTTCTAAAGAAAGAAGAAAAGGAAACAAATCAAAACTTTGAACAGTTAGATTAATCTAAGCCGACAAAATGTCTATGAAATGTAAGCAAAAAAAATGATAATAGCTAAATGAAATTGCAACAAAATCTTCACCATTCTAAAAGAAGTAAACATGAAAATGCAAAGAAAAACTCAATCATTAGTAAAACATTTCACCACTTAGTCTTAGGTTCAACTGTCAACGAAGGGCTTTTGGAAATATCTATTTAAATCATAAGTTACTAAATTGATAAGAAAATGGCATTAAGCTATCTAACTTTAAACTAATGAACAACAAGAAATCTCATTCATAAACACAACATTTCGCCATTTAGTTTGAGGATAAACCATCAATGAAAGGCTCTGGAAATATTTGCTTATATCAAGAGTGACTACACTAAGAAGAAAAAGGCATTAAACATCAAGAAATCTCATTCATAAACTTAAAATTTCGCCATTTAGTTTGAGGATAAACCATCAACGAAGGGATTTGGAAATATTTTCGTATATCATGAGTGACTAAACTAAGAAGAAAAAGGCATTAAACAACAAGAAATCTCATTCACAAACTCAATATTTAGCCATTTAGTTTGAGGATAAACCATCAACGAAAGGCTCTGGAAATATTTGTTTATATCATGAGTGACTACTCTAGTAAGCAAATACAAAAAACATGTAAAGGAAAACTAATCTACCGTGGTGCTCTAATGCTCCAATCACCAATTGGAAAATACTTACTTGGACAATTTTGTTAAGCATAGATTACGTAACTAGATAAATCTACAATCAACCGGTTGAACACACTTGCATGAATTAAACTTGCATGAATGGAAAATCTAAACTATTAAACTTGAAAATAATAAAATGACATACTTGAATGAAATCAAAGAAAAACTACAAAACAAAATCTACTTTACCTTACATTCTAATATGCTCCATGACATCTACTTCACATCTCCTTCCATGTTGAGAACATCAAAGCTTTATTCAAATTCTTCAAAATTACAAAGTACAACAAAGCTGTCCAATACTTTCCAAAGCTACCAAAAAAACTACCAAATGAAGGAGAGAGATCTCCTATTTCTACAAAAATATGAGAAGTCATCTCATTAATGAGAGTCCATGAATCTCTCCCTACACCTCTAGAGTCCTAATCAAAATAGAAAATGATAAGACACGCGTCTTCTTAGAGTTTCAATACAATTAGGAAATGTGACACATATCCTCATGATCCCATGATCATTTCCACTCAAATTCGAATTTAGCCTTAGGGTGCTACATAAATGTATTCTATAAACCTCCTTTTGACCTACACATATCAACAATCACAACCCACTTGTTAGGTATAAGCATATGCGCATTATTTTCTAATTTTTTTAACCACAAATTCACTTAAAAAGGCTAAGAATTAATAAAGTTTGGAAAAACATAAATGTGACCCAATGATAATGAAAGTGAGATGAATGTAGTGACATGGTAGTGAAATGAAGGTGAAATGGAGGTGATATAATGGTCATAATAGTGAAAGTGCAATGGAAATGTATGACAATTTCAAGACCCAACAATTCATTCCTAGGATGCCTCCTGGTGCATCTAGGGCAAAAAATGGTCAAAGCCCTTTTTGTTTCCTCTTGTTTTATTTTGATATGTAAGGTATCCATTTGCATGGCAAGAGTTTGTAGCACCTCACTCTTGAAGTCTTCCAGCATGATTCCAATTTCTCCTTCAATGGATGAGTTAGAGAAAGAGGTACTAGCTATGGGTTGACTTCCCGTACCTTTCTTTCTGGCTGCTCTAGAATGGTTTCTAAAAATAGTCTTTATGTCCTCATAGGATAGTTGGTAGATATCTCCCCCGGGCAGTAGATGGAGGGTGTCTAAAAGATCTTCTCAAATTCCTCTGACCAGGACCAACTTCAGAGACTCAGGGTCAAGTGTACACCCGACCCTTTTGTAACTGAGCTCGAACCTCTCTTCATAGTCTTTCAAAGACTCATCACTTCCTATGGTCATTTAGAAAATTTCTTCTTTAGTATCTTTTGACCTACAATAATCTCGATACTTGTTGTTAAAGGCTTGATACATCTGAGCCCAAGTTGTGATGCTATTGCCAGGTAATCCCATGAACTAGCGCAGTGCTGCATCCTTGAGAGTAGAAGGGAACAATTTCAACTTTTTCTCATCTTCTGCATAGTCATAGGTTTGATAGATAACAACAAACTCGAATAAAAATGGGTTAGGATATTTTGTAGTCAGACCATGGAAGTGAGGTAGGTTGGAAGGGCTTATATTCTTCATTTTGGTGTCCCCATTGGTCTCCCAAATGGGGAAAGTACCCTCTATTCTCTCTCCATTCCCCCTAGCATTTCTATTTTCAGCCATTGGCTCCAAAGGAATGTTTTCTTCTTGTTCTTCCCCTGTAGGTTCTTCAAATATGTCTTGTTTTTCACCTAAGGGTTCTTCTTGATCGCAACCACCGAAGAAGAAAGAAGGTTGGCTATGTGAAGCAGTGGGGGTCTTGGGCAAAAATTTTCCTAAGTTATTTCTATTCCTACGAGGCATGAAACAAAATCTTTTTGGTTGGTTTTTGTTTCTTTTTTCCCCACACTGATAGTACCTGTAAAACTAAAATTGATTGAACAAAACAAATTGCAAGTCACTGAAATGAACTTGCTAAAATGAAACTTGCAGAATTAAAAAGGAAAGCAAGGAAATGCAGAACTGAAGAAAAAGAAAGGACTAGTCTACTTTTGCTGAAATAAAGTATTAGCATAATGTTGCAATAGAAAATAGAAGAAAGAAGTAATCACAGAATACTCTGATGCTTCCCCGGCAACGGCGTCAAAAAGTGGTGAGCACCAGTGTTGCAGCAACAATGCTGCAACTCCTGGGCTGCCTAGTTTACTCTTATCAACCTCGTAGTTTGTAACAAACTTGGAAGCATCAGTGTTGTATGCACAAGTACTAGTTCTTACTGCAAGTTGTCACTTGGTCAGCTGGCACAAGATCACTAGGAGCTCAAGCCAACTTCTATGGGTTCCAAAATAAACTCTGTATGTGATGAAAGGATGGAAAGATTACTCTACAGATGCTACTCTAACTACAGAAAGGAGAAAGACTAAAATGTAAAGCAAACCTAGTAAACCCTAATTAACCAACTAATCTTACTTTTGCAGAAAGCACTATGAAAACTATGAAACGAATTCCATTACCTACTGAAAGAAGTAAACAACATCTACCTGAGCTATTTTTGGAAGTAAATAAGAAAAAAACATCTTTTTGGATTTTTATGTATTTTTATGTGAATTTGACATGCATATAATTTATTGTGTGTGAATGTGGCAGTGAATAGGTGGTGTTGGAGGGTGGTTTTGGGACTTGAGAAGATTTAGGATGGTGTGGATGGGTCCCAGGAGGTCTCAAGTGGTCTTTTGGAGGCTTTTCCCACACTCGGCCTTCAAAAAAAAGCCTACAGGAAAATCTACGGGAGGACACAATAAATTTACAAGAGGAAAACATGGCAACTACAGGAGGCCTACAAGAGGAGGCCGAAAGCAGTTTTCACTGTTTTGAGGGTGTGAGAGTGGGTGGAAAAGGTGGATGAAGGTTGGAATGAGGTGTTGAGGCACCTAGGGTCTACCACGAATCACCAGGAGAGAAGAAGATGATTGGATTTGCTCAAGGAGAGAGGAAGAAGTTCTATGGAGAATGTAGGAAACTAACGCAGAATTGAGGTGAGGTTTGGGCGAACTGTAGGGCATGGATCATATGGAGGATGTGATTTCTGATAAGCTAGCTTGTTGCAAGAAGAGATCTGCTGCAAAGGAACTAACAGTCACCCAATAAGATCAAACAAGAAATGAAATGAGTGCATCTAGAAAAGCAGAGTTTTGCATCAAACTAGTCTAAACTATGATCTATGAGAGGAAATGCTGAGAAATGCTGTAGGAAATGAAAGCATGAAAGAAGACTATTGCAAATAAAGAAGTGAGCATGATGAATAAGATCTTAAGAAAAGCAAAAATAGACTATTCACCTACTAAAAAGCTGCAAACACTAGAATTCCTATGAATGAGGAAAATCTGTGTTTTTGGGGCAGCAAGAGGGTCTTTGCCTCAAATCATGGCCCTACAAGGATGAAGAGAGGCCAAGGAACTATTACTAGCCTTTTGAATATTCTCTTTATTACTACTTAACCTGCTATAAAAAGCACAAATGGAAGCAAACTACTGAATCATCAAAAGCAACCTATTCTTAACCATAAAAGAAATACATCTAACAGCGACCTAATCTACAAACTGAAATACAACATACAAATACAAGTAAAGAGGAGTTTGGCTACTTGGATTGGGCCCTAACCTAAGAGCTTCAACCCTCTGAGGTAACTCAGTGCTAGCTCAAAAAGGATTCCATCTTTATTACCAAAACAATAACAAGATTACATGAAACTGTCACAAAATAATAATCTTTAAGTTGGAGCAGAGTTTACATAAGCAAAAATCCATTCAAAATCCGACCCTAGTGAGGCCCTAGGCCCCTCTACTTATAAAAATGAAGATACCAACAGCTTCTTTAAAATAAAGTCCAGGCTTGGCTCCCAAAACTCGAGATAATCATCAATCATCCTCCACTTGCTTAGCTGCCTTCTAGTGCATGATTCGGTTGCTTGTACTCCGAGCTGAATGAAGGGGAATTGGAAGTGAGGAGTAACAAATGAGTGGGATTCCCTCCTATAAGTCCTCTCATTTGTCCACTTCGAGTTATTATTGCCATTTGTCCACTGGATCCTTGACTTTGACCTCAAAATCCATCAATAATCTGCATTAAATACATGTTAGACCACATGGCACAATAACTAACTCAACTCACTCTATAAGCATAAATATAATCAGAAAATCATACAACAAGATAAGAGAATGGTTGATTTGACTAGGTTAGGAGGTAAAATGATCCCATATAATTACCCATTTATGAGGCTTATGACCAAGTAGATGGAAAGAGTCATAGCCAAGTACTGGTTCATGATGCTATTGTAAAAAAGTTAACATATGAGGATAAAGATGCAAAATAAGAGATAGTTAACATTTATCAAAAACCGCAAACATTGATTAAATATCTTATAGTTGTCTATTCAAATGAAAGAGATGGAGTTTTGGATTTATTTTCAGGTTCAGGTAAGTTTTACTATATAAAATTGAATTTTAATATGTTTTTTGTTTTTGTTTTTATGTGTTTATATTAATTTACTTACTTATTGTTTTTGTGCTTGATGATTAGGTACAACACTAGCATGTTGCCTACATGAATTAAGAAATTGCATTGCGATTGAAGGAGACCCACTACAATGCAATTTTATTCAACAAAGAATTAATGCTCTTCATTTTCTTCCATATGAAATGCAAGAAGTTGGTTTGAGGAAATGATATTTTAATGAATCACGCGTAGCAAAAAAGGAAAATGAACCTCAACCAACATTATATGGAATGATTGGAAAAAGACACTTTGATAGATTAAAAGACATGAAAGATCCACTAGAAGAGGAAAAGGAGGAAACTCAAGCAGAAAATATTGTGGAAGAAAAAAATAATGAAGTTGAAGAAGACGATGAACATGGATTATATGATATTGTTGATGACATTTAAGTTATGATTGCAAGTCAATCTCAATTTTGAGAGATCATCATTAATTTTACTTGTAATGTTTTGAATTTGAAATTTTATGAGAAGAATGGACATTTGATTATTGTTGTTATATGTTCAATATTTGTATTATTTGATTTTCACTTTAATTTTTATGTGAATCATTTTTTTTTAGTAAGAAACCTATTATTACTATTTTTTTAACATAAAATTCATTAAAATAATAATAATAATAATTTATTATTTAAAGTTTTTCGGTTAGGATTTTCTCATAAAAATTGTTTATTTGACATGTCATTTTTGACAAAAAGTCTAAAAATGTGCATTTTTTTCATTATATTTATATTGAAAATGTGTTATTTTTAGTGAAATGTTTAAAATTATTGTTTTTTTAATGACAATTATTTGATGTCCATTGAAATATTAATTAACATTACATAAACATATAGAAAATACTAACTTTAAAATATTGACCATTTTTTTATTTTTTTAACTATGCGAAAAAATTCAGGTTTCATTACAAAAAAAATTGAAAAGAAAAATGAAAACATACAAATACATAAATACACTTTAAAAAAAAATCTTATGGGAAGAAGAAGACATTAGAAAATTTAAAGTGTCAAAAATCAACACTAAAAAAAAGGGGTTGATGTCACATCAACACTTCTCCAAATCAACATGAAAATCACTAACATCTAAAAACAATGTTCATACTTGATACATAAGAAAATTTAAAGTGCAAAAAAATACAAAAAAATGTATAGTCTAAATCACCACTTTTCAAAAATCGGGTGATTTTTTGTTACCTCAAAAAAACGGGTACTAGGTAATTTTCTCATTTGATCGGTAACTATGTTGGATGAGTTTTCTTCAACAATTCCACTTGGTAATTAGGTATAAGAAAGGTATCTACAATAAATTTGTTGATATGTTTTCTATGCCTATTGGTAGTGTAGCTACTTTACTCAAGCATAATTCTGTTTCGCATGAAAGTTATATTGAGCAATATGCATTACACAATGACTTTCAAAATGTTTATGCAAGCTTGAGTCAAGGTAACCAAGTAGAGGAAACGGATTATCATTTTCATGATAACTTGTTGTACCATCTTGGAAAGCTTTGCATTCCATAGGGAGAAAGAGTTAACATCATAAGAGAGGCACATACTTCTCATATTGTTGGTCATTTTGATGTAAATAAGATGGTGGCACATCTACAAAGGTATTGTTATTGGTCTCATATGCTTGAAAGTGTGTCATGTTTTATTAAAGGATGTTCATTAAGTGCAGTCAGTAAGTCTAGCAATAGGAAGTTAGGATTGTACACACCACTTCTGGTTCCTTCACGACTGTGCGAGAGTGTTTCTATGGATTTTTTAGGAGGTCTTCCATTGTCAAAAACAGGTCATGATTATTTGTATGTAGTTGTGGATAGGCTCAGCAAAATGTGTATTTCGATGCCATGTTAAAAGCAAGTTACAACTGAATAGACTGCTTAGTTATTCTGTAAGAATGTATGGGTGCATTTTGGATTGCCCACATCCATTGTTAGTGATTGAGATTCTCGCTTAATTGGGAATCTTTAGTCAATCATGTGGGGATTCATGGACACCAAATTGAAAAGGAGTACAACAATTCATCCGTAAACAGAGGTGGTGAATAGGAAAATGATACATCTTCTTTGTGGGTATTGCAGCAAGCATCCTAGGTTGTGGGATGAACATTTACACTATATTCAACATGCTTACAATCGGGCCAAGCACTCTTCAACTCAAAAATCGCCATTTGAGGCATGTTTGGGATACTTGCACAAATCTCCTTTGGATTTCATTTTTGGAAAAGATATTGCTATTGATAGTCATAGTAACATAGAAAAAAGAAAAAAGTTTCATTGAACAAATCCAATTGCTACACCAAAAAGTTCAAGAACAGCTTGAAAAGAGTCAAGGAAAGTACAAAGCAAGGCATGGAAAACATCGTGTAGATCACAAGTTCCAAGTCGGTGATGAAGTTTGGCTTCACATTAGCAAAGAGAGGCTCCAAGGAGAAGGCAAAAAGCTAAAAACAATTAGATATGGTCCATTCAAAATTTTGGAAAAGATTGGTAACAATGTGTTCAGGTTGGGTTTGCCTTCATATATGCAAATTGATGTTGTTGTTAATGTTAAGAACTTAAGGTTGTATGAGCCTCCATTGATTGATGATCAAGGATAAAATGTCCAAATTCATTCCATAGTGGATTTTTCTTTTGAATACCTTGATGAACTACAATAATACACCATTCTTGACATAAGAACAAGGTCTTCAAAATGAGGGAATGTGGATTACCTTCGAGTGGGGCTCAAAGGAACAAATCCTTCAAAAGCAAATGGATTGAAATTGGGAAGGTGAGGGAACTGTACCCTTACTTACTGAACAATTGAAGATGATATTTTGGGGTCCAAAAGATTCCAGTGGGGAGGAATGATCAGGTGCTCAAAATTATGCTCAAAAATCAAAGTCGTAAGAATGGCGTGGAACCTGAACAACCGCGTAGTGCTCATCATCCTAAATCTGAGGAAATGATCAGATTAAGAATATTAGTTTTTCTTTGCTAAGATACTCCTCAAATTATAAATAAAATTTTATTCATGTGCTTAAGGATTCATGAGTTTTGCAAGTGAAAAATGAGCTTTTATGTAAATTTTATGAGAAATTTAACATAAAATAGAAACTGAACAACAACATATAAATGTACAATACATCACCAAAAATAAATCACAACAGGAACATGATGAAGGAGTTCACCCCTCTTGGGCTATGTCTCCTTGGTCCAACATCCAATGGCTTAGGCCTCTCTATTATGCTCAAATGTGTAAAATGATGTATTTAAAATGCTAAAATGCTTCTGAAACCTACTCCAATGAGTCCATAACGTCGAAAAATGTCTACCTAGCCTCTTTCTGCACCCAATTTGGTCAAAAACTGGAGAAGTTATGACCTCGCCTATTTCTCCCGCTATTCACTCCACAAATTGCCAAAAATTTGGCAATTAACCCTCATTTTTTCTCGGATTTCCGCTAACGAGCCACCAAATCTACCGAAAACCGAGCAAATTTGTTGGGCATATATATTGTTCGTCAAGGCCCTAAGTCCAAACATTTAGGTCATGTGGGGGAGCACGCACCCGAGGGCTTATCCCTGGTGCTTGTCCTCCCCCTCCGACAGTTAACATATTGTCTGTGCGCATTCACATGGCAAGTTTAATGTTGCGGTTGGCCTAACCGCTTAACCCAAAATGTGTTGATTCATAAACTTCAAGTTTATGTGGGTAGGTATATATGTTAAGAACCACGGTTTGGTATAACGGTAAGGCAATGTGTTATGAGCTCGAAGGTCACGTGTTTAAAATTTGTCAATCCCTCTAGCCCTCACCCATAATTTTAATAAGCCCTCAGGAGGACTTGTGGCAGTATCTGATTGGGCCATGTGTCACCTCTTGATTGGCCAAGCCAATACCCTGTAACCAATCAAAAATGGCCAAAATGAACTGTACGGTGATGACACTTGTCATCTCCTCATTCGCCAAAGGAGATACATTGACCAATAAACCTGTCAATGCAACTTGCATAGCCAGTGCCACATTAGTAGTACAGGCTACTGATTGGGCAGCCCAATTTTGCAAAATTTACCTATATGAGAAAATGGAAAAAAACATGTTTCTGGGAACATATGATGCTCGTTTCGCGCGAAATGAGTTGCGTCAGATTCACGACGATGAGCACTACACACTCGTCTAGGTTCCACACCTTTCTGATGACTTTTATTTTTGAGCCTAATTCTAAGCACTTGATCATTCCTCCCCACTGGAAGCTTTTGGACCCTAAAAGATCATCTTCAATTGTTCAGCAAGTGAGGGTATAGTTCCCTCACCTTTCCAATTTCAATCCATTTGGCCTTTGAAGGATTTGTTCCTTTGAGCCCCACTCGAAGATAGTCGACACTTCCTCTTTTCGATGTCCTTGTTCTTCTGTCAAGTATAGTGTCTTGCTAAAGCTCATCAAGGAATTCTGGAGAAAAGTCTTCATTTGATGGAATTTGAACATTCTCTCCTTGATATTAAATCAAAGGAGGCTCATACAATGTAAGTTCTAAAAATTAACAACAAAGTAAATTTGCATGTATGAAGACAAATATAACTTGAAGGCATTGTTACCAATCTTTTCCAAAATTTTGAATAGACCATGTCTAATTGGTTTTAGTTTTTTACCTTCTCCTTAGAGCCTGTCTTTGCTAATTTGAAGCCAAACTTCATCACCAACTTGGAACTTGTGATCTACACGATGCTTGTCGTGCTTTCTTTATACTTGCCTTGGCTCGTTTCAAGTTGTTCTTGAACTCTTTGGGGTACGAATTGGATTTTTTCAATGAACCTTTTTTCTCTGTCTATGTCACTATGACCATCAATAGCAACATTTTTTCCAAAAATGAAATCTAAAGGAGATTTAGGCAATTATCTCAAACATGCCTTAAATGGCGATGTTTGAGTTGAACAGTGCTTGGCCCGATTGTAAGTATGTTGAATATAGTGAAAATCTTCATCCCATGACTTAGAATGTTTGATGTAATAACTACGAAGAAGATGTATCACTATCATGTTCACCGCCTCTGTTTGACCATCTGTTTGCGGATGAAATGTTGTACTCTTTTTCAATTTGGTGTCCATGTGTCCCCACAATCTTGATCAAGAATTCCCAATAAAGCAAGAATCTCGATCACTATCAATGGATGTGGGCAATCCAAAATGCACCCATAAATTCTGAAAGAATAATTGAGCAATCTATTCAGTGGTAACTTTCTTTTTACATGGCATCAAAATACACATTTTGTTGAACCTATCCACAACTACATACAAATAATCATGACCTCGTTTTGACAATGGAAGACCTCCTACAAAATCCATATAAGCACTCTCCCACAATCGTGAAGGAACCAGAAGTGGTGTGTACAATCCTAACTTCCTATTGCTAGGCATACTAACTGCACTTAATGAACATCCTTTAATAAAATGTGACACACTCTCAAGCATATGAGGCCAATAACAATACCTTTGTAGATTTGCCACCATCTAACTTTCACCAAAAATGACTAGCAACAAAAGAAGTATGTGCCTCTCTTATGATGTTGACTCTTTCTCCCTGTGGAATACAAAGCTTTCTAAGATGGTAAAACAAGTTATCATGCAAATGATAATCCAATTCCTCTACTTGTTTACCTTAACTCTATCTTGCATAAACATCTTGAAAGTCATTGTCTAATGCATGTTGCTCAATATAAATTTCATGAAAAACAGAATTATGCTAGACTAAAGTAGCTACACTAACAATAGGCCTAGAAAGCATATCAACAACTTTATTGTAGATACCTTTCTTATACCTGATTACTAAGTGGAATTGTTGAAGAAAACCCATCCATTGGTAGTGTCTTGATTGCTGCAACTTTGATTGAGATTGCAAGTATTGCAACGGTTGATGATTAGTGTGAATGATTGTTTCCTTACCCATCAAGTAGTGTTTCCATTTTTTCACACTTTGCGCCAATGCATACAATTCCTTGTCATATGTAGGATAGTTAATCACTACACCATTGAAAGTTTCTGAATGAAAACATATAGAATTGTCATGTTGCATGAGAACTGCACCCATGGCATAGTCACTAGCATCAGTCTGAATCTCAAATGTCTGTCTCAAGTCTAGAACTGCAAGTATTGGAGCTGAATTGATCTTTTCCTTCAATGCATCAAAGGCCTTTTGTTGTTTTCCTCCCCACTGAAAAACCTTTTGCACACTTGTCAATGCATGCAAAGGAGTTGCGATAGAAGAAAAGTTAGCAATGAATTTCCTACAATATTGGGCTGCTCCCAAAAAAACTTCTTACCTCAATGACTATTTTGGGCCTTGGCCAATTTAAAATGACATCAACCTTGGAGGGATCTATTTTCAACTCACCTCCTCCAAAAATATGAGCCAAGTAAACTAAAGAAGTTTTTCCAAACTCACACTTTAACATCTTTAAATACAATTGTTATTTCTTTAAGACACCAAGTACTTTTCTCACATGCATGACATGCTCATCACAAGATTTATTGAAAATTAATATGTCATCTAAGTAGACTATAACAAACTCATCAAGAAATGGCCTCAACACATCATTCATCACATGCATGAATGTAGTAGGAGCATTACATAAACCAAAAGGCATAATTAGCCATTCAAATAAAACTTTTTTTGTTTTGAATGTTGTCTTCCAAGTGTCTCCTTGAGCAATTGTAATTTGATGGTAGCAAATCCTTAAGTCAAACTTTGTAAAATACTTTCATCTTTCAATTGATCAAGTAAATCATCTATTCTAGGAAGTGGGTAATGATTCTTTACCATAATTTTGTGCAATGCATTGAAGTCCACACACATGCGCCATGTTCCATCCTTCTTTGGCACCAAGACAATAGGTGAACCACATGGCAAGGAAGATTTCTTGATGATCCCTTTATCCAAAAACTCTTGAATTTACTTTTTAATTTCTTCACTTTCCATCACTGGCATCCTGTACATGCCAATGTTACGAAGAGGAAAATCCTATTGCAACTGTATCTCATGTTGGATTCCTATCTTGAGAGGAAATCCTTTTGGTTCCTGAAAAATCTCATCATATTGATTAACTAAATCAACCAATTCGGAATTCAATTTTAAATCACAACCTTTAAAAGCTTCATTATCAACATCATTCTTGGGTTTGATCATTAGAAGCACAAAATTATTACTTGAATTCACTAGTATTTTCATCTGCCCCACATTAACAAGTGAAAGATTTAGTTTCTTGCTATGAGCTCTCACAATATATTTGACTCCATATTTGAACAAATTTTATTTGTTTTCATGTATATTGAAGATAGCTTTTTTGTCATAGAGGCACGAGCTATCCAAAACTATTCCACATATGTCTAATGGCACAACATCAAGCTCCACTTCATCTATGAAACTTGCAGTAATGACGAATTTCAGTTCACACTTTCTAGTAACTTGAAATTGTGCATTGTCACACACCCATCCAAGTGGATATGGTTTATGATGTGGAATGGTTTCCAAGTTTAAACTTTTGACAATGTTTTCAGAGATAATATTGGCTTTAGAGCTACTGTCGAAAAGTGTATCAATTTTGCTATGTTTTGAGATCACCCTTGTGTGAAAAAGTTATATCCTCTTCTTTTCATTTGAAGTTTCATTGTGTGAATTTGAAGTACTAGTGTTAGCAATGGCTTCTTTTCCTTTCATACCCATGGCTATAATTTTAGTTTCATCACCTGAATCGGATCCCAAATCCTATTGAGTTGTTGCAATTATCTTTTGTTTTCCCTTGTTGTTGAATTTTTTTGGTTTCATTTCAGGATGAAGCTTCCAACAATGAGCTTCATCGTGACCCTCTTTGGAACAATGTTTTCATGTTAATTTCTCTCCTTCCTTCTTGATAGATGAATTTTTCTTTGCCTTCCCTTTGAAGCCCTTTTCTTTTCCTTTACTCTTAAATGGCTTTTTACTACCTTCTTCTGGAGTGTTTTTCCCTCTTGCCTCAAGATGAGTGGCTTGCACACACACATCATATAGATTATATGGATTAAACATTAAGATAGTATGCCTAAGTTAACTGTGTAAACCCCCTATGTACTTCAAAAGTGTGTCTTGTGATTGCAAATCTACACCTAACATTAGAGACCTTTTTCTGAATTCTTGGGTGCAATATTGCACTTTTTGACATTTAAGTTGTCTAAAGTTCTACCAATTCATGATGCCTTTGTGCATATAATATAGAGGGTAGAATTGTCTTTTAATTGCAACAATGAAATTATACCAAGAAATTGAGATCTTACTGTGTTTTTTATCTCCTCTTGTGTCTTTGCTTCCCACCATACTAGTGTTGCACACTCCATTCTCAAGGAAGATAACTAAATCTTTATGTCATCCTCTTGAAGGTTTTGAACTCTGCAATAGACCTCCAACTGATGAATCCAATTATCAATCTTCTATGCATTCACTTCACCATTATACATGGCAAAATCAAATTTAACATCAAGTTTTAGTAAGGGTGATTTACCAGTTCCTTTTGAGGTATGTTGATGAGTATGAGTAAGGGTTGTGTTAGTGGAAGAGGGTGAATATGTCTGTGAAGAAGAAGATGAAGAACATGGTGGAGAGGTTGGAGGTTTACCTCCATTTCCATTACCTCCTCTTGAATAACCTTCTCCTTTGTGGGGTTTGGGGCTTTCACCCTAAAGCCTGGTATTCCTCTCTTCATAGAGGAACTTCACCATATTTGTCATATCAAAGAAATCCTTCCTGATTACTTTCTCATCTTCTGTCACATTTGTAGGTTCTCCTTCATGAGACATACTCACCGGAGTCTCAACTGCAACTTGAGATGAAATGGTGTTGGATATTGTGGTAACCTTTCCCTCCTTCCCCTTGACCCAACTTCAGGGCTTCCAACCAGCTTCCCTTCTCCTATTTCGAGTTTTAACCTTGTAAGAATGACATAAACTTGCAAACAGTTAAATTCATCCTGCACAAAGAAAAGCCTAGTGCTCTAATACCAAAATGATCTCAAGAAACCTAGTGCAAAACATCGTATGCTCCCAGAAATGTGTTCTGTTTGTTTTCTCAAATAGGTAAATTTTACAAAATTGTACAGCCTAGTTAGTAGTCCATACTGCTGACGTGGCATTGACTATGCAGGTTGAGTTGGAAGTTTGATTGGTCAATGAATCTCCTTTGGTGAATGGGCAAATGATAAGTGTCATCACCGTATAGGTCAATTTGGCAATTTTTTATTGGTTGCAGGGTATTGGCTCAGCCAATCAGAAGGTGACATGTAACCCTATCAGAGACTGCCATGTATCCTCCTGAGGGCCTATTAAAATTATGGGTGAGGGCCAGAGGGACCGGTAGGGTTCGAACACGCGACCTCCAGGCTCATAACATAGTGCCTTACCGTTATACCAAACCGTGGTTCTTAACATATATACCTACCCGCATAAACTTAAAGTTTATGAATCGATGCATTTTGGGTTAAGCGGTTAGGCCAGCTAACCACCATCCTAACTGCAACATTAAACTTTCCATGTGAACTCTCACAGGTAGTTGTGCCAGATTCAGGATGAAGAGTACTATGTGCCCATTCAGGTTCCACGCCATTCTAATGACTTTGATTTTTTAGCATAATTCTGAGCACCTGATCAAGGTACTACCAGAATCAATCAACACTATTACCTTTTTCTTCCTGATATATCCTTCTATCTTGAGATTTTGAGGAGGGGTAATTCTTGCCAATGCATTACAATATATGGTTAGATTCATTTCTTCTTTCTCTAAGGTTGGTTCCTGGTGTATATCCTCCTCTTTTGATTTTTCTTGTTCCTTTTCTTCCTCCTATTCACAATCTATGTATAATAATTTCTTATCGGCACACTTATGAACTTTAATGTATTTTCTATCATAACTATAACAAATCCCTTTTTCTCTATTTTCCTCTAATTGTTGAGGTGTCAACCTTGTAGGTTGTGGAAGGCTAGGAGTAGCAACACTTCCATCTTTATAGTTGTGAGTGGTATACTTCCTTGTTGCCATAATATTTCTTTCAACTTTTCTTGCCACCCAGAATGCCTTCTCCAATGAATTGGGTTCACAAAGGTGAACATCATGTTGGATTTTATCCTTTAAGGTTCGTATTAAGACATCAATCCTACTCTCCTCTGGAATATAATTTACCCTAATATTAAATTTTTGGAAGTCCTCAATGTTCTCTGCCATTAAACCCTCTTGTTTGAGATTTATTGATTAGCTAAAGAAGGTGTTGTTCTTTGTATCCTCATAATGCACTATCATTTCCTCTGTAAAAATTGACCAAGTGACAAGTGGTTTACGAGAAAAAATCCATCGATACCATACAAACTAATTTGGTTCTAAATATAAAGTTGTAATGTGTACCTTTTGTGTGTTGCACGTTATGGAGATCAAAATATTGCTCCATCTATAGTATCCATGTTACCGGATCCTTGCCTTCAAACTTCCTCATATCGATCTTTGGAATATGGTCGACCTTCAATATAAATTTAGATTCTATGGAATCATGATTAACATTCATTTTATTCTCATCATGAGTTTCATCTAGTACCTTTTCACCATTAGGAAAAATTTCTTGTAGCAACTTTGTCAAACCTTCCTTCAGACCTTCCATGTCTGCTTTTAAACCATTGTTCAAATCTTCTATGTTGCCTTTCATTTTTTATTCTATACCATCCATTTTAGATTCCATACCATTCTTCAAACCATCTATCTTAGCTTCCATTTATTTTTTGGTTACTCTTTGCGAGAGCAAAATTTGTTGCACTTAGTCTCGTAATTTTGATATATCATATTGGATTCCTTCCTCTTCTTCATGTGTCATAAAAGATATTTATGATTTCTTACTATGCGTGTCTTTTTTTGTCCTGGAGAATTTTAAAATAAAACAATAATATATATGCCTCACTATGCCCTTTGAATCACTTCAAACTATTTTTTCAAACAAAAGTTATGCAAATTTTAAAAAATACACACATGTTTCTTGATTTTTAGGAGCTAGATATTGCATTGGTTGTATCTCTGTAATTGTGAGTCTCTAAGATTTAAAATTTCATCCTGTAGTGGACCTCCAAGTCTTATTTCCAACCCAATAAGTGATACCAAGATTGGATTATTCAAGAAATAGTTATGCCCAATCTCCCACGATGACCTGATTATAGATTGTTTCAGTATAGTGTACTTGTATGAAGTGCCACATGTCACTCTTTCAACCGTCGGGTCTGAAAATGATATCCAAAACACTAAAATCCGTCGTATTTCTATTTATTTTTATAAAATTCAAATTTGATGCTCAAAGATAAAGTTATGACGATTTTCCTTAGGTCACCTGTTTGAGATGGAATTCTGGAGCCTGCAACAACCCTAACTTCCTCAGATCATATCTATGAAAATATAGCGATAAAATAAATAAAATCCATATATGAAGTTCACCAATATTTTGTCTCCACATGGTTGCAATTTCATCTTATGAAGCTTAGTATAAAAAAAACTTATAGCAAAAATGCCTTGATGACCTGTTTGAAGCAGCGAAACCCTACAATCCAAAGCTCTAATACCAAATGTTATGCAACCAACTCACAAATAGATAGATCAACGACTTAAAAATTATCCTCTTCAAGGGGGAAACCTCCTTTACATTACATAAATGGAAAATTATTATATGATACAAATGACAAGATTTTCTTTATATATATAGGAGTCTAAGGGGTCATAATATGATCAGAGTCTACATAACAATAATAATGTAAGGGCACGACAATGAAAATAGTGGGCTTCTATGGGGCACAACAATAAAAATATGGGGGCTACATGGGCACAACAATAATAATAATGGGGATACACTAGTATTATAGGAACCTAACACAATTATTGTAATTCAATTACAGATTGAGATTCTAATCCCTTAATTCATAGTCTCAATTTTCAAGTCATTCATGATAATTGTAGTGTTAACTATGTTGTCCCCTCACTCACCAACCATCTTGGCCATCATAATATTACTGAATCAGTCCAAACTGATGCATGCTCCTTCTCAACCCTCCTCCCTCTTCATTGTAGCAATTTACCCCTATCCCATCCCTCCAACCTTGACTTACCATAATATCCCCTATCAGACTTCGGTCCTTATTCATTTCTCGACTCACTATTCTCATCATTTGATAGGATCTATTGTCCTTTATCATCTCTTAGCCCACACTTCCCTTCAATTTGTAAAATTATTAGAGCAAAAATAAGGATCTAGCTAAAGAATAATTGCATAAACTTGCAAGAACTGAAAAAAAAAAAAAAAAAAAAAAAAAAAAAAAAAAAAAAAAAAAAAAAAATTGGAAAAGAGAACGATTTTGATAGCTCAATATTGATGATAGAATCAATACATAAAGCAAATAAGTTAAGCTTAATCATATGCAAGACCTAAGGATAACGAAATCTAACTAAATATAAGTGTGATTCATGTTATATTAATGTGCACATACACCACATGCAAGCACTAGAGTTAACTAACTAAAGTTAAGCGCACACCATATCCAAACACTAAAGTTAACTAAAGCTAATTAAAGCTAACTAATGTGCATTTACACCAACACTCCCCCTTAAGCATAAGTTAAGTAAGTATTATGCAAGATGAATGATTCCAAGCAATAATGCCATTTTAGGTACCCATGTACAATGCATGAAAGACGAAAGAGATAAAAACTAGTGGGAAGAAAACCCCCCTCAAAATACAATGCAAAAAGAAAAGAAAAGACAACTACTAGGCAATTGTGTCCTTCACCCCGAGACAATCTCATAGAAATTGAAACTTTTTCTCAGTGAAAGTCTTGGTGAAGATGTCAGTAGTCTACTCAAAACTAGGACAATATTGTAGATCAATGATCCCATCATGAATCAATTTTATGATATAGTGCATATGGATCTTGATATGTTTGGTCTTTTGTCGTTGCACTAGATCTTTACAAAACTTGAGTGCACTCTGATTGTCACACCATATGACAGTTGGACAATGGAAAATGATACCAATCTCAGAAAGGAAATGTTGTAGTTAAATGGCATGAATGGTGGCATTGAATTCTCCTCTGTACTCTACCTTTGCTGATGATAAAGCAATGGAAGTCTGCTTCTTGCTTTACCAACAAATGGGGTTGGATTCCAAACTAAGTACATAGCCGAAGGTGGACTTGCAATGAAGGTTGTCACCAACCCAATCTAAATCTATGAACCCAATGAGATCCAAAGAAAAATTTGTTGCATACTAAATCCCATAGGTGATTTTCCCTTGAACATATCAAAGGATATGCTTTACAACATTCTATTGTATTTCATGTGGCTCCTATATGTATTTGGAAAATACTCATGAGAGAAATTTTGAGGTAAGTAAATGGACCTCAAAACAACAATGTACAACAAAAATCAACTTTATAATAACTAATAGGATTCAATATGATGATGTTGACCATGGGGGATGATTCACCATTTTTGGAGTAAAAAGGTAAAAAGATAAAAAAGTAAATAAAAATTTAAAAGTTAGTTTTTCAACTTATCTCTCTACAATTTTGTTCAAATTTCGAGTGAGAGCACTCACTAGATGAAAAATTTAATTTTTCATCCAAGAAGTACCTATGTTACATACTTTCGATCGACCCTACTACACGAAAAATGTGAAATACAAGAAAAAATGTGATTGCAATCACGTTTTTTTCTTGTATTTCATATTTTTTGTGTAGTAGGTCCATCAAAGGTATGCAACATGAGTACTCCTTGGATGAAAATTAAAATTTTGGATCAAACGAATGCTGCCGCCTGAAATTCGAGTAAAATCATAGGGAGATAATTTGAGAATATGAGTTGAAAAAATACTTTTTTCTTTTCTCCCTCCAAAACTTGATGAGGTAATCTAATCTGATTTTATTAGTTACACTATTATTTTATAATATTCCTTAGGAGGCCCATTTTAGACCTTAAAATTTCTCTAATGTCTTGTAACATATGAGAGATTAGGGTGGGAGTGAGTGAGATAAAGAAGACTCCCCACAAGCTGACAATAAAATGTGCAATCAATCAATGTTGTGTCTTTGTCATTCTCAAGATTTTTCCCTGATAAGAAAGGTGTGGTTGTTGGTTTGCATTCACTCGTGTGAAATCACTCCAAAAGATATCTAGTATACTTCATTTGAGAAATGGTAATCCCAAAACCATTTTGATTGATCTCTAATCTAAGGAAGAAATTTAGCAAGCCCATGTATGTCATAGAAAATCACTTATGAAATGCAATTTTAATCTCAACAATGGCAGAAACTGAACTCCCTATCATCAAAATATCATCTACATAAAGTATTAAGATCAACTTGAGGATTAAATGTTTTTCAAAAAATAAAAATTGGAATCATATTTGTAGTGTACAAATTTTGAGATAACGAATAGGAATCCATCTTTGCATACCAGGCTCTAGGTGCCTGCTTAATTCCATAGAGAGATTTCTATAGTTTCCATACGAGAGATTAATTTTGTATGTATCCCTATGGCTGCTCCATGCGGATTTCCTCCTCGAGATCACTATGAAGAAATGCATTCTTCACATCCATATGATGCACCTAACACCATCTTTTTTGTTGCAATGGATACAAGATTTTCGAATGGAATCCATTTTTTCCAGTGGAGCAAAAGTCTCATCATAGTCAACACCATGTAACCGTTGAAAACCTTTGGGCACCAACTATTCTTTATATCAACTAACTTGGCCATATGCTACTTTCTTGGTCTAATAAACCTACTTGTACCTGACAAGCTTACAATTGGAAGGTGGTGGAACCACATCCCAAGTGTGGTTTTCAATGAGAGAGTTGTATTCCTCATCCTTAGTTGCTTCACATTCAAGATGCCCAACTACTTCTGCATAAGTCTATGGATCAGATGCAGACATCATATAAGCATGCATGGGTATGCATGGCTCCATAGCTATGAGTGCTTGTGGAACTCCCTCAAACTAAGGTCTAGTGGAAGGATCATCTAAGATATCACTCATGTTGTACCGTTTTTGTGTTAAAGGTGGTTGGGAATCTTCTGAACTACTTGAAGAAGTATTATCTCAATGTTTAAAAACTAGTGGTCCAACAAGTGTCACAAGAAAAGGTTCATCTGGATCAAAATTCTGATATGAAATATCATCTGCATACTCACCAATTGATGATAAGGGAAACTTTGTAACGGGTTCATCTAGTGGTGCATGCAAAGCATCTTCTTGAAACTTTACACTCCTTTCATTAAAGAGATATTCAGTGTTGACATCAAGCAATTTGTGCCCTTTGAATTCATTTGAATATCCAACAAACATGCATTAATTTATATGAGGCTCCAAATCCTTTCCCTTCTCTTTATAAATATGGGCCAATGATCAAGATCCAAAAATGTGGAAATGAATGACTTTAGGTTGCATGCAAGTCCAAGCCTCAAAATGTATTTTTCTAGTGATATATTTATGATGATATCTAAACTATATTGATGAAGCACATTTGATATCTTCAACCCAAAATTTTGATGTAAGAGATCTGGCATGCAACATGCAACTGACCATCTCTTTCAAAGATTTTTTATTCCTCTCGACCACCCCATTTTGTTATAGAGAGTAAGGAATTGTATGCTGAAACTGTATGCTTGCTTCATTACAAAAATTCTAGATATCTTTGTTCACATATTCCTTCCCATTATTTGTGTTGAGGATCTTAATGCATTTTCCAAACTGATTTTCCTCATGTCCTTTGAAAATATTTAGATGTTGAAAAACTTTGAACTTGAGTTTCATGAAGTAAACCCAAGTGAATCTTGTGTAATCATCTATAAATGACAACACATATCTTTATTTTCTCATCCAAAGGTGAAGAGGATCTTCATGCATGCCCCTTCTTGAACTTGTCTTATGGATGCTTTCCAAGAGCACATCCATTACAAACACCCTTTGAAAATTCAATGGCTAGCAATCCTTTAACCATCCCTTGCTTGATAATTTGTTGCATATATATGAAATTCAAATGTTTAAATCTCTTATTCCAAATCCTACTTCTTCATTTGCATGTGTAAGTAAAAAAATAGAATCTGAGTGAGGAACAAAACAAAAATGGTATACATACAAGATTAAGTATTTACCTTGCTAGGTGCAATCTTTGAGTTGGTTTGCATATCATAAATTCTCATGGAATCTAGGGTAAATTCCACTTTCCTTCCAATGCCAATGTGTTCCATTTGATGCATTGAAATAAGATGCACAAAAAGCCTCAAAATATGCAAGACATTCTAAAAAATTCCATCACCAAATTGCACTCTTACTTTTCCAGTTCCTTCAACTGCATAATTGTCTCCCATGAGAATAGGAGGTCTCGAGTATTCTAGTAGAGAAGAAAAATATTCCTTTGAATAATCCATATGATGTGAAGCTCCTAAATCGATGATCAATTATTGCATTGTAGAATGAAGGGAAATCAAAGCATGACCATTACCCCTTTTTATGATGGGTTTTCTTTCATCTTCTCCTTGGCACTTTTTGGAATGTGACAACTAAGATTGATTTGCTAAAGAGTATTTTCAATCAGATCAATAGTATTTTGCATGCAAGAGGATTCATGATTATAGCCTTGGCTATAATAAGGACACTTGGAGTTTCCATTCTTTCCCTTCTTACCCTTGGATATAAAATAATCATCTAGAGGTTTTGTATTTCCTCCCTTTTTTGGATCTAGATCTCTTTCCTTAGGCCTTGCCTTTGGATTGTTGACTTGGTTTTGAGTTGGAATTTATTTTTACATGCATGGAAAGGGCATGTATATTTCAATATTTTAATGAACCCATGATGAGCTTATCTTCTCATGAATGAGAGACTCAACAAATACGTCAACTTTGGGTATTTTCCATTTATCTCTAGTTGCAAGTCTAACTATATGAAATGTAGAAACAAAAACAACATACTGAGGACCTAATTTAGAGAAAATAGAAAGGATGAAATGAAATTCTTGTTTGTATGTATTGATCCGTGAATTGAAGAAGCTATGATTTTAATTTCGTAAAGAAATATAGAATGTTCTCAAAGCTATTCAGATCTAAGGAATTTAGCTCATTTTCAAGAATGCAAATCTGCATCTCATCCTGCTTTCCAAATAAATTCTCCAAGGTTGTCCATAATTGATTCAAAGCGTTGCATGTGTCCACATGGAAAAGAAACAATAGAGATATGGTGAACAATAGAAGACCAAAACCTTCATCTATCTTGTTGAACTATTTGGATTTTTCAATTGAATAATTGGGTTCAACTTCCATATCCATAACTATTAGATACAAGCATTTGTCTCTGTGGTGAAGAAAAATATTTGGCTTCCATTAGAAGTAGTTATGTAGAGTGAGAATATCTTAAGATAGGAACTCCGTTCTTTTACCTTGCGATTGTAGAGGAAATTGTAGCAGTTCTCTAATATTCTAATTTGCAAATCAAATCTCCCACAATTTCCAATTCTTCGATTTTCAAACCTACAAAAGATAGTGCATGCACCTTCTCCAAGCCCTTACAACTCTAATACCATACAAAATTATTAGAGCACCAATAAGGATCTCGATGAACAATAATTGCATAAACTTGCAATGAAAAAGAAAAATTGGAAAAGATAATGAATTTGATATCTCAATATAGATGAGAGAATCAATACACAAAGCAACTAAGTTAAGATTAACTATATGCAAGCACTAAGGCTCACTAAAGTGAAGTGAAATTTATGTTATGTTAATGTGCAGGTACACCACATGCAAGCACTAGAGTTAACTAACTAAAGCTAAGAGAACAACACATGCAAGCACTAAAGTTAATTAATGCTAACTAATGTGCATGTACACCAACACAATTAACAACTTGTTTTCTTCCTCTGGTTATTCCACAAGCTACTCAAGTGGATTATAATTTGATATTGTTTTCTCTTGCAATGTAAAAGCACATCATCCCTCTGCAAAGTCGATTTTGGTTTCCTCTCTGTCTAAATAATCTTGTCCAAACTTGGCCCTTGGCATGTCCTTTACCTTCTGGCTTCCATTGGACATTGTATCATCAATCTCAGGAAACCCTAACATGTCGACGACATCATCTCGCTTCCTGGTACCTAATTCTTTAATTCAAAATTTCACTTTTAATTCTAATATTAAAGTTATTTCCTCCTATTTACTCAATCCTAATATTAAATATACCAATAACATATATTCTTCTAATTTAATTAATACTAATAATAACAATGCATCTAATCCATCTCGTTCTTCCCCTTCTCTAATGAATAGATCAAGTATTTTGGATGATAATAACCACTTTAACAAGAATCATGATAATCTAAACTATGAGAATCAAAATGTTAATCAAATTAATAAAAATAAAGTTAATAATCAAACTAAGGAAAATATAAACAATAATCAAATTATTTAAAATCAAATTTATAATGATTAACATAGTAACGATAAAATTAATAATCAAATAGGTAATGACAAAATTAATAATCTAATTGAAAATTACCATCCCCATAAATCTATTTCTTCCCCAAATTCTATGACTTCCCCTTTCTATTTTCCGAAACCCCTGATTCCATCCCCCTACCACTCTAGGCCCTTCTTCGTTGTGAATATCTATTCATTTGATATTGATTTCTTAGCCCTCCATCTCCTAGAGAAGGGTTCATTCTTTCGTTAGCCCCTCACTGGATCCCTAAAGAAGAGATTATTTACTCTATTGAGTTGGCTTGCCAAAACATTCCTTCTCATACAGTGGAAGAAATTCAAAAAGATTGTGGTAGAGTTCTCAATCGAGTTAAACCCCCTAAACCTAATTTATCCAAATATGAAATTCACGAAGTTAAGTGCTTTAATAATAACATTGATATTCTTATCCTCAAGGAAAATAAAGGCAATGCTACAATCATTATTAACACTATTAATTATGAATCTAAATTACTTGATATTATTTCTTCTTCTTCCTATAAAATCCTTCCCCAAAACCCCATTAATTGCATAACACAACCAATTTCTAAATTTATTAGATATTCCTCCTTAGATGCTACCATTCAACAACGTCTTATTCCCCATACCCCCCAAACCCCTAAAATCTATGGATAACCATAAATTCACAAACTTGGCATTCCTCTTAGGCCTATCATTAGTGCCATTAAAGCACCTACCCATGCTCTTGGTTGATATGTAGCCTAAAATCTTGAACACTTCATGGGATCAACCTCATCTATTAAGGATTTAGATGATTTCATTCTCAAAACCAAGGACATTCATGTGGATGAACAAGATATTTTAGGTAGCTTCAATGTTGTGTCTCATTTTACTAAAATATAAGTTCATGAAGCCCTCGATATGGTATCAAAGCTTGTATATTCTGAAACACATGGCCTTGTTCAAATTTTCCTCTTGTCTACTTTCTTCTCTTTCAAAGAAACCATTTATGTGCAAACTGAAGGTAACATGTTGAGCTCATCCTATCTTCAATACTAGCTAACATCTTCATCGAATACTTTGAAACCAAACCTCTTGATTCTTGGCATCAAATGTCAAAGTGTTATTTCTAATTTATAGATGAGGCATTTTCCATTTGGTAACATGAATTACCAACACTTAATGCCTTTGCCTCCCATATCAATAGCATATCCCCTTGCATTCAATTCACCATGGAAATTGGATCTGATAAATCACTTTCGTTCTTAGATGTCCTTATTACCTAAAAACTTGATGGATCTCTAACCTATAAAATCTATAGAAAAAATACCCACACTAATCGTTATCTTCATGGTCATTCTCACCACCATCCATACCAAAATTAATTATTTTAAAAACTTTTATCTATCGAGCCCTTAAAATCTTTCGTCCCCAATTCATTCCCTTGGAAAGAGCCCACCTTCCAAGCTTTCAAATCCAATGGTTATACCTCATCTCATAGGAAGAAATAATTTCAAGCCATCACTATGACTAATTCCAACCTCTATGTTTCCCCTCCTCTTAGGGCCAGGTGTCTCTTCCCTACATCAATGGTACAACCAATCTCATTACTAAGATGTTTCAAGAAAGAACATTAAAACCATTTTTAAACCCAATAAAACTCTTAAGTAGATATTCTAGTCACCTAAATATAATTCTAACCCCATGCTAAGTTATAGGGTTTACCAAATTCTTTGTTCAATCCGAAAGTCTTACATTGGCTAAATTGGTTGCCCCTTCAAAGCCTGCCTTAAAGAGCATATAGTTGATACCCACCATATCTGGCTATCAAATTCCACCATAGTTGAGCACTCTTTTAATTATAAACACCTTATTTGTTTTTATCAATCCAAAATCCTTTCCTGTATCCCTTTGTTATGAAACCAGCTCAAGAAAAGATAGAAAAGATAGATCAACGCCTTAGAATTCAGCCTCTTCGAGGGGGAAACCTCCTTTACATTACATAAATGAACAATTCTTGGATGATACAAATGACAAAACCTCCTTTCTATATATAGGAGTCTACGAAGTCACAATATAATCCAGCTGACCTAACAATAATAATATAAAGCCACAAAAATAACAATAGTGGGCTTCTATGGGGTACATTAGTAACAATATGGGAACTACATGGGTACATCAATATAATAAGTGGGTTTTACTAATAACAATAAGGGGTTACACTAGTAGTATAGGGGCCTAACATGCCCCTCTCCTTCAAAAAGCGTTGTCCTCAATGCTTGAGTAGTTCTTGATGCTTCTGTATAAAATTCTTGTCCTCCCATGTGGAATCTTCAGTGGGTAAGTTCTTCCACTTGATGAGATACTCTGAAATTGATCGATTTCGTAGCTGTCGGGTTCTTGTTTCTGTGACTGCTCCAGGTTCCAATATGATTTTTCCTTCTTTTCAATATCTGGCAATATTGTTTGAATTGGGATCTTTTGCAACTTTTGAATAAGTGGCCATACCTCTTTGTCCTTCTTCCATTGATCCCTTGCTTCGTTTATCCAATCTGGTTGGATAATAGAAATAGAACAAAACAATGCTTCCACATCCTCATCCTTGAAGAGTCTTCCCATTCGGTAAGGTCGCCATTTTTTAAGTGCATGTAGTATTGCCAAAATTTCCTTCTCATAAATAGCTTGCTTTAGATGTAGCAGTAAAAATACCCGGTCGCCTACATCAAAACATTTTTCACTATGATGTTGATCTACCTGTTGTTTCATTTGATTTTGCACCGAAGTGGAGCTATCCTTTAAAAGTTGGAGAACTTGTTGTTGATGCTCGATGTGATCTTTCACTGCTTGAACCTTTTTCTTCTTAATATGTCCTATATTTAGAGTTTGAGGAGTGGTAATTTCTTCCAATCCTTTACAAGATATGGTCGGATTCATTTCTTGACGCTCGATGTGATCTTTCACTTCTTGAACATTTTTCTTCTTGATATGTCCTTCTATCTTGATAATTTGAGGAGTGGTAATTCCAACCAGTGAATTACATGATATGGCTGGATTCATTTCTTCTTTCTTGATTTGATCTTTCACTTCTTGCACCTTTTCTTCTTGATATGTCCTTCTATCTTGAGAGTTTGAGGAGTGGTCATTCTTGCCAATAGTTTACAAGATATTTTCTGATTCATTTCTTCTTTCTCTGGGGTCAGGTCCTGACATATATCCTCTTCTTTTGATGTTTCTTGATCCTTTTCTTCCTCCTCTTCATACTCTATGTAGAATAATTTCTTCACAGCACACTTATGACCTTTAGTGCATTTTCTGTCACAATTGTAACAAAGCCCTTTTTCTCTTTTTTCTTCCAATTGTTGTGGTGTAACCCTTGTAGGTTGTGGAAGGCTAGGAGAAACAACACGTCCATATTTAAAGTTGTGAGGGGTATGCTTCCTGGTTTCCATAATTTTTCTTTCCAATATGTCACAAAGCCCTTTTACTCTTGATGCGGGAGCATGTGATTCAGAGGGGAAGAATCTTCCAAATTATTCCAAAAATCAAAAAAAAAAATTACAGGCAAGGGAGTGGGGTCCTTTAGCCTGCAATTTTTATGCTTTCCTGGTTAAAATTAGAATAAATCTAGCAATAAATCATGCTAATTGTAACAGAGCTTTCAAGCTTTAAATCACCTGTAAAGCATGCTTTTCTTGTATTGGATAAGGACGAGAGGGCCTATCCTTAATTATAAATAAAATGGCAGCAAAGCTTTCATCAGACAGAGGAGAGGGGCAAGTGCCTTAGTTTCACTGTGGGAATTTTTATCTCGATGTCTCTAATTTAATGACTCTGTGGTTGCTTGCATCGTTATTTTTATGGCATCTTAATACTGTTGAACGACTCTGATTCTTTACACGACAATACTGTCTATTTATAAATGAATGCTCTTTTCCTTTCATTCACAGTGATACTTCTTGATTCTTAGTTCACTATGTCGTATGTATCTTCTTGAGGTAGCAAGAGCGCCTATAGTTTCCTTAAGGAGCGAAGGTGCAGAACGGAGCGAAGGTGCAGAACCATATCGGCAAAACATCTTAGTATTGAAAGGAAATTTATTTCATTGTTCGTTGGATTGCATACGGCTCATAAAGCCTTCCATCCGAGCCGAGACATAGCATGGTCGAGAAGCTTGTTGAACTGTATTTCCAACGCATTCTGGTCCGAACAGAGCATAGCTTGAATAAAGCGCATTCCGGATTTAGCGAATTGATATGAACTACAGCATATATTCGTCGCTGAGTCCACAATTCGGAGGTAGAGAACTTGTCCATTGAACCGACTAGCGACAAGTGGAACTAGCGATGTATTAAGGCTATATAATAGCGCGTCGGGTCCGTTGAGAAACATTGTTGGAGTGATCGCCGAATTATACATGTGTAATGGACCAAACATAAAGAGCGGAGGCAGAATTGCGACTTGTATATGTATTTCGACTTTAAATTACGGCAAACAGAGTCATATATATATATGAGGCTTCGGTCCATGATATAAGAGCGCTTATGGTAATACCGTTGTGATATCTCCATACGCGCCTTGTCTCTGGTAAAGTTATTTATAATATATATACACAAGCCTCTGTTGATAATAAATGTACCATGGATATATATGTTGTGCGCATAGGCGACCCAATGGGGTATTTCTTTTAAGAATTCCCTCAAAAGCCACGGTTTGACGGTAAGGCTCAACAATGGGTTGTTTTTTTTAATGAAATATAAGTTTGATGACTGATGCGCTCAGGCCTGAAGAAAAGGAAATTGACGAAGACGTTGAAGAGCTTATTGGTAGAATAGGGAGACTGTCCCTAACACCTGCACCCCTGCCATCATTAGTGGTATCGGAGCCCACAACTGACATTGAATTGAATCTCAGGAACATAAGAAGGATGGCTTTCAGAGTTGGAATAGGACGAGGACGTGGTGGAAGAGGACAACCTGCTGCAAATGCTGAATTATTGGAAACAGTGGAGGATCTGCGAGCTAGAGTGGATGCTTTAACTTCAGATAGAAATATAGATGATGGAGATATCAGTGAGCCTGAAATTGAAGCTGCTGAAGAGGAGGAAGCTGTACAGGTTACTCCTGAGATGAGATTCTTCCAGTCAATGTCAAAATCCATAGCCAGGCCATGGAACCAATTAGTACCAGTATATCAAGGAGGATTAAATCCAGAAGAATTGATCAACTGGATTAACAGCATGGAGAAATTCTTCGATTACGAAGAAATAGAGGATGAGAAGAAAGTAAAGTTTGTTGTCACCAAGTTAAAAGGCCATGCAGCACTCTGGTGGGATGGTGTGCAGGCGGAAAGGAAGAAACTTGGTAAGCAGCCAATCAAGAACTGGAGCTGAATGGTAGCAAAGTTAAGAGGTAAGTTCTTGCCAAGTAATTATCAGCAAACATTGTTTAGACAGATGCAAAATCTTAGAGAGAGAGCCTTAACAGTAAAAGAGTATACAGAAGAATTTTATAGAGTGAGTATAAGAGCTGGAGAAGCCCAAGACACAGATGAGAAGGTGGCTAGGTATATGAATGGCCTCAGAATGGACATTCAGGATGAAATAATCCTGCTGTCTCCTAAAACAGTAGAGGAAGCTTATCAGATAGCACTGAAAGCGAAGGAAAAGCTCATAAGGAAGAAGACTGCCAAAGGGAGAGGGACTTTCAGAGGAAAAGGAAGTCAAGGTGGTAGAGGTAGATCTACAGCACCTAGAGATGGAGCTAGCAGCAGCTCAACCCCGCATGCACCCAGAGAAGGTGATGCAAGAGGCAGAGGGAGTTTTTCCAGAGGAAGAGGAGGCAGAGGAAGAGGCAGAGAAATAAGATGTTACAGGTGTAACAAACTAGGACACAGAGCTTTTGAGTGCCCAGAGAATGCTGACACAAAGCAGAGGAATGCAATTGTTGCTCCAGCTGAAGTAGAAGCACCAGCGGCAGCAGTAGTAGAAGAAGAAAACACACCAGAAAGAGGAGAATCTCTGGTGGTAAATAAAGTTTTACTTAAGCCAGTGAAAGAGGTTGCTGCTGAACCGCCGTAAAGGAAAACTTTGTTCAGGACAGTGTGCAAAGTCCAAGGGAAATGTTGCGAGATGATCATTGATAGTGGCAGCACTGATAATTTGGTCTCTACAGAGGTAGTGGAGAAATTGAAGCTGAAGACAATGAAGCATCCAACACCTTATAAGGTGTCATGGTTACAAAAGGGACATCAACTGTTGGTAAATGAACAGTGTGAAGTGGAATTTCAAGTAGGCAAGTACAAGGATAAAATTGTTTGTGATGTGATGCCTATGGACGTATGCCACATATTGCTCGGGAGGTCTTCGCAATACGACAGAGGAGCCATGCATGACGGGAAGCGGAACACCTACAAGTTTGGAAAAGATGGTGTTAATCATACATTGTTGCCCTTGCAAGAAGAGGAGGTGCGAGGACAGAAGGCTGGTCCAAAAACTCTGTTTCTTGGAGGGAAAGAATACCTGAAACAGATTGAAGAAAATGAGGTAAACTTTGCTGTGATTTGCAAGCCCAAGGTAATATTGACTTCTACTAAAATTTCTGAATTACCCATTGAAATTCAAGAAATGCTGGAGAATTATTGTGATATTATTGTTGATGATTTGCCTAATGAATTACCGCCAATCCGGAAAATCAGTCATCATATAGACTTGATTCCTGGAGCAAGTCTACCTAACAAAGCAGCATATAGAATGACTCCTGCAGAGAATGAAGAAGTTAAGAAACAGGTGCAAGAATTGCTTGACAAGGGGTTAATTAAAGAAAGCCTGAGTCCTTGTGCAGTGCCAACAGTGCTGAGTCCGAAGAAAGATGGAGGCTGGAGAATGTGTACATATTCCAGAGCCATCAATAAGATCACAATCAGGTACAGATTTCCATTACCCAGAATTGAATATTTACTGGATTGTTTATCTGGTGCAAAATATTTTTCAAAGTTAGATCTTAAGAGTGGTTATCATCAGATAAGGATAAGAGAAGGGGATGAATGGAAAACCGCTTTTAAGACCGATGAGGGATTATATGAATGGAGAGTAATGCCTTTTGGGCTGTCCAATGCACCAAGTACATTCATGAGGCTTATGAATGAAGTCCTTAAGGAATTCATTGGTAAATTTGTAATCGTATATCTGGATGATATATTAGTCTATAGCAGATCCAAGGAAGAACACTTGAGGCATTTAAATTATGTCCTACAGAAGCTGCAGCAAGAAAAATTATTGTTGAATCTGAAGAAGTGTTTATTTATGAAAGAAGAGCTGGTGTACTTGGGATTTGTTATCTCAGCTGAAGGATTGAAGATGGATCCAGAAAATATCAAAGCAATTGTGGAGTGGCCTTCACCCAAGAGTATTTTTGACGTAAGGAGTTTTCATGGTCTTGCTAGTTTTTACAGAAAATTTATTAAGAATTTTAGTAAGATTAATGCACCTATTATTGAGACCATAAAGAAAGATAAACAACCATTCAAGTGGACTGCTGAAGTAGAGAGAAATTTTCAGTTGTTAAAGAGGAAAATAATTGAAAAGCCTGTTTTGGTTCTCCCTGATTTTAACAAGACTTTTCAAGTTAAGTGTGATGCCAGCGCAGAAGCAATTGGAGGAGTTTTGAGTCAAGAAGATAGACCAATAGCTTACTTCAGTGAAAAGCTAAATGAGGCAAAAAGAAAGTATTCTTCTTATGATAAATATTTTTATGCAGTTGTACAGGCACTAAAGAAGTGGAGACATTATTTAATGTCGAAAGAATTTATTCTTTACTCAGATAATCATGCATTGCAGTTTATAATGCAGCAGCCAAAACTTAGCCAGAGACATGCTAAATGGGTAGAATATCTTCAAGGCTTTCATTTTGTGTTGAAACATATAACTGGACAGTCAAATAAAGTTGCAGATGCCTTAAGTAGAAGGAATGTATTGCTGCAAGAAAGTCAAATCCAAGTGTTGGGTTTTGATTTTCTTAAGGAATTATATAAAACTGATTCAGATTTTAAGGAAGCATTTGAAGCTTGTGAAAATCTTGTTTTGGCGGACAGAAGCAAGTGGCTGGATTATTTCATACAAGATGGACTGTTATTTAAGAAAAATCAGCTGTGCATACCCAACTGTTCAATGAGAGAAAATTTAATCAAAGAGAAGCATAGTGGAGGACTTGCAGGACATTTTGGGAGAGAGAAGACCTTTAAACAACTCAACAGATTTTACTTCTGGCCGAAAATGAAATCTGAAGTAGAGAAGTATGTAAGGAATTGTAAAATCTGTCAGTATGCAAAAGGAAGGAGCCGGAACACAGGGTTGTACATTCCATTGCCAATTCCAGATACTCCTTGGGATATGATAAGTATGGATTTTGTGCTAGGATTGCCAAAGACTCAAAGAGGCTATGATTCCATTTTTGTGGTAGTGGACAAATTTTCAAAAATGGCACACTTTATTCCATGTTATAAAACTAGTGATGCTTCTCACATTGCTAATTTGTTTTTTAAAGAAATTGTAAGATTACATGGATTGCCCAAAAGTATTGTTTCAGACAGGGATTCAAAGTTCGTTGGACATTTCTGGAGAACACTATGGAAGAAACTGGGAACTAAATTAAATTTCAGTTCTGCCTATCATCCACAGACTGAGGTTGTGAATAGAAGTTTAGGCAATCTTTTGAGGAGCTTTACTGCAGAGCATCCGAAGCAATGGGATCAAGTGTTACCACAAGTTGAATATGCATACAATGATTCACCGAACAGAAGCACCGGACAGAGCCCATTCCATATTGTTTATGGAATGCACCCAAGGGGAATATCTGAATTAAGAAATCTGGGAAAAGAAGAAATAAGAAGTGCAGAAGGTGAAGACTTTGCTTCAAGAATGCAGGCCATACATGAGCAGGTGAAGCAGCAGCTACAGGACAGCAACATCAAATATAAAACTAGAGCAGACATGAGGAGAAGAGAAATAAATTTTGAAGTTGGAGACTTGGTTTTAGCACACCTTAGAAAAGAGAGATTTCCAAAGGGAGAGTATAATAAATTAAAATCCAAGAAAATTGGACCATGTAGGATACTGAGGAAATTCTCTGCAAATGCTTATGAGATTGAATTACCACCTGGTGTGGGAATATCACCAATTTTTAATGTTGCAGACCTGTACAAGTATGAAAATGAAGTTGCAGATGACACAGCACAGGACCAAGAGACTCCGGAGATTGACTGGGTGAAACAGTTACCCACAGCCAAGAATTTACAGCCAGAAAGAATTCTGGACAGGAAAGTATATAAGAAGACAAGAGCACGAGAATATTTCCAGTATCTGGTAAAATGGAAGGGACAGCCGATTACTGAAGCTACTTGGGTTACAGAAGACATTCTACAGAAATTGGGCAAATCTGTAGATGAGCTCATGGACAGGAGCCCATGAAGAATTTTGTCCTCAGGAGTCTGATGTAGGAACATGTGATTCAGAGGGGAAGAATCTTCCAAATTATTCCAAAAATCAAAAAAAAAATTACAGGCAAGGGAGTGGGGTCCTATAGCCTGCAATTTTTATGCTTTCTTAGTTAAAATTAGAATAAATCTAGCAATAAATCATGCTAATTGTAACAGAGCTTTCAAGCTTTAAATCACCTGTAAAGCATGCTTTTCTTGTATTGGATAAGGACGAGAGGGCCTATCCTTAATTATAAATAAAATGGCAACAAAGCTCTCATCAGACAGAGGAGAGGGGCGAGTGCCTTAGTTTCACTGTGGGAATTTTTATCTCGATGTCTCTAATTTAATGACTCTGTGGTTGCTTGCATCGTTATTTTTATGGCGTCTTAATACTGTTGAACGACTCTGATTCTTTACACGACAATACTGTCTATTTATAAATGAATGCTCTTTTCCTTTCATTCACAGTGATACTACTTGATTCTTAGTTCACTATGTCGTATGTATCTTCTTGAGGTAGCAAGAGCGCCTATAGTTTCCTTAAGGAGAGAAGGCGCAGAACCATATCGGCAAAACATCTTAGTATTGAAAGGAAATTTATTTCATTGTTCGTTGGATTGCATACGGCTCATAAAGCCTTCCATCCGAGCTGAGACATGGCATGGTCGAGAAGCTTGTTGAACTATATTTCCAACGCATTCTGGTCTGAACAGAGCATAGCTTGAATAAAGCGCATTCCGGATTTATCGAATTGATATGAACTACAGCATATATTTGTCGCTGAGTCCACAATTTGGAGGTAGAGAACTTGTCCATTGAACCGACTAGCGACAAGCGGAACTAGCGATGTATTAAGGCTATATAATAGCATGTCGGGTCTGTTGAGAAACGTTGTTGGAGCGATCGCCGAATTATACATGTGTAATGGACCAAACATAAAGAGCGGAGGCAAAATTGCGACTTGTATATGTATTTCGACTTTAAATTACGGCAAACAGAGTCATATATATACATGAGGCTTCGGTCCATGATATAAGAGCGCTTATGGTAATACCGTTGTGATATCTCCATACGCGCCTTGTCTCTGGTAAGGTTATTTATAATATATACACAAGCCTCTGTTGATAATAAACGTGCCATGGATATATATGTTGTGCGCATAGGCGACCCAATGGGGTATTTCTTTTAAGAATTCCCTCAAAAGCCACGGTTTGACGGTAAGGCTCAACAGTGGGTTGTTTTTTTTAATGAAATATAAGTTTGATGACTGATGCGCTCAGGCCTGAAGAAAAGGAAATTGACGAAGACGTTGAAGAGCTTATTGGTAGAATAGGGAGACTGTCCCTAACGCCTGCACCCCCGCCATCAACTCTTTCCAATTGTTGTGGTGTTTCTCTAAATAAGGTGTTGCTCTTTGTATCCTCATAATGTGCTATCATTTCCTCCGTGAAAATTGACCACGTAACAAGTTGTTTACAAGAACAAAGCCCTTCATACCATAAAAATTGATCTGGTTCTAAATATGAAGATGCAATACATACCTTTTGTAACAGTTGTACACCATGTAGATCAAAATATTACTCCATTTGAAGTATCCAATTTACCGGATCCTTGCCATCAAACTTCCTCATCTTGCTTTTTCTTGATTTTAGGAGCTCGAGCTTGAAACGACTATAACTCTGTACTTTCGGATCTTTAAGTTCTAAAATTGTGACCTATAGTAGCCCTCTGTGTCCTCTTTCCAATGCCACAAGTCTGACCCAAATTGGATTCTCCACGGAAGCGTTATGCGAAATCTCCCACAGTGACTTGATTATAGACTAGTTCAGTAGAGCGAACTTGTACGACGTGGCACGAGTCACTGTTTCGACCTTTGGATCTGAAAAATGCATACAAGAAACTAGAGTCAGTCCTATTTCTGTACCTTCTTACAAAATTTCAATCCGATCCCTAGAGAGAAAGTTATGACGATTTTCCCCAAGTCACCAGTTTTGAATGTAATTCAGGAGTTTGCAAAAAGACCAAATTCCGCAGATCATATCTCCGCAAATATCACGCGAAAAGCTCTGACATTTGGACCCAAGGTTCAAAGCGATTTCTTCTCAAATGGGTTTTTTTTGTGACTTATGAAACGTCACAGAAAAAACGTTATAGCGAAAATGCCACGATGACCTGTTTGGAGCAGCAAAACCCTAGAATCCAAAGCTCTGATACCAAATGTTATGAAACCAGCTCAAGAAAAGATAGAAAAGATAGATCAACGCCTTAGAATTCAGCCTATTCGAGGGGGCAACCTCCTTTACATTACATAAATGAACAATTCTTGGATGATACAAATGACAAAACCTCCTTTCTATATATAGGATTCTACGGAGTCACAATATAATCCAGCCGACCTAACAATAATAATATAAAGCCACAAAAATAACAATAGTGGGCTTCTATGGGGTACATTAGTAACAATATGGGCACTACATGGGTACATCAATATAATAAGTGGGTTTTAATAATAACAATAAGGGGTTACACTAGTAGTATAGGGGCCTAACACCCTTTTTATAACTCATGAATCACTAGAGAGGCTCTTGAGTTTGAAAAACAACATAACAACTTTAGCAGGGAAGATGGCTATAATCTAAGTCATTCATGGAAACTAGCTATCCAACATCTCACTTCATGATATGCCTATCCGCCCCTCCCAACACCCCGCCCCCCTCCCCCACCTCAATATCGTTCTCTCTCTCTCTCTCTCTCTCTCTCTCTCTCTCTCTCTCTCTCTCTCTATATATATATATATATATATATATATATATATATATATATATATATATATATATATATATATTCTAATTTCTTGTTTGTCTCTCATTACTTTAATATTCCTTCCTTTCTACCCTTCTCTCCATTATTTTCTCCTCTATCCTTCAATTTTGTTTAGTTTTCTATAGTTTTAGATAGATAATATTTTTAATTCAATTTTATTCTTCATTTTTTCCCTCCTTATTAATTGAATATTAGTTTTTGGTTTGTTTCCTATATTAACTCAATATTAAACCTCCTTTTTACCCCTTATTTTATCTAATTTATATATATTCTAATTTCTTGTTTGTCTCTCATTACTTTAATATTCCTTCCTTTCTACCCTTCTCTCCATTATTTTCTCCTCTATCCTTCAATTTTGTTTAGTTTTCTATAGTTTTAGATAGATTATATTTTTAATTCAATTTTATTCTTCAGTTTTTTCCCTCCTTATTAATTGAATATTAGTTTTTGGTTTGTTTCCTATATTAACTCAATCTTAAACCTCCTTTTTACCCCTTATTTTATCTAATTTAAATAATTTAATATTTTCAACCCCTTTTGACTTGGTCCTTGGAAATCCCTTAACCTTTTGAGTAGTCTTTAAGTGCGACTTTTTAGAAATTTTTCTAGTTCATTTTCCAATCTAATTTGTCTAGAATTCAACAGGGATTCTTTGAAATCGCAATTTTGATGGGTGAACTCTTCAAAATCGAAGTGCCCCAAAGGTTTTTGAGTGTGTTGAATCCACATATGTAGTAAAAATATGAGTTTAAACAATTGCACAAATCAAGATTTGACCACAATTTGTTTCGCTAGATTATGGCCAAAAATCCACTAGAAACTCCAAAAAGTCACACCGAATGACAACTCCTTAACCTTTTACCTTTAACAACTACCCTTTTAATTTATTATTATTATTTAAGAGCTTCTTTGAATTCCTCAATTTATTAATATTCATTACCTATTACTTTGCATTCTTCTTTAATTTATTAATGGCTACTCTGAATGCTTCTCTACTTAAGGCTCTCTTCATCACACATTTGATATCAATGTTTTTTTTGGTTCTTCATGATGAGCTGAGTGTCCACCCAACATGTCTTATAAAGCAATTTCCGAAAATTATCCACAACATGAACAACTATGGAAATCTACAATTAATTAAGATTGACAATGTTATTATCACATCATTATGTTTTCATTATCACACATGCATGTAAGGACTTTTCGTTTGTATTAAAATATTATCATAATTTTCCATGTCATATGATTATTATTAACCAATCATATCATACTATGCTTAGAGAAGAATCAAATTCAAATCTTTGACTAAAAACTATAATATTATGTAAAGTTTTTATACGGGTATGTGTGAGAGAGTGTGAGTGTGTGTGTGTGTGGGCATAGAGTATGCTCTAAAACTATTTTTGTTTGGTTGAGAGCTAATTTCTCTTGGATATAAGAAAACAGGGTATTAATCCAAGATCTAGAGGCATTTGGTAGGAGTGAAAGGTTGCTCCTTTAAGGACCACCAGTGGGTAATTCTAGCTAGTCTAGGTGGCAAGAAAGGCAGAGGAGGAAAGACACAAAATTTCACACACACAATAACATGATTTGCAGCTCTTCTATTGATCACACAAACTTGATTTCATTACAATGAACCCATCATAGGGTATTTATCTTTTTTAAACTAGTGACTCACTCAAAATAACTTCAACATGCAAATACACATTATATTTGACTTTACTAAATATAAGACTGAACTCAAACTCACTCACACTTGACTCAATTAACTCACATTGGCACTAGTTAACTCAAACTCTAAATTTGGACTACTCTGCATGCGGGAGAAATTAAAATTTACAACACTCCCCCTTAATTATGAATGTATGAATCAACATAACTCAACTACACCTGCTAGGATTACAATAGAAATTGTCTCAACCATCACTCAAACATGTATGTTGGTCTTAGTATTAGCTAGGCTTACAATGACTCAATTTTTTATATAGTTTTGCATTTTCTTTTACGTTTCTTCCAAATTCTATATCTTAATGATGTAGGAGCATCTAACCTTAGGTAACATGTTTACCAACTGAGTTGGATTCCTAAGTTAGGATTTAATTATTTAATGTGTTTTCCTATAGTTTTAGGAGAGAATGAGAATTATTGTAAATAGGAGAAAGTTTGAGAGTATTTCAGAAGAGTTGAGAGATTTGAGGGTTAGTTAGATCTCATATAGAGATAAGAGATTAGGTGAGAGTTTTTATGGATCATGAGATATATTGTGGGAGTTTGTTTAGGATCACTTTAGGATATAGAACCTACTTTGGGTTCATATCCACTTGTATAAATCTAGGTGAGGCCATGAGGCATGGAAGGAAAGGAGAGTGAGGAAAGAGTGACCAATAATTAGGCCAAGAATTCTCTTGTAAATATTTTATTCTTTAATGAATGGTTTCATTTTTGGAGTGCATTACTTGAGTGCATTTTTTTTTATTTTTAAGCGCAGGTAGTATGGTTTGCGCCATCATTTTGGTATCTGAGCCTTGTGTACAAATTTTCTGATACCTATGTATTCGAGATCGTTGTATGAAAAAAATCATTGATTAAAATAATGTTGGAAGGTATAGATTCATATCTACAATGTTTTGGCTTCAGATTGCTATGAAAGAGCTACCTGATGAGCTAAGGTCGCATATGAATTTGTGATAGACGTGTCATTTATTTTATGAAAGGGTTGTCAAGGATGTGTCCTATTGGAATCACGTTCGAATGTTGATTCTGATCTGCATGGAACGCTACGTGGAAGAGATCAATAGTGGAGGTCGTGTGTGGCCATTTCAACGAAGACCAATTGTTGAAAGCTGTGAAAGATGTGCTCGTATGAGATCTACAAACCACAATTGTTACATGGTGCTTGTATAAGCTTATTGATATGGTGGTCAAGCTATAAGCATGTACCGTAAATATTTCAAACAATTTGTAAGGAGTTATATATCGGTAGAGTTCTTGAGTCATCCAAATATTGATCGAGATTTTTTTCCAACCATTAGATATAAAGATGATTTTGAAGAAGATTGGTTGTGGAGATTACAAATCTATTATAGATATAATCTATTGATTCCGTGTAAAAGTAATTGCAATAGATTGGCAATCACACACAAAGGAAACTGGAGGAGCTGTTTCGTGGAAAAGAGAAGGCTAAGACTTGCGTGTGAAAACGCATCATTGTGGAAGAAGAGTCAAACCCATTATGAAGAGGTATGCTTCAATTAACAACCACGATAAGTGGAATAAGAGTCAAGCCCATTATGAAGAGGAGGTATGCTTCAATTAACAACCACGATAAGGGCACATGTGTTCAACGTGGAGGTTGATTACACCAGAGTTCCTATGCTGTGTATATGAGAGAACAATAATTGCATTTAAAGTTGTGTTGATAGGTAAAACATATATATTGAACACTGGTTTTATAAATTCAAATTTTGACCATTAACATGTGAAAGCGTTGCCAAATACATCTAGACAAGCTCGATTGGGTTGCTCAACCTTCTTGTTTTCATTGATCTCACATTCTCTTATTTAGTTACACTTTCTGAAGAGCATCGCCATCTTAAACACAGGAAACACAAGAATGGTTTTTATGAAATACTTGGTATAAAGGTTAAAGTTTTATTAAGGGACAAAGCTAATTCTATGCATTGGGTTTTGGGAATTCATTGTCTTGAGTGGAATAGAAGTAATATAATTCATACTCTTTAATTCATACGTTTTATGAATTATATGAGGAAACCAATGAGTGTATGGTTCATGAGAGATAATGAATGGGGTGTGTAAGTATAGAGTGTGATTTTATGGTGTTAAGGTCAAAAGTCCTTTTAATGTAAAGAAATACAATATAAAATGAACATATAAATGTATTAAGGGTGGATGTCAAAACTCAATGAAGAAATTTGTGATCGATAAGTCAATGTGTAAGTTGTATAGCTTGAGTAAAGTCAAGAATGAATCAAGGTTAGAGTCAAAATCCACCATTAATCATTGTAATTATTGTAATGAATAAGACTTGAATTCAAATGAAGGATTATATTCATATATTGGTATGTAAAAGGGTCTAATTTCGGTTGTACCCCACACCCAAGGTTTATTTATGTAAAGAGTTGACATCAAATTAGAAGAAAAATTATAGTCATAAGTCAAAAGTGCACTTAAGTTTGAATTGTTAATTGTAATTGGGTGCATGATTGGTGGAGATTGACACTCAAAATTATTGTCAATGTACTTGCACCAATCATGGATTACAACAGTTGCAGGTGATTGAAACAAAGATTGTAGCAACAATGAGATAGCAATGTGGCAAGAGAGTCTTACAAAGGACAAGTAGAAGTTCTCAGTGAATAAACTAAGTAAGCGCAGAAACTTGGAAGAGAAAGGAGTGCTAAAAAAGATGGTTCAAGTGAATTGAAGTGAATCATTAGCCAATTTTGGAGGAGATAATTGGGTAAGGTGTTCACTTGATTGCAGTTTACAAGGTGAAGTTACCAAAAGAAGAAGGAGATAAAGATGACTAGGGATAGTCATTTGCAAGATTCATGGAAAAGCCACGACGATGCCTTAGCAATTGGCGTAAATGATGAAGAGTTCAAGAAATAGATTGTTGAGTTGAAGGCATGACTTAATGTGTTGATGGAGCTGCTACAGAATCAGAAACATCGATGGATAATGAAGAAGACAGTTAGATGACCAATCAAGCAATTGATTGCAAAGAGACAGAAGCACAAGCTAAAAGTTTTGTTAAGGGAAGCAGAAAACTCCAGATAACCAAGATGAATGTATGCATTTGTGAACTAGAACAAAGATTAATGCTTGGTGAGGACAATGATGATGCTAGAATGAAATCTATTGACATGAACACGGGTTCGATTCCCATAAATGGCACCACAAATTGTTTAGAATATTTGCATATGATAACTGAATTTTCGATGGAAGATAGCAATTATGTTGGTCTTAAATCTATCAATTGGTGTGTGGATGCATGATATGTTGTTGATATTGAACAAAGTATTGGTTTCGTGTGTAGTAATGATGAACAACAAATTGATACAGAAATGAAGCCTAAGGATGTTAAATATGGAAAAATAATAGAAGTTGTTGATGAAATGGAAAATTATCATCGAATAAAGAGGTCAAATGTCAACATGAGAGATATTGTAACAAAACTAAAGTTCCTAGAAGAATGGCTAGATAACCCGAAGCTAGAATATGACATAAATGAAATTATGGTGGATTACAACAATAACAAAGTTCAACAACGAAACAGTAATCCACACTAGCTAGAAGACAAGTGAGATATTGAAATTGAAGAAATTAGGAAACCAAAGTTGGAAGAGTCTGAAAAAATGTTTATTGAACAAAGAAAAAGGAAGGATCAAAATAGATTACTAATGGTTCATACTGTGGATTCTCCAGTAACTAAGTCAAAAGATATAAACCACAGATGTCTTAAATCCAGAATCTTGTCCCTATACGGAGGGGATACTTGGAGTGAAATCATTTTACTCGAAAAATTTAGAGTGATCATAAAGTCCTGATGATGGATCCCGGTTGGGATTTGAAACGTTGACAAAAAATGGTTCGTACTGTGGATTCTCCGGTAACTAAGTCAAAAGATATAAACCACAGATGTCTTAAATCCAGATTACTAATGACTGAGCAAGTCTACATTATCAAAGAGGGAGGAGAACTACAACATAAAATTTGGAAGCTTGGAAGACAAGAGAAGACAACCATAAAACAACAACAACATGGCAGAGTAATTAATTTATGAAAGTGAAAGTTTGGGATCCAGGAGGAGTTTTATAAGCTTATGAAGATATATGGTCGGGAAACCACGATTTTTTTTACCTAGGGAGTCTGATGCAGGAGCATATAACCTAGGGTAACATGTTTGCCAATGAAGATGGATTTAATTATTTAATGTGTTTTCCTATAGATTTAGGAGAGAATGATAGTATTGTAAATAAGAGAAAGTTCAAGAGTATTTTGGAAGAGTTGAGAGATTTGAGGGTTAGTTAGATCTCATATAGAGATAAATGATTAGGAGAGAATTTTTATGGATCATGAGAGATATTGTGGGAGTTTGTTTAGGATAGAGAACCTAATTTGGGTTTAGATCCACTTGTATAGATCTAGGTGAGCCCATGAGGCATGGAAGGAAAGTAGAGTGAGGAATGAGTGGACAATGATTAGGCCAAGAGTTATCTTGTAAATATTTTATTCGTTAATGAATTGATTTGATTTTTGGAGTGCATTACCTATGTGCATTTTTCTGTATTTTTAAGTGCAAATGGTATGGTCTACGCCATCACCTCAAAATTGCTTCACTATTTGTTGTGTTTTCTTATTGTAGGCTCCATGTTTCTTTACTTGTTATTGCTGCAATTTTTCTTTGACTTCTCTTCAAATTGGTTTGATTTTGTCTTCTACAACTTCCTCTTCAAGGATTCTTTCACTCATGGACTATTTCCAGAATTATCCATCTTCAAATTGTATTCTTTGCTCTGCTTCTTGTGCTTCATATTCCCGACTTTCTTTCTGCAATATTTCTTGATAGTTGAATCTTACCTCTTGTTGACTCCATTGCTGAAAAATGGTTTTAATGCATTCTTCCTTGTTTTCAAAAACTTCTATGTCCTTCTCTTCACTTTCATCATCATGTACTACTTCTTTTTTCATATAGTCTGCACACTCAAGATCATCATTAGGTTTACATGTAAAATCATAATCATGCCTCTTTTTCTCATTCATCGCTATATTTAATTCTTTTATTCCAGCTGTTGCTTTAAGGCTCTAATCAATTTGTTCAATTTCCTTCTGAATCCATTCTTCAATGAGTTTCAAATCTGCATCAAACTTATTAGCAACTTTGTTTTCAACTTTTTCTCCCATTCTATTTTGAACATGCACATATTCAAAATTAATGTTAAAAACATCTTTGTTATGAACTTCAGTGAGAGCTTTCTTCTCTACCTCTTCCTTCTCTTCCTTCTTTTCAACTACATTAAGATTATCTTCCACTATTATACGATCAATAGATATTCTCATCAAAAACTCTTCAATCACTTTATCCTCTTCTTGATCATCACATATTGCTTCATGACCAGTTCCAACCTTTGCTTTATATCTTGCTATTATAGTGGCAACTTCAACATTAATTCCTTCATCAAATTCATCAATTGCGTCTGGATTCACCAATTCACATCTCACTTTGCAGTCATCACCCACATGTGTTTCGTCACAATGGGATTCACCATCATCTACACCATCCATGTTACAATGGAGTCCTTGAGAATTTATATGCTCTTGCTTTGCTTCAGACACAAAGGCTTCAACTTCTCTCTCTGCAATATTTGTTGCATGTTCTTCATCCATATGCATGTTAACAAAATGGGTTTCAATTTTATGGTCGTGATGACCATCATCCACTTTTGAGTGGGACTCTCCAACTTCTATTGTCCTCTCAGAGTCTTGCTCATCTACTCTCATAGCTACAACTAACTCAACAGGATGTGACACATCTTGTTGTTGCATGGAACTCCCCCTTGCACCAAATTCTTCTCCTAGGATCTTCCATGCTTCCTTGGAAGTTGTAGCTTTTGCTACTTTGCACAAAAACTTCTCATCCAATGCCTGTTTTATAAAATACAATGCTAAAGCATCACATACTTCATCATATGGGTTATTATACTAGTACTCAATTAAGTCTTTAGCTCGAAGAAAAGTTAGCATTTTGATAACCCAAAAATCAAAATATTTACTAGTAAACATAGGAGGTGGTAGCAGATCAAAGCTACACCAATCAAACTCGATTTCTTCTTTGTCTTCTCCTATACTTCTCAGTTCCTCGGCTGTGGCTTGAACCTCTCTAAACATGGCAATGATCTATGCCTCTCCTTTTCGATTCCTTTTCTTAATCTTCTTCAGTCGCGCTTTATGACCTATGATTGTTGTCTTTCCTATATCTTATAGCTGCTTTCCTGATTGCATGACGCTATCTTCCATATAAATTTGTTGTTTTTCCTCAGTCTTGTAATTGCTTTCCTCATTGCATGAGGCTATTTTCCATATCACCCAATAATAATAATAATAATAATAATAATAATATTTAATGTGTCTCTATAATGCATAATCTTCACCCAAAACACACTATCAAGCTTAACAAAATACAAAACTTTTTGAAAATAAATAAACCTTTTACAAAACCCTAAATTCACTTCCAAAAAACTCTTTTTTAATACCATATCTTTTTAATAATAATAATAAAAATAAAAAATAAATATATGAGCCTTCATAAAATTTTCAAACCCCCCCCTACTTCCCACCGTTAAAACCCTTTAACACTTCCTTTAATAATCTTTAACCTTTTAAAAACTCCTCGAATATCTGTTTAATTCCCTGCACATTTCGATTCTTAAGAACTTTGATTTTATTTTTTTTAATAATAAAAAGTCTTTTCAAAAACATGCAGTCACTTAATAAGAATTCAATCCAAATCGGCCTGGAGTATGCCCTAAAACTGCTTCTGCTTGGTTAAGAGCTCGTCTTCCTCGGACGTAAGGAAACAGGTTAACGGCCCAACACCCAGAGGCATCTGGCAGGAGTGATAGCCTGCTCCCTTACGGACCACCAGCGGGTTATTTCAGGTGGCGTGGTTTTCCTTGATAACAATGATGCGTACAAACCGACAGTTGCGGATAGCAGCCAGAAATGGCTGTCCTCACTGTTAGTTTGTCAACTGAGTTTGATGGGTTTTTCCACCTTTTGGAAAAAAAAAAAAAAAAGAAAGAAAGAAAGAAAGAAAGAATTCAATCCAAAAACATAACTATTAACTGGATGCTTTCGGCTTGGTCCTTTCAAAAATAATGATCTCCACTTATTAACTGGATGCTTTCGGCTTGGTCCTTTCAAAAATAATGATCTCCACTTATTAACTGGATGCTTTCGGCTTGGTCCTTTCAAAAATAATGATCTCCACTTTATTAACGCGGCTTGTGACGTAGTGAGGCCGCGTACTAATGCGTTACATAAGGATGAGCGCGTTAATTTTCGCTCGCTTCCAACGACGAAATAAACCCTTTGCGACCTTACACAATAGCATAAATTTCTACTCTTTTATTAATTACACCAACTTGATTGGATTGCAATAAACTCATCTTAAACTTGATTACAATAAATCCATCCTAAATTATTTATATTTTTTCAAATAAATATTTAGTCAAAATAATACAAACACACTACAAACTATATTTAACTTAACCAAATATAAAACTGAACTCAAAGTCACTCACAAAGACACTAGTTACTCCAACTCAACTCTAAATTTGGACTAGTCTCTACATGGGGAGTAATTATAACCTCAACATAGTTTAGCCCTATTGCAGTGAGTAATAGTTATAGATTGAGAGAACGGATCTCACAGCATTTGTCATTGAGATTGAGAGAACAGATCTCACAGCATTTGTCACTTGTTTCAGTGTGCACTTCATTTTCTTTTGTCTGGTCACATACTCGAGTATTGTGTCTTATGTTAATTTACTCTCAAACAGATGGGAATCGTGAAGCTCCTTTTTCTTTTCAGAAAATTGAGTTTGATGCTCTTTGTGTTCGGTATTAGCGTAGCCTTCTTCAATTCTTATAATTCTGGAACTTCTACGGTTCCTGATCTGTTAATTTCTAAAACTTCTACGGTTTCTGATCTGTTAATGCATAGCGCACCCGTCATTACATTAATTATCTCCATCTCTGTGGATGCGATAAATGCTTTCGAGAGAAAGGCTTCCTGGATTCCAGCGAGATTTCTCGTTCTGAATGCTTTTACTATCCAACTGGTTAGTACCGTTAATGATCGCTCCAGTATGAGTAAGGCATGCGACATATACCAAAGTAAAGACCAGTTAATGGCCTGTTTGCTGGAGAATGAGATCATGATTGACAGCGGCAGACTTGTGGTATTGGTATACATTGCATATTTGCTTCCCGGATTAGTCCGTTCCCACCAAAGCTTCTCAAAAACGTGGGGCGACATTGGGGCGTTGATATTAAATGTATTATACAGTTCGAGTAAGAATATTTCTATCTCAGCATCGCAAAAGCCGAACACATTGCAAAAGCCGAACACACTATGGTTCATAATATCGAACGCAACCATATTCGCATCCACTATCTTGCTGTTACTGCTCTTAAGCTGCGCAGTCCTGGCTGGTAAAAGCATTTACAATATCCTCTCTCAGAAGATTCCCCTAGCTCTCTCGTGTTGTTCTGTTTCCGCCCAAGAGTGGGACTATGAAAAGATCAAGGAGCACGTCCTCAAGTGTTGGATTGTGGCTCGTGCCTGTCACCCCGACTATATCATTGCCAGGTCAGTTCTTAGTTCATTGGCCGGACTGGTGGTCACAGTTTGCGTTCTAATCTTCTGTGGTAAATTTATACACTTTCACAGGCTTTATTTTGATAAACTGAGCTTCGGGAAGCGAACAATGGTCGCGACTGAGTGTGTGTTCGTCCTAATAGGATGGTTTATCGTGTTGTTGAGATGGATAAGAGCTGTTATCCACTTTCCAAGAATAGCGGTGCGTCTGTTTCACGTGGAGGACTTTTGGACGAGAAGTCTAGTTGACAGCAGAGATGATATTTTGTTAGTGTCTCCAGATAGATGGTTTTCTTTGAAAGCAGACCAAGATGCAAAATTAGAGACGACTTCGGATGCCGGGAATAAGATGCGACTTGATCCCATAACATGGTTAATATTCCACATGAGGCTTTGTCTGCAGAAAATATTGGTCTTACTCAGCAAAGGCTTCTGGTTTCTTTCTGAGATGGTCTACAAAGTCAGCTGGTGCTGCTGTTCAGACAATCATATAGAGATTAAATTGTCAAGCGTGGAAGGATCACCAGGTGGTCAGTTTCCCATGTATAGAGACACTCTAGACTGCATACGAATGCCAGGAGAGAGGGCGGCCAGTCTGTGGATAGACAACGAAAAAGCATTTCAGGAAATAATGAAACGTGTGGAGATAGCCAAAGGAATAGGTAAGAATAAATGCAAAGAGTTAACATTGTTAATGGGAAAAAATAGAGGCCCCGCCGAAGATGAAGCTGTGACATTGCTGGCAGAAGAAAATAGATTGCTGGAAGAAGAAAATTCTTTCCCGTATATGGGTAAAAAGTCTTGGAAGAGAAGAGCAGTCTCATTGATCTATTTTATCATATACTTCTATGATGGCGCTAATTCTGATGTTGTTGATGATGCTTTCGAAGCATACGCTCAAGCATGGGATATGTTGGACTTTGTTGATAAATCAGATCCAGAAACAAAAATAGTGAGCGACTCAGCTGACAAAGACTTCAATATTCTTATGAACATATGGAAAAATCTGCGTAAAAGGAAGTCTCAGTCTCCCGACAACAAGCTCAGAAAGCAAATAGAACAATTCATGGATGAACTTTCTCACAAGGATCTCCATGATTCAAGGGACTGGATGACCGCGGCCAGCAAAATTAGCCTTTTCAAACGACGGAAAACCATCAATCAAGATTCAAGTAATTCAGCCAAGATGGATGACAATGTAGAAATGTTGGCAAAACTTATTGCCCATTGCATAGAAAAAGAGCTACCGAAAGCGCTCATTGAAAATTGTAATAAATGGGCGCTGGACGGCAAGGGGCCAGCGATATACAAAGCAGCTTTTATAGCGGGGAAAGCCAGCGGACTGCTCAGTCAGGTATAAAGTAATTATTGCACTGCCATGAACATCAGCCATATCTAGCACTCACGAAGTAATGAAAATGGGCATCGTGAGATGCCAACGAAACGAATAATTAACATGTAACGCTGCTACCTTATGCTTTATAATTATACATGGCATGACGTTTCGATTTCTTTTCGTCTGCAGAACGGCAAAGGTGATGACGCAGTAAGTGACCCTGCAGCAGTTGAAGGGGAAGCTGAAACTGAAGGTGAAGGTGATGACGCAGTAAGTGATCCTGCAGCAGTTGAAGGGGAAGGTGAAGCTGAAGGCGAAGGTGATGACGCGGTAAGTGATCCTGCAGCAGTTGAAGGGGAAGGTGAAGCTGAAGGCGAAGGTGATGACGCGGTAAGTGAAGGAAAAGACACTATTATTGAAGTCTACACGGAAGAAATAGCATCTGCTTCATCTGCTATGATCGACCAACCAGGGAGAAGCTTCTCGAACGGATAGCGCTAATGTTTAATGACATCAGAATAAAGGTTTTATTGCATGGATTTGTGTTTTTTATTCGAGTAGACCAGTTTTCATGGCAGTAAATCTGTATGTCGCATAAAGAGCTCTTACAGTAAGACATAAAACCATGTTTTTTGTTTTTCTTTTTATTTCATCATCTTTAGTTTCTGTCAGGGTTTTCAACTTCATGTACGCGATTGATTGGCTGCAGGAATAATTAACGATTGAAGCCTTATCGAACAACAGTCTTTTCCTGTGATTAAGTGTGTTTTGCTTGATGCAGTGTCTATGAATTCCCTACAATCGGACTAAGGTTAATGCATGAGGTTAACTCAGTGATTCACAAGTTAGTATGTATATAGAGTATGTAACACGGTCTCCATATATCACCATTTTTAATTAAAAATAAGAGCCACTGAGATAAATGCATGCTTTTCATTTGCATAGTTATTGAAGAACATAAGTTAGAAGCAATACCCTTCATTTTTCAATAGAAGGAAGAGTACACTCTTTTATATATATAATAATGTTGAGAACGGATTGAACGCTGAGTGTCAGTAAATTTCAGTCGCAGGAAGAGTACAGCTAATATATATATATACATATATGTATATGTTAACAACAGATTGAACGCTAAATGCAAGTAAAAGAAGAACGACTATCAAATGACACTTGTACTCTACCGCCCAGGAAAACTTCTCTCTCCCGGATACTATCTCTACCTCTCACTTCAAAAGGTCACTTTGATGATTTCCTCTAGCAACTGCTGTGCTGCCCTCAATGAAAAATATGATCTTCTTGATCTTTCTTGGTGTGTCTTTCAAATGGCCCTAAAGTCTCTTTAAATAATTTTCTTGTTGACATTCAAAGGCCCATATTAGAAGCTAATCAATGACTAAGATCATTTCTGGTTGATTTCGTCTTCTTCTAGAAATTACACTGACAGTTAGATTAATACCCATTAATTATTTTAATTTTCTAATTTTAGACTTAGAGACCCCATATTAGAAGCTAATCAATGACTAAGATCATTTCTGCTTGATTTCCTCTTCTTCTAGAAATTACACTGACAATTAGATTAATACCCATTAATTATTTTAATTTTCTAATTTTAGACTTAGAGACCCACTAGCTAATTCTAGAAAAAAATAACTAGCTAAACTTCATAAAATTCAATACGTCCAAAATCCCAAAGACAAAAATAATTCTCACCCTACTATCCACATATTTTCATAGCTACGAGGAGCCTAACCATTATGTATCAAACTATTTCATCAACATAATGAAATTCTCTTAGCTACCACCTGAACCAAATTAACGTTTAAATTGCGTTCCACATGCTTCACATCTTCACATACTCCTACATGAAATAACATTGAACCTTTAGCGTTTCTCATTCAATATGTTGTTAATATATGTGCTTGAGCTTTCCCGTTTCTCATCCGGTATGCTGTTGATATTTGTATTTGAGCTTTCCCGTCTCTCATCCAGTATGCTACTGATATTTGTGATTAAGTAACCACGATTCATCTATATCTCATACTTTATCATTCGAGTCCAAATCTTTTGGATCGTACGCAAGGATTGAAAAATCTCAATCGGATGCCTAACAGGGTCCTAATGCTACCCACATTGTAATAAACCGCTGTTTGTTGGTTGGGCCATATCTGGGACTACTTAGGCGGATCACAGTGATCTTGGTGATTTTGGGGTTTGCCTGCCCTGCTATCTTATTTCTAATTTTTCATGATGTAGGCACATGAGATATGTGATATATTTAGGCAATTATGTATGTGTAAACAACTTTTACTGGTAATAGTAGGACTCTTAACTTCTCTTACTCAGTTTCAGATTTAGAAGAACATGATATTCGTAACTTCCGTAACTCTTCTTTAGCATCATAGTGAAGACGCTCGCCAGGATCTGATAGTATTGGATATGCTTCTCCAATCATTTGACACAATTTCTGTGCATCCTTGCAGACCTCCTCCTCGCATTCTTTAAGAGTCCATCATCTCCACCATCATTCCACACCAGGACTGACCAGCCTTGTTTGGATGACGTTTCTTGATCTCGCCTTTCGAGACGACTTCTTGATCTTAGGGAGGGCTCCACTACCTCAGACACCACTATGGCAATGATGTCATCTTCAAAGTTGAAGATACTAAATTCGCCCCAATCAAGGCGAAAAGTACGAAAATACCAAAGTTTGATTCGCACAGTCAATAATTCGATGAAATTCGATATTCGATAACATTCCCCGTATATAATGGGGTTAAAACAGGTCCGTTGAGTTTTTTTAAAGCTGAAAAAAAAAACTAATTTTTTATGATAAAATAATTATAATATGGCAGTGGTCTATAACGCCACTTTTTGAAAGTCTTTCTGGTGGGTTTTTCCAGTCGAAATCCGGCAGGAATTTATTGGAATCGCAAGTTTGGTAGCTAGTTTCTGCACAATGAAAGCGTCCCAGGGGTTTTTCAGGGTGCTGAATCCAAATATGCAGTTAAAAAACCATTTTAACTGCAACAAATCAAGATTTAACCTCAATTTCTTCCCCCGGATTCCATCACCGGAATCTCCAAAAAGTCGCATTATAGACAACTCCTATAATATGTAGTATTGTTGTTTAGTAATATTAACTTTTTTTATGTAAAAGGTAATTGATAATTATTTTTGATTAATTTAAATATTTATAAAGTTAAAAACTTTTAAAAACAGATATACATAAAACATGTTATATAATTATCATAAATTTCAATTTAAGATAGTCTTACATATAATATCATATTATATTTCTTAAAATTAAATTATTATTATTATTTAAAAAATTGTATTAAAAACTATAAATATATGAATTTTGAAATGTAACACCAATATTTTTTATATAAAAAACATAAAAAATAAATAAATTAAAAATTGTCTAAATATATTAATTATAAATAAATTATATTAAAAAAATTTAAAGATTTAGGCAAATTAGTTAATTTAAATGAATATTGTAACTAAAAAATATATTGTTATTTATTTTATTTTAAATTTATTATCTAATTATTAATTAAAAAATTAAAATTAATATAATATATGAATGAATAAATTTATTGTCTTCCGTATTTTTATTAAGAAAATTATATAGTATAAATAAATATTAAAATAGATTTGATAGGTGTTTTTTTAATTAAATATTATGAACTTGGTTTGGTACTTCATACAATGACAATTTATTTTCATAAATATTTAGATTTGATAGGTGTACTCTTTATTAAATCTTATAACACTTAGTTGCATACACAAGATTTTTTTGATTTTTTTTGTTATATATATATATATATATATATATATATCTATATATATATAAAACCATTTAATTTTAAACACCATGAAATTAGTCATTTCACGTAAATGAACTAATAAATTCAAATCTAAAAAAAATCAAAATTTATTTTTGATTTTCAAAATATTTAGTTTAATATTTAATTTTTTCAAAACTTTAATGAACTTTATAAAATCTATTTAGAAATTTCAAAACTAATTGAAAGTCGAGTCCTTTTTACTAAAGACAAAAACAATATTTCCTCTTCCAGAAGGTATATAAAATAAAAATAAAAAAATAAAAAGTAAAAAAGTTACATATTTCCAGTACAGAGGAAAAGAGAGACCAAATAAGAGAAAGAGAGACCAAATAAGAGAAAAGCCCCTAAGAACGAAGCAAAAATATCTAAAAAGAGTAGTTAGTAGCTTACCCAGATAACTTACATATAATACGGTAATACATGTTTGAACACAAAGTAAACAAAGATTTAGTGTAATAATAATAATAATAATTATTATTATTATTATTATTATTATAATAGAAAATTGAGGAATTATTGAAAAAAAGAATTTGAACATCAATACTGAAAATGGATAAATTTGATAAGGAATCTACTTTCCAAATATATTATTTTAAATAAGTTCTGCATCTTATTTTTTTAAATAGACATTTATTATTTCTATAAAAATCTATGAACATTTATTTTTAAATAAATATTATAAATAAGCTTTGAACATTTATTTTTAAATATGTATTTAATTAAAAACAAATTTATGGAAGTTTATAGTTTTTTTAATAATATTAAAAAAAAAATTATAATTATTAAAATATTAAAATATTATAAATTTTTTTAAATATATGTAGGTTTAATTTAAAATTTTTAAATTATGATTGAATTTTTTTGATCCAAGATTTACGAGTATCCCCTCTAATTAAAAATCCAAATTTGATAACTATGCTTCTAATAAAGCAAATTCATTGCTTTTGAACCGAGAGATAAAACCTAATATAATAATCTGCTATCGTCGCAACTTAGGCCTTATTCATCCATTCCCGATTTTCTTAATGTTATATATCCCACCCTTTTAGACTTAGACTTATTGAGACAACTGCATATGTAGGTATGATAAGTTATCAGCAGCTAAGCTCTTATATTTGAGAATGAGCAGCCTAATATCTCTGGCACTTGTGGTAAGATTATAACCTTTCATCATGAGTTTTGTGCATCTCCATCTCCTGTCCTCTGGCATATTCCACCTCTTTGCAATATTTGGGACATTCGCAGTTTGATTTTTATGATGGGGTTTGTTCTTTCAATCTATGCGGATGTGGCATGGCTATTTTCATAGATGCAAACACATTGGTATGGTGAGACTGGAACCAACTCACAAGCTGAGAGATTGTGTTCTTTACTTTATGTAAGGTTCTAACTAGCTCGAACTTCAGGAGATCACCATTTTTGGAAATTCCAAAGTTGTAGCTGAATGGGGTAATTGGTGAGGCTGGTTGCACTCTTTGATAACTAGAAAGCCAACACTAAATCCCTGATAAAGAGTTTCGTTCTATCACCATTGCCCACATATACCGGTGTCAAAATAGTGTTGCAGGTCGTCTATCTCAGGCTGGCTGCTCATCAGATCCCAATATCTACCAATTGTTTCTGCATAACTATATGCTTGAGTCGGGTCATCTCTGCATCTAAACAGTCCTTCAACTGACTTGTTGAATCTCCGGATTTCTCCTCAAATATCTCACAAGTTGGATACCTCCATGGGAGTTCGATTGACTGTCAGAGAAATACTCTGTTTTGCGCAAGAGGATGAAATTTTTTTCGAGGTCAATGCCACATCTCTCATCCGGTTCTACACTCAAGAGGAGGTACTTTAGATCTTGCAGGTTTTTGATCCACAAATTCATCACAAGGGCGAACAACTGCTCGACTGGTGCTACCGTTCCTTAAAATCTGTCTTTTGTTTCCCACAGGGAGATCCTTTAGAGCGCTATTAACCATACCCATTGTATGTCTCAAAGGTTTATTTTGGATCCAGCTGATCCAACTGACAATGTTTTTCCTTTACAACAAGTAATAGAAACTTTTTTCTGTTTGGAAAAAGAAGTAGTTATCAGCAGCTAAACCTTCTCACTAAAAACAGCTGAAACGCTAGAAATCTGAAGCAATCAATCCTTGCCTCTGTCCTGATAGCCCAACAGTTTCATGTATTCTCTCAAGATATCGGAGATGGAATGGTGCACACATGTGACATTTTACCCTTCAAATTCGTTCTCTGATTGCAGCACTACTACCGCTAGAATTTTCATCTTCTCTTTCATTCCGCTTTGCTAGAATTCTTCAGATTCATCAAAGAATATTATATTGGGAGCTTCCAAGTGTGCTCTTTCAAATGTCTCACGAAGCAAAACTATTTTGCAATCCATGAGCCCTAGCATCCATGTCATCTTTATTTTACACAGCAGCCACTTCGAGCTGGTCAAACCATGTTGCCTACTCCTGGAGCTCCTCAATGCCAACAGTTCTCTAATCCGTGTATCTTCCAAGGAACAGCCACACCAAAGACCGTCACCGTGTGTTCACTCCAGCACCCATAGATGTTTCTAGGCGTGGTCGTTGAGTACTTCACTGGTTAAACATTTTATTCTTTATCTGAAAAAAAAAACGTTGCTTGCTTGATCGTACAGGCCCTTTCACCACATCAATGTCATTGCCTCCATCAATCCTCAGCAACGCACTATATGCTAGCACACATGAAAAATCCCCCAGTATCATTGATTCACACTAGTTTCAGTAAAATAGTCGTCATCATCAAATTCCCCATGCTGGCCCTCTTTCTGATCAAGCCATCAGTGAGCCGAATGTCTAAGAGCTTCACCAACAAATAGATTGTCGTGATACAAAGTTAAGGTATGTGAAGCTTCTTTATTACATCGGATAAGTTTCTTTATCCACAAACAATAGATAGTATTTTGTAAATCAGAATGTGTTTGGAGATATACATAACAAAGGCTTTAAACTAAATACAATTCGCAATATATTTGAGATAAAGGAAATCATAACTGTCTGCGAGGTTCTTTGACTGCATAACTTAACTTTTGGTTTAGAACGAGAATGATTCCTTGGTTAAAAAAATTCTACTGGTCGTAGAATGATCATGTATGGTGCTAAAATTAGGTTTGAAGGGTAAAGTGTAGTCTTACCAAGTAAATAAATTTTGCAACATTTAGTTGTAAATATTTTGTAAACTTTTTATGTATGTATAGTGTTAATGTATATTATATGATTTAAAAGGGGTATATATGAAAATAATTTTGAGAAATATATAGGAGGTTAAATATATATTCAATGAGATAATTATTTATGGAATAATGGTTGATTTAATAAAGGGTTGCATATAAAGGTTATCAAGTATATTTTAAGATTATGTAGTTATTAATGAAGTAGTATATAACTTGTATGTCTAAATGTATTAGAGTATTTTGGAAGATTTTTTGTTTTTTTTAAGGGATTTATTGTTTATTTTACCTTTGTATTTTGGAATTGTATTTCACGCTCACATTTGGCAAACATGGTGTGTACTTTAGTTTCTTATGATATTTCAAGGTTTTGTTAAATAACATTTAGTTTCATAATATAGTTTGGCTCCTTCAAATGAGTTATTTCGATATTTTTGCTATAATTTGTTTTTGCAAATTTTGAGAAAGAGAAACTTTTGGGAGCTTGAGGAGACTTAGTATAATACATGTTATAAACGTTTTACATTCTAATTCAATACACTTTCAAAAATATAGGTTATGGAAATTAGGGTTTTTCATTATAGAATTAGTCTCAAATAAGTAGTATTTGTAGAATAGTTATAACTCTTTTTTGGTACATTTCAAATAGCTAAATTTTTAGGAGTTTGAGTATACATATCTAAGTATTTTTGGAAAAATTTTGAATTTCAATTCCCTATAATTTTCAAATTGTATGTTGTGGAAGTTAAAGTCTTTGATTAATTGTAAAACTATGGAAAATAGGCGTTCTAAATTGACTACCCCCGATTTCATTAGAAAGAGAAAAATCATAGTGTCTAAGTTAAAAAAATCATTATTAGATTATTAAAAATAGGACATGTGGCATGCTATAAAAGTTCACTTTTTAGAAAGGAGAAAAGTTAAGTTTTGTGAAAGTTACCATAACTTCCACTTCGAACATCCAAATTTGGGCAAAGTTATGGCATTATAGAGAAGATATCCCAAGATATTAAAGGCCAAAATTTTACACTTATAAGGTTCAACTTTGCCCAAATTCAAACATAGATCAACCACCTAAAAAATATGTTAGCATCAACTATGGGCATCTTAGTTGGTGAATGTGTTGGGTGTGGAACCTGATTATCTTCTTTATTCAGAGGTATCACCATGTTGGCCCCATTTTCTAACGGGGCAGCAACGCCTCCCATTTAATCGCCATCAGGGGGGCGACGACGATTTTATGAGCCCCCCCACCCCCCCGGCGTGGGTTTGGGGGCAGTGCCCCTAAAGCTAAAAATAGATGAAAACTTACCTTGTAAAATATTGTAATTTCGTAGTCAATCTTAGTCGTTCATTACGCGGACGATCTAATGATACAAGTTATGTTAATTTAGGGGTTTTTCCCCTATAAGGAAACCTTTAGTTTATATGATGGAATTGTATTGTGATTGTGGATTATTATTATTAGCGAGAAAGAGAGATGATATTGTGTGAGAGTGAAGAGGAAATTACAATGGATCTTTTGTAGGTTGTATATCTTCATTTTGTTGGATAATATAAAGGAAGGAATGGTTGTTTCTCCATGGATGTAGCCTAAATTAGGTGAACCACGTATATCTGTGTCTCTCTTGTTTTATGCATTTTATGTGTTTTTGTTTCTGCAATATTTTATGTGTTCCATTTCTTTGTAATATATAATTTTCTAATAACTAGTGTCAAAGCCAAAGGTCTATTTAGTTGATAAACTTGCAGAAGAGAAGGGTTCATGGTTCAAGTGGGAGAAATGGCAGAAGATGGTAGGTTTAGGGTCGAGAAATTTAACGGCCAAAACTACCAACTGTGGAAGATGAAGATGGACGATTTTTTGTATCAGAAAGATTTGTATCTACCATTGAGCGGAAAAACAAATAAGTCGAAGAGTATGACAGAGGCAGAATGGGAGATTTTCAATAGAAAGGCGCTTGGAACAATACGGTTGTGCCTTGTGGTGTCAGTAGCCTTTAATATTTCAAAGGAAACGAAAATAGAGGGTTTAATGAAGACATTGGCCAAACTATATGAAAAACCCTCAGCCTCAAATAAGGTATTTCTTATGAAGCATTTATTTAGTATGAAGGTGTCAAAAGTTGGATCTGTTGCTGATCATTTAAATGAATTTAATATGGTTACTAGTTAGTTGCATTTTGTAGGGGTAAATTTTGATGATGAAGTTAGGGATATGTTATTTCTATGCTCAGTGCCAAAAACTTGGAATGGTTTAGCTATGGCCATTAGTAACTTTGTCTATGGATCTATTACTTTAAAGGTTGATGATGTTTTCAGTGCCATTCTTAGTGAGGAAATGTGACGAAAAATCTCTAGTGAGACATCAGGTAATGCTTTGACTACAGAGAATAGGGGAAGAAAAATGCAGAGAGGAAAGAACCCAGGGTATTGCAGTAAGCCAAGGCAAGGTAGATCCAAGTCCAGATCGGGGATAATTTGTTGGAAATGCAGGAAGAAAGGACACCTAAAGAAAGATTGTAAGTCTCGGAAGGGAAAAGTTGGAGATACACAACAAGAAAACAATCATGAAGTGAATGTGACAGGTGATGTGTTGCAAGACACTTTTATTCTCTCATTAGAAAATATTATTGATGCCTGGGTGGTAGATTCAGAGGCCTCTTTCCATGCCACACCTGATAGGAAAATTTTCATGATTATGTTCAAGGAGATTTTGGATATGTTCGTTTGGGTGATGATAAACCTTATAAAATTGTTGGAATGAGTAAGGTTTTTATAAAACAGTAGAATGGAAACCAATGGCTATTAAAGGAGGTAAGACATGTTCCAGATTTAAATAAAAATATAATTTCAACAGGGCAGTTAAGTGGTGAAGGCTGTGTGACTACTTTTACAAATAAAACTTGGAAGGTCACTAAAGGAACCTTGGTAATAGAAAAAGGAAAAAAGGTTGGTACATTGTATTTATGCAATGGTATTTATAATTTTGTTAATGCTTTAAACTCCACAAAAGAAAATACAAAATTATGGCATCATAAGCTTAGGAACATGAGTGAGAATAGGATGCAGATTCTTCACTCAAGAAATTTGTTTCCAAGTTTGAAGCATGTTGATTTGGATTTCTGTGAGAATTGTGTTTATGTAAAACAGAAGTGAGTCATATTTCTCAGAGTTGTGAAAGAAAATAAAAGTGAAAAATTAGAGCTTGTGCATACGGATGTATGGGGACTTGCTCAGGTATCATCTCTCCGTGGCTCTAGCTATTATGTAACTTTTATTGATGATGCAACTAGGAGAACATGGATTTATTGTATTCAGAATAAATATGATATATTTGATACTTTCAAGAAATGGAAAGCTTTGGTTGATAATGAGACAAGAAAGAAGTTAAAGTGTCTCAAATCAGACAATGGAGTTGAATACTGCAACAAATAGTTTGATAAGTACTGTTCAGAGCTTGGAATTCACAGAGAAAAGACAATTCTAGAAACACCACAGGAAAATGGTGTATCAGTAATGGTGAATAGGAAAATCATGGAGTGTGGAAGGTGCATGAGATTGCATGCAAGATTGCCTTTACAATTTTGGGTAGATGTTGTAGATACTGTGTTAATTTTTCAACTGTGGTCACATTCAACCTTGGACAACTCAAATGACCAATATAATTATTTAATTGGATTCCTCTTTTCAAGAGGATCGAAATAGATCTAAATATTACCTAATTTGGTCAAGCGAAAGTTGAGTTATGAATTATTTTATTCATACATGTATTATGAAATAGGTCAGCCCTAACCACATGAGTAACTACTTGGGTAAGTCTTAACCCCAAGTGAACCCTCAGGAAAGCCTATAAATAGAAGATACCTCAATATAATTTGGACACATCTTCTCTTCTCTTTTGTCTTGGTTCACACAAGTTTGATGGAAGGAGTTCGCTCAAGGGTATAAAATCATAAGCAAAAGGTTTGCTCTGGGTTAGGGTCTTTTGGATCTCGGTCGCTGACACAGAACATGGCATTTTGGTCCCTGAATGCTGACACATAAGCCTATGAGAGCGACTATAGACCCTTGGATGCTGGCACATAGGCTTATGGGAGAGACTATGGCTTTAGAGGTAGATCGAAAGGTTCAGGTTCCTGGTCGCTCACACGGGATAGTCCTGAGAGTGACCAGGACATCTTAGTTGCTTGTAAAACAATTGTAAGGGAGTGACTCTAGGATTTAGGTGTATTGCGCCATAGTTTCATGCATAAAGAATTTTTGAGAGAGATCGTGCTGTCATAGCCACCCACATACAGTGCCCGAAAGAGCGGCCAAGGAATTTCGGTTGCACACAGACAATTTTGATGAGAGCGACCCGAGTTCAGATCTAAGGTTTGACATCTTGAATTCAGTTGACTTTAGTGATCTAGTAGATCTGGGTTTCTCTCTACATTTATGCATATCTATAGATCTATAGATCTATAGATCTGATCTTTTAGTATCTACTACAAACATATGTATTGGGCTCATTGATAGTGATATCAGTGCTCAACAATGTTTGGCATAGTGACAATAGTATACAGTAGTTGACATCAGTTTGTGACAACACATTACAACCATCAGTATGAGGATTCTAATTCCTAGCATGATTAGATCTGTTTCATGAATATCATTATTGTTTTGCTGCATAGATAAAGTTATGGATCATTGTACTCTCTTTTGCTGCATCATTTGATGACGATCTAAGAAGAAGAATATTTGCAAGGGTTTTCCCCATAGTGGGTTTTTCCCTAGTCTCAGACCAATCCTGGTGTCTCTATATGTGTGCATTTTTTCTTCTATTGTTCCTTTTATGTTCCACTACATTGATGATGATGGTGATGTTGTTTCTTTCTATGTTATTTCACATGTTGACGTATAATGGTGTAGATATTAATAATGTAATGATGATATGGGGTGAACTTAATGTATTAATGATGAAATTTAACTATCATAGCAAATAAAAAAGTCACCCTATGAAAATTTAACATGCTATTAGAGTTGGGCTACAGAAAAGTCATCGAGATCACCCCGATGATGACACCTTTGATGGAAGCAAGAAGAGGATGGTGGAGACCTAAAATAATTCTAGGGTTTGAAGATAACCCTAGGAATCTTGATGATTAAGGTTTGATGGATTATATGAGTTTAGGTTTGGAGATAAAATCATGGTTTATGGAAATGGCTTGAGATTAGATGTATGAAACTCTAGCATGGTCTATGTAAAGATGCTCAAGCACTTGACGAAGATTCAATGAAACCCAAAATGGGATAATTCCTAGTAGATTTGGTTGACACTTAAAGGCAACATTGGTATATGGACCATAGACATTGATGGATCTTGAAGCTTGGTTCAAGAGGGAGAGGATCACCTCTCATTGAAGATAAGCATTCCAAGCAGTCTATGTCTAATGAAAAGGTGCTCAAGTATTTGAATACCACAAGGTATGCAGGGTATGTTGTGTTTCAACTATTGGTTTGGTAATCCCTAAGGTATGATGAGAATGCCTATTTCTTTGATGGCTCATACATGCATATGATAGTGACTTGGATATATGTCTCCTATGATGAAATTATGCACTTGGTGTTGAACATTTTATGATCTTGATCTATCAAGATAAATGATCAAGATAAATTATGAAATTATGATCTATCTGTTGGATATCTTGGTATCTATGATCTTTTTGTTCGATATCTTGGATATATACTTGTCATGATGGATTTCATTTAGAAGGCTAGCTCATTGACTCCTATACTTAATTCTACTGATAATTCTTGTGATAAGCATGCTGAAAGCATATCGAAAGAGAGAATTTGACACTCTTGTTGTTTTGATAAAGCTTTATTGAATGACCTAATCGGATCTCATTGGTCATGAAGTGCATGATAACCTTGATGTGAGAGGTATAAATGTAAGATTGGTATTCCATATCTCTTACTACCTGTGGTTTTGTCTTGACAACATATGGTTAAATTGAATGTCCTAAATTGATCAAGTGACTTGATAAAAAGTGCGTTTGTATTTGAGATCTATCTGTTTCTTTGATTCTAAACCTTTGATGAAAGATTGATGTCATGATGATGATAACCCTATCTTTATGATCTAAGAGATCTGTTGTTGCATGACTCAAGTAGAGACAAATTGCTTACATGAATGAAGATGAATGATGAAAATCCTTAGTCAGAGGGAGAATCTCTTCTCAAGATTCTTACCCTTATTACTATTTATATTCTATGTTGCTAAAGTGTGATTTATGTGCATCTCACAGTATTGATCTGTAGCAAGGTCTTAGATTTGAAGCCCATATAGAAATTAGGGTTTCTACTCTGGACGCAGTCACTCATCTGGGAGATCTCGTCCCTGGATGTATGCATGCTAAGGCCTAGACAACGTCTAGGCATCTAAAGTCGCTCTCATACTAACTTGAAGGGAGCGCCTAGAGGTTTGACTATAGTTCACCATCATATGAAGCTTTCTAAAGTTGTTTGAACCCTGAATCATGATGTCCCTGACATATTCTTCTACTGTTAACTGATTTCTGAAGTTGTTGAGTTAAATTGTTGATCATATAATGAATTATTGTGCATGAACTCAGAAGATCACCTGGAAGACGTCAGTACCACAGATAAGATCTGCTAGTAGGAAAATATTGAATGTTTTCCATAACATGAACATGCAGACTGAACTTATGTTTGCAGGTGACCAGGACATACATGTAGATATGTCACTATGTTTGTGCTGCATGAGGATGGCATGATTTGTCTTACTGATATATATGATTCTTTCCAATAACTTTGAATTAATAATTGAGATGTGCTTTGAATATAGATCTCTCAACAATAGAGAACTTGGACTTGACCTGATGATCTAATTTGATGATTGTTGATTTTCCATTATAACAATGCTATGTGGGCATGATGAACTATGTGGAGATTGGCCTCATTATTCTTAGAAAAATGGTTGAGGTACTGATAGTTATGATTCAACATGAAAATGGAGCTTGCATGCTTAATCCTTAGTGCATGCATTTACACCTAGTGACAAAAATGACTTGCAGTATGATTATGAGAATGACTTGATCAAGTTCAGATTGATATTGCATGGTTGTTGAAAACTTGTTGGCATGATGAAGTCATGATTTGATATGAGCTCTACCTGTCTCCTGGTTGAAAGTATTAATACTGAGATAATGATGACTTTGATAATGGTCATGATCGAACTTCTAAATTCTGATGAGATGGCTTTGCTGATATGATACAACATTGATTTGTGTAAAGCTAATTATCTTGGCTTAGCAAGACATTATGCTTAGAGCATTGCAATCCTGATATGTCTATATTTGACAGTTATCTGATGAATTCAGGATGATGAGTTCCAAGGTATGGCTTTGATATTAATTATGGTTTTGGTTATATATCCTGATGATCTATTTGTGATAGGTGATGAGCCTCTAATGATCTAAATTAGAGGGAGATGGATTCTAAAGCCTGAAATAATGTATCATAGCATGATGAATCTATTTCTATAATTTGAGAACGAATTTCCATATTGAAAAGATATGGGAAAATGATTTTGAATAATGAAAATGTAAATCCTTGGATACTCCAATTTTTAGTTCAAGATGTTGTTAAACTTGACATTGCACCCAACAATTGATTAAAGAATTGATGTTCCATTTTGAGCATCCATCTGCATATGTATGATGTGCATAGAACTTGATTAAATTCATGATTGAACTGCTTTAGTCACATAGAGTTTCCACCAAGAATGCTTTGAAATATCTGCATGAGGTGTTCTATTTTTTAGCATGAGATAACTCTCTTTTGATATGTGTTTTCATAGATGTATTGTTGATATTTTAGATTATTTTTGATAACTACATTTGGATGTTGATTTAGTATAAGATCTGCCAATATATCTTGGATGAGAGGTCCATAGCATGACCGAAGTTGATCATGATGTTGCTAACATGGCTAGCTATAATGCAGGATGAAAAAGCTCCTTAGAGAGTTGGTTTGAGCATGAGCTAGATATGACATGGTCACATTACGATGACTGGAAATCCCATACATATAGTTGGGACCAAGATACTCTCATATCGAGACAAGTGTAGTTGTTTGAAACAAGCTCAAGCTTGTGGTTAGTACCTCCTTGAGAGGGAGGATGATTATGGTATCCTTTTGTGATTTAAATGATTATATATCATATGAAATTATATTTGATTTGATGTTCTATATGAATAGGAAATAATTTCTATTGCGACAAGATGATACCATATTCAAGTATGATGAGAGAAGCACTGAGCGAGGACATTGGGCCAACTCTTCCCCCCTATTTGAGATATCAGGGTTAGGAATTAAGGGATAAGGACTCCTAGGGTTGAGGGAAATCTGGCCAATAGGTCACTCCCCTATCTATTACCCATAGAGTTGAGGGTTTTACTCCCCTATCTGGTCTTTGCATAGTATACCCCATTTGGCATCATACCCATAAGAAGGGCTTGTTGGGAATATTACTCCTCATTTGGTCAACAAGTTGAGGGTGTGCTTGGGGTGTACAACCAAAGGTTATTATGATGCAGATGTTCTACCACATGACTACTTATAGTCATGGTTGGGAAGATCAGTAGGCAATAGGATTCCGGGTTCAGGGTAAAGCTCCCCGATGAAATTTCCAGTTGAGGGTAAAGCTCCCCATTGAAATTCTAGGGTCAAGGATGTACTCCCTTGTGTGATCCAGGCTCGAGGGTTTACTCCCCTGTGTGATGAGTTATCCTGTTTCTCGGTATGGGTGGAAGTTATTGCTCCTCGTTGTGATTCCAGGTTGAGATGCGCTCCTTGATGATATGCTCTTCGATGATGATTGATGATGATCCGGGTAGTAGCCCGCTGGTAGATATTCCAAATAGCATCCTGATGGATAGAGGTTGATATCTTGATCTCCCCTCTAGTACCAAATTCTTCTTCTTCTAGCTCTGAGAATGTTCAACATATGAGAAGAAACAATCAAGAGATAAGCAAGAATAAGCAAAGGATAGATCGAGATGTACAACGATGATTTGTGATGATGAGACATTTGTGATGGACATGGCGTGATGACTACATGATAGATATGATTTGTGATGACACTTGAAAATTCCAGAATGACATATTATTCGTGGACAAACATTGGCAGGTGGAATTCTCCCTAGTTGAGAGGGGGTGTTAATTTTTTCAAATAAGGTCAAATTCCACATTGTAAAACTCAAATGATCAAGATAATGATCACATTATATTCTTATTTTCAAGAGGACCAAAATCGACCTAAATATCACCAATTTGGTCAAGCGAAAGTTGAGTTATGAATTATTGTATTCATACATGTATTATGAAATGGGTCGACTCTAACCACTTGAGTAACTGCTTGGGTCAGTCTTAACCCCAAGTGAACCCTCAAGCAAGCCTATAAATAGAAGAGACCTCAAGATCATTTGGACACATCTTCTCTTCTCTTCTCTTTTTTCTTGGTTCTCACATGTTCGATGGAAAGAGTTCACTCAAGGGTCTAAAATCATAGGCGAAAGGTTCACTCTGGGTTAGGGTCTTCTAGATCTTGGTCGTTGGCACAAAACAAGGCATTATGGTCCTTAGACACTGGCACATAATCCTATGACAATGAATATATACCCTTGGATGTTATCACAGAGGCTTATGGGAGAGACTATGGCTTCAAAGGTAATTCAAAAGGTTCAGGTCCCCGGTCGCTCGCATGACAACTGTAAGGCAACAACTCTAGGATTTAGGTGTATTGTATCATATTCACATGCATAAATACTTCCTGAGAGTGATCGTTGAGTCAAAGTTTCCCACAGACAATGTCCGAGAGATTGACCAAGGCGTTTCGATCGCACATTGACAGTTTTGATGAGAGCGACCCTAGCTCAGATCTAGGGTTTGACATCTTGAATTCAGTTGACTTCACTGGTCTAGTAGATCTGGGTTTCTCTCTACAGTTATACAGATCTATATATATAATTTGTTAGTATCTGCCGCAAACATATGTATTAGGCTCATTGAAAGTGACAACAATGCTCAACAATGTTCGGCACAGTGACAACAAGATATAACAATTGACATCAGTTTGTGACAATACATTACATCCATCAGTATGACGATTCTAATTCCTAGCATGATTAGATCTTTTTCATGAATATCATTATTTTTTTGTTGCGTAGATAAAGTTATGGATAATTGTACTCTCTTTTGCTGCATCATTTTATGATGATCTAAGAAGAAGGATATTTGCAAGGATTTTCCCCATAATGAGTTTGTCCCTGGTCTCAGACCAATCCTAGTGTCTTTATATGTGTGCATGCTTTCTTCTACTATTCCTTTTATGTTCTGGTGCATTGATGATGATGGTGATGTTGTTTCTTTTTATGTTATTGCACATGTTAATGTATAACGGTGTAGATTTGAATAATGTAATGATGATATGAGGTGAACTTAATGTATTAATGATGAAATGAAACTATCATAGAAAAGAACAATGTCACCCTATGAAAAATTAACATGTTTATCTAATAAACAGAGGGCCTTCAAGTTCCTTAGATGGTGGTATTCTAGAGGAGGCATGGATATGTAAAAATGTAAACTACTCATTTTTAAATACTTTCGGTTGTGAAGCCTTTGTCCACATTAATAAAGAAAATAGGACAAATATTGAGGAAAAATCAAAGAAATATACCTTTATTGGATATGGCGTTAATTATTTTGGTTATCGCTTATATGATTATGAAAATCACAAAATCATTAGAAGCAAAGATGTCATATTCAATGAAAAGGTCTTGTATAAGGATCAGATGCTGGAAAAGAAATGGGAAAAAGAAAAGAGAGAATACACAGTGCTTGATGAGATCACAGGAAAAGTAAAGGTGCCTGAAAATCATAATGATCAACATCCACAACAACAATAATCACCTCAAACACCTAAAAGTGGTTTCAGAAGATCTACTAGGATATGTAGACCCCCTGAATGATATTCTCCTTCATTATATTATGTATTGTTGACTGATTCTAGTGAACCATAATGTTATGAAGAAGAAATGCGGGTAGAAACTAGGAAGAAGTGGGAGCTAGCCATGAAAGAAGATATGGACTCCTTGGTACATAACTAGACTTGGGACTTAGTCGAGTTCCCTGCAGGTAAAACAACATTGCAGAATAAATGGGTTTACAGGTTGAAGGAAGAAGATTGAGGTAAACAAAGATATAAAGACAGACTTGTGGTGAAGGGGTTTGCATAGAAGAAAGGTATCGACTTTGATGAAATTTTTTCTCTTGTTAAAATGATTTCAATCAAAACCATGTTAAGTCTAGTAGCAGCATAAGATTGTATATTGAGTAGTTAGATATAATACATCTTTTCTCCATGGGGATTTGGAGGAAGAGATCTATTTGCAACAACCACAAGGATATGAGGTCAAGGAAAGGAGAAATTAGTGTGTAGGTTGAAGAAGAGCATGTACGTCTTAAAAAATTATCCAAGGCAGTGGTATCTAAAATTTGATAGGTTTATGTCTGAACAAGGTTATACTAGATATCACTATGATCATTGTGTTTATCTCAAAAGGAAAAATTATGGCATATATAATATATTTTTACTGTATGTAGATGGCATGCTTGTTGTAGGGTCTAACATGCAAGAAATAAATGTGTTCAAAGGAAAATTGGCAAATTAATTTGCAATAAAGGATTTGGGTACTACAACACAAATCCTTGGTATGAGAGTAACTAGAGACAGGAAAAATCATAAATTAACATTGTCTCAGAGTGAGTACAGACAAAATGTGTTGGAAAGATTTAATATGCAGAATGAAAAACCACTTAGTACACCTTTGGCTACCCATTTCAAACTAAGTAAGGAGATGTGTCTCAAGACTCGGGAAGAGATGGATTATATGTCTAAGGTTCTGTATGCTCAACAATTGGAAGCTTAATGTATGCAATGGTCTGCACAACACCTGATATTGCACATGCAAAGGGAGTTGTAGGCAAGTACACGAAAAATCCAGGACAAGAACATTGGATGATAATGAAATGGATTCTCAAGTATTTGAGAGGTACCAAAAATCAAGCATTATTCTTTGGTGGTTCAAACATTGCTCTATAGGGATGTGTTGATGAAAATATGGTAGGTGATAGAGATAAAAGGAGGAGCACCATAGGGTATGTGTTTTCTGTAAGTGGAACAACTGTTAGTTGGGTTTCAAAAATACAAAGTGTTGTTACAATTTCAATGACAGAAGTGGAGTATGTTGCTGCTACAGAGACTAGTAAAGAAATTATTTGGTTGGAAAGGTTATGGATGAATTGGGTAAGAAGAAAGAGATGGTTAGGTTATATCGTGACAACCAGAGTGTCATTCATCTTGCAAAGAACTCAACATTTCATTCTAATACTAAATGTATATATCTCAAATGCCATTTCATATAGTGAGTGTTGGAATATGGACAATTGAAGCTGAAAAAGGTACACACTAGCTAGAATCCTGCAGATATGTTACCAAAAGTTGTAACCAGGGAGAAACTAAGATTATTCTCAGTTTCAATTAGTCTTGAAGTATGATGATGAAGATGAGAAACAACCAGGTCCAAAGTGGAAGCATTGTCCAATAAATAAAGCAACGGTGGAGTTGTAGTAATCAATCTCCAAGTGCGAGATTGTTGGGTGTGGAGCCTGATTATCTTCTTTATTCAGAGGTATCGTCCCATTGGACCCCAATTCCTAGTGGGGCGGAAATGCTGCCTTTTTAGGCACTGTCAGGGGGGTCTGGGGTGGGGCGACGATGGTTTTATGATCCCCCCCCTGGTGGGGGTTTGGGGGCAGTACCCCTGAAGCTAAAAATATATGAGAAATTGCCTTGTAAAATATTGTAATTTCATAGTCAATCTGATTTGTTCATTAGGCGAATGATCTGACAGTAGAAGTTATGTTAATTTAGGGTTTTTTTTTCCCTAGAAGAAAACCTTCGGTTTATATGAGCGAATTGTATTGCAACTGTGGATTATTATTCTAAGTCATAAAGAGAGAGGAGATTGTGTGAGAGAGAAGACGAAATTACAACAAATATGTTGTAGGTTGTATATCTTCATTTTTCTAGATAATATAAAAGATTGGTTGTTTCTCCATGGATGTAACCCAAATTGGGTGAATGACGTATATCAGTGTCTCTTTTGTTTTATGCATTCTCTGTGTTTTTGTTTCTGCAATATTTTATGTGTTCCATTTCTATGTAATATATAATTTTCTAACATAATGAGCACCTATTCAAAGGATAAAATATATATTAGAGAGTGTTAGGAATTAAGTGGAGACCCTGCATCAGGATTTGGTACAGGGACAACATGGCTCTGTCTCATTGCAAAAGTCAATGAGTGATGCAAATCAATTGATCACTAATTTAAAAATCATTGTAGCTGAAGAAATGGAGGATTTAACTAGGGACAAAGGCTGTCCAAAATAGTTTATTTCGTGGAAGTCAAATTTTATCTTTACTAGGTTATTTTTTGAAGGTGTATGCATTTACACCTAGTAATTTAGGGGTAAATAACAAATATTTTAGATTTGAGTCCTAGCTTGTAGAGCATGATATTTTTGTATGAAAGGGTTTCAATTCAACATTTATGGATTGATGAGTGTACATGTTGCACCTTCTAATGCAAATTTATAATATGTAATTCATTCTTCTCATTTAAAACAAAATTATATGATTTTTCAATTATCATGGATATTCCATTTCATAAAAAATATTATAATATTATGAAATCCTAGATAATGTAGGTTTATTTCCTTAGATATCATATCTTTAATTTGTAGCTTATGGCTTGAATTTAAGAAATAACTAAAATATGAATATGAAAGAATAAGCAAAAATCTGAAATCCTGCAAGTAATGTGTAGCTTGGAGGCAGATTTAGATAGTATAAAGGCTAATCAAGAAAATTTATCCAAATCCAAGGATAAGAAATAAGGGATTAATGGCTACTTAATAAGGAAAATGAAAGAGAATAGAGGCAATATGAAAACATGAAAAGCTTATAAGAAGAGATCTATAAGTGAATCTACTAGTAAAACTGATTTTGTAGCTTCTAGTGAAAGTATGACCCATGAGTTTAATGAAGGGAAAGAACAAAAATATGATAGTAGTACTTCTATGTCCAAAAAGAAAAGAACAACATCTCAGTTATAAGGAGAATTAAAAAAAATTAGACCTCCAAAAAATTATGGAGAATCTGAAGAAGGAGTAGAAGCATGGCTTCTAAATATGTCAAAGTATCTTGAGGTCTACAATTATCCTAACAACTTCAGGGCCAAATTGGCTACATACCAGTTAATTGGTAAAGTATCCTTATGGTGAGAGGAAAATAGAGCCATAAAGGGTATCAGAAGAAAAAATATGACATGGAAACATTTTAAAAGGAATTCAAAAAGAAATACATAACAAAAAGATATTTTGCTGAAAATGCTAGAGAGTTTCATGAGTTAAGGCTAGGATAGTCCAACATTGACAAATTTGTGAACAAATTCACAAGCTTGTTGAGATATGTACCATATATGAAAGAGAAAAACGAAAAAATACAAAGATTCATTAGCTACTTCCCTTTTTCATACAAAGAGAGGTTCAAGTTTGACAATCCAAGAAATATGGATGAGACTATTAGGAAGGTAGAATTGTGTTTCAACCTAAACAAACAAAAGAGTGATCATTTTAAAAGTTGGATGACTAAGAAAAATGAAAATTTTAATGCCAAGAAAAAGGGGTTTAAGAAACATGTGTAGAAATTATGGTGTGGATTTGCAACTACTCATGAAATTTTAATCAAAATCACAAGACATAAACCTACTATACTGCTCTGTGAAATTCAATTCACAATTTAGAACATCAATCACAAACATGCAATGAGAAATAATACACATGCACACAATATTTTTTTCCGGGGGAAAGAAACCTACTAAAAACCCATTTGTTTTCTTCCATTAATCTGATGAATAGAGATGTATTACAATGGATTTTCTCAACTGAGCACAACCTACAAGTGAATAATCCCTCTCTCTGCTCACTAAGAAGCTCTGAACCACACTTAGCTAATTTCTACCTCTGCTTGAGCCCTTATTTCCTTGCGCAAATACTAAGGAAATTAGGCACATATTATTTAGGAATTTTCTCCAAAATTCTTATGAAATTCCCAAGGTTGATCATCTGACAACATGCAACACCTGTACACTAAAGAATAGTCTACAACTGATGTTATACTGCCTTGGAATGTCCACCACAACTGGGGAACTCAAATTCTTTGCATGCACTAGCTATTTTGGGTTGACTAATTAGTTAACTGGATGATCACTGAGTTAGACTGAAGCCTCATTGCACAATTGACCTTCCACTAGTTCCTCCAACAGTTAGAACTAATTTAACTAAAAACAACTTGAAATAACCAACCTTGATTACTACAAATTAGCAATCGCACATGCTTAACTAAAATCTAACTCCTCTAACTTGAATTTACTGAGTAAACTGAGTGACACAAGCCATCTCACTCAAGTTAATTGCATCCAAGTTGTCTATTGATGTGGAAATTCGAATTTTCTTATTTTAATCAAGGCAAAATCAAATTGAGAATTTATTGTTACATTTTTCAACACCCCCTCTCAGCATGAAAGGGATTATCAACCACCCCTATCCTGCACCCGTGGAACTTGAACTTCCCTCTTAACAAGGCATTTGTCAAAGTGTCAACATCTTGTTCATTTGTCAAAATGTATTGTAGCAACATTATCCACCTTTGGACACAGTCCCATAAATGGTGATGCCAGATATCTATATACTTGGATCAATCGTAAAATACAGGATTCTCAAAGAGCTTAATGTAACTCTAACTATCACAATAGATCATAGTTGGATCAATAATCTGACAAGCAATCCCGCAAGTATCTTTCTCATCAAGTTCGTCTCACATGTTGCTTGACTTGCAGCCATGTATTCTTCTTTTGTCGAGTTGAGCACCACAGATCTTTACTTCCTGCTGTACAAGGAAACAACTGCAAACCCAACACTGGATTTTGCTCCTTCAGTATGATGGACTCCCTCCCAATATGCATCTATGAGGCACACAACTTCACTCCCTCTGTCCATATGTACGATAATCCAAACTGGGTAGTTCCTCTAAGGTGTTGTAAAACATGTTTAGTTTCCTTCCAAAATAAGTTGATTGGCCTGACCACAACTTGGCTCAGCTGGTTGACTATATAGCACATATTTGGTTATGTGCTTACAAGATACATGAGTAAACCCACTAGTTGTCGATAAATGGTAGCATCCATTTCCTCACTTGAAATGACGTCCTCCTTCCTCCAGCTAGTCTCTAGAGGTGTCTCCATGGGTTTACAACTCTCCATGAGGAATCTTTATAGTATCTCATTTTCATACTTTTCTTGAGATAAAAATAGTTCCCCATTGCCATGTCATACTTACAACTACTCATCACCAGTTAAAATCAAATCATCAACATATAAGACAATAATAATCAATTTTCCTTCTACTAATATATGATACATGATTGCATTCACTTCACTTTTGGTGAAGCCCAAACCAGTGAGATAGTTGTCGATCCTAGTGTACCAAGCACAAGGTGCTTATTTGAGACCATACAACGCTCACTTAAGTTTGCACACATGAGACTCGCCATCAAATGTATCAAAAATCTTCTTGTTGCTCAATGTACACCTCCTCCTCAATAACCCCATTGAGAAATGTTGTTTTTACATCCATCTGGTGGATCTTCCACCCATCTACATGACCAATGAAAGAATTGATATAATGGATGAGTACCTTGCTACAAGAGAAAAGTTCTCCTCATAATCAATTCTCTCAACTTGAGAGTACCCCTTGGCCACAAATCTGGACTTATGCTTCTATATGCTTTCGTCTGTTGCATGCTTAACCTTGAAGATCCATCCCAAACCCACAATTGATTTATCTACTGATCTTGGGACCACTTCCCAAACATTTTTCTAGACAATGGATTCGTATTCCTCCACCATTGAATCAACCCATACAAGTTTCTCTACTACTTCCTCGAAATATTATGGGTCAATCTCTACAATCTTAGTCATTAAAGCCATGTAGCCAGAATACCAATCAGGTGACCTCCTTTGCCTACATAAATTTGAAGGAGCTCCCACATTCTCCCTTGCATCCTTCACAAGTCTATTAGCTTCCCTTGTTCTTTTCCCACCTTCTTTGGATGATTCTACTTGAGTGGATGTCTCCACTCTCTGCTCCTCAATTTGTGGCTATTCCACAACTTCCTGAGGCTTCTCCTTTGAAGCTAAAATCTTCTCTTATGGTGGTATCTTAAGCTCCCTCTCAAGAGATAATTTCATTGCTTTCTCCTCATCAAACTTTACATCCCTTCCCACAACTATCATTATGTGGGATGGAAAGTATACACAGTAGTTTTGAGGATTTTTTTGTGTATCTCACAAATACCCCCAATTATGTTGTTAGCTCAAGATTCTTCCTTGATTATTTGGACACATGGTAGTAAACAAAGGCTCCAAAAATCATGAAGTATGACACATCCAACTTCCTCCTTGAGAAAGCCTCCTCTAGTGCAATCATACCAAGAATCTGATGAGGACTCTGGTTCTGCAAATAGATTGATTTGTTGCATGCCTTAGCCCATAAATGTAGAGGTAGGCCTTGGTCATGCAACAAAGCCCTCACAAATCCCATAATGCTATAGTTATTTCTCTCATCCACCCCATTCTGTTGTGGGTTGTGGGGTGGTGTCAACTCTCTTTGAATGCCTTCTTTCACAGATAAATTTTTGAATTCATTCGAAACATACTCACCTCCATTGTCACTCATGAGAGCCTTCACCTTCTTGCCAATCTCTTTCTCAACTAGTGCCTTGAATTCTATGAACTTGGAGAATGTATCATATTTTTTCTGCATGAAGAAGATCCAACACTTCATTGATAAGTCATTAATAAAAATGGAAAAATATTTGTGTTTGGAAGTGGAGGTTGTTGACAAAGGTCCATAGACATCACATTTGCTTTGTTGTCCTGATCATGAAATGTGGATTTTGTGTACTTCCCTAAAGTACATCCTTTGGAAACATCCTATTGATCAATTTCTCCTTTTGGGAGGCCAATGGTTATTTTTTTTCATAATCTTCAAGGTGCCATGATGCAAATGGCCAAGTATTCTATGCCAAAGTTCACCGGAATTGCGAATATGCACTTTCTCTCCCTTACTGATTAATGCAACACAACCTTCCATATCTATCTTATATAATTTCTTCACACGAACCCCGATCTACTTCACCTGTCCCATATCTATGTGTCTTAGGAATGCTTTACCTTTATTGAAGATCAAATCGTAACCATGGTCTTCCAAAACTGCAATAAAGATGAGATTTTTCTTTAGGCCTGGAACGAACATCACATCCCTGAGTTTGAGAGGAGATCCCGACTCCCTCTGAAAGGTGATTGTGCCAAGATCGATCATGTTGTACCTTTCATCATCCCCTAGCTTGATGTGCATTTGGAGATCTTTCTCCTCCAGGTCACTGAAAAAGTCTCTACACCCTGTCATGTGGAACGATGCACTTGAGTCCAAGTACCACATGCTCCCCATCACCATGCTGGCCATGCATGCGATAAGGGTAAAGTAAAGCTTGACCTATGAATCCAAGGCTTCACTTCACCTACTACTCTGCCTGAGGCCTTCTTGCTTGCCTTTTTGTGTGGACACTTCGTGGCATAAAGTTCGAATTCATGACAATAGAAGCATTTAATTTTTGACAAATCTTTCTTCTTGCCCCCTTAGATGGACTCTGGTTTGGTTTTAGATTTCTTCCCCTTTCCTTTCTTTCCCTTTCCAAAAAATGAAAATTTGTCTTCATCCGCGCCCTTGGATGAAGTCCCATCTTTAGTATCCCACCTTATTTCTTCTTGAACCAAATCAAACCATGAGCGTTTCCAATTTGGTATTTTTTCCCTCTCGTTCACCAAATCTTGGTAGTTATGGCAGATTTTGGGAAGGCATAGAAGGGCTAGGCTTACCAAGTCATATTTTGCAACATTAACACCAACCCCACCAATTTCATCCTGAACTTGTGTAAATATGCTCAGATATTGTGAGATAGTGTCATTCTTTTGCATCTTTATATTTCTAAGTTTATCCTTGAGTGCCAACTTCCTATGATCACTACTATTCTCTAACAATTATGTTAGTGCTTTCCACATTGCAAATTGAGTTTCTTTCCTATGGATATTTGAGACAATGTGATCCCATACTCCCTCCAAGGTTATTCTCCTCCCCTATGCTACATATTTGTTCCATTGAGCAAGGTTACGGGCATCAAATACCTATGGTTTTGCAAAATTTGCCTCGATGTATTATAGCAATCCATTGTCATCCAATATTGCCTCCATGTGATCCTTCCATAGAATGAAATTAGAACTGCCTTCTAAGGTATACTCTAGCCTCAGCCTATTGAAGGTCATCTTCCCAACTCTGTAGAGATATTTCTACATTGAACTGAAAATTCGATTCTCCTAAGAAACAACTTTGAAATTCCTGCTCTAATGTGAATCCTTCTCTTATACCATGTAGAAATTATGTTGTAGATTTGCAACTACTCGTGAAATTTTAATCAAAATCACAAGACACAAACCTATTCTACTGTTATGTGGATTCAATTCACAATTTAGAACATCAATCACAAACATGCAATGAGAAATAACACACATGCACACAATATTTTTTTCTAAGGGAAAACAATTTGCTAAAAAACCTTTTGCCTGCTTGCATTAATTTGATGAATATAGATGTATTACAATTGCTTTTCTTAATATTTGAGCACAAGCTGCAAGTGAATAATCTATCTCTCTACTCACTGAGAAGCTCTGACCCAATCTTAGTCAATTTCTACCTCTACTTGAGCCACTATTTCCTTGCGCAAATCCTAAGGAAATTAGGCCCCTATTGTTTAGTAAATTCCTCCAAAATTCTTGCGCAATTCCCAAGGTTGATCATCTGACTACATGCAACAACTATACACTCAAGGCTAGTTTACAACTGACATTACATTGCCTTCAAAACTCTACCATAGCTAGGTAACTCGAATTTTCTACATGCACTAGTTATTTTGGGATGATTGATCAATTAACTGGATGATCATGTTGGCATTATGAGACAAGTGTTGTCCTTGATGGCAAACCTCACTGATGACAAATCATAGTGCAGAAGGACAGCAACAAGGAATTGATGATCAGACTATAAGAAGAAGAGAAAATTTATATACGCAGGTTCATCAAGCCCAAGTCGTGTGTACACGCAGATTGGCTTCAGTAAAAGCGCGTGTATGTGGAAAACTCTTTTTTGGTCCGTGGCGGTTATTCCTTGGAAGTTGTGCCTATGGTTTCGGACCATGGTGTCTCGACGAACGTGTCGATCCCTAGTGTTGAGTTGATGGTTTTGGATTTCTATGGTTTTGGCTCGTGGTATTGAGCAAGGCCTAAGGCTATATAAGGAGAAGAAGATCATTAGGCAAAAGTATTGGAAATGTCTTGAATATCTGATGAAGTATTAGATCTAGTATGCAGGTTATTGGTTGATGGTGTATTGCTTGATCTGAGCTAAGGAGAGATCTCATCGGTTGATGGAGAACAAGATCTAAGGAGAGATCGGGATCAAATGGTTTGAAATGAACTATCTTTATATGGTTGATTATGCGAATTTCTAGATCTGCATACTGACGCAATGTTATGTTCTGGGTATAACTGAAATCTGGTACAGCTGCAAGTTATGAAAAATTATTTTTAGATCTGTACGCAGGTTGTCTTCGGTAAAACCGCGTGTATACGCGGGTTGCCTTCATAGTAGTAGCGTATATCTTTTGGAGCTTGATTTTTGGGTTGCAACTGGATCTGACTGTTATTGCAGAGTTCTGTAGTCTGCTCTGTGTTCTGGTGACTGGGTTTGACAGGGTTTCAGTGGTTCAGTGATTCAAAGATTGATGATGCTAGTATTGGTTGTTATGATTTGTGAATGAATCATGGTCTTCAGATTGTAATGTTGTGCTTCAGGAGTATCCAGTCTGAAAATTGATGAAAAGTGGTACCTGAAGGAAAGAAGATTGTAGGCCAGCACCTACGTACTAGTATCTTAGCTAGTACAAGAGCAAAGGGGGTTGGAGCTCCCTTCCAAGGAAGATTGGAGAACGAGAGAAGGTTGAAGCCTTCTGCAGGTTGTAGCCTGCGTACTGGTATAAGGCTGCACCAGTACAAAATATTGTAAACTGAAATTCTTATTAAAGAAAGATAGAGACGACTTGCAGCAGGTGGTTTTCACCCACATTGGTTTCCACCTTATATCATGGTGTTCATGTGTGTGGCTTTTGTGTGATGATCTGTTCTGTTATACTGCATCTGTTTACTCTTAATATGGTGAATGATGACCTGATGCACTTAACTGAAGATAAACTAACTGAATTATAAGTTTTCTGGTTATACGCTGTTTTCTTTAGACACAGTAGAGTGTACACGCTGGTTCACTTAACTAAAGTAGCGTATATGTTTCTGAGCATTGAAAAAGTTTTATTGATCTGATAATATTGATTCACCCCCTGTCTCAGTATTATTTCCAACAATTGGTATCAGAGCCAGGTCCTTCAGAGAAGCTTGATCGCTTGAAGGTAGATCATTCATCATGAGCAACTACGAGAGAGAAGCATCAATCAGGCCACCGGTTTTTGATGGGACAAACTTCAATTATTGGAAGGTAAGAGTTACTGCCTATCTTCAATCTCTTGGCACAGAAGTTTGGGACATCGTAGAGACAAGCTATGCTTTTCCTTCAGCTACTCCTACAGATGCAGACGAGAAAAAGAAGTATGAAACAAATGCAAAAGTAGTCAGTACCCTATTAGGATGTATATCTCAATCGGAATTCATGAAGGTAATGCACTATAAATCTGCAAAAGAGATATGGGACAAAATTGTCACAAGCTATGAAGGAGATGAACAGGTAAAGCGTGCCAAACTTCAAACTCTCAGGATTCAGTATGAGACTCTCAAAATGTATAATGATGAAAGTGTGGCTAACTATTTTCTTCAGGTAGATGAAGTTGTTAATTGTATGAAAAATTTGGGTGAAGAAATAAAAGAGGCTATTGTGGTTGAAAAGTTTCTAAGATCATTGTCCCCCAAGTTTGAATCTAAAGTATCTGCAATAGAAGAAAAAGAAAATCTACGAATTCTTACTATGTCTCAACTACATGGAATTCTAACTGCTTATGAAATGAGAAAGGGAGGTCCATCAGACAGAAGAGAAGCTGCTTTCAAGGCATCAGGGAAAGGAGATTATTATGAAGCAAGCCACGTCCCAGAAGAAGAAGAAGAATCAAACTTTGTCAGAAATCTTCAAAGGGGTTCTGGAAGGTTCAGAGGTAAGTTGCCTTTTAAATGCTTTGCTTGTGGAAGAGTAGGTCATTATGCTGCTAAATGTCCTTATAAGGATAAAGGAAAGGAACCTGCTAGATGGAACAAGAAACAAAGTGCAAATAAGAAACGCTACTACACTCATGAAGATAGTGATGGTCTATCAAATAGTGATGAAGATGAACGAGGTAATAAATATAAATTGTTAATGGCATTTGAAGATGATGAATATATGGATGCTATAGATATGGATTATTTTCATGAAGAAATTACTAGACTTAAGAGATGTATAGAAGAGAAGAGTATGATCATTGATACTCTACAATTTCAAATTGATGAAAAGGAAAGACATCTTGAAAAATTAGAAGGTGAAATTGTTGGTCTTAGAAAAGAGATTGAGAAAACAAAAGCTATTAATCTCAAATTTGTTAAAGGGTCTGAAACCTTGGATGAGATTATCAATGTGCAGCGATCTCCTCTGATCAAGACAGGTCTGGGATATAATGGAGAAACATCTCAAGCCTCTACCTCTAAAAGTTATCTTGATGCAGCAAGAAGAAATGAGCAAAAGCACAATGAAGACCATCAGGTAAAGCAGGGACGAATTGCAAACAGAAACTATCAGGGGCAATCCATCTTAAGGACAAACAGAAGCTACAATCAACCATAGATAAAATCTTCCCAATTTGCTCCAAGAATGAATGTGAATAGAAGCTACAATCGGTTGGATAATAGATCTGATTATCGCAGAAGTTTCTTTAATGGCCAATGCTTTTCTTGCCATAACTTCGGTCACAAAGCAGCTCAATGTGTTGCCTACAAGACAATCATGACTAGAGAAGCTCAAAAGCAAGGGAGAATGACTGAAACCATGAAAAGAACTTATAACAACTTTTCGGTTCTTGAAAATGAAGTTGAATGCTCTATTTGTAATAACTTTGGTCATGAAGACTCTGAATGCAGGAGAAGGTTCCGGAAGACAACTCAGAAGGAACAAACTTCAAATGTCAGAACATGGAGAATAAAGGAACCGCAACCAGAAAGATGTGGGATAGCCTTTTATGCAGAAGGTCAAGAAAGTATATGGTACATTGACAGCGGTTGTTCGAAGCATATGACAGGGGACAAAGAAAAGCTTGAGTCATATACCGCATTAGAAAAGGGGAAGAAAGTTTCTTTTGGAAACGATATCTCTGCAGCCATAAAAGGAAAAGGTGTTGCTCCATTGAAAGAGAAGGTCAAAGAAGGAAATGTTTTATATGTTGATGGATTGAAGCATAATCTTCTGAGTGTCAGTCAGATGTGCGATCAAGGAACAGAGGTAATATTTAGATCAAATGGATGTTGTGTTCGCGATCTTGATACAGGTGAAACAGTGCTCAAGGGAAGAAGGACTCCAAATAATCTATATACCTTTGAGGAAAGACAACAATGCTACTTGAGCAAGGATGATGAACATTGGCTATGGCATCGGAGGTTGGGACATCTAAGCTTTTCACAAATAAGGAAAGCATGCAAATATCAGGCAGTTCGTGGTCTTCCAGATATCAAAATTCCAGACAACACTATATGCAAATCTTGTCAGTTTGGAAAGCAAACCAGAACTAACTTTCCAGAGAAGGAAGGATCAGCTAGCATGCCTCTTGAGCTAGTACATACAGATACATGTGGTCCATTCAGAAAAAGAACACCTCGAGGAGAAGAATACTTGATATTATTCATTGACGATTTCTCCAGGTTTGTCTGGTTAGGACTTATGAAGCACAAAGATGAAGCATTCGAAAAATTCAAATCCTTCAAAGCCTTGGTTGAAAATGAATCAAGACACAAAATTAAGTGCCTCAGATCTGACAGAGGTGGGGAGTTTACCTCAAACGAATTTTTTGATTTCTGTGAAGAACATGGGATAAGAAGAGAATTCTCTACAGCTAGAACTCCTCAGCAAAATGGGGTTGTGGAAAGAATGAACAGAACAATCCAACAAATGGCTCGTGCTATGCTTGATGAATCAGGTACTCCCGCAACCTTCTGGGGTGAAGCTGCACATGCTGTTGTTATTATTCTTAACAAAACAAATGTCCGAGTAAACAGCACTCAAACACCTCATGAGCTCTGGAGTGGTGAGACTCCTTCGGTGAAGCACTTCAAAATCTTTGGGAGCAAATGTTATATTAAGAATACTGATGAGCAACTTGGAAAACTTGAACCAAGAGCAGATGAAGGTATTCTTCTTGGTTATTCTCCATATAGCAAAGCATACAAATGCTACAATAAAAGACTTGGGAGAATTGTGGATAGCATTGATGTAGTGGTTGATGAGAAGGGATACATTCCTAGGCAAATTCATCGTGAAGACATTGAAGAAGATGAAGACTATTCTCAAAAGCAGAATGATGAAGAAGAAGAACCTCAAGAAGAGGAAGAACCTCAAGAAGAACCAGAGGAGCAGACAAGAATAGAAGAGAAGACTCCATCCAGATATGTTCAAAAGAATCATCCAGAATCTCAGATTGTGGGGCAGAAAGAAGCAGGAGTACAAACAAGAAGAAGAATTGCAGAAGCTTCAAGCTATTTGGCGTTACTATCTTCCACTGAACCACAAAATGTGAAAGAAGCATGCAAAGATGAATGTTGGGTCAAAGCAATGGATGAAGAACTTGAGCAGATAGAAAAGAACAACACTTGGGAACTGGTTCCTAGACCAAAAGATAAGAATTTCATAGGGACAAAATGGGTCTTCAAGAATAAATTGAATGAAAATGGAGAACTAATTAGAAACAAGGCCAGACTTGTTTGTAAAGGGTATGCGCAGCAAGAAGGGATAGATTTTGAAGAGACTTTTGCTCCTGTTGCAAGACTTGAGGCCATCCGAATGTTCCTTGCTCTCTCAAGTTTTCAAAATTTCAAGGTATTTCAAATGGACGTGAAATCAGCCTTTCTGAATGGAGACTTAGAAGAAGAAGTTTATATTGAGCAGCCAGATGGTTTCATTCTTAGGAATGATCCAAACCTTGTATGCAGATTGAAAAAGGCTCTCTATGGTCTCAAACAAGCTCCAAGGGCTTGGTACTATCGGTTGGACAAATATCTTCACCAACAAGGCTTTTCAAAAGGATCAGCAGATAGCAATCTCTATATAAAAGTTGAAAATAACAAATTGCTAATACTTGTTGTTTATGTTGATGATATTATTTTTGGCAGCAATGAAGAGACTATGAGTCAAAACTTTGCCTTGGTTATGCAGAAAGAATTTGAAATGTCACTTCTTGGAGAATTGACATACTTTCTTGGATTGCAAATCCAACAAAATGAAGGAGGTATCTTCTTGTCTCAAACCAAGTACCTCAAGCAGATCTTGAAGAAGTATGGCATGGAAGATTCAAAACCTGTATGTACACCCATGGTTACAGGATGCAGCCTCAGTGCAAATGATGAATCAGCAGCAGTTCATCAACCAACTTATAGATCCATGATTGGGAGTTTGCTTTATTTGACAGGTACCAGACCAGACATCATGCATGCAGTCGGAATAGTTGGAAGATTTCAAGCAAATCCAAAGGAGACTCATCTTCAGGCAGTGAAGAGAATTTTCAAATATCTTCAAGGGACACAAAATTATGGCTTAGGGTATCCTAGAGATACAGATCTCACACTTCATGCTTATACAGATGCAGATTGGGCCGGAAGCGTGGATGACAGGAAGAGCACAAGTGGTGGTGCATTCTTTATGGGCCCCAGATTAGTATCTTGGTTCAGCAAGAAACGGAGCTCGATTGCCTTATCTACAGCTGAAGCAGAATATGTGGCTGCGGCATCTTGTTGCACACAACTTCTTTGGATGATGCAGACCTTGCAGGATTTTCAAATCACCTGCACTTCACCAGTCTCTATCTTATGTGATAATACAAGTGCAATCAGCATTTCAAAGAATCCAGTCATGCACTCAAAGACCAAGCACATACCAATCAAGTACCATTTTCTTTGGGAACAAGTGCTTGAGCAGAAGGTCAAGTTGGAGTATGTTCCTTCTAAGGAACAAGTTGCTAACATTCTCACAAAACCACTGCCCAGGGAAACTTTTGAATATCTCAGACAAAAGCTGGGAGTAGTTGATGCTTCATCCTGCTGTTGAAGCTTGTCTGTTCTACAGAAAAGTTGGTATACACAAGTTTCGTAAGGGATATCCGCGTATATACGCTGATCTATGCTGGGAAAGTCGCGTATATGGAGTTCTGAACAGCAAGGGCAGACTCTGGTTGAAGAAGGTCTGAGATGGGTATGCCAGAATGCTTCAGGCACAGTTTCAGGGGGTGCAGCAGGCACAGGTTCAGGGGGAGCAGATTAAAGTTTCATAAAGCATTGTTGGCATTTAGATGCTTTTGGTTCTAGTACACAGCTGTTGTTGGTTTCAGGAGAAGGAGCTCAGAAGGAAATCTTGGATGCTGATCTAAAAGAGGTGTATCATATACTGTTGGTGTCTTTCAGAAGTCTTGGTCTAGATTTGTTGTCTCTATGTCATATTTCTTTTATAGTGTCAAGGTCATGTAACGGCCTATGATTTCCCCACTATGCCTGGGATGGACGAATGATTTAATGTTATATTTCTGATGTATCTCCTCTTGGTTGGGAGTATGGATGCATGCAGTGAGTCTTTTGGTGATAGGAAGGTCCTTTATGATGTATAAGTCTTGGTTCGTTTGAAGAACATCTTTTGCAGATCTTGCCTACAGTAAGGGGGAGCATGTAGAGCAGAGAAATCAGCATGTACTCAGGGGGAGCACAGCCCTTTTCCCTTGATGACAAAGGGGGAGAATGATTCTAAGGATCTTGGGGTTGCCATCAAGTCCAAAGGGGGAGATTGTTGGCATTATGAGACAAGTGTTGTCCTTGATGGCAAACCTCACTGATGACAAATCATAGTGCAGAAGGACAGCAGCAAGGAATTGATGATCAGACTATAAGAAGAAGAGAAAATTCATATACGCAGGTTCATCAAGCCCAAGTCGCGTGTACACGCAGGTTGGCTTCAGTAAAAGCGCGTGTATGTGGAAAACTCTTTTTTGGTCCGTGGCGGTTATTCCTTGGAAGTTATGCCTATGGTTTCGGACCATGGTGTCTCGACGGACGTGTTGATCCCTAGTGTTGAGTTGATGGTTTTGGATTTCTATGGTTTTGGCTCGTGGTATTGAGCAAGGCCTAAGGCTATATAAGGAGAAGAAGATCATTAGGCAAAAGTATCGGAAATGTCTTGAATATCTGATGAAGTATTAGATCTAGTATGCAGGTTATTGGTTGATGGTGTATTGCTTGATCTGAGCTAAGGAGAGATCTCATCGGTTGATGGAGAACAAGATCTAAGGAGAGATCGGGATCAAATGGTTTGAAATGAACTATCTTTATATGGTTGATTATGCGAATTTCTAGATCTGCATACTGACGCAATGTTATGTTCTGGGTATAACTGAAATCTGGTACAGCTGCAAGTTATGAAAAATTATTTTTAGATCTGTACGCAGGTTGTCTTCGGTAAAACCGTGTGTATACGCGGGTTGCCTTCATAGTAGTAGCGTATATCTTTTGGAGCTTGATTTTTGGGTTGCAGCTGGATCTGACTGTTATTGCAGAGTTCTGTAGTCTGCTCTGTGTTCTGGTGACTGGGTTTGACAAGGTTTCAGTGGTTCAGTGATTCAAAGATTGATGATGCTAGTATTGGTTGTTATGATTTGTGAATGAATCATGGTCTTCAGATTGTAATGTTGTGCTTCAGGAGTATCCAGTCTGAAAATTGATGAAAAGTGGTACCTGAAGGAAAGAAGATTGTAGGCCAGCACCTACGTACTAGTATCTTAGCTAGTACAAGAGCAAAGGGGGTTGGAGCTCCCTTCCAAGGAAGATTGGAGAACGAGAGAAGGTTGAAGCCTTCTGCAGGTTGTAGCCTGCGTACTGGTATAAGGCTGCACCAGTACAAAAGATTGTAAACTGAAATTCTTATTAAAGAAAGATAGAGACGACTTGCAGCAGGTGGTTTTCACCCACATTGGGTTTCCACCTTATATCATGGTGTTCATGTGTGTGGCTTTTGTGTGATGATCTGTTCTGTTATACTGCATCTGTTTACTCTTAATATGGTGAATGATGACCTGATGCACTTAACTGAAGATAAACTAACTGAATTATAAGTTTTCTGGTTATACGCTGTTTTCTTTAGACACAGTAGCGTGTACACGCTGGTTCACTTAACTAAAGTAGCGTATATGTTTCTGAGCATTGAAAATGTTTTATTGATCTGATAATACTGATTCACCCCCCCCCCCTCTCAGTATTATTTCCAACAGATCACTAAGTTAGAATGAAGTCCCACTGCACAACTGACCTTCCACTAGTTCCTCCAACAATTAGAACTAGTTTAACTGAAAACAACTTGAAATAATTGACCCTGATTGCTACAAATTAGCAATCAAACATGCTTAACTAAACTCTAACTCCTCTAACTCAAATTTACTAAGTAAACTGAGAGACACAAGCCATGTCACACAAGATAACTACATCCAAGTTGTCTGTTGATGTGGAAATTCAAATTTTCTCAATTTAAATAAGGAAAAACGAAATTGAGAATTTTTTATTGCATGCTTCAACAATCTATGTTCTCTAACACTGTTAGAAGCAATCAAGGGGGAAACTAAAACAAAAGTGTAAATCAATAGAAGGAATTTGGACCAAAGAGTGCATAAGGAGTCGGAGCAGGAAACATAAATTTCAATTAAACCACCAATTAAATGTTGGGTTTGCAATGAAAATGATTTGTGGAGAGACTATCCACAAAACCCTATAAACAAAAAGACATCAATTAATAACCTACAAGAATCCTCTATATTTGTTCGCATTTCTTTGAATATCCAAAGGATTAGTCTGGTACTGGATGGGAGACAACAAGATCAACAATCCACTATGGTGGAAATTTAAGGTAAATTTTTTGAGAAAAATGTAATAGTACTAATTGACCCTGGATGTACTTTAAGTTATATCTCCCGTATTGTAAATGAAAAGTGTGGACTTAAAAAGGAAAGGAAAAGTAAACCCTAGTTATTACAATTGGCCAAAATATCTAAGGGAAAAGTAACAAAATAAGCAAAGATTATTTATTAAATATGAATGGAATGAATACTCACTTGAATTTGAACATCTTACCTTTGGGTTCATATGACATACTTATTGGGATTGATTGGTGGGAACCTCACAAAATAATTCTAAATAAAATTCTTTCGGTAAAATTACATTTACAATTATTTGGCCAACAGGTTTCGAACCATCCAATGTAGTTTATCATTAGGACTAAGAACAATTTTCTATGAACAATATGAATCACAAAAGCTTGAACTCAAAGAGTAATTTTAAATTTCCTAGAGAATTCTTTAAATTTCCTAGAAAATTCTTTCACTTGTATTAATGTTGAAGGAGAAGATTGTATAGTCAAAGGGGTATCAAGAGCTATTTTTCTGAGACAAATTTCTACCTTCCAATTAAAGAAATGTGCTCGAAAATAATTTCAAATGTTTTTAGTCCAAATCTTCCACTTAAGGAAAAATTCTATCCTAAATATGTTAAGGTACAAAATGGGGTTACAGAGAAATTTGTAGTAGGGGTGCTATAAATTTGATTTTAGGACCTCATGAGCATGATCAAGTGCTTGAGTTTGAAATTAAAATAGCTCCATCGACTGCTTGATTTCGAAATTAAAATAGTTCGATCGAGCGTTAAAGAAACCCTTGATCGAGTTGAGAAGGTGGTTAACTAGCGGCTCAATTAAGAACTTGAATTCGAAATTAAAATAATTCCATCGAGCGTTAAAGAAACCCTTAATCAAGTTGTGAAGGTGATTAACTAGCGGCTCAATCGAGCATCCACTGCCAACCCAAAAAAAAAGAAAATACTCTAAACTCAAATGCATGAAAAAAGAATAGAAAACATTCATTCATAGAGAAATATCAAAGTGTAAAAATTACACAAGAATTCACAACATACATGGGAAGTTGGAGATTTGAATCTAGAAAAGCACAGAAATTGTCAATCATAGAGGAAAGGCGAGAAAAAGCTACAAAAAGGATGAAAAAAATGATAGATATTGAGAGAACAAGAAGATCATGAAATTCAAGGAATGCATGCAAATACAAGTTATTCAAATTATCTAGCTTCTCATGTTACTTGCTCAATATTGTATGCATTAGGAAATATGATTGAAAACAAAAAACAAATGGAGAATGAAATAATAAAACTAGGATAAAAATAAGCATTGAAAATAATCGATGTAGTTAAAAATTGAGATGTAACAACAACTAAAGGAAACCACTTGAAACCATGCAAACTATTGAAAACCACTTGAAACCATGATTTATTGCAATTTTTTGAAACCACTTGAATTCATGCAAATTATGAACCACCTTTGAATTGTAATGGTTTACGATAACCCACAAAAGCTAAGCATGTGATTTAACCAAAGAAAATCATTGTTACATAATTTCCATATATTATTCACATGAATTACAATTCATGGAAATTTATTTACGAGAGGGATTAGCAAAAATGGTTGTCACATAAGTGCTCCAAAAGCTATAAACATTAGTTTTATTGATGCTTGATATCCTTGTAAGAGTTTAAAGAGAGAAAATTTGTCAACATCTAGAGGAAGCAAGAGTATCCCTCCTTCCAATGTGCATGTTGAGAATACATTCTTTGTTAAACATATATAACAACATTAAATTTTCGTGACATCCATCATCATATATAACATTTAATGGTTCCTTGAATCCTAAATGATGATCCCTACCTTTGAAAACCTCACAAGTTTCTTCTTTCAATTCTCACATGAAGGTTATGAGAATTTTTTAAAGAGAACAAGTTTTTTAAAGACATACAAAGTGCATTGTAGATTCGTTCTTACACAAAAAGGAGTGTAGTGTTGCATATCACTATAATGATCCATGGAAGGCTCATGTGATTAATCAATATTAAATCCATAAATAATAAATGCAGAAGAAATAAATTAGCATGTGCATATTAATGATGTGCTAGAAATGTTTACAATGTTAATCGTCTTAGACTATGGAAATCTAATGTCGATTAAATTCATCTAGCTGTTTCACAACATGTAATTATGAAATATATTGCAAAGTGTGGTTCAAAAGTAAAAAATAGGAACCTTATTTTAAACTGTGTCAGGATTTTATGAAAATAAGTGAGAGCATAAAAGACATTAGGTATTTGCCTTTCCACGTTTATAAAAAAAGCTCTGTGTAGAAACATATAGTTTTTTAAATCCTCTTACCCCTCCTTGTGCCCTACTTGATTATTGTGCTAAAATTTCCATGTGCATTCTCCCAAAAAAACACTCAAATAATTTGTGCCCCTCTTCACCACAAATGATAACAATGTACATTTGTTGTTGATAACACCTTGAAGCATCTTCCTTGTTCTCTAGATCCACTAAAATGTCTATCTCTTGATTTCTTTTTGTTTTTTTATCAACAATTTCATTAGTCTTCTCATATTTCTCATCCCACGTTTCTTCCATTTTTTTTTGAATTGTCAAATTCTTTGTAGTTATGATAATTTATTCCTTTAAGAAAGTTCTTCTTACTATTGTTTTATGGTAATTTTAGTTACACATTTTAGAACACTAAATGATGTGGTGCTTCTAATGAAAAAAAACCTTTCCAACTAATTTGATTGTGTATAGTAAGCTTTCCAATATTAACATACTTAAAAACTAGTTGAATAGGTTCCTTCTTGTATCATGGAGTGTGTATTTTATGTATTGTATGGTTTTTTAGTCACAAATTATCTAATAGTTGGTTAATTTTGCATAAATGTATAGATATAGATTTTATTTTCTCTCATGAAATAAACTTGGCCCTTCAATTTGGTAATCACTAGCTTGATTTTTCAAAAATCTCCCATTCTCTCAAATTCAAAAGATTCACCATATCATTAAGTTAGTAATAATTCCCTCTAAAATATGCATTTAGACTTCCTATATAAGAATTTAAACTTAATTTCAATTAGTCTTTAGTTCAACAACCCTGCAAATTATTATACAATATCTTCTTCATCAACTTTGCTAGATCTTCATCCTCTTCTCATTTTTGAGCCACTCTCTTTGGATTCTTTAATAAACTCTCCAATTATTCTAATTTTATTCCTAACATGTATTTTCTTTTAATCACTTAAATCTATTTCATTCTCTTCTCACAATCTCTTTTACTTGACATTGGATTTAAATAATTGAAATGTTTGGTAAATGAGATGTATGAACAAAAATATAATATCATCCTTGTTACATTAGGGATCACTTTTAGTTTGGGATTTATATAGTTTTTTAAAGAAATGGAAAATTGTTGCTAAGAAGAACTAATTTTGAAAAAGCTCAAATGCTTCACTTGGTAAATGTGACTTCTTGTGAAACCAAACAAAGCTTCAAACCTAGATTCACTAGTAAAATTTTGGGGTTATATCTAACAATAAATCACCTTTATCGCACACCCTTCAATCCTATGCCCAAATCGTTTTAAGTTTTTTCATTTCTTAAAAATGTGTTGGGGGGAGAGTGAAGAGGGATTATTGCTTGTGGGACTAGATTACTTGGGAAATAGGTATATTGACAATTTACTTTCCAATTACTCTAATTTTATTCTTAACATGTATTCTTTTTAAATAATTTTTATCTTTCCTTCTCTTCTCACAATCCCTTTTGTTTGGCATTGGATTTTAACTCAAATGTTTGGTGAATGAGATGTATGAAGAAAAATATAATACCATCCTTGTTGTAGAGATCACTTTTAGTTTAGGATTTATATAGTCTCTCGAAGAAACTAAAAAATATTGCCAAGAACATCTTCATCATGTCCAACTTCTCACCCTGATCAGGGGGGATAGCACAAGATTTGAACCTAAGACTTTCGGTTACATGAGACTTCATTTCCAAGGTCATTGCCAGTTGAGCTAGCCAAACGAACTACTTTTTTACATTATTAAATGAATAAAGCAATTCCAATTTTGTTAGTAGTATGGTACATCTTCTTGAAATAATTGATTAAATACAATAATTTTATATTTAAATAAGATTAAAATATAATAACAATTTTGAATTATCAATATATATATATATATATATATATATATATATATATATATATATATATATATATATATATCGTATTTTATTTACCGTTTATAGAAATACATAACCACACATTATAACTATATAATACATATTTCAAATGAAAAATTTTAAACAATTAAATTATAATATATCATTAAAATCTATATATAATCTTTATTTTTTTTGCCAACATAGTCATTATCTTTTTCCGGAGAAAAAAACGAACTTTTTACTAAAAAAAGTTACATATACATGCCGCAGCTTCCATTTAGCTGTAATACATCATATAATTATGCTAGAGAGCTATTCAGAGCTTGAGCAGAGCCTCCTCAAAAAAGGAAAAACAGCTCCAGCAATGGCAAAAAAGGACCAACAGTTAAAAAATAGTGTCTGGCATCTTTTCCCGGGCTTCCTTTATCAAGGAAGTCCTTATTTAACATAAATGATAAATTTAATTTTTATCATTAAAATTTATATATAAATGAATTAATTTTCATTGTTAACATAGGATCATATTTAAAACATAATATATATATAGTGCAAATATTTTACAAATTGCATACCTTCAACTACTTTGTTAATTTCTTATCCTTTAGATGGGGGTTCCTTTATTGTGCGTTCTCAATTGTGACATCTCTTGAAGTTAAATCATGATTTATGCATAAGCAACAAATTTTAGCTATTTAATTAAATCAAGTTACATAATTCAATTTAGTTGGTAATGGAAATAGCATGTTTCCCAAAGCACTAATTTTTCATCTCCCTATATTATGCTCGCATATAGCATAATTTGAAAAAGTAAGTAATCCATTATCCATACATCTTTTCTTTTCATGCAAGGAACAGATATTACATAGTGTAATTAGGGGAATTGTATTAAATGATCATGAACCACATATCCACATACTTACAATTCAAACACATTATATGTGTACTATTCACCTTGCACACACCATTATTACTAACCATTACAAGTAGAGTAATTTCTTACATTTTACTTTGAAATTTTGCACAGAAATATAGCTTAAAACTAAGAGGATTTAAGTAAGTGGCCCTAATCCACATATATTTTTTACTTGTTTTTCTCATTCCAATTCACCCCGCACCTAGCTTAATTATGAGGTAAGTAAGTGGCCCTAAATCCACAAATATTTTTTTACTTGTTTTGCTAACCAAAGCTTTTATTTCATTTATTTATTCTCGGGGCTAGGACTTGGTGTCAGTAAAGAAAGAAAGTAGGCACTGCCTCCCTTTTGTCCTTGTGGCAAACCTGTGTTGGAATATTGACCCCTTCTCAAAGCACCAAAACTTCCATCGCCCTATATGCTCACATAGTATAATTAGGAAAGAAGTAAGTGACCCATCATCCACACATATTTTATACTTATTTTGCTAACCAGAGATTTTATTTCATTCATATATTTTCAAGACCAAGACTTGGTGTTAGTAAAGAAAGCAAGTAGGCATTGCCTCCCTTGCGTCCTTGTGGAAGACCTGTGGTGGCATCTGGAACCTTTCACAAAGAAATAAACCTTACATCTCCTTGTATGCTCACATAGTATAATTAGGAAAGAAGTAATTCGCTCATCATCCACACATCATTTCTTTTCTTGCAAAGAACAAACATCACATAATGTAATTAGAGAAATTGTAAAGGATCACCACATATCTACATCATTTCACACTTTGTATGCTCACAATTTCACTTACACACACATTCACCCCATACACTAAGCTCATTTCAACTTTGTATAGAAGGTATCCTCTTTCCAAAATATATGTACTTAGTTTATTTGAGCTTACATTTTGTTGCACACCCTAAGTGAAGAAAAGCGTTTTTAAAAACAACCTTAATTTGAACACACTAGATTCCCCACAGGAGCCACAAGATAATTTATAGTTCAGGCTAAGAACATGAAAATAGGCAATGCATAAGTCGTCGTGATTGTTTTTCATATTGAAATGTAGAAAGTTGTCTTTTAGGGAGCTTAAAATCCTACATCATCTAATGACAAATCTAGTACATGGAAAGGAACTTGTGAAGGGGGTAAGGCTGAGGTGGAAGATTATCATGAAACTTCATTTTGCCTCCCAACACGTGGTATGTGTTCTAGGTCCAAAACTAAAAACCAGGAGTTGAGATTCATCCATTCCCAATGGATGCAAGTAATGTAGTGGCCAAATATTAGGGAATATCTCCCTATAGGTTGAGTTGTGGGAGCACTTAGACTTGAGGTTATCTTGTTCGGGCTACCAAAAAGCTTGACAACTATTTTGGGACGAGGCCCTAGTATGTTTTGCCACTATAACCCTCTCCATACCTTGGTTGGTTTTTTGGTTGCTAGAAGCATCACCAATGACATTTATGATGTGACCCAAGTACCCTATTCTAAAATCTTCACAAGACCCAGTTACTACATGAGCAAAAGGATGTTAGGTCTTTTTAGGAATTTTTCTCATATGCAAAACCTCACAAAACCTTTTTTGTTGACTATTTCACACATTAGAATTAAAGGGAAAATTAACCATTTATTTTTCGCTTTGTTTTACGTATGTGATATGTTTGGTTTTCCTAAAGAAAATGTATGTGTTCAAGGGTGCTTATACATGCAAAAGTCTCAATTGTTGTTAACTTCTTTCCTTTCTTTCCAACTAATTTCTTTCTCGGAATAGAACGTTTGTCATTATTTACATGTTTCATAGGATTATGTCATCTTAAAGTACCTCCTGCATACACTTCAAATCATCATGAAAATAATTTACCTTTCGTACATTTTGAATGTTTTTACCTTTCATCATATTCTGAATCACCTTTTTTGTTGACACAAGGACCGATACTTTTTTAGGTCTGCTCTTCTTTGACCCATCTTTCCCGAAGCTCAAAACTGTTTTATTTTCATGTTTCAACTATAACCCTTAGTCCATGTAAAATTCTCCTACTGCTAAGTCTCATCTTGTTTTTCATTTAACTTTTCCATAGGGTTGTGACTAGAGCCCTAGGGTTTCCAAATTGATTTTTATTGACTGGGGAGCAATGCTTTTACCTTTCATCATATTTTGAATCACCCTTTTTGTTGACACAGGGATCAATACTTTTACCGATGCACTCTTCTTCAACCCATCTTTCCCTGAGCCATAAACCCTTTTCTTTTCATGTTTCAACTTAGAACCCTTGGTCCATGTCCCGGGGGATTCAATGAACCTCTAACATATGACGTGCGTCCATGGCAAATTAAACAATACCCTTAATTTGACTATGTATTGGAAAATATATCTAAAATTCACATTATTTAACCCCGTACCAATACAAACCCAATACACCTTCCCAATTTTAAAAACCCCTACTTTCACTAGATATTGTAGGAATCCATCTTTTATTTAAAATTTTTTATACCCCTTTATATTTTTTCATTAACTTTGAGCTCCATTTTTTATACCCGCCAATATAAAAACCCTTTATCCCCTATATATCCCCCAATATAATATGTCATTTTTTCCTCAATATAAATCCTCCAATATGAATGCACGTGGTATGATATTGCTTCCCCAGTGAAGACCCCGTGGTCCATGTCAACTTCTTCTACCTAGCTACCAAGTCTCAACTTACTTTTCATTTAAATTTTCCCTAGGGTTTGTGACTAGAACCCTAGGATTTCCAAATTGATTTTTATTAACTAAAGAGGAATGTTTTCACCTTTCATCTTATTATAAATCACCCTTTTTGTTGACACAGGGAAATATGTTTTTACTGGTGCGCTCTTCTTTGACCCATCTTTCTCTGAGATCGAACCATTTTCTTTTCATGTTTCAACTTAAAACCCTTAGTCCATGTCAACTTATGCTACTTAGCTACCAAGTTTAAACTTGCTTTTCATTTAATTTTTCCCTAGGTTTTGTGACTAGAACCCTAGGGTTTCCAAATTTGTTTTTATTAACTAAGGAGGAACGCTTTTACCTTTCATCATATTCTAAATCACCCTTTTGGTCATATAGGGACCGATACTTTTACTGGTGCACTCTTATTTGACTATCTTTCCCTAAGCTTGAAACCCTTTTGTTTTAATGTTTCAATTTAGAACCCTTGGCCCATGTCAACTTATGCTACTTAGATTCCTACTATCAAATCATATCATGACCTTCTACCTATGGTGATTTATTAAATAAAAATGTGTATTTCTATTATTCACTTGTCTTATGATGATGATTCACTTGGCTTACAAGTATATTTTGTATTCCACTATGCATGGATGGAAATTGAGCAACCACGTGAAGAAGAATATGTGTCCTATCAAGATGATCAACCACGTGATGATTAAGATGTGCCCCTGTAATAGCCGTTGGTTGATTTTCTATGTTAAAATAAAATAAAACCAAGGTCATGGGACACGTATTCCAAACTAAATGTTGGGTAAAACATAGTGATAGGTATCACTAGTGATTAATTAATGGATATGGAATTTGGCAAAGGAAAATAGGCATTAATTGACATTTTACTTATGAAATAAAGGAAAATAGGAGAAAAGGGAGATGAAAAGTCACATATTTACATAAGGAGGAAATTGAAGGAAAAATGAAGAAAATAGAAGCCGCAATGATAAAAAGGCTTCTAAGGATCAGTTCACATCTTTTGATGGTTCTATTGTGGATCTCTCTCTCTATTCTCTCATTCGCTCATACTCTTGCACACTTAGATTTTTATTGGAGCACTTTGGCATACCTTGGATTTGGACCAAGAAGGAAAATGAAAGCAAGAAAACGTAAGGGAACAAGTGGATCAATAGCTACATTTGGATTGCTTTGCAAGTAACAAGTTGCAAGTATGATTTACGGATGCATGGAATATGCATGTGGTTTTCTAATTATGTTTTGTCATTGGCATGGAGGATTGCCTGAATTAATAATGGTTTTAGCCTTGCCTTTCCTTTTCCTAGATAGCCATGGTGTTGTTGGCTTTTCCACTTGATTATTTTTCTGGTTGGTGCTCATAATTCCTTATGGATGTGGATTGGAACAAATGCTCTAGAAGCCCTGTAAAATCTTGGGTTGAGTTACTAGTCTTGGAACCTAGGTTGGGAAAAACACTCTGGAGCCCTTTGTGGGTTGAGTTACTAGTCCCTAGAGTCAGGTTAAACAAACGCTTTGGATCCCTGGAAGGTTGTGGGTGTAGTTACTAGTTCATGGAGCATTGGATAGCTTGGGTAGAGACTAATCTAGTTGTTTTTAGTGTTGTTTGATGATGAGGGGGAATCATTGGTTAAGGGTTGAGGTGATTTGGCCTTTGGAACCCTTGGTTTGGTTTTGTTTGATTTATTTAATGAGATCCAACATTCATGCCTGAAATATGGCACGAGGGTGATTGCATAAAAAAGAGATTTGGTTCAACCCAATCTATGGTCGAGTGGTATGTGGAAGTCCCTAACTTGGTTGGTAATTTCCTATGTTATTAAGAGATATTCTTCTATTGTAATTCATGTAAAAATTTTGGTAATATGTTGGTGATAGTTTGGTTGGGTTTCCATGGTTTATACTCTGGTTATATGTTGTTTATATGATGTGTATCTTATATGGATCATGTCATGAATTGTTTAGCTATTAATCAATTGATGAATGTATGGACTAATAAGTGTTATTTCAGCTACGTGGATAAGGCATAGGGTCATCTCGATGATTCTCAGATGAATCTCAGACTTTTATGACCAGATATGCATTCATGGCCTATATCTTACATGTTTTCCATGTGTTTGACGAAATGCCTAGTATGTTTTGGTCAGTCTAGGTCAAGTTTTAAGTAAATATTGAATGTTTAGCTTTGCTACCATGTTAGACATGATACAGAAAATTTTCAGCAAATTTTTGATAGTGGTCTGGAGGCAAGCTTGAAAAGGTGGCACTGATCCCGGGACAACATACTCAAAACTAAATAATTTGGGTCACAATCGCACTCAAACAATCTTATGCATGCATTTGGAGGCCTTGTCACGTATGCATTTGGTGCTTAAATTGTGAGAAAAAGGGGTCCATCTCAGGGTTCAGCTACATGGGGTGGTTTTTCAGCCTCAAAGTGACCTGTAGCCCCTATGGTAAGTTGTGAATTTTCAATTTTTCATCAGTAGTCGACCCCACTTCCTTAAATGGATCTACGAGGTCAGGTCATGTCATAGTAGTTCCTATCTCATGTTTACCTTGGTAAGCGGGTGAAACTGGGTAAATACTACACCAATGGAGTAGATCAACTAGTAGATGAACAACATGTTCCTTGTCAAGTTGATCAACTGTAACTAGGGGGAAAATGTGTGCCATATCAAGATAATGAATCACTAGAGGAAGAAGATTTACCCTATCAATTTGATCAACCACCAAAAGAACAGTTTGTTTCCTCTCAAGTTGATAAGATAGCAAGGAGTAGTAGTGGTTTCGAAATGGGTAGAAGGTTTGCAAAAGAATTGGATGCAAGCACAACAAAGGACCTTGGGGAGCCTATCTCTACTCACACTATTAGAGAGCATGTTAATAACATCATTCGACAATATTTTGAGAAACATTCAGTTGTTGTACAAGCTCAGATACTACATGGGTTTATCAAACATAAGAAACTAAAACATGCCACAAAGCTTTTCGGTGTCCAAGATGTTAAAAGAAAGAAGACATGAATGAATGTCACTAAAAATATATCAAAGGCATTCACTATGTTTGGAAAATAAAGAAAACTCGATATTAGAGCTGTATGCAGAGAAGTTATAATTGCTATTGTGGCACTAAGTACACCAAGGCAGCAAAAATTGGAAACAATGTCAAAATTGCTCCATGGCTCGAGAAAAACATTGCACAAGCATACAAAATTCAGGGTTCGGGTAAATGAAAATGATGAATCTACTTGTTGGGCTCCTATCAACAGGCAACCCTACCAAGACATGCTTACAACAAGAATTAGATCACTTGTGGTAGATTTTTTGGAGAGTGATTCCCGTGTTATTCCAGATAGAAAACATGTCCTGTGACATCACATAGCTAAAGGTGAGTATGTGGATCACGCTAAGCACATTGTAAATATGACAGAAGTTGCATTATTCTAGAAATTTTACGAAAGAAATCACCATGTGAAGATATCCATAAGGATGTTTTATAAATTTAAACCATGATTTATTAGGCATAATACAACTAGTAACACATGTTGTTGCATATATCAGGTTGAATTTTATCTTCATTGTGACACTTTCTAGTAATTTTACAAGAAGAACTATCACGGTGACCCTCCTCCTCCTACAATGCACAATTTTATTTCATCAATATTATGCATATTAGAGCCAAAAGAGTTGTTTTACAAGAAAATATGTATAGGTGGGAGAAGATGCACTAAATGTGGTGATTTGGCATTGTTCCATAAGAATTTTCTTATTAATCCCAATTAGTTTGGGATGTCAAATGTCATTGTCACATGGAAGTGATATGAGTATGTTGTGGGAAATCAACCATCTTCTTCAACTCTAGTGCCTAGGAGGATCAACTATGTTGAGGATGAAATTCCTATTTCAAAATTCATGGGGGTGTTTCAAAACCAGATCTATAAATATATCAAACACTCGCACAAGTCCAAGTGGCAAGCTTTTGAATTTAAGTAATCTCACAAAGTATTCCAGCTAGACACAATCTTATCATTGGTAGACTTTGCTAAGAATTACACATTCTCTCTTTAGACAGAGATCCAAAGTGAGTACTATCAATCAGACCAAGTTTCCATGATTCGTGCATGTTCTATACAGACAAGCACAATTAAATATTGGTGGTAGAGATAACACTAACAAGTAACGTGATGTGATTAAGGAGTATCACTTTTACATCAGTGATGATCATGAGCATGAAACATTGTTCCTACAACATTTCTTTGAATTGATTTATGAATCATTCAAAAAAATGACATATCATTTAGAAAGCATTGGATATGGTTAGATGGTTATGCAAGGCAGTTCAAGTCAACACATAGTTTTTATTGGTTGAGCCAACTACACAAGAAGACAAAACTTCAGAAAACTTGGAATTATTTTGAAATGAGACATGGAAAGGGTGAGCATGATGGTGTAGGTGCTTGTCTGAAGTGAGCACTTAGGAGGTACCAAATGAGTCATGATGCAGATCGACTCAAATCATCACTAGAGGTTGTCAACTAGTATAGATCCTATTTAGGACATGAAGGTCATGAATCTATTAAGCTTGTGCATAGGTTCTTCTGGAATGTTGAAATTGGCGATGTGAATAAATCCATTCCTTAGTATTGTAATATTGTATAAGAAATAAGGGAATTGCACTCAAGTATGGAGCAAAGACATGGGGGAAATATTTTCCATCGAGAGAAGAAAACTTGCATGTTTTTGTGAGTTTTTCATTGGTGTTGATGGATGTAGACTTAATCACTATGAAAAACAAGAGCACATGAAAGGATAGAAATATGTCCCTCTTAATAAAAAAGGACCTCATCCAATTCTGACGTGGCAAGAGATGCATGATGAAGAGGCCATCTTTTCACTTGTTTGTGATCGAGTCTCTAATATTGTAAGGGAAGGTATGTGTTATGTCTATCATTAATGATTTCATCTATAAATTGAAAGCTTGAATGTATTTAACTAATACATGTTTTGTAATTTTATTGTAGGAGATGTTTTCACTATCATTTCCCCCTCGGGAAACGAGGAGAACATGGCCTACTATTTGATGCAATGCACACAGATGAAAAATAGGTTGGTGAGACTGTATGAAGATGGACAATTCACGTAACCAATTGGTGACATGGTTTTGATGGGCCATTTTTTTGAAAAGGTTAAAAAACAATTTAATCACATCATTTATATAGATTTTATGCTTGTATCTATATCTTGCCAATATAGTCATAGCAACTCAGATCAATCTCATAGAAATCAAAACAAAGAAAGGTGATCCAAGGATATGGAAAATGACAGAATCAACCCATGAACGCATTATGGAGACTTACATTCCTATGAGCCATTGGTCAGATGAGTAGATGATGCAAATGGCACTCTTTGAAGCCGAGTCTATAACAGTAAAGTGTAATCTAATCTAGTATATGAGATCAACATATGAATTTTATAATTTATAAATGTGACAATTGAATACTCTTCTAATTTTGTAATTTTGAATAGAGAAATGTTTCCCTCTTGTTTAGGATGGATTCATAATGGTGTCCATATATGTTATATAGGATTTAGTTTCATTGAGGTGCTTAAGTTTCTAAAGTTTTCGAAATTTCAATGAGGATTTATTTTTAGGGATAGGATCCTTATGTGAACCCCATGGATCTAAAAATTAAAATTTAGAAACAATAAGGATTTAGATTTAGATTTAATTAAGTTTTTTATATTAATTTTTTAAATGCCATGTATAGTATTCATGTTGAGCATGGAAGAAATCTTATAGATATATATACATGTCATACATTTGGTTTCTAGAAAATCCATTTTAGTATCTAACAACCAAGTTGATATAATATTATTTTACTTAAAATGGAAATTCAACTATCTAGGTTATGAACAACAATGAAATATTTTTATGTTATTAATAAATTCTATGCGTCAGTTTGATATAAAACATGGAGAAATTTACACAGGTGCTTCATATTGGATTGTAAAAAGAGCAACAATAGTATATATATAATGTTATGACTATTAAGCTCTTTGAGATAACCTCGAAAGAAATAAAATCGAAGAAAACTTATTTTTAGTTTATATCTTGACATCTTTTAAAATCATTCTAATTTAACATATATCACTAAAAGACACTTTTTTCAATTTCAATATTAAATTGATGTACATGATCACACTGTAGTTCATTTTAAGTATCAAAGTGACTTGCATCATAGTAAGATCAAGTACTTATTTCCTAAGACTATGAAACTAGAAATCAAAATTGTTATTTTATAAAATTTTACTTCTTGAATGTTCTTAATTGAAGGTCTTAAGATAAGGAATTGATTGAAATATTTGGATAGCGAAACAAATTAGGAAAGTTAATAAAAGTATATAAAATTTATCTAAAAACATATCATTATTTTTTTTTGATATATTAAATTCCAATACATATGATTGATATCATGTTATGACTAAGCTCTTGTAGATAACCTCAAAAGAAATAAAATTTAATAAGACTTATTTGTTGTTCACTGGTTGAAGACATCTTTTAAAATTGAATTTAAAACTTATTTCAATCCTTTTTGTGTTTTTTAATTGAACCATGTCATATATTTTAGTTCATTTTAAGTATCAAAGTGACTTGCATCAAAGTCTAAGATTGTACTTATTTTCTTACTTTATTACCTGAGAAATCAAAATTGTTATCTTTTTAATAAAAGTTATACTAAAAATAGAAATAAATAGATAAATAAAAAACAAAAAACAAAATTAAGCTAGCAAAATAATCAACAAATCGATAAAAATACATAAATAAGATTAATCAACATCCGTAAACTGAAATGTTGAATGTATGATAATAAACTGTCCATATGAAAAAAGATACAAATTACATTGTACATGAACATCCACAAACTAAAATAATAAGCATTCGTAAACTGAAATAATGTTCATGCATCAATAAACTATCAATGTATGAAAATATACAAAGTTCGTATCACATGTGAATGTGCCCTGTGAAATGAGCTTGAAAATATTCAAATTACCACACTAAAATGTATCACCTCCAAAACTTTTGTGTGTGTTCCACTATGCAGGGTAAGCGTCCATAATCCGTTACTACAATAGAAAACATTCAAATTAAAGTTAATTAGAACACTATTTGTACAAATTAAACAACCAAGAAATAAATGATTTTGAACTATGCATTTAACTATTCCCCTACATGTGGCTCAATCGATTACAAATGGAAGTCAGGTGGGATGGGGGTCTCATCAATCTGGGTTTGGCTCTCGCCTATATGTGGCTCACTTCCTCCATACCCAGCGTCCCACTCATGCGTCCACATAACTACGTCATTAACACCACTCTGCATATGGGCATGTGTACACAATGGCAAAGAAAAATTATAACTAATCTACAAATCAATTAGCATGCATACATGTAACTTAAAAAAAAAATGTTGAAATCTTAGTAATAAACAATATTACCTCAACTGTTGGTCCATGTGGTTGTACGTAGTGACTCTCCTCCCCATTAGCGTTATGAGGTGCAGATGTAGGTGGAGGATACTGAACCATGGAAACATTCACTAGAGGATGATGCTCTAGCTGGTTAATTGTGCCCTCAAATTTCCTTAGAATATCATCTACTTAGTAGGGTTGTATATGCATGTTATCATGAACTTATTAATATAAATAATGTATAATTTGATGATAAGAGTCAAAAGTTTCATATATATGTACCTGGTTTGTGTCATATGTATTAGCATCTATGATTCCCTATGTTGAAAAAGGAATCCCAAAGGTAACCACAAACCACTTCTAGGTCAAAATCTAGCCCTTCTAACCTGGAGAGGGCTCTCTCACTTAGATCACTCAAAAAATAAGATATTAGGCTAGGTAATAATCTCAAAAAAGTTTGATTTTCAATGGTCTGTTGATGAGAAAATGGGTAGATCCATTAGGCATGGAGTTATCTCAAATCATATTTTGCCTAGTGAGATGATGGGAAAGAGAAGGTTTCTTCCAGGGGCAAGGTACGAAACTTTGGTGGTGGGTTTAGATCAAATTGCCGAGGGAGGTGAAAGTAGAAAGGGTGGAAAACTAACACATTAGAGCATCAAATCATGGATGAATTCTGAAGTGTTTCTTTAGCTGAAAACATTGATAACTTGAAAAACTAAAGCAAAGCATCCATTAAAGATGAATTCTTAATTAATCATTAAGATTTCCAAGGAATAAAGAAGTACATTAAAAGGATGAAAATCACATAAGATAACTCACAAGTAAAAGGAGAACAAGCCACCAAAATTCTGACAACAGAATCCCTGCAAATGACCTGTTATTCCATTCATTCACTGGCAAAAATTCTTCAAAATTACAATGCTCAAAAAGTTTTCATTTTAAACTGTAATGCCCTCCTCCCACATCTACCCAAGTAACCCGTCAAATGGGGTAAACGTGCGACAAAAGGCTACTATGGTTGGATTCAACTTCATATGTGACCTTAAGGAAATGGAATCGACAGAAACAAAACAAAAATACCTACCACATCAACTACAGGACCACTAAGAACCATGCCAACACTTCAGGCAGCTTGTCGTTGGGTCCCACTAAAACTTCTAATCACTTTACCTCTTGACACTCTCATGATATGGGCATGTAAATGTCCAGGGATCTCTAGCTTCTCTCACAGGTCTGCATGCCAGCGTCCAGGGACCAATTTGTCTAGTTCTGCACAAGCGTCACCGGGATTTGAGCCACTTTGTCTGACCCAGAGCCCAGGTCACTGCCCAGAATGGAATGATATCTTAAGTGTTGTGTGTGGAGCATGATTGTTCAGAGGTCTTTGTTTCAGCCAGATGTATACCCCAGGAAGTTTGTACACCCCTCCATGCGGGGGGAGTGCGGGGGGGACTTGTCCCCCCCGCGGGGGTCCGGGGGCCAGCGGTCCCCTGGCGGGGGCTCGGGGGTAGCGCCCCCGAAGCTAAAAACAAATGTAAAATTGCCTTGTAAAAGTATAGTAATTTCTAGTCAATCTGGGTCATTCATTAGGTGGATGATCTGACGGTAGAACTTATGTTTAGTTTAGGGTTTTTTGCCCTAGAAGGCAACCCCTCTCTTTGTATGAGGGTATTGTATTTGAGGCTGTGAAATAGATGTGTATTCGGTGAGCGGGAAACAGAGAGGTGAGACTGTGAGAGAAAACAGAGGATATTACAACGGATTTGCTGTAGGTTGTGTCTCTTCATTTCGCTGGATAATAGAAAGGAAGGACTGGCTGTTCGAGGTGGACGTAGCCGAAACTGGGTGAACCACGTATATCTGCGTCTCTCTTGTTTTGTGCGTTTTCTGTGTTTATATTTCTGCAATATTTTATGTGTTCCATTGCTCCATAATATATAATTTTCTAACATTAAGAGCAGTAAAATAACAGGGAAACAATGAAGTAGAAGGAATTAGTTAAACAAACCCTTAACTAGACCCCTACTAGCCATGACAGACATTTCGCCAAACATATCACAAACATGCAATCTATAGGTGTAAACAACATAATTAAGCATAGGGATCTCATACTTATCTGAGAATCACTATGAACCATTATACCCTCATGTATTTTGTTGCATTATCATCTATTAGGTCATAGATACATTGTCCATTCATTTACAAGTAAAAACATACTGAGAGCCATACATAGTTATTGTCATAAAACATACATATAACCAGCATAACAATAATAGAAATACCATAAATATATCAGCCATAAAATCCACATATAAACCGATACATTTACACATGAACACCAAGGGAATGAATTTCTCATTAATAAATGCAAAAACCAACCAGAGATGGGACTACCAAGTTCCACCCGACCATGGATTGGTTGAGCCAAGTCTCTCTTCAGACAATCACCCCCGTTTCATACTCCAAGAATGAATGTGGAACTCATAACCAATCGAAAAGAACCAAACAAGCATGGATGCTACCGGAGTTCTCCACCTACACCGTGAGGAATTTCAGTGCTTCCTAGTCTCTCAGGCTTTACTGTAATCCATAATCAGTTCCAGGGATCACTAGGCCCCACACCGAGACCCACTCTCAAGGCTTTAGTTTACATCCCATCCTAAGACTACTAGGCCCAATGGAGAGCAATCCACCTCTTGGATTTACCGTATATCCCGCCATTCACCGGCAAGGATTCCTAAACCCACCAAGGCACACAATCTTGGCTTTACCGCAACCCACAATCTGGCTCAGGGGTTACTAAGCTAGTGGCTTTACCATAATCCACAGTCTGGTTTAGTGACCACTAGGCCATGTGTTTGTCATTTCGAAGATCCACCCCACTCAACTTCAAATCCATCCGGCAATCCAGTTCAACTGATGTATGAGAACCCATCTCATCAAGGCTATCATGAAATGGCAAGGCTAGGCTAAAGAACACTGCCACACCTGGAAAAACCCATGTCATGCTATAAAACAACCACATGCAACACCATGCATGCCAAATTGTTGGGATGGGGTCCCTGGGGTCAATTTTTGTCAGTTGGGTCATTTTTTGTAATATCTTTTTGTAGCAAAAGTAAAGTCTCCGCGAAATGAGGAAATCGGAGTGCGAAGCTAAGTAGAGTCAAAGGGGATTTAGTCCCTTAGGTGGGTAGGTGATAGAACTGTTTTGAGACCCACCCATGGTCCGCGGGCAATGGTATTGTAATGAAAAGGCTATATATAGTTAAGTCATATCGAGTCTAAAAAGATAACTTTTGGTAGAGAACCATTGTATGGGCCGGGTGCTAAGGCAGGAAAGGTCTATTTCCTATGCTTAGGCGAAAGGGGAAGGCTCTTGCAGTTGAGTGCACGGAGACCTTGGCAAGTCTACAGCTGAGTGCGTGTGTCCCTGTAGCTGGGTGCGCATGGATAAGAAGTCTTTATATGAACATTTACATCTTAATGAAGACGGTTTTTTGAGCTAAATCTGTGCACCTATGCCTTGTTTATTGTTTTGGTGCAGTTTGTATATCTCTGCAAGTTGTTATGACTTATGTGAATTAATTCTTGTTTATTGTGCGAAAGTAGTGGATCTGTATCTTTTATGCATGCTAATAACAATCTAAGACCTTCGTGAATAATTTAAAGTTGTTAGAATAGATTTACAATAGTTGATCACTCTGAAAGGTTAGATCTACACGAAGGTAGATCTAAGCCGCTAAGGTACCAAGAAACCATCACACAAGCCTCTGGATGCAGAAACCTGGTTCTAGCATCCCCCAATACTGCAACCTGTGTTATGCAAGTCGTTGCCGAAAGGGCCATCAATTAGGGTTTTGCTGGTTGGCGCGAATAACTCTGAACCTGGGTCAGGCCCCCTCAAGCCAACACAAATATAGCAAGGAAAATACACATGCAAATCAATACATGTAATGAATCATGTTGTAGCTCCTTGACCCTGCCTTCCCATAGTTGATCTTTGCGTCCTCTTTCCTTCTTTTACTTTCTTATTCCAATGTCAAAGTGCTCCAAGAAAACTTTGTGTCCAAGAGTGAGAGAGAGAGAGAGAATAATGAGAGAGCTCCAAAAATGAACTAGAAAAAGGTTACCAACTGATCCTCAAAATCCCTTTTATGAATGAGGCCTCTCTTTTCTTCATTTTCCATTATTTTCCTTCAATTTTCTCCTCACATGCAACCTATGACCTTTCGCCTCATTTTTGTACTAATTTCCATTATTTTTCATAAATAATTATGCCAAAATTCGATTTTGACTTTCCAAAGCCTTATCCATTGCCTTTGCCAATATCCTTAGCCATAAACAACCAAATGAACACCCTCTAGGATGTATTTCCCAACATTCAACTTGGAATAAGTGTCCCATCAACTGTGGTTATTATTTTAACTTTTATTACATGGAATTTTCACCAGGGTTGTTACATAGCCCTCCCCCTTGGGGGACATTGTCCTTGGTGTTCAATCACACATATACCTACTAGAAATAAAACATACTTCTCATGGAGCTTTATAACATAGCTCAATGTAATATTTACAATGATCTCCCTGCTGAGTTTCAACCCACATGACAACATAACAACATGATAGCATAGTAACATGACAACATAAGAATATGACAATCATAATGACATGACACCGATACCACTTATTGGAGCCTTATAACATATCTCATGGCGGTATTTACATCCATATAAATATGTACATATAGCAGTATAACCAAAACATACACCAAAGCATATACCAAGACACCATATCAAAACTGCTTTGCCTCAACTGGAAAACAAGGAAGGATACATGGCCTGCATCTGATCCGCCATCTCCCATGTAGCTTCATCAGGCCCAAAGTTCTTCCACTGCACCTTAACTTGCTCGATTTCTCGATTCCGGAGCATGAGCGCGTTTTTTTGCAATATTCATTGACACTCTGACTCGAATTCTCCATCTGGTTCCACCTGCAATACAGACCAGTCAATCACATGATCAACATCCTCAACATACTTCTTAAGAAATTATACATGGAAAACATCACGTACTTTCATTGTCGAAGGCAGTGCAAGTCGATAGGCTACTAGCCCAATCCCCTCAATGATATTAAAGGGTCCACGGAACTATGGTGCCAACTTGGCACATGATCCAATCTGTAAGGAGATCTTCTTTGGTTTGATGTGCAAGTACACATGTTCCCCAACTTGGAACTCCTTGAACAACATGTTCCGATCTGCATAGATCTCCTGCCTATCCTGTGTTGCCTTTATATTCTTCTTGATCACCTGCATTTTCCGTTCCATGTTTACCAACATGTTTGGTCCAATCAACACCTTGTTAACCAGATCACTCCAACTGATAGGAGTATTTAAACTCTTCCCATACAATGCCTCAAAAGGAGTCATCCTCGATGACTCCTGATAACATTTGTTGTATGCAAACTCAACCAAGGGGAGATATTCCTCCCACTTCTGCTGCCGATGCATCACATACATCCTCAACATGTCCTCCAATATCCTGTTCACCCTCTCTCTCTGTCCATTTTTCTGTGGATGATAAGTTGTACTGAAGGCTAACTCTGTGTCCAAACCTGCAAACAATTCCTTGCAAAACTTGGAAGTGAACTTTGCATCCCTGTCCGACACAATCTTCTTCGGAACACCATGCAATTTGACCGCATCTCTCATGAATATTTGTGCCACATCACTAGTTGAGAATGTAGACTTCACTGGAATGAAGTGTGCAACCTTTGTCAACCTGTCCACAACAACCATGATGGAATCATGATGTCTCACTGTCCTCGGAAAACCTATGATGAAGTCCATGGAAATTACTTCCCATTTCCACTCTGGAATCACAATCGGTTGTAGCAATCCACCTGGATGTTTACACTTTACCTACACATGCTGACAATAAAAACACATAGCCACAAACTCTACTACATCCCTCTTCAGGTTCAGCCAATAATAAAATTTCTTCACTACAGTCAATGTCTTCTAATAACTTGGGTGACTTGAGTAAGGTTTTGCATGAAACTCTCTCAAGATCACCTTCTTGAGCTCACTGCTATCTGGCCAATCCATCCGTTGTAAGACAATAATCTACACCTTGTGCACCTGCACCTCTACCTCTACCTATGCATGTACCTGTACTTCCACCTATACATGTACATGTACTATCACCTATACCTGTACCACCACATGTACCTGTATCTGTACTTTGTTGCAAACTGTGCATAATCTCCATATACCTAACATCCTGCTGACTTGCCTGCAAGATCTTATCCTGTAATTTTGTCACATAGGAGCTCATAGATACCAAGTGATTTACCTATACCCACTGCTGAGAGCATCTGCCACCTTGTTCTCTTTACCTTTGATGTACATGATCTCAAAATCAAACTCACTAATCGTGGCCAACCATCTAGCCTACCTAGAATTCAAATTTGATTGGCCAAATAAATACCTCAACCCAAGATGATCACTCATCAGTATAAAGCTCCTGCCAAGAAGATAGTGCCTCCACGTCCTCAATGCATGTATGATCGTTGCTAACTCAAGATCATGTGTTGGGTAGTTCTACTCGTGCTCGTTCAGCTTCTGTGACTAGTAGCATACCACTTGTCCATCCTGTGTAAGGACTCCACCAAGTCCTCTCTTGCAAGCATTTGTGCATACTACAAACTCTTTGTTTGAGTTTGCAATCTGTAACACTGGTGCATGTGTCAACAACTTCTTACGCTACTTAAAACTAGCCTCACACTCATTTGTCCATTCAAAATTCTTACCTTTCCTCTGCAATGATGTGATAGAAAAATAAATCTGCAAGAAGTTCCTAATGAACCTCCTATAATATCCTATCAAACCCATGAAAGATCTCATCTCATCTACACTCTTAGGAGCTACCCACTCCATGATGACCCTTATCTTCTTTGGATCTACTGCAATGCCCTCCTTGGAGACAACATGTCCCAAGTAGTGTACCTCAGTCTGAAAGAAACTACACTTACTGAGCTTAGCATACAATTGATGCTCCCTCAACAACCTCAACACTGCTTTTAAATGCTCAGCTTGCTCTTCCTCATTTTTATAATATACCAATATATCATCAATGAACACAATAACAAACTTATCCAAATACGGACGCAACAAAATATTCATCAAGCACATAAATGTAGCTAGAGCATTAGTCAAACCGAATGGAACTACAATAAACTCATAATTCCCATACCTAGTTCGAAAATTTGTCTTGTAAATGTCCTCCTATTTGATGTGCAATTGATGGTATCCAAATCTCATATCAATCATCGATAACACAGTTGCTCCCTTAAGCTGATCAAACAAGACATCAATCCTCGATAAAAGGTATATGTTCTTGATGGTCACTTTGTTCAAGTGCCTGTAGTTAGTGCATTATCTGAGAGTTCCATCTTTCTTCTTCACAAACAATACTGACGCACCACAAGGTGATACACTTGGCCTAATGTATCCCTTGTCCAGCATTTCCCTCAATTGCAACTTTAACTCAACCAACTCAGGTGTGTTCATCATGTAAGGTTCTTTTGATGTTAGATATGCTCCTGGAGCTAACTCAATAGAAAATTCTACCTCCTTGTGAGGTGGCAACTCTGTAATGTCCTCAGGAAATACATCTTGAAACTGCTGCAAAACTAGGTACCTACTCAACACATCAACATCCTCAACCTCCTAATCCTTATCACTAGAAATGTGCACTGTAAATAATATATACCATTTCCTGCGACTACTCTTTTCTTGCATAAATTTCATCATCCTAACCGATGTGGATTTTTTATTACCTTGCAAGACTTTTGGTTCCCCATTGTCATCAACACACTCAATGGATTTGTCATAACATTCTACCTTGGTTCTATGAAGATACAACCAATCCAGGTGAAACAACATACTGTATGATCCCAATGATAATACATTTAGATGTGTTGCAATAGGCATACCATTTAAATCAAATGCACAATCTCTTACCAATAATGAACACGCTTCTTTCTACCTATATCCAACTACACTAACCAAGACTCTCCATGCAATTCCTTACTCAAACCATGCTTATCCACCAAGTCAGGACTAACATATCTATAATTATATCTAAAGTCAATCAAAATAGAAATAACTTGATCATAAATCTTACCGTCCATTTCAATGATAGATGCATGGTGCTCTTCCTTCCTGTTGTCCACGACCGCATAAATACGAGGAATATTCTCCCCCCACATCCCCAATAGTTTACACCTCCTGTGCAATGTATATCTTAGGCCTACAACCCTAATTCTACATAAAATATATCCTAAGGTGTTCCTCACCACATTTCCAACACTCCAACTGACCGGTGTCCTCGCCCCTATGTTGTTGTTCTAACCCATGTCCCTGTCTAGCTACATTAAACTTCTTTTGTGGTAACATATTTTATTTTCCATCTGCATTCTTAGGCCTTGCTCTCTTAGGATATCATTTACCTTTACTTTTGTCTTTCCCTTTCCATCCTTGCTGAGATTCATTCTTACACTTTAACTGTTCATATAAATGATTCAATTTCCCAATGACTTCCTCAAGTGACTGAGGCTCATCATACTCAATCCGATCTCTAAATACTAATGAAAAACCACTGACAAACCGTTGAACTTTATCCTTCTCATCAGTAAGATATAGCACATACCTCAATAGCTCCAGAAACTTGGTTGTGTACTCTTCATATGTCATTGAACCCATATTTAGGTCACAGAATTCTTTAGCCTTGATGTCATAGTACCTTTCTGATAAGTACTTCTTCTTGAAAAGCCTCTTAAATTCCCACCAACTCAAGTCATAGGTCCTAATGTCTCTGACCCGCTTAACATCTTCCCACCAAATGTTTACTTTGCCTTTCAAGCTGAAGATAGTTATTTTGGCCTTCATGTTATCTGTGTGCTCATGCAACTCAAAGAATTTTTTCATCCCAAGTATCCAAGCCTCTGCATCTTCCAGCTTCTTCACATCTCCATAAAAAGTAGATGCCTTTTCTTTCTTAAATTCATTTGGAAAGTATCCCCTATCACTCCTCCTATAAGGATGATAACGATGACGATCATGATGTCTGTCAGAATCAAAACTTGAATAGTACATGTACTCATCACCCCTCCTATCCGGAGTGTCAAAAAACCTACCATCTCTCACTGCATCAGCTCTATATGAACTATGTCTACCAGGATACCTACTGCCATATGCCCTATTAGTTCTATCCTCATGTCCATGGTTGATCCAAAGTGACCCTTTTTGCTGCAATTCTGACAAACCCTAAAGAAGTATTGCATTAACCTCTGCTTGTTTCTCTTGTGCATGTACGATTCTCTCATTATCTACCTTACAAATCCTTATTTCTTCCTTCAAGCTCACCACGTTGCTCATCTCATTCATAGGGAGAGTCCTTGTATTCTACCATCTTGCTATTCATTTTGACTTTCTTTCCTACAAGGCATAATATGCCAGACAAACCAATTCATAACAAACCAATGTACCTTAGTATAATTTGGGGAGGTTACCTCATCTGCAAGATCATCCAAATCTACATGATACATGTATAACATAATCATAACATCATATATACATATACAAATAAATGCATTAACACATAAACATCATTCTAGTTAGAGTCCAGTTATCAATGCAAGATTATATCAACAGTGCATGCTATGACCTCATGCATGACAACAACCATTACTTCATTGTACACATTTCCACATGCAATCAGAAACATGCATAAGAAATTCATAATCAACCACACATATGCATGAACACATGTAATCAAGCATAAGTGAACAATACTTGTAACCAAACCTACAAGACTGATACATGTAACCAAACATACAAGAATGCAACCTAACATACGATGATGTAACCAAGTGACATATAACAACATGTAAGCAACATATAAAAACATTTGACCAGTCATACACTCATGACAGTGCACTCCATAATAACAGCATCAAGTTCCTCATGACAACATTACTATAACCATGATCAACATTATGCAATGCAACAAGCACATCAAATGCAAGTGTAAGAGACACACATGCAACTGACATGCATGCGTGACCAACACACAACCCATCCAATCCAAGGGGTGAACTGTGCTCTGATACCACTTTATAACACCCTCATCCCACATCTACCCAAGTAACCAGCCAACCGGGGTAAACATGCAACAAGAGGCTACTATGGTTGGATTCGACCTCCTATTTGACCTTAAGGAAATGGAATTGACGAGAAAAAAACAAACAGGCTTTCCACATCATCTACAGGACACCACAAAACCATGCCAGCACTTCAGGTAGCTTGCCCCTAAGTCCCACTGAAAATTCTAATCACTTGCCCTCTGGACGCTCTCATGTTATGGGCATGCTAGCGTCCAAGGACCTATGGACGCTCTCACAGGCCTGCATGCCAGTGTTCAGGGATCAATTTGTCCAGTTCTATGCAAGCGTCCCCGGGATTTGAGCCACTTTTTTGGCCCATAGCCCAAGTCACTGCCTAGAATGGAATGGCATCTTAAGAGTAGTAAAATAACAGGGAAACAATGAAGTAGAAGCAATAAGTTAAACAAAACCTTAACCATACCACTACTATCCATGACAGGCATTTCTTCAAACATATCGCAAACATGCAATCTACAGGTGTAAACAACATAATTAAGCATAGGGATCTCATACTTATCTTAGAATCACTAAGAACCATTGTTCCATGATGTCTTTTGTTGCATTATTATCTATTAGGTCATAGATACATTGTCCATTCATTTACAAGTAAAAACATACTGAGAGCCATGCATAGTTGTTGTCATAAAACATACATATAACCAGCATAGTAAGAACATAAATACCATAGATATATCAGCCATAAAATCCACATATAAACCAGTACATTTACACATGAAAACCAAGGGAATGAATTTCTAATTAATGAATGAAAAAACCAACTAGATATGGGACTACCATGCTCCACTGGACTATAGATTGGTTGAGCCAAGTCTCTCTTCAGCCAATCACCCCCATGCCATATTCCAAACATGAATTTGGGACTCATAACCAACCGAAAAGAACCAAACAAGCATGGATGCTACCAGATATCTCCACCTACATCATGAGGAATTTTAGTGCCTCTTATTCTCTTAGGCTTTATCGTAATCCACAGTCTGATCCAGGGATCACCAGGCCCTACACTGATACCAACTCTCCAAGCTTTATCTTACATCCCATCTCGGGACTACTAGGCCCTGTTACGACTCAAACCAGCAAGGGACCTAAAAGGGGTTCCTAAGAGGGAAACTGCTAGGTCAAGGAAAACGATGGAGACTTAGCCCACTATCACCACAACTAAGTCTTCCTTCTCTTTACGGACTTTCACCGATGGGAGGAGTTCCAGTAGTGTAGGGATCATTTTATAAAGTAGATGTCAATGGATAGGTGAGAAGTGATGTTGGGTCCTTATAATACTAGTGATTACCCCATTACTATTGTAGTTATACCCCTTATTAATATTTTTGTGCCCCTATTGCCCCCATATTGTTATTACTGTGCCCCATAGAATCCCTCTATTGTTATTTTTGTGGCTTTATATTATTATTGTTAGGTCAGTTGGATTATATTGTGACTCCTTAGACTCCTATATATAGAAATGAGGTTTTGTCATTTGAATCATTCAAGAATTGTTCATTTATTTAATGTAAAGGAGGTTGTCCCCTCGAAGAGGCTGAATTCTAAGGCGTTGATCTATCTTTTCTATCTTTTCTTGAGATGGTTTCATAACATTTGGTATCAAAGCTTTGGATTTTAGGGTTTCGCTGCTCCAAACAGGTCATCGTGGAATTTTCGCTATAACTTTTTTTTCTGTGACGTTTAAGAAGTTTCAAAAAAAAACCATTTGATAAGAAATCGTGCTAAACCTCGAGTCCGAATTTCAGAGCTTTTCGCACTATATGTGCGGAGATATGATCTGAGGAAGTTGGTCTTTTTGCAGACTCCTGAATTACATTCCAAACAGGTGACCTGGGGAAAATCGTCATAAATTTCTCTCTGGGGATCGGATTGAAATTTCATAAGAAGTTACAGAAAGAGGACGGACTGTAGTTTATTGTATGCATTTTTCATATCCAGAGGTCAAAATAGTGCCTCGTGGCACGTCGTACAAGTTCGCTCTACTGAATTAGTCTATAATCAAGTCACTGTGGGAGATTTTGTATAACTCTTCCTTGGAGAATCCAATTTGGGTCAGACTTGTGGCATTGGAAAGACGACACAGAAGGCTACTACATGTCACAATTTCAGAACTGGAGGATCTGAAATTACAGAAATACATCAGATTCAATATCAGGCTTCTACAAAGTGAAAAAAGGTGTGTAGTTTTTTTTTTAAATTTTTACGTAAGCTTGGTTTGAAGGAATTCAAAGGTCATAGTAAAGCATTATTATTGGTAACTGATGCCCCGAGGAAAAAAATGCAAACACCTAGTAAGGAACCTAAAATTTCTAGCATGACTCATGAAGAAGAGGAAGAAATGCTACATGATATATCAAAATTACAAGAACAAGTGCAACAAATGTCACGCTCACAAAAGCTAACAGAAGCTAAGATAAATGGCGTGGAATCTAAGATAAATGGTATGGAATCTAAGATAAAGGGCATGGAAGCTAATATGGATGATTCGAAGATAGATTTGAAGAGAGACATGGCAGATTTGAAGATAGACATGGCAGATTTGAAGACAGATTTGACTAATTTTCTACAAGAAATACTTACTAATGGTGAAAAGGTTGTAAAGGAAACTCATGATGTGAACAAAAGAAATGTTAATCATGATTCCATAGACTCTAATGTTGGATTGAAGACCCGCCATATTCCAAAAATCGATATGAGGAAGTTTGATGGAAAGGATCCCGCCACATGGATATTACAGATGGAGCAATTCTTCGATCTCAATAATGTGCAAAACACACAAAAGGTACGTATGGCAACTTTATATTTGGAACCAAATCAGTTTGTATGGTATCAATGGCTTTTCTCTCGTAAACAATTTATCACTTGGGCAATTTTTACGGAAGAATTGATAGCACATTATGAGGATACAAAAAGAAACACTTTTTTTAGCCAATTGATAAGTCTCAAACAAAAAGGTTCAATAATGGAGCACATTGAGGAATTCCAAAAATTGAACATAAGGGTAAAAGATATTCCAGAGGAGCATAGGATCGATGTGTTCATAGGGTCTTTAAAGGATAATATCCAACATGATGTTCACTTTTGGGAACCTAATTCATTAGAGAAGGCATTCAAGTTAGCAATAAAAATGGAAAGAAAAATTATGGCAACCAGGAAGCATACCACTCACAACTATAAAGACGGAAGTGTTGTTGCCCCTAGTCTTCCACAACCTACAAGGTTGACACCACAACAATTGGAAGAAAAAAGAGGAAAAGGGCTTTGTTACAGTTGTGATAGCAAATACACTAAAGGTCATAAGTGTGCTGAGAAGAAATTATTCTACATAGATTGTGAAGAGGAAGAAGAAAAGGAGCAAGAAAGGTCAAAAGAAGAGGATATACTCCAGGAACAAAGCTTAGATGAAGAAAAAATAAATCCGACCATATCTTGTAATGCATTGGCGGGAATTACCACTCCTCAAACCATCAAGATAGAAGGACAAATCAAGAAGAAAAAGGTAATAGTGTTGATTGATTCAGGAAACACCCACAATTTTATTCATTGTAAGGCAGCAAAAGAATTGAATTGCTTCCTATATCCAGCACCAGAGTGTCAAGTGATGATTGCAAATGGAGGAACAATAAATTGCTCTGGAGAGTGCCATAATATCAATCTATCCATGGGAGAATATGTATTGAGTAGCCCAATGATTTCCATTCCAATGGGAGGTGCTGATGTTGTACTAGGAGTCCAATGGCTACAATCCTTGGGTACAGTAACTTTTAATTTTCAAGAACTTTTCATCAAATTTTCTACGGAAGGAAAGAAAGTTGAATTAAGGGGTATTGCAGGGAAACCAGGAAAGATAATCAGCTCTAATGGTATGACAAATCTTCTAAAAAAGGAGCAAAGAGGTGTAATTGCACAATTATGTTCGCTAGATGTTTCCACATCGGAATCATCTATTTCTCCAGATCTCCAAAAAGTCTTGTACAATCATTCCAAGGTATTTGAGACTCCCAAAGGTCTCCCACCTATGCGTGATCATGATCATATTCTTCATCTGATTCCAGGAAGTGTTCCTCCAAACATCAGGCCATACAGATATCCCTATGTCCAAAAGAGTGAAATTGAACGTATGGTTGCATAAATGCTAGAGGTTGGTATAATTCAACCGAGTCAAAGTTCTTTCTCTGCTCCAATAGTATTGGTGCACAAGAAGGATGGATCATGGCACATGTTTCCAGATTATAGGGAGCTCAACAAGCTCACTATTAAAGATAAGTTCCCCATTCCTGTCATTGATGAATTACTGGATGAATTGCATGGATAAATTTACTTCACCAAGTTGGATCTTCGTTCAAGATATCATCAAATTAGAATGAAGACTGAAGACACTCCGAAAACAGCATTTAGAACTCATGAGGGTCATTATGAATTTTTGGTCATGCCTTTTGGCCTTACCAATGCACCTTCAACATTTCAAGGTTTGATGAATTCAATTTTCAAACCATTCCTTAGAAAATTTGTGTTAGTATTTTTTGATGATATACTAATCTACAACAAGTCTTGGAAGGATCATGTTGAACATGTTGATAGGGTGCTACAACTATTGGAGCAGAAACAATTATATGCAAATGATCCAAATGTTTCTTTGGAGTCCAGGAGGTGGAATATCTGGGTCATATTGTATCTCATGAAGGAGTTAAGGTATACCCTAACAAAATTAAAGCCATTAAGGAATGGAAAATCCCCACATCCATAAAGCATCTGCTAGGATTTCTCGGGTTGACAGGGTATTATCGCAAGTTTGTTAAGAATTATGGGAGAATAGCAGCACCTCTAACAACATTATTGAAGAAAGATGCATTTTCATGGACTCCGGAAGCAACAAAGGCCTTTGAACATCTTAAAGAGGCAATGTGCCAAGCACCGGTCTTAGCTACACCGGACTTCACAAAAACATTTATTGTGGAATGTGATGCTTCAGGAAATGGAATTGGTGATGTTCTAATGCAAGATGAAAGACCCATTGCTTTTGAAAGTCGTCCAATCAAGGGAAATTTCTTAAGCAAAGCTATTTATGAGAAGGAAATGTTGGCAATACTCCATGCACTTAAGAAATGGTGACCCTACCTAATGGGAAGACACTTCAAGGTAAAAGCGGATCATGATAGCCTTAAATACTTTTTAGAACAAAGATTATCCTCTGAAGAGCAACAAAAGTGGGTCACAAAGATGTTGGGTTATGACTTAGAAATCATCTACAAAAAAGGTAAGCAAAATGTGGTGGCAGATGCACTCTCAAGAAAGGATGAGGATGTGGAAGCATTGATGTGCGCCATTTCTATTATCCAACCAGATTGGATAAACGAAGCAAGGGAGGAATGGAAGAATGACGAAGAAGTGTGGGCACTTATTCGAAAGTTACAACAAGATTCCAGTACGTCTAATACATTTAGCTGGCAAAATGATTCGTTATGGTACAAATATTGCTTATACCTCTGTAAGAATTCCCAGCTAAAACAAAAGATTCTTATGGAATTGCACACTTCTCCCTTAGGAGGGCACTCGGGATTTTTAAAAACTTACCACAGGGTTAAGAAGGAATTTTTTTGGGATGGCCTTAAATCAGATATTCAAAAGTTTGTGGCGGAATGTTTGGTTTTCCAACAAAATAAAGTTGAAACAATTAAGATACCGGGTCTATTACTTGGTCCACCAGGGGTAAGGGGTGAGGATTGGAGGGTTGAGGTAGAAAGGATATTCTTATAAAGGAGTTTCCCAATCCCTATAATCCTTGAAAACTTGGATTCTCCAATGGTCTTTGAAAAATAGTATTTACTGAGAAGTGGGACCACATGGGGGCCAAGTGGACCCAACCCACGTTTGGGGATGGAATGTAGCAGTCAATGATGTTCCTATCCTAGACAAGGTGAGGGGAAACAACCAAACAAGAACACTTACTTCAAAAGGTTGGATTGATCCTATTGAGGTCTAGCCTTGGGGATTCCTAAGCAAAATTCGGTCCTTGAGTTAGGGATTAGGATTCCCGGAGATTCCACCATCATAATTGCATGAAATTTGGAGGAGAGAGAGGGGACCCACTAGCGTAGTAGCTTAGAGGAGATTAAATTTTTTCCTTCGGCCAATTCCCAGGAAATTGATGCCTTAGGTGACCTAATGGGGCTAGACTTAGGGAAAAGTGGGAAATTGGTAAAAGAAAGGTTAAAATGATCACCCTTTTTATGGACCAGTGCTTAGTTCACTTGGGGATATGGAGTCAAGGATGGGATGAGTAAGAACTTGGTTTCTTGATCAAGGAGGTCTGAAAAATCAACTCCATCCAATGTTGAGAGAAATAAAAGAAAAGTGACCTTAAATAATTTACACTTCAAAGAAAATGATGTAAGCTTCTCGAGGTAAATAATATCTAAGAAATTTCATTCATATAAAATTTTCCCATACATTTAAATAGCTAAAACATGCTCAATTCCACATTTCAATAATCCAACAACTAGCCCTAATTTTATCAGTATGCAACAACAAGAATAACAACATCAAAATTTACTTACAATGTTATAGATAATATCAAACCAGCACTTTGTTCACAAGACAAAGCTCCAAGACAAGATAAATAGCCCAAATCCATATGTCAACATTCATCCATCTCCAAAAAATATCCTCCAAGGAAAAATGTGAAGTTCTATATGATTAGAGAGATCCAAAGTCAAGTGACGATACAAAAGAATGTATCTAAAATCAATAGATAGCCTCCTAAGGAGTTAGAATTAGTCTATGGGCCTAAATTAACCCCCAATGATAAAATAATGTGCAAATAATAACCCTTGCTAGTGACAAGCCCACCAAACTAGCTCACAAATGTAAAAATAAGCCTCATAAGGGGTTAAATAATAATATGTGCATGTCATAGGGCCCTCCAAAGGATCAATAATGTCATGAAGTGCCATATTGAGGAATAAATTCCTCATAACCTTATGGACAAGGGGATGGTCCCTTGTTCTCCAAGTAGTATATCTGTGGTGCTCCCAATGCGTCTGATGGCACAACAATGACCCCATGGGTATCCATATGAATCGAAAATGACTGTAGATCCTTTTTAATGGTCCAAGTGATGGAATGAATGTTCCATGACATCGTACAAGTGCTAGGACACTTGCTAAGAGTGTGGGGCTCCTGTGGGGGCCTGCTGGGCATAGTGTACCAAGCATATCACCATCATCACAAAAGTGGATCGCTAGTAGTCTCTGAACATCCATGAAGATCTGTGGAGTGTTGTTTGCTGATGTGGAGGCCCATGGATCTCTATGCACCCCTACATGTGCCAATGCAGACCTATGGGGATCAGGGTCCCATATAGGGAAACCAAACCTCAAATGGAAATTATCTACAATCCTGGATAAGATCCAATGCATCCTCTAGGCTTCTAGTACAATCAGTCATTAAAATAATCGAGTAAAAGATCTTACAAACCATGGATAGAAAAGTGGGCACTTCATAATGCCATGCGCTTTTGTAATGGGCTTTGGCATGTTCTAATGTCTCCAAGCTCTAGAGGGGGTTAGCCAAGTACCTTATTAGGTGGTTTAAGCCCTTAGAGGGGATAGTAAGTCCAAGGTACATCCCTCTAATGGGGGTTGCAAGTGACAAATAAGTGAGATGGAATAGGGAATGAGAGGGGAAGTCTTGGGCCACATAGTGGGGCATAGGGGTAGCTAGAGAAGGGGAAGCCCAGACTTGGGTATATAATGTATAGGAGGGAGCACTCGTGGTACATGAAGTGCCCTGACCTTGATTTTTTGCCCTTCTTTAGATGCCTTTTTCCTTTTATGAATTTCTTTAATTAACTGCTCAAAGCTCAACGGACAAGAGCATGATATGTAAGATATAACAGTGAATACCCCTTTTAGGTAGGGTGGTTCATTGACCTTTGGAGGTTGGGATAATCATGGGTTCCGTAATGATAAAGCGGACTCATCTAGGGCCTATGGAACCAAGGTGATGTCCACGTATTGGGGTAGATCTCATGTATTGGCTTTTGCCCACATGCTAATTAATTTTGTCCCTACTACCTTTTGCATTTTGTGGTACAATTTTGTGTTAAATGTGGCCAATTATGTTTTTTTTTTTTTTTTTTTAATTACTTCAACCTCTGGGCATCATTCTAGGCCTAAGGTGGGGGAAAGGGGACAGGGAGGCTAGCCCTATGTGGAACTAGAATGGGAATATAGACCCGAGTGGGAGAAATGATGAATGGGGGTATAGTGAGTGGAAAGGGAGTAATATGTGCCGGTAATGAGTGGGACCACACACCCAAACTCAGGTTTTCCCAAGTGGTACCACCCTAGAACCGAATGGTCAACAAAGGAGATCCCATAGGACTAAGCTTCAAGGGTAGAAACCAAAAGAGATCAAGGAGACAAGAGTAAAAACTAAGCCCACTCTTTCCTCCAAATCCCCCCACCAATCCATACCCATAAGTATCCATGATAAGTAAACCCAATACTTAATTATCAAATGACAAGACATACCTTTAGATTCTGGAGGTCAACCTTCAAACATACGATCAATACAGGTGAGTGAGGGACCACATGATTGGCTCAGGTGGCAGAGAAATGGAACAAGGATCTAGTAAGAGACATCAAGAGGTTGTTGGTTTCCGGCAGAGGCTCATCATGGAGAAAACAATTCTCTTGGGGATATCACCCACAAAGTGGTGGGTAACAGGCCCAACGATTCCTAGTCCCGTAGAAGCACACAATCCTGGCTTTACCACAACCCACGATCTAGCTCATGGGTTACTAGGCCAGTGGCCTTACCATGATCCAGAGTCTGGTTCAGGGACCACTAGGCCATGTGTTTTTCATTTCGTAGATCTACCCCACTCAACTTCGAATCCATCTAGAAATCCAACTCAACCAAAGTATGATAAACCATCTCATCAAAGCTATCAGGAAATGGTAAGGCTAGGCTTAAAAACACTGTCACACCTGGCAAAACCCATGCCACGCCAGAAAACAACCACATGCAACACCATGCATGCCAAATCTAGCAAGGAAAATACACATGCAAATTGATACTTGCAATGAATCATGTTGTAGCTACTTGATCCTCCCTTCCCCTGCTTGATCTTTGCTTCATCTTGCCTTCTTTTCCTTTCTTATTCCAATGCCAAAGTGCTCCAAGAAAACTCTAAGTGTCCAAGAGTGAGAGAGAGAGAGGGAATAATGAGAGAGCTCCAAAACTGAACTGAATAAAGGTCACTAAATGATCCTCATAAGCCTTTTTATAAATGAGACCTCTCTTTTCTTCATTTTCCATTATTTTCCTTCAATTTCCTCCTCACATGCAACCTGTGACCTTTCACCTACTTTCTCTCCTAATTTCCATTATTTTCATAAATAATTGTGCCAAAATGCCATTTTTCCTTTCCAAAGCCTTAGCCATTGCCTTTGCCAATTTATTTAGCCATAAACAACCAAATGAACACCCCCCTAGGATGTCTTGTCCAACATTCAGCTTGGAATAAGTGTCCCATCAATCATGGTTATTATTTTAACTTTTATTACAAGGAATTTTCACCAGGGTTGTTACATAAACTCAACCAACAAAACCTTTACAATGATTTTTCTATCCTTATATATCATCAAAGATTTTATCTCCTATCCTAGGTGGTCGAATTCATTCACCAAAACTAATTTTAACTATATACATTCAAAATCTAGTGCATATACTTAAAAATAGGAATTGTTTTCCTTATAGACAATCCAAGTTTAAAACATCACTAACTTAGAATATTGAGCAATAAACATTAAACACAATTCCTAGGATAATTTTACATATATTTACATGCTGAAAACTATTACTAGAAGTCAAAAATTTGAATTTTAAGACAAAATATGGCTAATTGTCCAGACTCGCAATGCCATTAGGTAGATTCACAACAAAACAAAGTGATTTCCATGCTTTATATGGTTGTGGCCTCTATCTGAAAAAATGAAACAACTAGGTATGCCTAAAATTCTCTTGTGATGGTGATGGTCCTCCTGAGAAAGTTCCAAAACACCTATATAGCTCCCTTTGGCTTGTACCCCACTTTCGCAGTGCACTACCCATTTTCGCAGCGCCTTTACAAACTGAAAACTTGATGACCTTTTTCTCCATGTGGAATATTGGAAACATAAAATGAGTGTTGGAACCTTCATATAACTCCACTTATGACAATCAAACCTTCAAAACTTCACTATCCCACCAAAACCAAAAATTCTACAAAATTCAGCAAGTCATGGATTGGCGAAATTGTGAAAAATGGGTCTCCAAGTGATACTTGTAATTTATACAATATAACACTTGTGAAGAAAATGAGAGAGGTTTATGTCATTTAGCCTATTATTGACAAAAACCTCTTTTGATTTCGAAAAAAATTCTTCCAATTGTTAGAAAAGCGCGCCAAAAAAACAATGATTGAAACAGGATGAAAAATACAAAATTTTATTTTTTGAAAAACAGGGCTCCAAGAGCATTGTATATATCCCAACTATAACAACTATGCCAAAACTAGGAGACGTTTTTTTTTATTTGTACCATGATAGACAAAAACATATTTTGGTCTTCCAAATTTCATCTCCAATTGGTTAGAAACCACCTTAAAGTTGACTATGTTAAAATGCATCAGATTTGCTGTAAATCTCCCTGTTTCGCAACAAGTCCACTTGACATACTTGCAACGTCCTTCCTCAGCCTCCAAAGTGTCTTAGAGAAAGGATATGTTTTGAATGAGGGTGATGAAGAGAAAATAACACATTTAAAGCCTTCATACCTCTATAGCCTTCCTTCAAATCATGATGACCCACTTGTTGATGTGAGAAATGAATAAGGGTGTTTTTGAAATGATGACCATAACATGACATGAGTGACCCTAACTGATTCTCATAACTGACATGACCTCAGAAAAACCATCTTATAAAGACCAAAATATTGCATGCCATGACCACATAAGACTCTTCCATGATGCCTAGTGATCCCTCATGACTACCCTTTTAGTGATGATCCTTGATGACATTACACTTTGGAGTTTAGAAATAGACCCTTTTGACTTAACACTTATGAAACCAAGACTGCTATTTACAAATTGACTTCAAATGAATAGTAAAACAAAAATGACTATGATCCATATAATATGGGACCCTAACATTGGCTCCAATGGGGATGGCATCATCGATGTGAGGTACCAAGAACACCGTAGACTAGTAGCCTAATCCATTGGGTTGTTCCCATGCCTTGAAACCTGCAAATTGATTGTTGGTCTAATTTGCAACTGAAACTCAAACTCGTAGATTGTTTCCTTGCTCATATTTCACTGAGAGGACTCTTGATGTTTATTGAAAACCAAAAACACAAAAACTAAAAAACATATTACAAACCAACTAAAAATGAAAACCCAAATTCTTGAATATCAAGCCTAATTTCACACTCATACTCTAATAGTTGAAACCAACTGCTCAATCAAATAACACTGAAATTCCAATATAACCAGTCAAGTAGTTGCTCAACTGACATGACTACCTAGCTTTGCTTCAATAAGATCACAATTGAAACCTATAACAACAAAGGCATCTGATGATATCTTTGTTTTACACAGTGAAAACACGATTGTTTATTTAAGCCGAGAAATCCTTCCATATACTCAACTACAAGATCAAACAAAACATATTATGTTTGTTTATAATCAATAATTTATATAATTTGATTGCCATATGATGAGACTTCTTATATGTGTTGTTTAAATCAAACCCTGGTTTCAACTGTATATTGTTAATTTCATGTTTAAAAACAAAACATCCTTCAATCGTAGTGACTAAGGGTAGCTGGAAAAGATCCTCAACAAACTGATTTTGCTCTTGAAAATTTTAAGACTAAATTTGAACATTTAAGACTTGGATGTCCTTCTCAAGTTTGCCAGCAAACTCCTCTAAAAAGTGAACTTTATCTTCAAATATGCATTTGCATGACTTTAAATAAATAGCTAATAAATTAGAGAAATATTCATCAATTTGATCATTATCAAAATTATCCCAGTATTCTTTGAAACCTTTGATAGAAATCGGGTCTGCCATTTTGATGGATTAGGAAATCCAAGCTCTAAATTCTTTGAACGATGTAGTCGCGAGTAAAACCCTAATTTTTGGATCCTTCTTCTTGTGGAGCCTTTGGATCAACTTAAAAATTGATTGGAGTCGCCAATTGAATGGTTCATCCTTCACGTGTCTGATTGTTGTCCACCATCAATATTCAGATCTGAAACTTTTGATTATCTTTCCCGGGAAAAATAGAACCTTTCGTCCCCGGCAATGATGCCAGAATGTTAGCACTCTGTGATTTCCCTAGGCTGAAAAGGGAATCCCAAAGATAACCACTTATAGTTCATACTATAGCCCTTCTTACCTGGAGAGGTCTCTCTCTCTTAGATCACTCAACAAATAGGATATTAGGCTAGGTAATAAGATCAAAAAAGTTTGATTTTCAATGGTTTGTTGATGAGAAAAGGAGCAGATCCATTAGGCATGGGGTCATCTCAAATTATATTTTTCCTAGTGAGATGATGGGAAAGAGAGGGTTTCTTCATAGGGGAAAGATAGGAAACTTTGTTGGTGGGTTTAGATCAAATTTCTCAGGGAGTTGAATGTAGAAAGGGTGGAAAACTAACACATTAGAGCATCAAATCATGGATGAGTTCTAAAGTGTTGCTTTAGCTTAAAACATTGATAACTTGAAAAACTAAAACAGAGCATCCATTAAATATGAATTATGAATTAATCATTTGGATTTCCAAGAAATAAAGATGTACATTAAAGGGGTGAAAAACACATAAGTTAACTCACAATTCAAAGGAGCACAAGCCACCAAAATTCTAACACAAGAATCCTTGCAAATCACCTATTATTCCATTCATTCATTGGCAAAAAGTCTTCAAAATTACAGTGATCAAAAAGTCTTCTCTCGAAACTCAACCAAAAGAACCTTTACAATGATTTTTTTATCCTTATACATCATAAAATATTCTATATCCTATCCTAGGTGGTCAAATTCATTGACCAAAACTAATTTTAACTAGATACATTCAAAATCTGGTGCATATACTTAAAAATAGGAATTGTTTTCCTTGTAGCCAATCCAAGTTTAAAACATCACTAGCTTAGAATACTGACCAATAAACATTAAACACAATCCCTAGGATAATTTTCCATCTATTTACATGCTCAAAACTATTACTAGAAGTCAAAAAATTGAATTTTAAGACAAAATATGGCTAATTGTCCAAACTCGCAGCGCCATTAGGTAGATTCACAACAAAACAAAGTGACTTCCATGCTTTATATGGTTGTGGCCTCTATCTAACAAAATGAAGCAACTAGGTATGCCTCAAATTCTCCTATGATGGTGATGGTCCTCCTGAGCAAGTTTCAAAACACCTGTAGACCTCCCTTTGGCTTGTACCCCACTTTCGAAGCGCATAGTCTGTTTTCGCAGTGCCTTTACAAACTAAAAACTTGATGACCTTTTCCTCCATGTGGAATGTTGGAAACATAAAAAGAGTGTTGTGACCTTCATATAACTCCACTTATGACAATAAAACCTTCAAAACTTCACTATCCCACCAATACCAAAGATTATACAAAATTGCAGCAAGTCGTGCATTGGCGAAATTGTGGAAAATGGGCTCCAAGTGACACTTGTAATTCCTAAAATGTAACACCTGTGAAGAAAATGAAAGAGATTTTTTTCATTTAGCCAATTATTGACAAAAAAATATTTTAGTTTTGAAAAAATCGCTTCCAGCCGTTAGAAAAGCGCACCAAAAAACAATGGTTGAAACAGGAAGAAAAATATAATTTATTTTTTTTGAAAAATAGGCTTCCAAGAGCATTTCATATCTCCCAAACTATAACACTTGTGCACAAATTGAGAGAGTTTTTTATTATCTGGACCATGCTCGACAAAAAAATCTTTTGGTTTTCCAAATTTCATCTCTAGTTGGTCAGAAACCACTTTAAATCTGATTGTGTGAAAACGCAACAGATTTGTTGTAAAACTCCCAGTTTCGCAAAAACTCCACTTGACAAACTTGCAATGTCCTTCCTCGACTTCCAAGTGTTTTAGAGAAAGTATATGTTTGGAATGAGGGGGATGAGGAGCAAAGAACACATTTAAAGCCTTCATACCTCTATAGCCTTGTTTGAAATCATGATGACCCACTTGTTGATGTGAGAAATGGATAAGGGTGTTTTTAACATGATGACCATAACATGACATGAATGACCCTAACTGATTCTCATAACTGACGTTACCTTAACATAACCAACTTAAAATGACCAAAATATTTCATGACATGACCACTTAAGAGTCTTACATGAGGACTAATGATCCCTCATGATTACCCTTTTAGTGATGATCCTTGATGAAATCACACTTTGGAGTTTAGAAATAGACCCTTTTGACTTAACACTCATGAAACCAAGACTTCTATTTACAAATTGACTTCAAATGAACAGTGAGACAGAAATGACTATGATCCTTATAATATAGAACCCTAACAATGTGGGTCGTGCACCATCCAATTGTCATGGATGGTATCACAACATGTACGTGCATATGACAAAAGTTGGTCATGCTCTAGACTCTCAAGATATGAATCATCATGTAATGGAAACGCTCGGTAACAAGGCAACGGAGGTGGTCTGCTCATATCTCCACGCAATATGACATGTGTAACGACCAATGTCCTCTACATGTTATCTTCAGTGGTATGCATGGTCTCATCGTTGAGTTCCAGTGACTGTTCTAGTTCTCTCGGCAATACCACGCTTTGAGATGGTCATGACAACAATCATAGAGTTGGTGCTACATGCGTAGGGTCCCTACAAGCCCCAACATGATCATAGCTATGTCCCAAGCCAGGTCCATAAGACTTAGATCGAGTGTTGGTGTAATCAAACCTCATGTGTAGCACAAACTCCGCATATATATGCTTTCCAAAATAAATGGGGACCTGGTCACAGTGGGGAATTGGCCCCAAGCTCCAATGAATCAATCATAAACAAAAGGGATCGCATCAACATTCTTCAAATATTTTAGCAGAATCAGACCAACATGTCTAGCACGACAAATCTGGAAGGATATCAAACAACTCCCCATGAACATCAATGTTCTTGGTGACATCGTTCACCGACTTCCAAGGATATGGGCCTCTAACCTCTAGCCTCCTTATCCTATGTATGGAATATAGGTGGTGGTTTTGTAGGCCTGCACCTCTGGTATGTCTCGATCAACCTATTGATGTTATCCAACATCAAAGACAAACTACACCTAGTAGGCGAACTAGCAGAGATTTTATTCAGCTCTCAGGTGATCAATGTTTGTTGGGCCTTAACATTGTCAATTGTGATACTGGCTATAGCGTCGTTCCATGGAGGCATCAATGTTGCACTATGATCCTCATCTTCACCCTGCTAAGGATTTACAAATCATAAACATAATTTAACATATATAACAAACTAGAAGCATAATAACATATACATTAAATTCAAACACATCAATTGAAGACGATTTAAAAATTAAAGACAATTTCAAGACATAAACACATAAAGTTTAAAGAGGATTTAAAAGCCAGAAGTGTAATTGCAACAAATGAAGAAGGTTCACTATTGGTAGCAAGATCATCAACAAAGACAAAAACACTACCTCTAACACTCTAACTAGTGTCAGAGAGAGTATCTATGAGTGGAACATACACTCTACTTGGGCTACGTGATCTATCACGAGCCCGACCATGTATAGCAGATCCCCCAACACTCTGACAGGCTGCAGTTGGGGGGATGTATGGGAGATGGCTTTGCAAATTACATCTAATACAGATAAACTAATCCAAGAAAAAAATGTTGACATAGAAATAATATTGACAAGAAAACCATTTATAAGCTCAATTAGAATAATCTATGTTGAAGTCTTAAACTTTAGAGTCTTTTTCATTATTATAAATTATCAACCAAAGTATTGAGTCCCATGTAAACACAATCTAAAGAAGTGATTAAATCTAACTTACACTTTTTCCCATTTCTAAATAATGCATTTTATTCATAGAGCATAAATATATAAATATATGTAAAAAAATAAAATAAACCTATTTGCAAAATTAATAAATTTTCATGCCAACCAAATAATCTATAAGAGAAGTTCTTATAATGTTTGACTTTCACACATGACATGTGCTAGGTACAAGCACATGAAGACAATGTTTTGTTCAACACACGACATAATGAAGCTATATGGTATAGCTTAAAAAAGAGTCAAAATGCTTTTATTCACTTTAAATGCACTTTTCATTATGGATTTAATGTATGTATCAATAATACATTGTTGTAACTTGAAATTATATATATGTGTGTGTGTGCGTGTGTGTGTGTTGTTATATAGTTAACTAAAAATATAGAAAGCTGAGTTACAAAATCATTACTCAACTAATAAATTTAAAGAAATTACTATATTTATTACTAAGCAAATATTATATATATGAATTAATAGTGGTTCACCATGAACAACTATATTTCTGGTGAAATTTATTAATGCATTTTAAATAACAAAAAAACATTTTTTAATTATTTCACTAAATTGCTAAGAAAAACTTTAAAACCTAAAATAATTAAAAAATACAGTTTTTACAATAGAAAATATTCATAATAAACATGTTACCATTGAAGATAACTTCTACAAAAAAATTTGTGGTTTTCTAGGTTTTTTTTGTCTTCAAGGGTTTTCTTGGTTGTTTTTTGTGACAATAGGTGTTTTTTTCAAATTAATTTATTTTATTTTGCAAAAAAAAAAAAGACAAGAAACCTACCTTGGCTTGAGCCTTTGCATCTTTGTCAGCGTTATGGGCAGTTGGATTGAGTTCCTCTATCTCTGAACTTAGAAATCTTTTGTCAAACTCCTTTTTCCTCAGCAATCTACATAAAATGGCTTGAGCAAACTGCGACCTAGGAATTTTAATAAAAAATAGGGCTTGATCAAAAAGCCCCAACTCTAGATTGAGCTTCTAACTTAGGTTAGAAATAAGCTCAATCGACAGTTTATTTAAATGCTCAATCAAAATATGTTTAAGAACAGTTAAAAATTGCTTAATCAAACCCTTCAAATATCTTTTTATCATTAAAACCTGCCCTCACTTTCTCAAAAACACATAACCCACCCGCACCCACCTGCCCTCGCTTTCTCAAAAAATATAATCCACCCACACCCACCGTGGTATCATCCACCTCTTAAAGCACTCATCAATAGGCGAGAAGTACTAAGGCATATTAATATTTAGGCATTGTAGAACTATAATCCCAGTGGTGATGACAAAGGGGCACTAAACAAATAAATGAAAAACATTTTCAACAGAACATTTACATAAATTGCACCTACCAATACCGCTAAATCCTCTTTTGCATAGGTTCTCCTAGGTGAGAATCTTAGTCTTCCCTACCGGCCATCCAAACAAAAATTATTTTCAAAGGCATATGCTAGGACCAAAACTACCTTAACCAACATAATTCCGCTTGGGCCTGAAGAGATGACTATATCTTCAGTACAACAAAATAATCCTGGACAAGACATCCATTCCATCTAAGTTTATCATCGAATTTCCTAAGAAATATATTAGCCCTATGTAAATGTAAAATGTATTTTTCCCAAATAATAGTGTTTTCACCACAATATCCCAACTCTGCAACGCATTTCCAGTTGGGATATAGTTGTAATGGATCAAAATCTGCTCTAATTTGATTGATGTAGAAAATGACCCGGTCATGAAGTAGTTGGATGATCTTGCCAGGCAAAGCGTGTGTGCCCTGCAAACCTTGAATTGGATCAATCCCGACCTTAACCAATGCACCAGATCTAATCTCCCATCTGAGATTTCCAAAAATCCACGGCTTAATCTTCATAAATTCATTCTATACACAGGAACCATTTCTTGAAGTACCCAACCCAGCCCTGAACCAAGCTTGGAAAGACAAGTTCTTTAAATATTTCTCCTTGATAATCATCTGCCAAATACCAGTTCTAGAAAAGGCACACCAAAAAGTCAGGAGAGCCCATCCGAAAAGTTCAATGTCTTTCTTGAAGTACCCAACCCAGCCTTGAACCATGCCTGGAAAGACAAGTTTAAATATTTTTTCCTTGATAATCATCTGCCAAATACCAGTTCCAGAAAAAGCACATCAAAAGGTCAGGAGAGCCCATCCGGAAAGTTTAATGTCTTTTAAAACCCCCAACCGCCAAAATCCTGTTGCTTTATCACATCTCCCATGCATACTAGATGAATTTTTTTTCCGTCGTTTTGCACTTGACCAGATAAAATTTGCAATAATGGCATTGATTTTCTTAATGATATGATTGGAGAGCGAGAATAAATGTATCCAATATACAAAAATATTCTATAAAACTGATTGTGCAAAAATCAATGTGCCACCCATAGATAGCCATTTGTGAGACCAATGTGTCATCCTGCAATCAAATTTATTTGTCAGCCATTGGAAATACTTGTTGACATATCTATTTGGTTTCATTTTGAAGCCAAAGTAGGTGAAGTCATCTTCCAATGTAGAGGTGCCAACAACCAAAAATGTTGCAATCTCTGAAATTATGTCCGGTTTCCTGGTTGCCTGAATGAGTAATGATTTAAAATTATTCATGTATAATCCAGAGGCATCACCAAATTTTGATATAATGTGAAATAGACGCTTGCATTGACTCAAGGAGAACTGCCCACAAATAAAAACATAGTCAACAAACGTAAGGTGAAATACAGAAACATCTTTTGTAATGTGAAGACCAACAAATTGTCCTCCACTTTTTGCTTCCAATATTTTCCTGCTCAGCCCATCAATGACCAGCAAAAACAGTAATGGCGATAGAGATCAACCCTGTCACAGACCCCTGTATGCTTAGAAAAAATTGATGAAACACCAATAATTAAAACCACATTATTAATTGAGGATACACATGCCATAATCTATTCAACAATTCCAATAAGTAGCCTGATTTTGTGTAGTATCAGCTGTAGAAAATTCTAGTCTGCACAGTCCTAGGCCCTGTGGAGATCCAATTTTAGAACTATAGCCTCCTTTCTGCGCATCTTTATTGAGTGGATACTCTTCCGGAAAACGACCACTGCATCTTTTTTTTCAGCACGAAAAAAAAGCTATATATTTATATTGCATAAATCAGCAAAATGCCTTCACATACTGTTGTGCGGATTTCTCCACAACTAGAAGTTTGGCAGAATTGTATGATGGAAGTCCTGTGTATTATACAAAATATTTTGATGGAGATAGAAAGCATATGATCATCAGATATATGAGACAAAAAAGATTTCCATGACAACAGAGAAATTTATGTTCATACCTTTGCTGTGTATTGTGCCGATGTATAGACTTAGTATAAGAAAAAATATACCATAAAAAACCATTGATAAAGAGTTATATGCCAGGAAGACAAAAGTCCTGGATCTGGAAGCAGTGGTTTGCCATTTTAATCTGCATCCTCCATACGCCTTGGGGAGAAGTTAGGCCCTTTTTGGATAATGCATCAGCTTTCCTGTTATTTGATCTGGCAATGTGTGAAATAGTATAGCTCTTCTTGTTGTTCCATAAAGCTGCAATCCTATCCAGCCATCCAACCAGGTGAATGTTTTTTATGTTATGCTTTGACAAAACATGATCCATTATTAACTTTGAGTCTCCGTAGATATGTAACTTCGGAATGTCAAGGAAAGTACAAAAAGAAAAGAGTCCCGCTAATGCCACCGCCTCAGCTCTGTTGTTGGATCCCTGTCCAGCATTCCAATGGATTTCAAAGGACTGTTCTTCTGTTGTCTTTATGAAAACACCGCATGCGCTCATCCCCTGTTGTGCTGCACTGTAGAAAAAAGCGCATGGAGGAACCATGGACATCATTGCCGTATGACTTCTATCGTTCCTATGCTTGTTGTCTATTGTCATATTGTTTTTCCTTTTGCTGTGCCTGATTTGTGCGGACATATCCAGGGCGTTGTATAGAGATAGGATGGATGTAACAACAGAGGTGTTGGGTTCCACTTTTGCGTCGAAGAGCCTGCCATTCCTCCATTTCCATATAGCCCAAACGGTCAGTAATGGAATGGGCCTCCATCCTTTATTCATGGTGCTCCATTTTTTAAAAGCTTCAGGTATAGAAGAGAAGGAGCCGTGAGTGAAACCAAAGTGAGCCGCTAGATTTTCCCAGATAGGCCGCACCTGAGAGCATGTGAGAAATAGATGAAAATTATTTTCAGAATTGTTTCTACAAAGGAGGCAGATTGCAGGCCCATGCCAGTGTCTTTTTTGTAAATTTTGGCAAGTGAGGTTCTTGTTGTGGAACACCAGCCATGCAAAAATTACAATCTTCAAAAGGTATCCTGTTTTTCAGAAAGCAGAAGGAAAGATGTCTCCAATATTACCTGCCTCCGAGGATAGAAGTTGCTGATATAATAGTTTTACCTAGACAGCCGAGGATCCACCCATGCCATTCCATATGAGAAAGTCATTATCGGAAGATCGATAAATGCCATGGGCATGCAGCGATAATAAAACATCGTTCCACTGAATCTCCAATTCATCCCGAAGCTGTAGTTCATTCGCTGTTTTCCAAATGGGGATGGCTCCCTCCCATTTACTGATAGCACTGACCCAAAAGAAAATCCCTCTGTTGTGGAGCGATTTCAGCAAGGGGCTATTTGAATTTTCCCGACACCTCCAGCTAGTTCATAACTTCATCCTGTCCAATCATTATTTTTGCACCTGTCTGGAATTTTCAAATAAGGTTTTGCCTAAAAAAAAGTTCCAATTTCCTGAAACCCCTCCAAATAGCGGATCCAAGTGGGGTCCCAATATGATTTGCCCCTATCCAGAATGTCATGTCCCTATTGTTCAATGTATTTGGCACGCATGGCCGAGCTCCATGGGATATGTAGACATATAGTTTTTCCTTCAATTGAGTCACAATTATTTTTGAGATCAATTTACAAGTAATATTGAATAAAGAAATGGGCCTATAGGGGAGGGTCGCCAATACATGTGCGCCTTCCCCGCCACGTCGTAATACCACGCGTCAACCCACATGGCTCCGGTACGACACCTGTCCACCGTGGAGCTGGCCGTGTGGGCTATCACCTCCAACATTAAAACACGAACTTGGCGCCATTTACATGGTTGGTCTGGGCTCATTTCGACCATGTTCCATTTTCCCTTTGTCTTTCTGCTCGGGGCCGGTAGTTGGGCGAAGACCCCCGCCGAAGATGGCGCGGGACGGCCCTGTAACCTGCGCGCATGGTGGTTAGAACCTGTGTTGGGGGAATGCTGTGTTCGGTTGACAGGGTTTGTATTGTTGCGCGCAGAGTCGTTTATTCGTGTGCTGGTGCGAAGGTTTGATGGAGTTTCTGGGTTTCTGGCTGGGACAGCGGTTCTGCTTTTCTTGTGCTTTTCCGCCTGGATTTCTTGGTCGTTCTGGAATGCAAGTTGTTTAACATGGAATGCCGGTTGTTTAGCATTTCTCTGGTGGTGGTCGTATTCGGCGATTTTGTTGTTTGGGGAGGAGTCGGTCGCCATTCTACTGAGCTTGAGGTAACATAACATTTTTAGGGTTTAGCTCTGCTGTTTTTGTTGTTTTTGTGATCTCTAATGGCTTCTAATGGCTTTTTTCTTCCTGTTGCAGGTGTTGCAGGTGTGGAAAAGGACGTTGCAGGTGTGGAGAAGGTCTGGCGAGCTGTGGGGAAGGTGGGGGAGGTCGGCGACCATCCATGGCCTGTAACCGGTAGGATTTTTAATCCTACCAGCTTTACTCTGTTTTTTTCAACACAAGCATCTCTAACAGGATATTTTGTGAACTTTCTATGGCATTTTATGGCAGTATTTTGAGCAATTTTTTGAGGGTTTAGGGTTTTAGGCATTCTATGGCATTTTTGCTGTTTTAGGGTTTAGGGTTTTAGGCATTCTATGGCATTCTGTCTGTTTTGGCTGTTTTAGCCTGTTTTAGCCCTCAAAACGCTCTGTAGCTGCTCTCCCCTGACTTGCATAGCCGGCCTCGAGCAGAAAGACAAAGGGAAAATGGAACATCGCGGAAATGAGCCCAGACCAACTTTCGAAACTCTCTGTAGCTGCTCTCAATTGCCTTGTTACTGTGTTTGCTTTATAGATAAAAACGCTGCATTTTTATTGTCCCTGCTATTTTATCTTTTTCATTTGGGATATGAGGGTTTCTCTTTTCTTTCATAGAGTTCTGAGTGCTCTGCTTGAGTTCTGAGTGCTCTGCTTCGTGCTATTGTTTGTTTTATATTCGACTGCTCGGAGGGGAAGGCTCTTCTAAAGCCTCACTAAACCCTTATGAAGCTTCTTCGCAGACTTGCTACTCAGGTTGCTCTCTGGGCTACAGTGTTGTATGGAAGCCGTGGACATTTGTATGGACTTTGTATGGAAGTCGTGGACATTTTACGACCTTAATCACAATTATACTGTTAATTTATTTATGGTTTCTTGAAGTCATAACTGTTATCTTGTTTCCTTCTATGAAAGTCTTATTCCGAATTTTACACACAAGTTGCATTCTCTATTATTTAAATTGACTTGGGCTACAGTGTTGTATGGAAGCCGTGGCCATTTGTATGGACTTTGTATGGAAGCCGTGGACATTTTACGACCTTAATCACAGTTATACTGTTAATTTATTTATGGTTTCTTGAAGTCATAACTGTTATCTTGTTTCCTTCTATGAAAGTCTTATTCCGAATTTTACACACAAGTTGCATTCTCTATTATTTAAATTGACTTGGGCTACAGTGTTGTATGGAAGCCGTGGACATTTGTATGGACATTTGTATGGAAGCCGTGGACATTTTACGACCTTAATCACAGTTATACTGTTAATTTATTTATGGTTTCTTGAAGTCATAACTGTTAGCTTGTTTCCTTCTATGAAAGTCTTATTCCGAATTTTACACACAAGTTGCATTCTCTATTATTTAAATTGACTTCTCTGGATACTGTTTGAACGCTACTATTCTTGATTTACTCATTGTAGAATATTATGATTTCCTTATGCTGTAAAACCTTGCATAGTGCTAAGTTTTTGAGATCGTTTTCACTTGTGACGGTGCATCTCTATTTGAAGGTTATTTTGTTTTTACAGCTGATGAGTTTATATAGTCCAGAAATGGGTAGGGTTTACTGTTTTATGAACAAAGCTTCTACTCTTTTATTTCCTTTTAATATCGCTCAGCTTTTACTAGCAAACTTTATAGGATTAAATCCTTGTCAGGGTTTTGTTAGAGTTTTGTCAGGGTTTTGTTAGAGTTTCCTTGTCAGGGTTTTGTTAGAGTTGAAATGCCCGATAATGCATGCAGAGAGATTGACCGTTCTTCATGAAGAAATAGGTTCGATATCTGCTTGAGTCAGAGTGTTGGTGTTTTCAACCTGTAACTCCAGTGTCTCTCAGTAGTTATGTCTTCGGTCAGGTCTTGAGTGGGCATATCAATTTGGAACAATTTCTGTTTTTTACACCTATGACCTGGAGCATATTTTTCATCACAATTATAGGAGAGTCCATTTCTTTGGTGGTCTGCCATTTGTGTTGGAGACAACCTTTGTACTTCCAAGGGATGTGTAGGAATTGTGCTAAGTTGGAATATTTGATTCTGCAAACAGATTTCTATGCACTTTTGAAACTTTTCTTCCTAGTTGCTTGGGGAACAGGGATATAAGGAGTGCAGAGCTATCGGGAGAGGAGAATGTGTTGATAATAGTGATATATTTGTAGGGTGCTGGTGTCCATTGTAGCTGTTGAATTGTCTAGATTGTGTACCTCTGAATGTAAATTTCTTGTAATATGTGAAAAGAATATTGAATCAAAACCCTCCTTGACCCGTATATAGCACATGACCTACTGAAATTTTAAATTTATGGAGTCGGTATAATCTCTATTCCAAAAAACATAATTATTGTTGCTTAGTTGCCATGCATTAGATACTGTGAACACTCTTATCAAGAGCCAATTCAATCCCTTTAAGAATGGCATGTGCTTCTGCCTGATTGTTGATCTTTCCTAAGGTTCATTCAAATTTTAAACATTATTTATCTCCAGCGTTGATGACAAGACCCACAATTGCAGTTACCCTGGATTTCCTTTCGGTACATTGATTTCCTTTGAACCTCTCTTATTTTTGCAATGCCTAGTTTTGTGCAGGGAAGTTTAAATTACAGGAAAGCTTAACATGCTGTAGATTTTGAGCTCTGAAGCAATTTTGTGGGATTTTTGTATACCTACTGCTTTGGAATTTCCTTCTTACATGTATTAGAGGCAATTCATAATTTTTCTGTACCGTAATACACTGTTATAGATCAATATTAACCCCAGAACTCATAAGTGTAAAAAGGGATCTAAAGAAACAGAGACATGATTCTCTTGATGCTTAAAAGATCCCATCTTAAGATGGGTCTACGCTGGTTTATATTTTGTAGATTTATAAATTATTGTAATTGTCAAACAATTGATCTACTCATGAAGGAAAATGAAAAAGGTGAATAGGTGCTTAGAAAAGAATTAATGACTAAGCCACAATTCGTCATATAGCTGATTAGGTTACTGTGCACCCAAATTTCTCAATTGCTTTTGGAAAGTTGATGTAACAAGATGGAACAATATGATTCTCATAGTTGTTCATCAACTGATTTGATTAATTTAGATACTTCCATCATTTTTACTGACACATATAAAAACACATGCTCTTTATAAGTTGGGCATACTCCACGGTGGACAGGTGTCGTACCGGAGCCATGTGGGTTGACGCGTGGTATTATGACGTGGCGGGGAGGGCGCACATGTATTGGCGACCCTCCCCTAGGTGATTGATAAAAATCATAACTATGTTCTTTATTGTATTTCTAGTTTCCAGCAATGTAAAGTTCTTATTCATTCTAATTCAATCAATAACATGCTAAGTATAGAGTTCCTTACTACTAGTGCCTCGTACATTAGAAGCGAGCAGGAGGTGTTTCTAATTGTGAGTGTAGACTTCTATTCAGTGTTAAGTGATTGTAAACTTGCCCAGCACTGTCATCACATTATAACGGTCCACTTATTGGAGCCATAAGTGAGTTTAGAGCTTTGTACAGTGCGCACAGAATAACTTATAGAAATAGTTTTATCATAATTAATATTTTACAGAAAGACATATTCCATTGAAAATTTCTTATCAACACACAGTTAGGTTGCCACAAGAAATCACTACTAGGTTGTAAGCCAAAATGTTGCTGTGCCAAGAAAAAGATACAATCCATCCAAAATCCACATCATAATGTGGTTAGAACCGAAAACATATGACACCCCTATTCTTTATGGCCCTGAGAATCTTGAGTGCCAAAACTCCCTGAGTTACCTTCTTGAGCCAGGTAGGTTGGCCTACCAGTCAAGGGCTGATTAGGAAATGGTCGATTGTTGCCATATGATTGATTCCAATTTGCAGCTTCCAACCATGGAGGTATCAGTACCCATACCTCACATTTGCACTACTGACCCCTGCATTAAGTGGAGGTGTGTAATGAGCATACAGAGAATTGACACCAGCTCTGGTAGGAACAAGGCAAGTGGGTAAACCCTCGGTTTGATAGTGGGGCACTTGAATGTTTATGAGATCTTGGAATAATGGTGTATTATCTGCAATGGAGTCCAATGAGTTTGAAATAATCCTAGTTTCATCAGCTATTCTTGTATCGTTGATCATCCCTTGTTCCTTTTCAAGCATTTGTTGTGCCTTTCGTTTTTCCTTTTCCTGTCTTGCCATTTGCTTTTGTTGGTCCTTAACTTGCCTTGCTTTATCTCTTTCAATCCTTTCTTCTGCTCGCTGTTGTGCTGCAACAATCCTTGCTGCCTTCTTCTCCTTGACCATATCCTTCTTTTTCTGTTTTAATTCTTGCATTTCAAGTTTCTTTTTTTCTGACTCAACTAACAGGTTTATATAGTCCTCTGAGGTGAGTAGCTGTGAGCTTCGGCCCAGACGAAGACTACCCGGTGCACCTTGCGTTTTTCTCATTGATACTCTCTCTACTGGTAGCTTTAGGAACCGTCCAAGTGTCTTCTCCACCCCTTCCACCTGCATGTCATTGCTTGGTACTTCCCTTTCAGTATCTGTTGGAACTGATTGAACCATATCATTATCTTCATTTGATGCCTCATTATGTCCTTCATCTTCTTCCATTGATCTATTGTCCACAAAAAAATGAACAATTTCACTGTTCAATTCTGCTGGTTGTGAGGGCATGTTCATGCTTTCTTCATTGGTTGCTGAGACACTATGTGCATTCAAATTGATCATTGCTTCTGCTAGCCATGAAGGTGGGGTTACTTGGCTTGGCAATGTCAATTGGTCATTGTCAACTGCATGTTCAACAATATCATTAGCAATATCAGCGACAGGAATTTGATGTTCTTGAGTTGGTGGAACAATCTCCATGTTACTAGGAATTTGTTCATTGTTATATTGTGTTTCACACACAGTTTCATCATCTTCAGCATATAACTGTCCTTGAGACAGGGAAATCATATTACCAGCTGCAACAACATCATCTTGGTCATCTACTTCTTGCACTTCAACACATGTTTGGACATTCCCTTCTTCCTAACCATCCACATGAAACGCTTGGCTACAACCAGTGTCATGCATAAGAGCATCATAGTTCAGTGGCCAGATTCCTGTCCTCCTAAAGCCAGCCTTGATATTTGATGGTGTCAAAGCCCTTTTAAAAGCTTTACTTGCAAGCTCTGCTAGCTCAAACCTTTTCACCTCAACCCCTGGATTCTTTGCCATCCATGCAGCACGCTCCGACCTGAAATAGTTCTTGAAAGGGCCAAACACACTAACATCAAGGGGTTGCAGCCTATGAGTGGTATGAGCGGGCAATGTCAACAGGTCGATGCCTAAATTGTTTGCTTCCTCAATTGTTTGTACAGCCATGTGGCTCCCATGGCCATCTAATATCAAAAGGTGTCTGTTATTAGGCGAGACGCCACCTGGTACCGATGCAGCAAAGTGAAAAAGCCAACTTAGAAACAGTTCTTTAGTCATCCATGCATGGGGATGTGCAGCCATGCATGCACCTGGTTCACAGTTCTGTATATAGTTTTTCAGTTGATTTTTACCTTTGAATAGATAAAATCCTGGGATTGAAGTACCAATTGCATTAACACAACATAAAATAGTTATCCACTCCCTGCTCTTGGGCAAAATCTTTGGCACATTTCGGCTCCCTCTCTTGGCAATTACCCGCATGCCACAATTCCTCCCTGCCTGTAAACCTGTTTCATCACAGTTCCATATATGGTCTGCTCCATAAGAATGTTTATCATAAGCACTAGAAAGTGTGTCATAGAATTTTTGCACAACTGCAGGGCGCAAATTTAATGCTCTGTCTCTGTCAAGGCCCTCAACAGTACGCAATACAAGTTCTGGATGCCTTGTTTTAAACCCAAACCACCATGATTTACCAGGAAACCCATCTTTGAATGGGTTTGGCCTCCCTTGACAGATTTGAGCAACTGTTGATTTGAGTTGTATCAACTCTAGCCCATGTCCCAGTTGGGCCATCTCTTTACACCACTCAACCACCTCGGCCTCCTCATCCTCAGTCATAACTGTAAGAGGCCCTCTACGTTTTGTATGAGTCAGTCCATTTATCCAATAATGTATTGACGAGGGAGGAATACCATGTTTTTTTGCAGATGCCCGAACTGAGTATCCATTAAACTCTATGTCGTCAATTGCAACTAACATTTGTTCTTTTGTCCATCCTCTTATAGCACTGATCTTTTTAGTTGAGCTTGCCCCTTGGACTGTTGTTGATGGTGGTTCTGTGGCTGATGGTGTGTTAACATCAGCGGCTGTCACATGGTCATCTTCAACAATGTTCCCTGGTGCATTGCTGGCATCGACATCAGCTGGCCTGTCATCATCAGACAATGTGCATCGCAGCTGCGCACCCCTTGTCACTCTCCTGCCACTTCTCCTTGTACGAGCAGAGTAACTTCCTTTTGCCATAGATGCAACAACCTGTAAAATTATTGCATGCATTTAGACATTAGAATATATGTTAAATTATGCTTTATTACTTCTGCAAAAATTACTTTTCCTCTATTACAGGAAATTATCAAAACATTTTGGATACAGAGCTTGTTACAGGAAATTATCAAATGTGAAGGAGATACGTGCTACTAAAATAGTTACACTTCCTCCATACAAATATGTTATTTTCCATTTTTATTAGGCTAAAAAGAAGTGTGGGTGGGGAACTGATTGTCAGTTTGCTCACTCAGAAGAAGAACTTCAAAAGGGTCAGCCCGAACTTTCTATTTTTGGTCAGAAACTAGAAACAATTTATGGCAATGCAATAAGTTCCAACATTTATGACGAGGTAAATAATTATAAAATCAAGTTGTCCATGCATTATGAGAAAAAGGGAACCTATTCAAATGGGTTGAAGTGCAAATTTTCCCATGGACACAATGAGCTTAGGCCTTTAGGTCACAGATTCATGCAACAATTTGTCCTAACAAAGCATTTTTTTTCAACGTTGTCAAAGAAAGACTCAATTTGTTGATTTTGTCCTGATAGAGCATTTGTTTTCAGCTGTCAAAGAAAGACTCAGTTTTTTGATATTTAACAAGGATCGAATTTGCAACTTTTTTGGCCATGAATATTTCACTGAGATTGTGTGTTGAATTTCAATTTGATAAGAGATGAAATATTTCAGAACAAATATTATTCTATAGTTGCTAACAATTTGAGGATATTTAATGCTATTCCTAATTTTCTCTACATTTTTGGAATTAAAAAATCTTGGTCTTTGATTCCTTCTACTTGTTTACCCATGATCAAATTCTATTACCAATTGAAAATTATGTTACCCACATTTTTCATTTTTTCAGTAAGGACAAAACATTTTGGATACAGAGCTTGTTACATTATGATTCTATGGTCTCCCAGGTGTCATAGACAAATGGTTTTACTTCAGTTTAATTGAGTTTCATTGCAGTCATTTATTTTTTTATATTTTTTCATATAATTTATTTACTTATTTTGAATATTGTGAAGAACAATCTCTGCTCCAAGATTTCTCTCCATTATCTGTGACTTAATTTACAGTGCTGAATTATGTAAATCCCCATTCCTTTGGTCCAACTTTTACAACTCCGTATGGCTCGGGCTCTCCATACCCTAAGGTCTCGAGCTCAACGAGGTGAAAAGATATGAAGGCCAATAAGACTGTCATCTGATATGTTACTTATAATTGTGTTTTCTCATTATCTAAAATCTTACAGTCATCTAATCCAATAAAGAGAAATGGTCATCTGCTCGGGTTTCCATTCTAAGATACCATTCCCCAGTTCTATGGTCCATTCATCAGTAGTATAAATTCACTTATTTGCAGTCTTTCGACTCAATATCAAAATGTTTGCTTTCTCAATAGCTTCATGCTTCTGAAAATATGTGAAAAATATGTGAAAAATTATTAAGTTTATCAGAGTCATTAAAGTTACAATTCATTTATGTTCTATGTTTTAACTCATCCATGTTCACTCGGATCTTGTCACTTCTGAATTGCCCAAAATTGGATGGTTCACACTAGGAGTACAGTTTGACATCGGCTGGCATTCTTTCTTTTACAATAACCTTTCCTTCTTTCTGACAGGAGGTCTTATAATAATATAGTTGTCGACCAGTAAAGTAAGTCAAGCAAGCCAGTTCGGTAGCTGTCCAACGAGCAAAGGCTTCTTTCTTTAGAGTGCTGCCCGCCCCCTTCTTCATTCATTCATTTAGGCCCGACTAGGAGTGGATCCAGGGAACCTGGCTCGGGAACAGCTTCTTACTAGTAGGGGCTAATCAAAATAAGAGAGTCCAATCTCTGAAATAGAGCTTAGTCTCTCCCCATAGTAGTATACTAGTAAAAGGCGTAGATTATGACTTGATCCAATAGAGTCAGAACACCTTTATATCTAAAAGAAATGGTGCTCGATGAAACGATCCAGATTCCACACTATGTTGTGGGCTGGGGGAGAGCTGCTCTGCGAAGCTAGGCGTTCAGTGTTCTTATGGAGGAACCATAGAACCCAAGCCATAATAAAGGTTCAATTCCTGTAAGCTAAGGTTCAAGGTTCAATTCCTGTTAGGTAAACAAGCTATCGCTAAATTCCTGTAAGCTAAGGTTCAAGGTTCAATTCCTGTAAGCTAAGGTTGAAGGTTCAATTCCTGTTAGGTAAACAAGCTATGACTACAGTACTAGCACGACATACGTAACATTTGGACATACGTAACATTTGTGATATGTAAGTTGTAATCCCTATGAAGTTGATGATCGAATAATTCGTGTAAGCTAACCTTCAATTCCTGTAAGGTAAGCAACCTGTGACATTGATTAGATGGATACGACTGTATTCGATAGCTTAACTCTATAAGCTAGAACACATACATAAACTCTGTATAAAAAAAGTTAACTGTAACTGTATAGGTTAACTGTCACCACCCTATGGACAGAACTGTAATGTAAGAAATCTGATAAATGAATGGAAAGAACTGTAATGTAAGAAATTTGATAAATGAAAACAATAAAAACAGAACTGTAAGAAGAATGAGTTGTAATTCATATAACTGACTTGAATATATTGGCTACTGTTCTGTGATGTTGTCTTGAAGTTTGCTGAATAGTTTGAAAGCATAAGATGCAACTTCAACAGTGGGTGGACTTCTTTTATAGTTTTGGGGACTTGATTTTAATTGGTGGACATGGATGCACATGGATTGCAATGGCTTCATTTTGAATGTGTGGTATGGATTTAATTTGCTGTGATCTAATGGTTGGGAATTGTTTATTTGTTGATCCATGTGCTTTGATCTGTTTTAATGAGAAATAGAGTGAGTTGGGTGTCATTTATTGCAGTTATTGGGTCTGGGTGTCATTTATTGAACAAAGTGGATTTAATTGTTATTGGGTTGGGTGTCATTTATTGAACAAATTGGATTTAATTGTTGTTGGGTTGGGTGTCATTTATTGAACATAGGGTGTTTAGTTGTTGAACAACACAGCAGTTATGGCTGACATACATTCCTTTTGTTATGTGCAGGTAGGCATATTTATTTGGGATGCAAAGTTGCAGTTCTGATGAGTGGGGGTTGAAGTGACTGCTGTTTTGTACTTCTGGAATAGACCAGTTTGGAAGCCTTTATGGCTCTAGCTGTTTTCTACTTGGGTCAATATGTTTTGCAATATTAAATAGTTAAATACTATTTATGGACAGTTGTGGGCCCAGTCAATATATGGGTGATTTTTGGACATAATTTAAAACTTATTTAAACATAATGTTATTTATTTCTGTTTAAATATTGGTTTCAAAAGTCTTAATCACTGGTGGTTTGGTGGGACCAGTATTATATCAACTACTGGTCCCTGCACAAGAATAGGAATCTCTCCCCTAGTCCTGGAAAGAGGAAGGGCACGAAGAATGAGGGGTAAGTGAAATAAAGGTTGCATTAACTGCACCCGAGACTTTACCACCATGCCTTGATGTCTCAACTAAGTTCAGCGAATCAATGCCCATGATATCCAGGAAGTTCAAATTAATCAATGCCTATGAGATCCAGGAAGTTGTTAAAATTTTTAACTGTCCACCAATCCAATCCAAGGCATTTGTCTCCAGCGAATGATTTTAACACTGATGACACGTCGAAATCGGCCTATCCACTTCCAAACATCATCCTCTGAGAGTATATGTGGATGTGTTCTAATATAATCCATTTGATTATCAATGTTCACAGCCTCCATTGCCAGAAAAAAAAACTACCAAAAACACTAATAACCTCCCTATATAGAAAAAAAATAATTACATTTAAGAAATTATAATTACTTTAGAAGGAAAAAGAAAAAAAAGAGGACCTAAATAATATGAAAATTGCCGCATTGAAATTGAATAATTCCCAATTCACACTAACGTTTGCTTCAACAGGAGATGCCATTTCGTTACTGTTTATTTTTTCTAAATTAACAACGCGTAGTGTCAGGTTTAGCGGATCTATGATCCTCAGCCAAGGGATAAATTGGGCACTCTCACCCCTTTTTTAATAATGGGTTTTAGTATGACATTTTATATTTATTTTTGTCATATATTTATATGGGTGTGTTGCCGTAATTATTGTATTTTTTTATAAATTCTTGTTAGTGAGATTTGATTCTAAATTTTAAAAAAATAGTTTAAGTAAATTTGATTTAAAATGTTGATAAAGATGATTAATAGAAATAAATAAATTGAAATAACTTTTTTATTGAAAAAAATTAGTAACTCTATAGTCATCCACTATGTTGACACCTAATCATCTCTACATATGTAGATGTTCTCTCTACATCTTCGATTCTAAAACCAGACTTTGATTTGCTTCATGTTGTTGGGTTGGTTAATGCTGTGGTATTTCGGAGAAGTTAAGGTTATGCAGAAGACTTTCAATTGACTTTTGTAGACTGACTAATTTGGTGCATTACTATAACAGTTGATTCATTTGTGGAATTGTTTATACAAGTTTAAGTAGTTTTCTATAGATTCCTTTGACAACATAGACAATAATTGCGAAGATGCCATGAAGATGAAAATAATTTGTTCACATATATCTTTGATATTTTTTGTGAATTTGGATTGAGATAGCTTTGAAGATAAATTATTCGGCATACCTCTCTCTCCATATATCATATATCAGAATCAATTTTTTTTAGCAGCAGAAGTTTTCTCCACAAAAGCACATTTTTGCTACCACGAGTATTTTTACAGCACTCAGATTTTTCAATGCATTCAATCATATCTTCTTTTGAAGAAGTTGTGTGCCTCGCTCATAACGAAAAGAATCTTGCCCAAGATTCTTCCAGAGGAAGATATTTCAGAGGCAGGGGGGCAGACACTTTCAAAAAGAAAAGTCAGATTTGCATTGCATACGCTGCAAAAGAAATGGATCACATGATGCCTCTACATGCAGGATACCTTGGGACAAAATTGAGCAGCAAAGAAACCAACCCAAAGGTAAAACTAATGACACAGACAAAGGTAAAGCACCTGAATCCGCTCACTATGTTGTGGCACAATGTAATATTGGAGTAAATGAAGATTTATTTAATGCTTCACTTGCTTCTTGGAAAAATGATTGGTTGCTTGATTTAGGAGCAACTTGCCACATGACTTATAGAAAATATTTTTTTGAAGAATTTACTGACAATGTTGATGGAGCAGTATATTTTGCAGACCAATCAAAAATCAAACCATCAGGGTTTGGCACAATCAAGCTCAAATTGCCTAGTCTTCGAGACTTTCTTCTGCATCATGTTCTATATCTCCCACAGCTGAAGAGAAAATTGTTGTCCTTGGTCCACATCCGTCAGCAAGGTCACTCCATTCATATGTTTGATGGCAAGCTTGAGGTGAGAAAAGCATCTAACCACTCACTTGTCATGAGGAGAATAGAAGAAGAAAGGCTTCTCAAGTTGTAAGGTACCTTTACTCATGCACAACATTTCTCATACAATTCTCATTATGAAGAAGGTACACTTCCATCAAGTTTATTATGGCATGCTAGATTTGGACATTTGAACTATGACAATGTTCGCTTGTTGAAGAAAAATGGTGCTGCTGGTTTGCCTACAATTCCTATGAAACTTAAGCAATGTGATGCTTGTGTTCTAAGAAAGCATAGTAAACAGTTTTTTCATGATTCACATCCAAGAGCACATAGAAAACTTGAACTCATTCATTCAGATTTATGTGGTCCAATGCCTGTTCCTTCTGCAAATGGAAATAAATATATGATGACATTTATTGATGACTACACCAGATTGTGTTGGGTTTATTTATTGAAAAACAAATCTGATGCTTTTCAAACATTCAAGAACTTTCATAAATTGATTGAAAATTATGCACAATCTCATATTGGCTCTATTCACACTGATAATGGAAAAGAATACACTTCAAATGAATTTGAAAACTATCTTCGCCAACATGGGATCAAACATCAAACAATTGTGCCTTATAATCCCCAACAGAATGGTGTAGCTAAAAGAATGAATAGGACAATCTTAAATATGGTACGCTCCATGCTCTTCTTCAAAAATGTAAAAATAATGTTTTGGGCTGATGTTTTTCTATGTGCTGCATATATAAAGAATAGATGTTCATCTAATGCTATTAGAAACAAGACTCCATATGAAATGTGGTATGGGCACGTTCCTTCGGTAAAGCATCTCAGGGTCTTTGGTTCCACCTGTTATGCTTTGATACTAAAGGTACATAGAAACAAACTTGGTGCAAGAATTCGTAAGTGTATCTCCCTGGGGTATTCAAACACCTCCAAAGCATATTGTCTCTATAATGAAATCAATAAAAAGTTTGTCGTATCTAGAGATGTAATTTTTCTTGAATCATCCAAAACTGACAATGTTGTTGAGTGGCAACTTGATCGCTTGAATAGATTCGCAAATGCAAAATCATTTCAAGAATTTGATAATCAAATTCCACATCTTGAAGGGGGGGATTCCTATACTAGATCACCATGTGGAATCTTCTTCTGAAGAACTCTCTCCCCCGCATGAAAATCCAACAACGGATGATGCTTTAAGTGATGTGATTGATAGAATTGGGAGACTCAATCTTGATTCAGTCTCAACTCAATCAACAGAGCAGCCTGGACCATCTGAGAAAGGTCCTCCAAAGTGGCTGATAAAGACACTTGAAAGTGTTCATCCTGATGAGGTTGGCAAGACAAGAACTAGAAATTCAAACCGGCAAAATGAAGGTGACGTAGATGACTGTAATTCACCTATTGATATGGATGTTTCTTATGATTGTGAATTGAATTTGTCTATAAATTTTGAACCAACTTCCTTCAAAGAAGCTTCTTCTCATGATGAATGGAAAGAAGCGATGCAAAAGGAGTATGATGCCCTCATAAAGAATGGCACTTGGAAGCTGGTTGATCCTCCATTAGGAACCAAACCAATGGGCTGCAAATGCGTCTACAAGAACAAGTATAAAGCTGATGGCTCACTTGACAAGCACAAAGCCAGGCTTGTGGCAAAAGGTTTTGCACAGAAGGAAGGGGTCGATTATGAGGAGACTTTTGCCCCCACAACAAAATGGGCTACCATCCGGACACTCTTTGCCCTAGCAGCTCAGAATGGTTGGAAAGTCCATCAAATGGATATAAAAACTACTTTCTTGAATGGAGATCTAAAAGAGAATGTTTTTATGTCCCAGCCTGAAGAATTTGTTGTGAAAGGACATGAACACAAAGTATGTAAACTTGTGAAATCCTTGTATGACCTCAAACAAGCACCGCGAGCCTGGTATGAAAAACTAACTAAGCATTTTCTGAAACTCAATTTCGAACATTATGATCTTGATGATGCAACTTTATTTGTCAAGAAAGTTGGAAAAACAGTTGTATATCTTGTGGTATATGTAGATGATCTTTTGATGACAAGGAACAATGAAACCTATATTACATCCATAAAGAAGGAATCGGGGAAAAGTTTTGAAATGACTGATTTGGGTTATGTTCATTACTATCTTGGTATTGAAGTAACTCAACATCCGAAGTCCATATTTCTTTCTCAAAAGAAGTACATTGGAGATCTGTTGAACAAGTTTGGCATGACAGAATGCAATCCTCTTACTACTCCAATGGAACAAAACTTAAAGCTCACATCTATTGAAGGAAAAGAATTTGAGGATGCAACAAAGTATAGACAGCTTGTAGGAAGTCTCAACTACCTAACTACTACCAGACCAGACATTTTGTTTGTTGTTGGAATCCTCTCCAGGTTTATACAAAAGCCTTGTGAGGGACATTGGTTTGCTTCAAAAAGAGTTCTAAGGTACTTGAAGGGAACTCAAGACTTTGGAATCAAGTATACACAGGTGGACAACTTCAGCTTGATTGGATACTCTGATTCAGACTTCGATGGAGACAAAGAAACTGGGGTATCTATTTCAGGATATGATATGAGTCTTGGATTAGGAGCTGTCTCTTGGAGATCACACAAACAATCAGTTCCAACGGATTCCACAACAGAAGCAGAATACGTGGTAGCAGCTGAGGCAACAAAATAAATTGTGTGGCTCAGGAAAATTCTTGAAGATTTGCAGGTAAAACAAGTACAATCAACTTCACTCATGATTGACAATACCTCTGCAATAAAGTTGACCAAGAACCCAAAGTTCCATGATCGAACGAAGCACATCAATACTAAATATCATCTGATTCGACATCATGTTACAGCCAAAACAATCCATCTCCGCCATTGTTCCACGAACGAGCAAATTGCAGACATCTTCACCAAAGCGCTTGGAAGAGAAAAGCTTGAAAGATTCAGAACGATGTTTAGACTCACAAACATCCCTTCAGATTAAGGGGGGGGAATGTTGACACATAATCTTCAGGATTGGGTGAATAACTGAAAATGATGTAAATAAATAATAGAGAATATGAATAGTCACCAGGAGATGAAATGAACAGTCTCTCCCTTCATGTATATAATAAACACCAACTTAAATGAAATCAATGAATTGTTTTGAGGAGTTACTGCGTGGTCTGACACACTATTTACAAACAAATAATTTAATTAATTTAATATTTATTATAATTTCAATAAATGATTTTTTTTTAAACATGAAATTAATTTAACAGAACACAACTATGCTAAATAAAATCTAAATAAGCTAAAAATATATATAAATAATGAAAGAAGATGTCAAGTGGATTAATAATTACACATTAAGATTCAAGCATGTGCATGTGCATGTGAGCATATGTGTGTTGTACTTGACTAGATTAATACATATAAACGGAATATACTTAATTGAATAGTCTAATATGACTAGAGTTAGCAAGTGTGACATAAGCATGTTAAAACATATAATAAACACTGAAATTTATTTTTATGAAAAAATTTGGAGACATAATCAATTAAAAAACCCAAAACTCTTTATTATAAATTATGGAAAAATAAAAACTCTATAAAGTTGTTGGTTGTTTCTTTCCTAAAAAAGAAAAACACAGAAATAAAAAATTATGGAAAAATCAAACTTGTATTATATAAAAAAAAAATCAAAACTCTTTATTAAAACTCCTTATTATCCTTGAAAAATCAAAATTGTATATTAAATTCTTTATTATTTTAAAATTGTATTAATATTGTATGACAACTTACTTTTCCAATTTTGAGAGTTACGACAATCATTTATTGGAAATCAAAAATATATTATTTATAGTTTGCTTGAAAATGGAATAGACTAATAAGAGAGTTTAATTGAGAGAATATATATATATATATATATATATATATATATATATATATATATATCTGTGTGTGTGTGTGTGTGTGTGGCGAGAAAGAGGAATTGCCTTAAAAGTGGTGGGAATTTAGGCGTGGTGGGAATTTAGGCGAAAAAATTTAAGAAATCTTGTAGTACAAGTGTTTGAATCATGTTTTTCACGGTGTAAATGGGTTCAGCACTATCAAAAACCTCTAGGGCACCCAAAATATTGAAGTTTGACAAGTGTAACATGGATTTACAAAAAAATATTGCCAGACTTTCCATAATTTTGAAGGTAAAAAAGTAGTTTCGTTAAACTACAATTTTATAAAAAGACAATTTTTAAATACAACTATTAAATTAATGTTTTAAAAAAATAATTATATATGATAAATGATGTGTAAATTTTGATAATAACAATAAATATTAGTTAAAAAAATAAAATTGCTCTGAATAACGGTATAATAATTACGCTGTAAGGCGTTCCCTCTGAGAGGAACTCCCCTCCATGCCGCGCTGTCTCGTTATGGGCCCTTAGATCGATTGTTAGACGATGGAATAAACTCCAGCCATTAGATCGTCTTCCATCCTTAAGATAGTTGTCACTCAATGTTGGGCCTTCTCCCACCACATCACATCGCCAAGGGCCTCTTCACCTACGCCGATATGTAAAAGCTGCCCAACGGAACAAACCTGGAAGCCATTGCTGCCCACTGCAGCCTCGTCGTCACAGGTAATTCTCACCGAGGTGGCCGCCAAGATGTCATAACGCCCTTCATGCTGCAAGATGCAGCGCTCAGTCTTAGAGATCGCGGTTACAGCATCCTCGCCTTGGCCATGCGCATCAAGTCCCCTGAGCTTCTGCGCCTGCAAAACCTCACCATCTTTACTCTCAGCGACGATTCTGTTTTCTCAAGCGAAGGCCAAGAATTTTCGAACAATGTGAGGTACCATGTGGTTCCCAACATGAGGCTGCCTTTGGCAGATCTGGTACAGCTTCCGGCGGGCACAAGACTGAAGACTCTCCTCCACGGGCAATCGCTGGTTGTGAGCTACAGCAAACCCTTCTCTGTCAATTATGTGGGTATAAAGATTGCGGATGTTTTCAGCAACAGATGGATAGTCATGCATGAGATTCTTCGGCCAGTCATAAGCTCTGTGGATCCGATGGAGTGGGCTTCCAGCGACAACAGCGAGATTCTTCGGTCCCTCTTGATGAGATCAAAGGATCAGATGGGGTTTTACAGAAACAGCAGCACTGGTGATCATCATGAGTAGTAGTAGGTCAATAAGGAGCTAAAGATTCTTTTATTTTAGTTGTTGTCTGTGTATTTGTGATGTATTTTGCCTTTGCAAATTGAGTACAGTGGTATCCATGAGAAATCATGTCCAGGAAGCAAGCAATTAAATGTCTATGAATGCAGCATGTTATGTTCCTCTATCAAGAAGCCACATTTTGCTTGAACTGTAATGGAACAATGGCAATTTATATAATGGTTCTGATTCCTTTAATTCTTTTCTTTCATGGTTTCTTAATTTTCTGTATGTCAAGTATGACTTCGCGCTTTCATTTCTTTTCTCTGTCATGAGAATCTCCTTAAGCCATGGATTTTCTTTATCGATGGGAAACAACCATAGAGCTGAGATGGTTCAAAGAGAAACTAAAATGGAATGCCAGTAAACGAGTAGAATTCACAGAAGAGGCCAGATCGCCATAGATACTGCATTGCCAGTAATAATAATAAACATGCCATTTCATCCAGATCCTTCAAAGAAATGTGAGGGTGCAATCTTCTGATCGAAACTAGCAAAGTCTGCTGAGCGTTGTTAAGAGCACACGTAATGAAATTCAAGCTTGCAGAATATTAAGGAAATTTGATTACTAAAATGTTTTGGAATCTGCAAATCAAATTAAATTGCCTGAAAGTTATATCGTAATTCAATCACCTGAAATTTATCATAATTACAAAGATGTTGAACACCATTTAGCACTGATATTTGCCATGCATGAAGAAGTCTGCAATTTTTTGTGTCGAAGAATAGCATTCAAGTCTAATGGGCTCAGAGAAGTAAATCTAGGATTATGGCACGAATGCTTATGCAACTGCGTGAGTGAACTCTCTGAATTCTGGCATGGGGTTTTTATCTTACTCATCCTTTGCATCCAATGACCAAGGAGGGGAGGGGAGGGGCGAAAGTTGTTTCTTTATTGATCCATTCTATACCCACCTTTGAGTTTCCAAAAATGTTTGGAACCAATATGACCAATGTTATAAGGGATGCCTTCATAGATAAAGGCATTTCGCCCCCTCCAAAGGCCCCAGAATAGCAAAAATTGAAGGTATTTGTCCTCCTTCCCCAAATCGAACCAATATCCGAAACATGTTAAGCTCCATTAATTTAACACAAAAGCTACCTTGATTTATGGAGTTGCAGCTTTTCTTAACTTATGGAAACCAACTGCAGTAGTTTCCTTAAGTTAAGAAAATCAACTGCAATTACTAAATTAATAATTGGGAGCTACTAAAGTGGTCCATTACTTTGATCTCATCTCTACCTTGATTTGTGGTTTTTCTAACACATAGCATTTAGAAGCTTGATGGAAGCTTAGCTATATGTTTATATGTTGGTCCCCAAGCTCCTATCTCAACCCCCTTCAGTTCTACACCATCTAGCTGAGATAACAGAGCTCGGAAGTGCCTTCAGAATTTTGTGTTCTTTTGCTTGGACAGAAGCTGGAGTGCTGAAGGAGAAGCTTGTGGACTGTGGCCTGCATCAATACATCACCAATGGCTGGAGGTAACTCGTATCCCTGAGCAATAAGGTTTAATGATTCTTTGAGTTTATTCCGCATGCAGAATCATTGTTAAAATTGTAGAATATCTAACAGTTGGTATCATAGCCTTTATTTATCTCTGCCTTGGTGCGATTAGAATACTTTGATACAGGGATTAGTTTGAAACCTGCAGTGATTTATTTACTTTTAGCTTCAGAGCATTGTACAGGGTAGTTTTCACTTTGGTATGGACTAGATTTTACGGTTGTCTGCGTTTCGATTTTGAAACCGCTTCCTGCTAGAGAAAGAGATACATGTGATTCATTGACTCATATATGCGGAGATTAGTTCCCGCAGAGCTTTATCATGTATGCTAATATAGATCCGATCATGGATCTGCAAGGTAGCAAATTGCTACATTGAAACTGAGATTTACCTTAACATAGAGGTATGTAGAAAACCATAGCCCTGCTCATATGACCTTGTGATGTTTTGGGTAAATAATAAATATCGGTAAATTACTTCTGAGCAGAACACAAGTAGAAATTGGCAAATGATTAGATGACATCAGATAATCAGATTTCTAAATTTCTCAATTGATACGTTCTTGCTGTCGTAAATCATAATCTTAAATTAAATAAGCGACAGGGCTTGCTATATTTTCAGTTTCTCGATTTTATTGGTGGCGGCCATTAGTGTATTATATGAATGGGTTTTTCATATAATTTTGATTTTGTCCCCTTCTCTGGATAATCAATGTTGGAATTTATTGGTGGCTTTCATATCGTTATTGTCCATGGGGTTATAAGGGTTGTTTTCCAAGTCTGTTTGTTCGTGGCCATGGAGATTGTAGAGAATTCTGCTTCATCCACGGAAGAAGATACCCCAAGTCTATTAGACCGTCTGGACTCGGGCTTGGCAGGCCAAATATTCAGTTACGTGGATGAGCCTATGGATCTTGCTCGCTTTACTGTAGTTTCCCGTTCCTGCCATCGATTTGGTTAGTAATCTAGATTTATCTCCGCTTCTATTGGTTTCAGTTGCATGCTATTTATATTCGAATGCATGGCGCTGTTTTCGAGTTTATGATAAGGGGAAATTCACTGGATATTTGATAAAATTATGTATGCTCGAAAAGTGTTTCTCAACCTGTCTTGAATGTCTTAGGTTGTGGAAATCTTTATTTTCTTATAAATATAAGAATATAGAGCGTAATATGTCGTTGTTTTATTCTGAATTCATTTCAATATTATTTATGCAAGTAATTGTCAACCATCTTTCCCTATTTCCTGTTCGTTTTCCTGTTGGTTTTATTAAATATTGAAAATGTCCTGCAATGTGATTAGCAGAATACCTGAAAGAGAGTTTACAAATAATCCATTATTGTTTTGTTGCCTAATACAATAAGGAATTATGGTTTAGCCTACAGAAGTCCCTTTATGGTAATTTCTTGTATGAGCTATACATGGGTATAGCTTGGCTTATTAATTTTTGGTATTACATTAATACCCAGGGTCTTAAGGTAAATGATAAGAGTTTCCGAGTTAACATAACTCTGCTAGCATACCCTGGACCGCTAATCTATATGCGGGATTATTTGTACCGAAACAATTAACATAGAATGTGGGGTATAAAGAATATATGAAAGAAGTTTATACCGCTATTATATGTAGGATCATTTGATCTGGATACCCGTGTTAATGGATTGCCGGAAGGACCGCTAATCTCGGTTTGACGGGTAATCTACGTGGGGAATTATTTGCCTTTGATTCCAAGTTCCGAAGTTAACATGATTGCTTGACACGGGGAACTTTGGCTTTGATATTTCAAATCGGTCTTACCAGCAATGCCACTGAGACCTGGATAGTGAAGTAGAGCCTAGACCAACCTATGTTGACACACTCAATTTGTGAGATGTTAAAGAAAAACCCGGTCAAAATATGTTGAGAACCACTGGACGAGAGTAAACTATTGGGTTATATACTGCTCCGCTCTTTCATCCATGTGTTGATGTTGATGTTTCCGTCCAAAATCATTTGCTATAATTCCAATTCTTAATAAATTATTGCATATATAGGATCATTAGAATTAAATTTTGTTGATAGGTTAACGCGAGCATTTCATAAGGGGAGACAACATCCCACTTATTTTTTACTGGATCAAGAATTTATATGATTTTTTTTGTTCAATGCAAAACTTTGCAAGCCCATACGCAATGAGCGTGGAGGCTTTGGCATACGTGCTCTTTCATGTAAGATTTATGGTACAGCTATAATTGTGGACGCTTATTGGGATTATAGCCTAAGAGGTTTCCTTTTGATAAAAATAAACATGAGATCTTTAAAAGTGTTATATGAAGTTTTTTTTTTTTTTTTTAATTATATCACTTTTTGAAGATCCAGTGCTCCTTAACCTTTTAAGGTGATAGAGCATTTTTATGGAAGAGTAAACTTGGCCATATTTTCAAATGGATGTCTTTATGTAGCAAGGCTTCGTGCAGTTAGCAGCCTTAAAGACTTGCACAATTTGTGTGTTAGCGTGTGCCATGCTATTTAATATATGTTTATATGATGATTCTTGAATTCGTTAGCTGCGTCTCCTAATTCCATTTATCTTGTGAGCAAAATAGCTTGTTTGCTGGTCTATTTTTGTTGGTTTATAAACTCCAGGTTTAGTTTATAAATTGAACAAGCAATTTGTAGTCATTTTCGGCAATGCTGACTGCTTTTGATTTTGCTGGAGAATTATTACAGTTTTATGGAGTTTATAAAATGTCATTTTGACTTACTCCTTTCAGTAAACATTATTTTTCTCTCTGGTTAAGGTTTGTTTATGCAACAAAATAATGTCTAGTGATCCATATGATTTTAATTAATTAGAGAGTAGCCACAACATCTTTAATTAAATAAAATTATATATTGATTGGCAAGATCACATAAAGATTATTTAGACATTAAATTGTAATTAATTACACTGAATATAATAAATTTTATCCCACAGGAATTTTTATTATATTTATGTGATTAATTAGGATAAAATTTCATAACCTACCCACAGGAGTTATGAATTAATAAGTTTTATCATAAAGTTGTATTAAATCTGTTTGAATTGAAAATTTAGCCCACAGGCAATTTTCATGTCATTTGATTCAATTCTTTTTAGCATGTTTTACATTGGTAAAACATGAAAGTTCATAAAGTTTTATTGAATCTGCTTGAATTGAAAATTTAGGCCACAGGCAATTTTCATGAAATTTGATTGAATTCTCTTTAGCATGTTTTACATTGGTAAAACATGAAAGTTCATAAAGTTTTATTGAATCCGCTTGAATTGAAAATTTAGCCCACATGCAATTTTCATGTCATTTGATTCAATTCTTTTTACCATGTTTTACATTGGTAGAACATGAAAGTTTATTAAGCCTCAACATAAGCATGTGTTTTTTATTTTGATGCAGTAGTACAACCTGCAAATTTCTCTGAAATTTGTTCTGACATTCCCGAACTTGAGGAAGTAATCTCGTTTGGTTGTTGTGAATCTGATATGGTTAATGTTAATATTAACACATGGTGGATTGATTCTGGATCAACAATTCACATTTCGAATTCCTTGCAAAGGTTTGCAAAACCAAAGGAAGCCGGTGGGAAGTGAGCAAAGCATCTTATCAGGAAACAAGATGGGCTCGCATGTGGAAGCTATAGGAACATGTTATTTAACTTTGAGTAGTGGTTTTGTTTTGGAGTTAGAAAAGACCTTTTATGTTCCAAGTTTTCAAGAAACTTGATCTCAGTTTCAAGGCTTGTACCTTTTGGATATTCCTTAAAATTTTCAGAAAAATCTTTCAGTCTATTCTATAAATCTGATTATGTTGGGAATGGTATTTTGTCTAATGGTCTTTACTGCATTAATTTACAAAACAATGTCACATATGATTCAATGCATGTTCACACTGGCACTAAAAGATGATGGTTATTAACACTTCTTCATTAATAACACATCTTCATTGATTCCCCTCTAGTCATGGTGAGCAATTGGTTTGCAAGCTCAAGAAGTCATTATATGGTTTAAAACAAGCATCCCGCCAATGGTATTTGAAATTCCATAGTGTAATTTCTTCTTTTGGTTTTGTAGAAAACATTATGGATCAATGTATATACCTGAAGGTTAGTGGGAGTAAAATTTGTTTTCTTGTTTTATATGTGGATGACCTTTTGCTAGCAACCAATGATAAGGGTTTGCTACATGAGGTGAGACGATTCCTCTCTAAAAGTTTTGATATGAAGGATATAGGTGAGGCATCTTATGTCATTGGCATTAAGATCCATAGAGACAGATTTCGAGGCATTTTGGGTCTGTCCCAGGAAACCTATATTAATAAAATTTTAGAGAGATTTCGGATGAAGGATTGTTCACCAAGTGTAGCTCCCATTGTGAAGGGTGATAGGTTCAATTTGAACCAATGCCCGAAGAACGACTTTGAAAGGGAACAAATGAAGAACATTCCATATGCTTCTGCTGTCGGAAGCCTAATGTAGGAATGTTGGGACGATGTCAGAGTGATCCAGGTTTAGACCACTGGAGAGTTGCAAAGAAAGTAATGAGGTACCTTCAAGGGACCAAAGACTACATGCTTATGTATATCCTATTTGAGGCTGCTTTACATGGTGTATGGCTTAAGAATTTCATTTCTAGGCTTAGAATTATGGATTCTATATCTAAGCCATTGAGAATATATTTTGATAATTCAGCTGCTGGTTTTATGGCTAAAAAAGTGGGAGTCGAAATAAACACATCGACATTAAGTTTTTAGCTATAAGGGAACGTGTTAAAGAAAATAAAGTGGTCATTGAGCACGTCAGCACTGAGTTAATGATCAATGATCCTTTGATTAAGGGCATGCCACAGTTAATTTCAAGGATCATGTATTGAATATGGGACTTGGTTCCATTATGCAGTTTTTTCATTGTATGGACAATGTTAATGAAATTCTTAATTATTGTGATGTTTTTTCTCATATTATGTGCACCTTAAGTTGATTTGAGAAAATTCATTTAAGAAGGACCGAGAATAAACATAGGGTTTATTCATTAAGAAATTGTTGCCACATAAATTATAATAAGAATAAATGCATAGTAATACATGGAAGGTAATACTCGTCCTTAGAGGACTTATCGCCATGATTCATGTATCTATTACTTAATACAGATTATCAATGGTTTTTAAGTTGAGACATTAAGTTTGGAAGTATGGACCAAGTGGGAGAATGTTAAGCTCCATTAATTTAACACAAAAGCTACCTTGATTTATGGAGTTGCAACTTTTCTTAACTTATGGAAACCAACTGCAGTAGTTTCCTTAAGTTAAGAAAATCAACTGCAATTACTAAATTAATAATTGGGAGCTACTAAAGTGGTCCATTACTTTGATCTCATCTCTACCTTGATTTGTGGTTTTTCTAACACATAGCATTTAGAAGCTTGATGGAAGCTTAGCTATATGTTTATCTGTTGGTCCCCAAGCTCCTATCTCAACCCCCTTCAGTTCTACACCATCTAGCTGAGATAGCAGAGCTCGGAAGTGCCTTCAGAATTTTGTGTTCTTTTGCTTGGACAGAAGCTGGAGTGCTGAAGGAGAAGCTTGTGGACTGTGGCCTGCATCAATACATCACCAATGGCTGGAGGTAACTCGTATCCCTGGGCAATAAGGTTTAATGATTCTTTGAGTTTATTCCGCATGCAGAATCATTGTTAAAATTGTAGAATATCTAACAAAACATGCCTCTATAGATGAGTAACACCAGCTTGCATTGATCTGGAGTCTCTGTAAAACATATATCGAGGTAGCAACATAGAAATGAGACCGAATGGATAAATTCATAACATACACATTCGATTTATGGCATACGTTGCACCTCCCAGGGCCCTGAAACCCTCGCGTGCATAAGCTGCTGTTCCAGGTGAGGACCTAGTTCCTCCATACAAACAATCCACAAAGCATAATCTTGTTTGGAATATTAAAAGTTCAAACCCTACAAAACCAACGCTTATCTTGCTGCTCACCAAGAGAGGAAGAAATGAAATCGTATATAACTTTAAGAATGATATGTTCCAGGAGTAAATCACCATAATGATCATCATCACGATTCAATGAAATACATACCTGCTAATGTCAATTGGTAGATATGTCGGAGAAGTCATCATTTATACCAAAGTCTGTCGTGCCCATCCAAATGCGATATAGTTGCAGAGAATCCCACCCCTTCTGTATACGTAAAATATGAATAATACCTTTATCATGAAGTTGTTTTATGATCTCATCTAGAGATTATATTCTCCCGGATCTCTACCAATCTTAGTCATCCTACTGAACCAATGAACTAGTGAATGTTTCCTATTATCCATCGTCTAGTCGTCATAAATCCTCTCCAAATATGTGATCCATATTTAAAGCATTTAGCTCCCTATTTGATAAAATTATTGCATTTTTATAAAAAGGGGAATTTCCATGGGAAGGATCTTTATGAAGTGTCCGTCTCACAACTTTCTTTGTTTACTTATTTATTTATTATTTATATATTTTCATAATTTTTTTATTGTAAATTATATTCGAATTTCATAAAAGTAAAAATGATTAATTTAAATATATTATCTTTACGCCGTAAGGCGTTTCCCTCTGAAATCCATCCCCATTTTTGCCTACGTGTCCTCCTTTGACGCCGTACAATTAGATGTTAGACGATTACAAACACTAGAACCGTCGATCAAAACAGTCACCGAGGCGATCCAGGTAATGAAGAGCGCGGGGTGCCAATCGCCATTCCAGAGGTAGGGTTTCTCCAATGGTGTTCTCCAGGCGGGCGTCAGGACTTGCCTCCCCTGGATCCCTCCACGCCGCTCTGGATCCCTCTCAATCATCCATGCAATATCCCTCTGAATCATCCATGCGTTGTATTGCAGAGGTTGGCAACAAACCCTTGCGTAGTGCCTTTGTTTGGAAAACTAGTAGGCTGCCATTAGACAAAGAAAATCAGAGGTATGAGTCCAAGGATCGAATCCATGGTGGAAATTTATTCAAATCCCTAAGACTTGGGATTCCCAGTGCATTCAAATTTGATCCTTTTTAAATTTTAGTCAGCTTAGTGTGAGTTTTGTTGATGATATTTTATGAATTCAGGGTATGCGACTGGAACTCTGCACCAATGACCGTGTTGGGCTTCTGTCGGAGGTGACTCACATATTTAGAGAAAATGGGATGTCAGTTACAAAAGCAGAGGTGTCAACGCGGGGTGATAAGGTAGCTGATGTGTTCTATGTGACTGATACAGCTGGAAACCCCGGTGATGCCAAGACAGTAGAAGTTGTTCGCCAAGAAATTGGACTAACAATCTTGCAAGTAAAAGACGACTGTATGCATGCAAAATCTCCTCCAAGGGAACCTGCCATCCGATTCTCCCTTGGTGATCTCTTCAAATCAAAGTCAGAGCGTTTTCTCTACAGTCTTGGATTGATAAAATCCTATTCTTAGATGTTGTATTTTGGGCCTCTTGCAATGGAATTAAGTAATTGCCTTTGAAGGTTGTATGTTTCTCTAAAAACCATCCTCGTTCATCTGTTTTACACTGTGACAATTACCTTGCTAAAGACATAAATTGGGTACAACAATGCCAGGATCTAGAAAGCACAATACCACTGGGATTTTCCAAATATGATTTGTTGATCATCGAACAGAAGACCAGCAATGGAGAACTATTCACCACACTGGCCGAACATGGCCCTGTCATTTGATGACCCAGGAATTGCGAAATTGACCTCATCATAGAGAAGTGTGCAAAATTGGTAGATCTGAAAGAAGATAGCACTAATTACAGTGGTGGTAGGAGAAAGGAACTAAATCCACCTAATCTAGAATTGCTTATACAAGTTGTACAAATTACAAGCTGATAAATAGTCTTTGTTCTACAAAATGACAACTCTCCAAACTACACAGGTAAAGACCATTGATGAATCACAGTGTTAACATAGATTCTAGTGCTTGACATAGATTCTTAGCACTTCTTGGCCTTGTAGGAAGTAAAATACTCCTTTTAGCCACTGGAGGTTTCCTTTGAAAAGTAGAAGTCACGATCCCAAGTCTATCTGCAAGAATTGGGCAGACTGAAGGAGAAGGCGTCGGATTCTGGACTTCTTGCTGAACATCTGAATTTGAAAGGTGTGTGATTTGGTAGGAGATTGGTACAGCACGAGATGACAATTTGGGGCAATTTCTGGTATTTTTTGCTTTCCTACATCGAATAGGAACTGCACCCCACCTTTCTGTTTAGAGATTCCTGGTCAGTGGTATGTTTTCGCTGGATCAGCTAATACAGTGCTTCCCCCTTCTTTCTTAAATCATTTGAATCCACTGGCACTTCTTATCACTTGCACTTCTTATACCGTTGTATTGATGATGTAAAATATGTAAATAATTGTATAGCAAATTCAATGGAGTTGGCCTCTGGATGATCATAGTTCATTGTTTGTGATCGACTTGACTGGGGGTTGGCCTCTGTATAGCTCTGTATCCTCTGTTTCTTTATCAGCCCATAATAATAAAAGTTTATTACAAATGTGTGTGGTGCTTGTTTGTGCTATTGTTCTTTGTATTATGTTTGGCACTTTTTATGAAGTAACCGCGATGATGATACTTCAGGTATTTCGTGGCAATGTTGATTTGCTTCAATGAAATACATACCTACTAATGTCAATTGGTAGATATGTCGGAGAAGTCACCATTTATACCAAATTCTGTCGTGCCCATCCAAATGCGATATAGTTGCAGAGAATCCCACCCCTTCTGTATACGTAAAATATGAATAATACCTTTATCATGAAGTTGTTTTATGATCTCATCTAGAGATTATATTCTCCCGGATCTCTACCAATCTTAGTCATCCTACTGAACCAATGAACTAGTGAATGTTTCCTATTATCCATCGTCTAGTCGTCATAAATCCTCTCCAAATATGTGATCCATATTTAAAGCATTTAGCTCCCTATTTGATAAAATTATTGCATTTTTATAAAAAGGGGAATTTCCATGGGAAGGATCTTTATGAAGTGTCTGTCTCACAACTTTCTTTGTTTACTTATTTATTTATTATTTATATATTTTCATAATTTTTTTATTGTAAATTATATTCAACTTTCATAAAAGTAAAAATGATTAATTTAAATATATTATCTTTACGCCGTAAGGCGTTTACCTCTGAAATCCATCCCCATTTTTGCCTACGTGTCCTCCTTTGACACCGTACGATTAGATGTTAGACGATTACAAACACTGGAACCGTCGATCAAAACAGTCACTGAGGCGATCCAGGTAATGAAGAGCGCGGGTTGCCAATCGCTATTCCAGAGGTAGGGTTTCTCCAATGGTGTTCTCCAGGCGGGCGTCAGGACTTGCCTCCCGTGGATCCCTCCACGCCGCTCTGGATCCCTCTGAATCATCCATGCAATATCCCTCTGAATCATCCATGCGTTGTATTGCAGAGGTTGGCAACAAACCCTTGTGTAGTGCCTTTGTTTGGAAAACCAGTAGGCTGCCATTAGACAAAGAAAATCAGAGGTATGAGTCCAAGGATCGAATCCATGGTGGAAATTTATTCAAAACCCTAAGACTTGGGATTCCCAGTGCATTCAAATTTGATCCTTTTTAAATTTTAGTCAGCTTAGTGTGAGTTTTGTTGATGATATTTTATGAATTCAGGGTATGCGACTGGAACTCTGCACCAATGACCGTGTTGGGCTTCTGTCGGAGGTGACTCACATATTTAGAGAAAATGGGATGTCAGTTACAAAAGCAGAGGTGTCAACGCGGGGTGATAAGGTAGCTGATGTGTTCTATGTGACTGATACAGCTGGAAACCTCGTTGATGCCAAGACAGTAGAAGTTGTTCGCCAAGAAATTGGACTAACAATCTTGCAAGTAAAAGACGACTGTATGCATACAAAATCTCCTCCAAGGGAACCTGCCATCCGATTCTCCCTTGGTGATCTCTTCAAATCAAAGTCAGAGCGTTTTCTCTACAGTCTTGGATTGATAAAATCCTATTCTTAGATGTTGTATTTTGGGCCTCTTGCAATGGAATTAAGTAATTGCCTTTGAAGGTTGTATGTATGGGCGATGGTTCTCTAAAAACCATCCTCGTTCATCTGTTTTACACTGTGACAATTACCTTGCTAAAGACAGAAATTGGGTACAACAATGCCAGGATCTAGAAAGCACAATACCACTAGGATTTTCCAAATATGATTTGTTGATCATCGAACAGAAGACCAGCAATGGAGAACTATTCACCACACTGGCCGAACATGGCCCTGTCATTTGATGACCCAGGAATTGCGAAATTGACCTCATCATAGAGAAGTGTGCAAAATTGGTAGATCTGAAAGAAGACAACACTAATTACAGTGGTGGTAGGAGAAAGGAACTAAATCCACCTAATCTAGAATTGCTTATACAAGTTGTACAAATTACAAGCTGATAAATAGTCTTTGTTCTACAAAATGAAAACTCTCCAAACTACACAGGTAAAGACCATTGATGAATCACAGTGTTAACATAGATCCTAGTGCTTGACATAGATTCTTAGCACTTCTTGGCCTTGTAGGAAGTAAAATACTCCTTTTAGCCACTGGAGGTTTCCTTTGAAAAGTAGAAGTCACGATCCCAAGTCTATGTGCAAGAATTGGGCAGACTGAAGGAGAAGGCGTTGGATTCTGGACTTCTTGCTGAACATCTGAATTTGAAAGGTGTGTGATTTGGTAGGAGATTGGTACAACACGAGGTGACAATTTGGGGCAATTGCTGGTATTTTTTGCTTTCCTTCATCGAATAGGAACTGCACCCCACCTTTCTGTTTAGAGATTCCTGGTCAGTGGTATGTTTTCGCTGGATCAGCTAATACAGTGCTTCCCCCTTCTTTCTTAAATCATTTGAATCCACTGGCACTTCTTATCACTTGCACTTCTTATACCGTTGTATTGATGATGTAAAATATGTAAATAATTGTATAGCAAATTCAATGGAGTTGGCCTCTGGATGATCATAGTTCATTGTTTGTGATCGACTTGACTGGGGGTTGGCCTCTGTATAGCTTTGTATCCTCTGTTTCTTTATCAGCCCATAATAATAAAAGTTTATTACAAATGTGTGTGGTGCTTGTTTGTGCTATTGTTCTTTGTATTATGTTTGGCACTTTTTATAAAGTAACCGCGATGATGATACTTCAGGTATTTCGTGGCAATGTTGATTTGCTCTGTCTGATTTATAAGATTTCTGTTGTTATTTCATGGGAGGTTGCTATGCGCTGTATTATCTCCAAGTGCAGCCGAGGATAGTTAACAACAAATCGTGAACTCCTATGGAAAATGAGCTTTCAAAGGATCTAAAGAAAGTGAATTCTCAAGGAATTTATGTCTTATTTTTAAAACTAGGGTTTTAAGTATATCACAATGTCCTTTAAATGTCCTCAAGTCAATGGTAATGGTGGTTAGAGAGCTGTGGACTTACAGGAACGAAGAATAATGAATTTCAAGAAAATGTTGTGTTCAAAGATATCTTTACAGTGTTGAAGTACAAGTAAGCATTGCCTGACATAAAATGGATAACGAAATAATTTTAATGACAAGACAATCGGTATGATTTATACATGGCTTAAAATTAAAAGTAACTCATCTAAAATAGGAAAACAATCAACGTTAATCATCTTAAATGCATTTGGATCTTCATCTCAGATACTTTGATTTGCAAAGCTTGGGGACCTATCTTACATACTTTGACTTGCAAAGCTTGGGGACCTATCTTAGATACTTCGACAACGACAACGCCAAGCCTCTTGTGACTGTTGACAACTGTTTGGAGAGGGGGTATTCTGTGGTGACTGTTCAGTGTAAAGACAGACCTAAGCTTCTCTTTGATATTGTTTGCAGCTTGACAGATATGGAGTATGTTGTCTTTCGGATGGCAGGTTCCCTGTAAAACCACCGACACTTCCCCAACAGTTGTCTCCATTCTGTATAAAGTTTTTCCATGAAATATAATTGCATTGCCAGTTCTTGCTTCTGTGGTGATGAACACAAAGTCCTCCGTGCGCTTGCCTAGCTTTCTAAGCATCCCCTTCCTTACAGTTCCAACAATTATCTATTAAAAAAAATTGTATGTTAGCAAGCATGTTGGTAATATGATTTACATACATAATATATGTTAGTAAGTAAAGGAAAAACGCAGTTTATTTTGGAGTGGGAAAAATATACATATTTGCAAGAAAAAAGGATTGACATGAATTTAGTAACCTTACATTCTGCAAGGGGACACACAACAGTGAGATTTAATGCCTACACAAACACTCCATCATACAATTAAACTAACCACTACACCAAATTGATCCACTTAACAAGCAAAACCATCAGGTGCTGTTACTACCGAAGAAAAGAAAGATGTCATTACATCAACCTAGAGAATTTCACCCAAAGCCTGCTGCCAGGTTAGCAAAGGTTTAAATCCATATCGTTCCTCATGAGGCAAAAACAGGGTTACAACACAACTAAAGAAGAATAAAATGAGCAATACAAGTTGGCAGAAAATGTAAGCAGATAAGTATAGATAAGTATAATAACACAGGACTATGAACAGAGGAAAAACAAGGGTATTAGAAAGAAAGGACTGGTATAAACTTGTTAGCCGAAACAAATAAGGAATTGCAAATAAATATCAAAAATTAATATATTAGTATAGAGGGTTAGCTCAATTGGTCGAGTTCCTGTAACTAAAGTATCTCTCTAATGGAAAGTCACGAGTCAATTTTCCTCAGGGTTAGGCCCTCTGGGTTAGGCTTTGCTATAAACGCAAAGCGAGATGTGATCTCTTCAGATAGATCTGCCCCGATATTTCCTCTGCAAGAAAAATAAATGAGTATATGTGTATCATTGCAAGTGAGCTTGCCAAGCTCACTTGCAGATTGACAAATTTTTAGGCCGATATTCTGTCTTATGGAGGAACAAATTCACGGTATCTATGGGAAAACCAGCGAAGTAGTATAACAAGATAAGTAGAAAACATATGTTGATTAAGCCAGAAAGAAAACAATGAGCTGAGTTAGGACTATGACCAGAGGGAAGAAACAAATATTAGAATGAAAGAATGTTGAGCAAGCCTGTATCATAAACAAATTAAAAATGGTAGACACACTCACATACAATATTGAGCAAGTTTGTACCTTAAACAAATCAAAAATGGTAGACACACTCACATACAACCACCCGCATGAAAGGATCAATCCCTGTAATTCAGGTATGACAGTGACCTTGCATCAGGACTATCCAAATCCTTCTAGCAAAATTATGTAAAGGTCTTACCTAACCGTGTTGTGCTCAGGTAATGTCATTTACCTTTGTTAGTTCCTGATTTTACCTAAACAAGTTGTGCTCAGGTAATGTCCTTTACCTTGGTTAGAAGGTTCGTTCCTGATTTTACATGAGCGAGGGTTGCTCCTGAGAGGTAAACCCTATAAGTTTATGTGTGTGTCCTGCAATACTGTAAACTAAAAGACACTGGAGCCAAAGAGAACCTTACATATTCTACATGAGCATGATTTTGGTAGGTATCCAATGCAGCAATCTTACTTAAAAGTCTCTGTCTCAAATTGCCCATATACATCTGTGAGCCCTTCAAAATCCTAGCATTGCTTCCTAAAACCACATTGGCAACCTCATCACATTGTCCTGACTGACCGTCCAATTGCAATCTCCTTGCAGTCTCATTTGTGGGTTTCCACAGCTTGATTCCATGCAGAACAATATCTGGTCCCAGGATTGGTATCAGGCTCTGCGATGAAAATTTCCCCAAAAACCAAAGCGTCTTCAGCCACCCATCATCTCAGAAACTAAAAATACAGGAGAGGAGAAGAAAGCAATGTTACTTACTTTCACAATGGCAGGATGTTTTGCGAGATTGTAGCATTCCAGAAGCCATAAAAAGCAATTTAGCTCCGAGGGGCCCCTTAGTCCTTTCTTGGAGATCTCATTATGCAGTGTCGTATGGCGTATACCCCATTCAATATACAGTTTAGTAAAGTTATAATCGATATTTGTATTTACTGTTACATAGCCCTGTTGGCTGAAAACAGAAATGGCTGCAGGCAATGGTGATGAACTGCCATCTGTTGGAGATGGGTACTCCTGTTTTTCATGTTGATATAGAAATGGGTTGTTATCCATTGACAAAACCAGCCAAAGTGCCATCAGTACCACCACCACCATTACTAACAACCCAATAGACATTGCACTGGCTATGCAACTTCTCCTTCTTCCCTTCATTCTTCCTCCTCCCTTGATGTATGTTCCCTCCCTCCTGCATTTGGATGCTGTGAGTGTAGTTCTCTTCCACCACCACTCCATTCTGAATAAAATAGAATAATTCAACCAAATAAAAAACTACCCATTAGCGTAAACAAAATGTCCACCTGCAAAGTTCATGCATAATCCTCCTCCTAACTTTTTTGTCAGACCTTTCCTTCCTGTGCTTTAGTTGTCGAGGACCCACATATTTCTGAAAGTATTTTATTTGCTAAATGAGGGAACCTGCCATCCGATTCTCCCTTGGTGATCTCTTCAAATCAAAGTCAGAGTGTTTTCTCTACAGTCTTGGATTGATAAAATCCTATTCTTAGATGTTGTATTTTGGGCCTCTTGCAATGGAATTAAGTAATTTCCTTTGAAGGTTGTATGTATGGACGATGGTTCTCTAAAAACCATCCTCGTTCATCTGTTTTACACTGTGACAATTACCTTGCTAAAGACAGAAATTGGGTACAACAATGCCAGGATCTAGAAAGCACAATACCACTGGGATTTGCCAAATATGATTTGTTGATCATCGAACAGAAGACCAGCAATGGAGAACTATTCACCATGGCCGAACATGGCCCTGTCATTTGATGACCCAGGAATTGCGAAATTGACCTCATCATAGAGAAGTGTGCAAAATTGGTAGATCTGAAAGAAGACAACACTAATTACAGTGGTGGTAGGAGAAAGGAACTAAATCCACCTAATCTAGAATTGCTTATACAAGTTGTACAAATTACAAGCTGATAAATAGTCTTTGTTCTACAAAATGACAACTCTCCAAACTACACAGGTAAAGACCATTGATGAATCACAGTGTTAACATAGATTCTAGTGCTTGACATAGATTCTTAGCACTTCTTGGCCTTGTAGGAAGTAAAATACTCCTTTTAGCCACTGGAGGTTTCCTTTGAAAAGTAGAAGTCACGATCCCAAGTCTATCTGCAAGAATTGGGCAGACTGAAGGAGAAGGTGTTGGATTCTGGACTTCTTGCTGAACATCTGAATTTGAAAGGTGTGTGATTTGGTAGGAGATTGGTACAACACGAGGTGACAATTTGGGGCAATTGCTGGTATTTTTTGCTTTCCTTCATCGAATAGGAACTGCACCCCACCTTTCTGTTTAGAGATTCCTGGTCAGTGGTATGTTTTCGCTGGATCAACTAATACAGTGCTTCCCCCTTCTTTCTTAAATCATTTGAATCCACTGGCACTTCTGATCACTTGCACTTCTTATACCGTTGTATTGATGATGTAAAATATGTAAATAATTGTATAGCAAATTCAATGGAGTTGGCCTCTGGATGATCATAGTTCATTGTTTGTGATCGACTTGACTGGGGGTTGGCCTCTGTATAGCTTTGTATCCTCTGTTTCTTTATCAGCCCATAATCATAAAAGTTTATTACAAATGTGTGTGGTGCTTGTGTGTGCTATTGTGGATTCACATTGATTTTTTCAACATTAAATGCACCCTTATATTCAATTTTAGTGGTCAATAGTTCTTCCTGCTTCTTACAAGACCAAAGTAACTGACTAGTTTCATATTCTTAATGCAGTACTTCATACTGTGCTAATATGTATCTTTCATAAACAATCCTTTTTGTGGCCTCTAAGCAGCTCTCTTTCATATCCTACATGGATTTGTAGACCACACTAACATCAAATAATATATCAAATCTGCTATGAATCAAGTAAATGAGGCTCCAGTAGTCTTCTTGTAGAGAGTACCATTAATTTTCAAAGGCACACTCACTCAAGTTCTCTCTTGATTGATATGGTGCCAAAAATGGTTTATATTGTTCCATCCTAAACATGTATAATGAATGGCGATTTATATTTAGGTAAATAAATATATTGTTATCCATTTGCAAAACTTGGCTTCCATAAGGAAAAATACAACACACTCAGGTTTTTAATTCTAAATATCTCTATTTATTGTTTTTTCAAACCCAAAATTAGGTTGACACTACTTCAATTTATGATTAAGTCACCAACATGTAAGTATTATCGCTTGCACATTTATGATTAAGTCACCAACATGTAAGTATCATCATTTGCAAAATATAAACACTACAATCAAATTCATGATGCTTAAAACCAAAACTAATAATCAATCAATCTTCTTATACCACACTATGGAGGCTTGCTTCAAAGTGTAAAAGGATTTCTTTAGTAGGATGTATGTTATAACTCTTATACAGAATGAATAATGTGTGAAAGAATAAGTAGATAAGAGTTCATATTTGCAATAGGTGCAAATATTTCAATGTAGTCAATATGAATATGATCTTGTTGAGAGAAGATTTTTGTCACAAGTAAATTTATGTTTCTCAATAACACTTGTAGATGGTAAATTTAGTCTTGTAGACCATTAGACATTTCATCACATTCTTTCTTTATGCAGATGGTAAATTTAGTCTTGTAGACCATTAGACATTTCATAACATTCTTTCTTTATGCTTGGGGAACTAAGTCAACTTTTATTTTTCATCAAAGGAATTGCACTCTTTAGTCATATCATTCTCCCATTTAGATTAAACTTGTGCATCTGAATGTCTATTGAGATCAATTCCTTTAGGATACATGCCACGAAAGCAACACTAACACACTATTTCTATCAAGTCTTTCTTGAGTCATTTATCGTACCTACATTAACATCGACAACTTCAATTGTCTTAGTCAACCATTGGAGAAGACAAATGTCCCTTATAGATGGAATTTTTGTATTAGATTCACCATGAGAATTCATAGTCAAATGATTAGATAAGCCATAGCTTGTAGTCAATTATATTGGAAAAGATCCACTCGAAGTGAAATCCGTTACACTAGTTGATTGCCTAGTGGAAAAGCTAGTCAATGCATTAGTTAAGGTTGTACAATAATATGCTGATATAGAATTTGTCCTAATCTCAAATGCATCATTGCTTAATAATCCATATGGGGACTTTAGTTTGGCAATCCTTGGAAGTCTACTTGTTAAAAGATAACATCCCACCTGCAAATAACTTTTCATTTTATTAGAATGAACAATTTGTAGGCATTTACCAATTTGTAACCTTCATGGCCAACCTTCAAGCAACAAAATTTGTTACAATTAGATGATTTATCAAATAAAGAACATAGCTTCATACATGTATGATTTTTCTTTTTGCAATCATTACTCCCATCATGACCTGCCAAGTTTCGACATTCCTCCAATTCATTTCCTTGGTGTGATTCAAGAGAGCAATATGTGCACTTTTCATCACAACAATGGTTACCCATACAAGAGTGATCAGGGGAATGGACCTTCTCTAGAACACACCGCCAAAAACATACAGAACATTTACAAACACATACAGAGAGTCCCTGTTTCAGTTCTGCAAGTGATAAAATTGCCTCCAATTGCAACTTTTGTACATCAGCATTCCCAGAAATTTTTGCAGTGTTGCAGTGAAGCCACCTTTCAACACGATCGCGCCGTCTATCAGACAATGCCACTAAGAAATCGAGAAATTTAGAGTGCCAAAAATCACCATTTTTGCCTCTCCTTTCCAAGACACATTCTAGTTTCGATCTGAGACGATACAAAATTTTTCCATTTGACATAGATTCATCCAGAGCTGCAAGCTCCAAGCCAGTGTCATGCAAATCTAGAAGGAGATCCCCAATTACCATTGGAGCGTCACTTACCTCTTCCTCTGAGTCGAATTGGCAGCCTTCAAACACTGAATCATGATTAGATAAGCCATTGCTTGTAGTCAATCATGCATGGATTCATTTGACTATGAATTGGCTCTGGATAATACAAATGTATTGCCTGCATTCCAAATTGTGGTCAAGGAGATTTACACTAATGTGAGCAAGAAAATGTTGAATTCGGATTCCTAGAAGTCTCAATTGTCTCTCAACAGAGTTAATATTATGGATGTATATGGAGATGGGGATGGAGTGGAACCACCCAAGACAAAGAATTCTTGCTGCTGAGGATTCAGAGAAAACGCTCCTTTGTTTCTGGGCCTTCTTCAAACAATTGTTTGTGTCCTTAATTGGAAGAACAAATATGCAGCATAAGCTATCAGCATGATGATGCTGCTGACTCTAGACAGTTGTAATGTTGATACAGCTGCTTCACTATATGCCATAGATTGTTGAAGGGCCAAGGGTGCATGAGATACAGTGAAGCCATCATGAGAAGACTGGAGTCGATTCCAGAAATAACCTACGTCATATAGCAATACAACACCCATGGTTAGGCCCTAATGAATGAATATCATGAGCAGGTCGGACTTGTTTTGGTGGCCTAGGTTGTTAAAGAAAAGCTAAAAATATATCACATGCCTTGTCAAACCGTTGTTCTTTTTTCATGTTGGCAATTCCTCCACAAAAGAGAGATGTGCCAAGCACAAAAAGTAAGTTGGAAAGCACAGAGCCTAGTAGAGAATACTTGACCACATTGGTCTTGCCATGGTAAAGTGCGAACACTACAATGAGCATCTCTGTTGCATTTCCACATGTGGCGTTGAGCAGCCCGCCAACTATAGGAGAATTAATTAACAATATATTTGCATCAGTTACTTTGAAATGTCAAACACTTCCTCATATATATCAATTAGCTCATATCTTGTATCCACAAATATGAGTACATAGTCCATATACATATAAGAATCTCACTTGTTGGTCCAATGTAGAATGCAATTTGTCTGCAACAATTTACAACAAAACATCAGATTGTAGAACCAACAAACATAATATTTTATGAAGTCACTGCACTGCAGTGACCATTCCAAGTGTATAAACAATTGCAGTACAAGGTATAGATTACACATAACCTATGTACATATACCATGCAATTTTTCACTTACTCGGTGACAAAGCCTATGCATTCAGCAAGAGGTGCAAGGCCAAGCAAACTTATGATGAACACCCAAACCTGCAAACAAAAGAATGTGGAAAATGATGCCAGAAAAACTTACAGAAAATGTCAGAAATGATAAACTTTCAAGTAGCATGAACCCTCCATCCTTTCTATTGATAAACTTACAGAAATGATGCTACTTTCAATAAAGAGCTTGAAAGACAACTTGTTATTGTTAGATTGCTTACAAAAGATGGGTTGGAGCTTCCATTTCTGGTTGCTCTGTTTCTTCCACTCTAAGAGGATGAGTTCATTTCCATCACGTATTCCTCCAACATGGTTGTCTGCAGCTTTCGCATCCATATTCAAATTAATGTTGTTCACAGGGCTCAGACATTGATACCTATTTCCAACATCTGCACTTAAGGTCCACAGAACAGACTGCTCTGCCTTGTCATGATTATAATCTGCCAAGTATATCTGTTCAACAACATTCAACAAAAACTATGGATTAGGGGACCACCATTGTAAACAACTCTGTTGCAGCCCATAATGCCCAAGACCCTGGCATTCCGAAACCCTGAGTTAAGGTGGTTTATAGCATTGCAGTGAAGAAGACTTCTCTACATATCCAGAGGAGAGGCTATATTAAACAATGAAACTAAAAGGAAAAGGGAAATAGAAAGTTTTACCTGGTCCCATTCTTTATCCCTGTGTTTCAGAGCATGTCTGGCATTCCGAAACCCTGAGTTAAGGTGGTTTATAGCATTTCAGTGAATAGGACTTCTCTACATATCCAGAGGAGAGGCTATATTAAACAATGAAACTAAAAGGAAAAGGGAAATAGAAAGTTTTACCTGGTCCCATTCTTTATCCCCGTGTTTCAAAGCATGTTTGATGGCCTTGTATATCGATATGGATACCTAGTTGTTGTTCACGTGAAGTCATTTGTTTAACTTCACCTTCAACTAGGCAATCTTTAAGGTATCTAAACAAGTTCAATGGATATTTATGACTACTTTTATTCTATTTCATAGCCACTTTAACCCCCGAATAGGGTTTTCGGCATGGCTTCCTCAATTCAAACTCATTATCATCGACCCTTGCTTTCAAAAAAGCCCATTCACATTTCAATATTCTTCCACACACTATGCCTTACGGCGTTTCCTTTGCAACATTAGATGCAAATGCTAGTTATTATTATTATTTTAATTTTTTTTTGTCATTGAAATTCCATTCCAAACTGGACGAAAAGAGAGCGTTACATAAGGCACAGCAGGGCCCTCCCAATTTCGGGAAAGAAATGGAAGGACTCCGGCTGCATTACTTAAGACTATTATTTTATTGGCCTTGGGCAGGGGGCAGCTATTTAAGGACCCTAGTATATCCTTTTCCACTTCGTTCTCGTTCCACCTTCGAGGGGAAAACTTATACCTTGCATTTCATTTTATATGTATAGATATAAACAACCGAAAATCATTTGTGCGTTTAATTTAATTCATTTTAAAATTATTTAACTACTTAAATGTTAGCAAAGTAACCATAGTTCTTCTACAACTTGCCACGCGAATTTAAAAACCAGAGGATCCACCAAAACAATAGAAACTATCTTACACTTACAATTGATGCCATTAACACGGGTCAGCTCTTATCGTTAAGTTTACTGTAAACACGACAAGCTATTGGTTCCGTGCTATTTTTCCTTTCTCACTATGAAGCTCAGTTATTGAAATGACGTTGGAGTGTCATATTACCTAATTTTGATTGAAAAAAACCCCAAAAAATAGAAATGCGGAATTGACAGACTGCGTCCGTACATGTGCTCAAAGTTGGAGGGTCACGCTAATTTTGGCAGAGAAGAACCTTCAAAAATAGAAATGGCAGAATTGACACTCTATCCGTACCTGTGCTCGAAGCGAACGTTGAGGTTGATTATGTACCGGTGACTGTTACTGCCTTGAAGTAAGAACCACTGAATTGCCACGCCGATTCCTCGTCCACTTCGAATAAATATTGAATGTACGGCTCACGTATCTTTTATAATTAGCTGCAAACCCATCAAACAAGTAGTCACACGGGCAACAGATACGAAATCAATCTAGATTGCGATAAAGTGAGGGACACGCGTGACAGGAAAGATTGAACTCGAGCTCTCTAAGAGCATAGAACTTAAACAAATAGGCTGAAAATGCTTTTTAGAGATAAAATTATGGGCGAAACTGGAAAGATGTATTAAAAAACCAACCAGTGGCCCAAGACCGTCAAAATTGATTTCAATATATAAACTCCCAAAAAATTAACGGAGCGACAAAACATGGATAAGCAGGTAACCTAACAAAAGCAGTGAGTGGCTTCAGAATTCCGTGAATGGTTCTCTTCATTGAAATGCCAATAAACTTTCTCATAGACTTTGAAATACCCTGTAATCTACGTGAGATGGAAACAATAAAATCTGTTAAACTTTCCCAAACTCAAGACCACTGAAAACGCCATGTGCTGTGTGCATACCCATTTAACAGAACTTATTACTCTGTAAATTTCTATCTAAAACGAAAATACATAAACCAAAAACAAGCATACCTGCTTCTGCATTCAGTGATTATGCTTCCAAAAAAAATCCGAAATCCCGAGTTTCATTTCCATCCGTTCATCTTCTTTTTTACATCCCGCAACAAATTAAAATCGGCGAAGACACCATGCAAATACATGCCCAAAAAAAAAAACATAAATCAAGAATAGCAGATCAACCACAAACAAATAAATCAAGAATAACAAATCATCCACAAACAGAAGCAAGCAGAAATGAAAATGGAATGGAAAAACGAAGATGCATGGCCATGCGATGTATTAAACAAATAACGCAAAAATAAGCCAAAATATTGTAGGGTACAGCACAATACAGAAGAAGATGAGACGAAACTGCCACTAGTAACAATGTTTGCTCTCCAAAAATATTTTATACCATTACTTTCAAACGGCAACAATCTCACTCCAAGTTCTAATTCCTTCTTATGTCCGCTTTTTCATAAAATTCACTAAGAATTTTGTTGCATCTTCAAATCCGCCGTCATTGCATCGCATCTTTAAGTTTCTAGAAAAAAAAATAGGCGGTAAACAAAATTCAGAGCAAGCGGTTTTCTGCTTTTGTGCTTTTATAGTTTAAATGGGCAGTATACAAAATTCAGACGATCCAAGCTGTTTTGTGCTTTTATAGCTTAAATTGGCGGTATACAAAATTCAGAACCGTCTAAATGGTTTTGTGCTTTTATAGCTTAAATGGGCGATATACAAAATTCAGAGCAATCTGGCCAGATTTGTGCTTTTGTGCTTTTACAGCAATTCAGATCAATGAAGGTGGTTTTGTGATTTTATAATAGCATATGCGTTAAAGCAATTGACGTGGTTTTGTGATTTTATAGCATACGCGTTAATGGTTAGTTGATACTCATGTCGAGTGCAAAGAGGAAAGCGGTTTTTCCAATATTTCAAAATGGTCTTCATAGAAAAATACGTTTTAAATTGGAAATTTAAGAAAATGTTATATTTTTATTTTTTTCGAAACTGGTAGGATTTTTGTCACGCATCTATCCATTAAGCATTTAAAAATAAATAAAAACATGACCTATTACCACTGTAACTTGTTAAGTTAATTACACCTATTAATAATTTATGTATATAATGTAATACAAAATAGAACTATATTAACTTTTAACTTCGGTCAATTCCCAGAGTGGAGCATATTAGCATATATGAGTTACATGTCCATAGTTCTACATGGATATACAACATTGTATTTAATTTAAGTCCGGTACTTTGAGTTTTTCAGCGATTCATATCTCGAGACTTGACCTGAGTCATTTTACCTGCACCGATGACTCAGGTACGACATTTATCGGTACCGTAGTTTTGCTCAGCGATGATGATGTTAATGCTGTAATTATTGCAGTTGGCCGAGGTATGGTGTATATAGGAGAGATTCTTAATGTTGTGCAAGGACCAGTGATTGATATAGTAGTGGTCTCACCAAACCACCATAAATTGATACTTTTGAAACCAATATTTAAACAAAAATAAATAACATTAAGTATAAATAAGTATTAATTTATGTCCAAAATTTCCCCATACATTGATTGGGCCCACAACTGTCCATAAATAGTATTTTACTACTTAAGACTGCAAACCATATTGACCCAACTAGAAAACAGCTAAAGCCATAAAGGCTTCCAAAATGGTTTATTCCAGAAGTACAAAGAAACAGTCACTTCAACCCCCACTCATCAGCGCTGCAGCTTTGCATTCCAAATAAATATGTCTACCTGCACATAACAAAAGGGAATGTATGTTAGCCATAACTGATGTGTTGTTCAACAACTAAACACCCTATGTTCAACAAATGACACCCAACCCAATAACATTTAAACCCATTTTGTTCAATAAATGACACCCAGACCCAATAACCGCAATAAATGACACTCAACTCACTCTATTTCTCATTAAAACAGATCAAAGCACATGGATCAACAAATAACCAATTCCCAACCATTACATCACATCAAATTAAATCCAGACCACACATTCAAAATGAAGCCATTGCAATCCATGTGCATCCATGTCCACAATTAAATTCAAGTGCCAAAAACTATAAAAGAAGTCCACCCACTGTTGAAGTTGCATCTTATGCTTTCAAACTATTTAGCAAACTTGAAGACAACATCACAAAACAGTTGCCAATATATCCAGGTTAGTTATATCAATTACAACTCATTCTTCTTACAGTTCTGTTTTCATTGTTTTCATTTATCATATTTCTTACATGATCTGTCTGGCCATAACTGCTAGAAGGATACCCGGATGGTTTCACAAACAGCCATTGAAAGTCATTGTTCTTACAATTCTGTTTTCATTGTTTTCATTGTTTTCATTTATCATAGTTCTTACATGATCTGTCTAGCCATAACTGCTAAAAGGATACCTGGATGGTTTCACAAACAGTCATTGAAAGTCATTGTTCTTACAGTTCTGTTTTCATTGTTTCCATTTATCAAAGTTCTTACATGATCTGTCTGGCCATAACTGCTAAAAGGATAGCTGGATGGTTTCACAAATAGCGATTGAATTAAAAATAGGTTCTAAATACAACTATTTAAAAAAGTTAAAACCATTCCTTAAAATAAAATAAAAATGAATACCTTCAACATACTTAATTTTTTCAGTTCAATTTTCTAAAACTTTTTATGACTGATAAGTCCATTCGAAGGCTGATCACAGCTGCAAGTTGTTCTCAACATAGAATTTATGCCTGGAATGGTGGCCATGGACTGCAATGGAGAAGTTGCAGTACTGAGACATTTTTGGCCATGCCAAACAACAACAAAAATGGAAAATGATATTTGAAACAACTACCATAGAATCCTACTTGAATCCATATAAAAGTTGCTAAACTAATGAACAGGTAGGCAATTGAGAGACTACAAAGTAATTTGCAATGAGAGACTACGAAGTAATGCAATTCGATTTCCTGTAACATAAGTAATGCAATTCGATTTCCTGTAACATACATGTTGATAATTTCCTGTAATAAAGGAAAAGTATTTTTGCAGAAGTAATAAAGCATAATTTACAAATATTCTAATGTCTAAATGCATGCAATAATTTTACAGGTTGTTGCATCTATGGCAAAAGGAAGTTACTCTGCTCATACAAGGAGAAGTGGCAGGAGAGTGAAAAGGGGTGCGCAGCTGCGATGCACATCGTCTGAGTAGGACAGGGCGGCTGATGTCAATGCCAACAATGCACCAGGGAACATTGTTGAGGATGACCATGTGACAGCAGCTGATGTTAACACGCCATCAGCCACAGAACCACCATCAACAACAGTCCAAGGAGCAAGCTCAACTAAAAAGATCAGTGCTATAAGAGGATGGACAAAAGAACAAATGTTAGTTGCAATTGACGACATAGAGTTTAATGGATACTCAATTTGGGCATCTGCAAAAAAACATGGTATTCCTCCCTCATCAATACATTATTGGATAAATGGACTGATTCATACAAAACGTAGAGGCCCTCTTACAGTTATCACTGAGGAGGAGGAGGCCGAGGTGGTTGAGTGGTGTAAAGAGATGGCCCAACTGGGACATGGGCTAGAGTTGATACAACTCAAATCAACAGTTGCTCAAATCTGTCAAGGGAGGCCAAACCCATTCAAAGATGGGTTTCCTGGTAAATCATGGTGGTTTGGGTTTAAAAAAAGACATCCAGAACTTGTATTGCGTATTGCTGAGGGCCTTGACAAAGACAGAGCATTAAATTTGCGCCCTGCAATTGTGCAAAAGTTCTATGACACACTTTCTAGTGCTTACAATAAACATTCTTATGGAGCAGACCATATATGGAACTATGATGAAACAAGTTTACAGGCAGGGGGGAATTGTGGCATGCGGGTAATTGCCAAGAGAGGAAGCCGAAATGTGCCAAAGATTTTGCCCAAGAGCAGGGAGTGGATAACTATTTTATGTTGTGTCAGTGCAATTGGTACTTCAATCCCAGGATTTTATCTATTCAAAAGTAAAAATCAACTGAAAAACTATATATAGAACTATGAACCAGGTGCATGCATGGCTACACATCCCCGTGCATGGATTACTAAAGAACTATTTCTAAGTTGGCTTTTTCACTTTGCTGCATCGGTACCAGGTGGCGTCTCGCCTAATAATAAACACCTTTTGATATTAGATGGCCATGGGAGCCACATGGCTGTACAAACAATTGAGGAAGCAAACAATTTAGGCATCGACCTGTTGACATTGCCCACTCATACCACTCACAGACTGCAACCCCTTGATGTTAGTGTGTTTGGCCCTTTCAAGAACTATTTCAGGTCGGAGCGCGCTGCATGGATGGCAAAGAATCTAGGAGTTGAGGTGAAAAGGTTTGAGCTAGCAGAGCTTGCAAGTAAAGCTTTTGAAAGGGCTTTGACACCATCAAATATCAAGGCTGGCTTTAGGAGGACAGGAATCTGGCCACTGAACTATGATGCTCTTATGCATGATATTGGTTGTAGTCAAGCATTTCATGTGGATGGTCAGGAAGAAGGGAATGCCCAAACAGGTGTTGAAGTGCAAGAAGTAGATGACCAAGATGATGTTGTTGTAGCTGGTAATATGATTTTCATATCTCAAGGACACTTATATGCTAAAGATGATGAAACTGTATGTGAAACACAATATAACAATGAACAAATTCGCAGTAACATGGAGATCGTTCCACCAACTCAAGAACATGAAATTCCTGTTGCTTATATTGTTAATGATATTGTTGAACATGCAGTTGACAATGATCAATTGACATTGCCAAGCCAAGTAACCCCACCTTCATGGCTAGCAAAAGCAATGATCAATATGGATGCACATAGTGTCTCAGCAACCAATGAAGAAAGCATGAACATGCCCTCACAACCAACAGAATTGAACAGTGAAATTGTTCATTTTTTTGTAGACAATAGATCAATGGAAGAAGATGAAGGACATAATGAGGCATCAAATGAAGATAATGATATAGTTCAGTCAGTTCCAACATATACTATAAGGGAATTACCAAGCAATGACATGCAGGTGGGAGGGGTGGAGAAGACACTTGGACGGTTCCTAAAGCTACCAGTAGAGAGAGTATCAATGAAAAAAAAGCAAGGTGCACTGGGTAGTCTTCGTATGGGCCGAAGCTCACAGTTACTCACCTCAGAGGACTATATAAACCTGTTAGTTGAGTCTAAAAAAAATAAATTTGAAATGCAAGAATTAAAATAGAAAAAGAAAGATCTAGTCAAGGAGAAGAAGGCAGCAAGGATTGTTGCAACACAACATCGATCAGATGAAAGGATTGAAAGAGATAAAGCAAGGCAAGTTAAGGACCAACAAAAGCAAATGGCAAGACAGGAAGAGGAGAAATGAAAGGCACAACAAATGCTTGAAAAGGAACAAGGGATGATCAACGATACAAGAATGGTTGATGAAACCAGGATTATTTCAAACTCATTGGACTCCATTGCATATAATACATCATTATTCCAAGATCTCATAAACATTCAAGTGCCCCACTATCAAACTGAGGGTTTACCCACTTGCCTTGTTCCTACCAGAGTTGGTGTCAATTCTTTGTATGCTCATTACACACCTCCACTTAATGCAGGGGTCAGTAGTGCAAATGTGAGGTATGGGTACTCAGTACCTCCATGGTTGGAAGCTACAAATTGGAATCAATCATATGGCAACAATCAACCATTTCCTAATCAGCCCTTGGGGTAGGCCAACCTACCTGGCTCAAGAAGGTAACTCAGGGAGTTTTGGCACTCAAGATTCTCAGTGCCATAAAGAATAGGGGTGTCATATGTTTTTGGTTCTAACCACATTATGATGTGGATTTTGGATGAATTGTATCTTTTTTCTTGGCACAGAAACATTTTGGCTTACAACACTAGATTGTATCTTTTTCTTGTCACATAAACATTTTGGCTTACAACCTAGTAGTGATTTCTTGTGGCAACCTAACTGTGTGTTGAAAAGAAATTTTCAATGGAATATGTCTTTCTATAAAATATTAAGTATGATAAAACTATTTCTATAAGTTATTCTGTGCGCCCTCTCCTCCACGTCGCAAAACCACATGTCAACCCGCAAAGCTCCGGTATGACACTTGTCCACCGTGGAGGTCCACGTGTTGGGCATCATGTCATCACATAAAATTTTGTGTCCACGCCATTTCCTTCATTTGTTTGGGGTCATTGCTACGATGTTTGGGAATTCAATAATAACATTCCATTCCAACTCTGGACAAGAAATAATGGCCAAAGGCTTAGGAAAATGGCTAAATACAAAAATCAAATGACCAAACAGTCTCAAATGAGGAGGAAATCTATCTCATAATAAGTTTTATTAAATGTCAAAAAGCCATTGATAATCTTATTCATTGAGGGGACACTTGAGAAATTGAGAGCACTCATTATCAAGTTGCATATGAAAAAGGCTAAATACAGAAATCAAATGACCAAACAGTCTTATCTCATAATAAGTTTTTGAGAGCACTCATTATTAAGTAGAGTAGGAAAAAACCTTCCGATTTAAATTCATATATTCAAAATCCTAGTTCCATGTCCAAACATAGATCACTAAAATAAAAACAACCCATCTCTATATTTTTTTCCATATGAAAACCTTCGAATTCAAATTCAGGTTCCAGGTCCTAGATCACTAATATGAAAACCTTCAAATTAAAATTCAGGTTCCATGTCCAAACATAGATCACTAATAGCAACACACCCCATGTCTAGATCTTCACCACCACATGACCAGAGAGTCACATCCAATATAATTGTTGTAAAGATGAGAATAACCTAAATCCTTAAGCAAATGAAGTTTAATCATCCTCCTATGCATTTCTGACCAATAACCATACCTAAACCCAAATCTCTTCTCAACCCCACAAAAAACAGGACACAAAAATTTCAATTGAGGTGGCTACAAACTACAACAGTTGAGTAAAACTAGCATCATTTAATCATCTTCTCAACCCCCAAAAAAAACAGGACACAAAAATTTCAATTGAGGTGGCTACAAACTATAACAGTTAAGTAAAACTGGCATCATTTAATGATCTTCTCATCCCCAAAAATAAACAGGACACAAAAATTTCAATTGCAATGGCTACAAACTGCAACAGTTAAGTAAAACTCGTATCATTTAATCATGTTTATATAGAACTGTACATCAAGATAGCCATGGCATGAAGCCCAGCAATGGCAGCCCATCATCGTGAACAAAATTTTCCTATAAACCAATAGAGAAGGGGACAAACAAACAAACAGAAATGTTATATACAGAGACAATTCTGAAGGTTTGTTAACATCAGAGAACCTGAACACATTTTATCTGTTGACAGACAGAGCCTGTGCTCTGTCCTTGATGCCAAGAGGAGAGGGAATTGCTGGCATAGAATTATCTTTATCTTTAAAATATAGTTGAAATCTATTTATAAAAAGGAAAAAAATAATGAAATTTGTATTATAGGATTTTGAGGGCGTTAGGATTATTATTTCAGTCATTTTTCAGATTCGATAGGGTAGATTCAAAGTTGCAAGCAGGCGTAGAGACTCTATGCAAGAGACAAAACCAACAATTAAATAATTGTAAATTGACCAAAAATTGCTTGGGAAGAAGAAAATTTCTCATTAACAAGAGGAATATGCCAGCAAAGCTACAGAATGATTTGTTGTTGTTCGATGAATGAGAAAACCAATCTTCTAATTCAGAATACTATTACGGACCAATAAATGAAATAAACATTGCAGAAGTGGCAACACTAGATATGAACAATAGACAAGAGGTAATGGCCAAAGGTATAGGAAAAAGGCTAAATACAGAAATCAAATGACGAGACAGTCTTATCTCATAATAAGTTTTTGAGAGCACTCATTATTAAGTAGAGTAGGAAAAAACCTTCAAATTTAAATTCAGATATTCAAAATCCTAGTGCCATGTCCAAATATAGATCACTAAACTAACAACACCCCATATCTATTATTTTTTCCATATGAAAACCTTTGAATTCAAATTCAGGTTCTAGGTCCTAGATCACTAATATGAAAACCTTCAAATTCAAATTCAGGTTCCAGGTCCAAACATAGATCACTAATACAGCAACACACCCCATGTCTAGATCTTCACCACCACATGACCAGAGAGTCACATCCAATATAATTGTTGTAAATATGATAATAACCTAAATCCTTAAGCAAATGAAGTTTAATCATCCTCCTATGCATTTCTGACCAATAACCATACCTAAACCCAAATCTCTTCTCAACCCCACAAAAAATAGGACACAAAAATTTCAATTGAGGTGGCTACAAACTGCAACAGTTGAGTAAAAATGGCATCATTTAATCATCTTCTCAACCCCCCAAAAAAACAGGACACAAAAATTTCAAATGAGGTGGCTACAAACTGCAACAGTTAAGCAAAACTAGCATCATTTAATGATCTTCTCATCGCCAAAAATAAACAGGACACAAAAATTTCAATTACAGTGGCTACAAACTGCAACAGTTGAGTAAAACTCGTATCATTTAATCATGTATATATAGAACTGTACATCAAGATAGCCAGGGCATGAAGCCCAGCTATGGCAGCCCATCATCATGAACAAAATTTTCCTGTAAACTAATAGAGAAGGGGACAAACAAACAAACAGAAATGTTATATACAAAGGCAATTTTGAAGGCTTGTTAACATCAGAGAACCTGAACACATTTTATCTGTTGACAGACAGAGCCTGTGCTTTGTCCTTGATGCCAAGAGGAGAGGGAATTGCTGGCCTAGAATTATCTTTATCTTTAAAATATAGTTGACATCTATTTATAAAAAGGAAAAAAATAATGAAATTTGTATTATAGGATTCTGAGGGCGTTAGGATTATTATTTCAGTCATTTTTCAGATTCAATAGGGTAGATTCAAAGTTGCGAGCAGGCGTAGAGACTCTATGCAAGAGACAAAACCAACAATTAAATAATTGTAAATTGACCAAAAATTGCCCGGGAAGAAGAAAATTTCTCATTAACAAGAGGAATATCCTAGCAAAGCTACAGAATGATTTGTTGTTGTTCGATGAACAAGAAAACCAATCTTCTAATTCAGAATACTATTACAAACCAATAAATGAAATAAACATTGCAGAAGTGGCAACATTGGATATGAACAATAGACAAGAGATAATGGCCAAAGGTATAGGAAAAAGGCTAAATACAGAAATCAAATGACCAGACAGTCTTATCTCATAATAAGTTTTTGAGAGCACTCATTATCAAGTAGAGTAGGAAAAAAGCTAAATATGGCAATAAGAACCTAAACCAGAGTCCAATAAGGGTTTCAAGGGTTTCGAGGGTTTGTTTGGGGTCATTGCTGCGATGTTCCATTTTCCCTTTGTCTTTCTGCTTGGGGTTAGTTGTTGGGCGAAGCCCTCCGCCGAGGATGGCACAGGACGACCAAGGATGGCACGCCGAGGATGGCACGGGACGGCCGAGGATGGAAAACCACCTAATACCTCACATGTGAGCATCCTCAACACTTATGTGAACACAGACCAACACACAGAGGACTAAAAATGACTCAATTGGCATAACTATTCTGTAGATATTCGTAAACTGCACCAAGAAATAGAAACAGAGGAGAACAAGGTCAAGGCCATTCACAAAGCATACTAACCGTGCTTCTTAGGAATCTTTCATTTGCCATTGAAACTCTGCAAACGGCCGAGGATGGCACGGCGAGGATGGCACGGGACGACCAAGCACGATAACAACGAAAATTCACAAATACCATCATGAAAAGCCACAAACAACATCAAAATATCCACAAAAACCCTAAACCCTCAAAACCTGCCATAGAAAGTTTACAAAAAATCCAAATAGAGTTGTTTGTGTTGAAAAACACAGAGAAATTGCTGGTAGGATTAAAATCCTACCGGATACAGGCCATGGATGGTCGCCGACCTTCCCCGGAGCTCGCCAGACCTTCTCCACACCTGCAACGACCTTTTCCACACCTGCAACGAGAAGAAAAAGCCATTAGACAACAGAAAACCACCAAAAAAACCAGCACAGAACAGAAAATTAAGCAATTACCTGTTAAAAAAGACCTTCCACCTCGAGCTCGGTAAAACTGCAACCGGCTCCTCTCCAAACAAAAAAAACTACTAATAATACCACCACAAGAGAAATCCTAAACAATCGGCGGTCCAGAACGACCAACAAATCCAAGCGGAAAACCACAAGATAGGCAGAAGCAATGTTCCAACCACAAAATCTAAACCTCAAACAAACATTTGCATCAACACCTGCATACCAGATGAAGCACGCAGGTCCACAAACCCTAAACCTCGAACAAACATTTGCATCAAAACCTCAATACTAGACGAAGCATGCAGGGTTTGGGGTCGTCCTGCACCATCTTCAGCAGGGGGTTTCGCCCAACAACCGGCCCCGAGTAGAAAGACAAAGGGAAAATGCAACATCGCAGTAATGACCCCAAACAAACGGAGGAAATGGCGTGGACACAGAATTTTATGTGATGACACGATGCCCAAAACGTGGACCTCCACTGTGGACAGGTGTCATACCAGAGCTTTCCGGGTTGACATGTGTTTTTATGACATGGCGGGGAGGGCGCACAAGTAATGGCGGCCCTCCCCTACTTCATATGCACTCTGGCCTGTGGTACCACCTTGCTTTCAGCCTCGAAGGGAGTTCCCCAACAAAGCCCTGGTCTTTGAAATGATTGGACGAAGGGGAAGAGTTTCGAATATCTATACCTTGAGTACTGAATGGCACTCCTCCATTTCTCTCTTTCCGGTAAGGTTTTTCAGCTGCTCCAAAGAAGTTTTTGCTTCGAGCTATGGTAGGTTTACAGTCCTGAAACTTTGGAGAAATAGTTTGTCGATGTGCAAGAAAATCTATACAAGGCCTTATTCGGCTCTGGTTCATTTTCCTGGGCAGGTGCAAAATGTTCCTTTCGTGCCCGCGTTCCGCGTTCTGAAGGAAGGAGGGTTTCTACCCTCGACTCCACTTCTGGGTAAGGATAGTTTAAATAAAGAAAAGTCTATGTTTTCCTTCTTTTGAATGTAACATGGTTTCATGCACAGATTTTCTAACTTCTATTAATTTTCCTTTCAGGTGGAAAGGTGGCGTAAATGGAGTCCAGGGTTTGGGAAAAACGCCGAGTTCTGCTCCTCATACTGGGCGCGGAACAAACAAATGGACAAACCCACCGGGTATTTGTGCTTTTCTTAGCTTAACCTCTAAGTGCTGGGATATCTATGAGTTTTTAGATTTTAAGAGGGTTTTTCTGCTACATACTTTTATTTTTAAAGGTATCGCCGAGTTTTTCTAAGGTGAAGTTTGTATATTGTTTTAAGGGCATGGGGATTATCTCCCTGACCCATATCTGAACTGATTATACTCTGCATTTTAAGCTATGAGACTAAGACAATCTATGGTTTTGCAATCGCGTGATTTTCTTTGTTCATCTTTAGTTTCCTCTCTATCTTTCGGATGGTTTATATATATATATATATATATATATATATATATATATATATATATATATATATATATATATATATAAGAGTTTTGTTGGCAAGAAAGAGGGTTTTCAAACGTTGATAGTGATTCTTTGCCTTGTTTATTTCTGAGCCTGAATAGGTAGTTTTGAAGAAACTTGTGAAGTCAAGTCAGGGTTCCAGACCCATCTACCATGACTCGAAATTCTTCATTTTTAGTCCATAAATATATATTTCGTTGTTTTGAATTCTTGTGAGAAAATAGGTAGAGGCTCCTGGTACACCGAGTTTTGGTCACTCTTATTATTCTTTCTTTGGTTAGCAAAAAATGGTGTATTGATTATAAAATTGACTGAAAGTGGTTACTGTCGTTATTAAATTCGGGTTCAAATTTCTTTTATTTATTTCTCTCTATTGCACATGGAAGCATTAGAGTCTAAATCTCCCACTTACTTTACTTTATGATAGCACTAGGGTTCTGAATGACAAACTAGATTACACGGTGTTTGGTATTTACAGTTATGAGTAGTATTGCTTCCCTGCCTATAATGACTTATATTTGGCATAGGTTCTGACAATAATTTCTTTGTTTCTTCCACATACAATCATAGCAAAAGGCTTACTTGCCTACACTCTATCAAACTTAATTATTTTCGTTATTCAACTGAGCATTAACCCTTTCAACTATATGTTGTAAATGTTTGATATAGCTATTAATTAGAATGCCTAAGTTCAACATTTCTTTGCTACTTATCACAGTCAAGATGTTCTGTAACTCTCAACAAAACATAGGTCTACTTTCATTTAACTATCATTAGGCATAATCAACCAAAAACTACAAATTACAATTCCTACTTAATTTACTATAACGATATTTTAATTATAACAATGTCAAAACATGGGTCATTAATTAAAATTATCAGACCTACTTTTATTTAACTATCATTAGTCATAATTAACCAAAAACTGCAAATTAGAGTTCCTAATTAAATTACTATAAGGATCTTTTAATTATAACAATGTAAACTTTGAAATGGGAACTATAAACTCAAAACAGGACTCTAGCTTAAAAACATGGTAATAACATCAAAAATAGTGCTAAAAACGAAAAGTGTTGATGTTGGAATAACACCCTTTTTTTTCCTAGAGTAAATTTTCAACATGTTTTAAAAATGATAGTGAAAACCAAACGAAAAGTGTTCATGTTGGAATAACACATTTTTTTTCCTAGGGTAAATTTTCAACATGTTTTTTTTTTTGTAAGCTAAAGTAGGACCTTTGTTTTTCTATTTAACCAGGTTGAAATAAGTACAAGCATTTGGTGGCCTCAACCCGCCCAGAAGGGAAACCGGGTCCATTGGCCACCTTAAGTCTTTATAAGCCGACCAGTAGCAAAAAAGAAAAAGTCTGCATATCCATGCCAAATAAACCTTACTGCCAAAATTACTAATCTGGTTTCCTATCGTCATTAGAAATTATAAACAGAGAAAGGAGAGCTTATTCTCAGAGAACTAACAAGGAAAACCATTGGAACAACTAGAAGGATTAATCTACCATGATTTCAGGTGGAGTGTCTTCGTCTTTTGTCGTTGGAGCTAACTTCTTCAGCTGTTGTTGAATCTCCTCCAACTTACTGTCCTACATGAGCATAGTGATTTGAATATTTTTCATTTCTCGCCTTAAATTGGGTATGCCCTGAGCCATCTCTGCCATTTCCACTGCCACCTACTCCATTGCCTTTGCCACTAATCGCTTTAACACCCAATATACATGTAAAGCTTGTTTTTATAAGAACAGGTGACCCCTGGTATTGCCCGGGTCAAGGATCAAGTTACCCCAGTCTTCCATCTCTGGTTCCAAGTCTTCTTCTATTGCATTTGCTTCTAGTTCTTGAATTAGCCTGCGAATATCGACGTCAGTTTCTTCGTTGTAGGCTTTTTCTGCCTCCTGCACCATATGCCTCATGGTTTTACAGCCCCATCTCTGATATACTGTAGATGGGGGTCTTGCTTCCTGTCTACCAGATTGTCGACTTCTTCCTCTGCCCTTACGCCCTTTTTCGTGATCTGGGCGAGCTGGTTTGTTCCTGGTAGCTACCTGACTCCCCTGCCCAACATCGAAGGATGTGTTCCCTGTGAATTCCTCGCCTCCAGGCACCTTGGATTTCTTTTCCAAATTTATTCCCTCCCCTTGCTGCGTTTTTCAGGAATTTTGACCTTCCCCGCCCCTCCTTTCCTGGAATGAAATTGGTAAATCTGCTCGGGGGTCTTCTCTTCCTCCCAAACCATCTGTTTTTCCGTCTCCAACTGCCCCTGATCAGTATCTAACCTGTAACCTTGCATGCTTTTGTCCTGACTTGTCCGGCTCCCTGCCTTGCTGGATACGACCCCAACCTTCCTCATTCTCCCGTCCTCTGTCTTTTGACTTGTAGTAATATGGATGAATTCCACGTCCCTTTCCCTTCGTTTACCATCTCCAGCGACTAACCCTCTTACCTTTTCCTTAATATTGTTGGAGATTGCAGAGGAAGCAATGGATGGTTTTACGAATTCATACCCCTTTCTATGACGAGTTGCAGAGAATGTCGGACAGCCTCGAATTCCCTTCGTCTCCTTCCTTTGCAACATGCTACCTTCGGTTCTTCCCTCTCCTGCGCTTATTAATCTTCTGCCACCTACCCGGTGTCCCATCATCCGTTCGTCGTCGTTCTTTCCTCCTTCTTCCTCCACTTCTTTGTCGCCTCCACTCCTCGGGATTCTTCCTTGCCTACAGGCCATCCCGATGTCCTGTGTAACTATAATGTTGTGTGGTGGCCTACATTGCCACCTTCTTCCCTTCATCATATTTTCACACATCGCCACCTCGTCCACCCCGATCGGGGGCCATCTGTAACCTTTATCTTGAAGCTGTAATCTCATTATTATCCTAGGTAATGATTAAATTGAGGGTCTCCCATCGTGACTTTTCCAAATGTGTTGGCCATATACTGTCTACCTTTCCATCTTGTTCATTGCAACCCCAGTTAGCTAGGAAGTCCGCAGCTTTATTACCATCCCTTTTAACATGGTTGATGATCTTGTCAATGCGTTTCATTATATCTGCCAGGTCCTAAATTAGTCTACTTGTCCTCCAACTCTTCGCTACCTATTCCCAATCCTTCCCGTTATTCAATTTCCTGAGAATCTCTATTATTAGGTTCAAATATCCTTCAATTTCCAACTTGGTATACCCGTTTCTGATTGCTATTCTGATGCCTTGGTAAACTGCCATCAATTCAGCTTCGTTATTTCTCATTATACCCCCCCGATCAGCATAAACCCATCTGGTTCGTCCTTGATTATCTCTAAAAATGCCTCCAAACCTTGCTGGCCCCGGGTTTCCTTTAGATGCCCCATCAAAATTTAGTTTGATGAAGTCTTCGCGAGGACATTTGAACTTGGTTGAGCTCTGGTTATGAATGCTCTGATTTTTTTCTTTTGAGGATAAACCATGCCGTGTTCCAGATTTAGACTAGTTAAGATTCGGCCTTCTTCTAGAGTTGTTTTCCAATCTTCTTGCTCCCAGGCTTCCATTAGGATAGTCTCTCTTATAAGTTTTTGGGTTCGCTTCCAAATCATCTCTGGAGGGTTGTCTTTGTCTTGAAATATTCTTTGGTTTCTCTCTTTCCATATTAGCCATATATTAAACCCCATTGCTAGACTCCAGGCTCTCTTAACCACAGGGCTTGAGAATTGACCTTTCCCCCATTGGAAAATGGTTTGTTTAATGTCATGGGGATCCCTATTTGTCTTTCCAAAAAGGTTCCTGATTTCTTCCCATTGCTACTGGGCAACAGGGCATGAGTTCAAGAGATGTTCCTGTGTTTCTTTGTCCTGTTTGCAGAGGCTACATCTAGGAGGTCCATGGAATCCTCGCTTCTGTATCTGATCCCAAGTCAAGATTCGTCCTTTTCCTACTAACCAAGTGAACAAGGTTACCTTTGGCCACCAATTGTTCTGCCATATTTGTTTCCACATGAGTGTATCCTCATCTTGCTCATGTCGGGTGGTTAGATAATAGGCTTCCCTTACCATGAAAGTTCCCTTTGTGGATCTACCCCATCGAAGTATATCTGGGCCTGTTCTAATTTTAATTCTTCTTGATTCCATTTCCTTTACGAGTAGCACTTTCTGTTCAGGATTAATATTGTTGTCCCATTCTTCCGGATTTTTCCAAGTTCGCCAGGTCTCATCTTGCCTTTCTTCTTTCCAATATTCACTAACATAATTTAACCCCTCCGCTATAGCCTTCTGGTATGTATTTTGCAGGGCTTGTATCTCTATCATTCTCTCTCTTTGCTGCCAAGCTTCCTCCCAAAATTTAGCTACATTTCCATTCCTTATTTCCCAGAATGCATGTTTGCCTATAATATCTCTGTTTTGACTAGCCAGGTCCCATATTGTGGATCCCCTTGGAACTTCCTCCAGTCTAAGAATGCCTTCAGTAGTTGTGGGCATATTGTATTTTTGGGTCCATATATTTTTCCATAAATCTTCTCCACCCCTCATCCATCTCCACCACAACTTCGCTCCTAGAACTTGGTTCAAAGTATACGGGTCCCTGAGACCTAGTCCCCCTTCTTCTTTATTTTTTATTAGGCCCTTCCATGATATTAAAGCCCATTTCTTTTGCTGCTTTGGACCTCCCCAGATGAATTTTCTGAATATTTCCATCATTTTTGTGCATACTCCTTTGGGGACCGCCATTGCCGAGAGAGGGTAGATAGGAATTGCTTGAAGAATCAATTTAAGAAGCACTAGTCTTCCCGCTATGTTCAGAGATCGGAAGGACCAATTAGCCAGTCTGTTCTTGAGTTTCTCAATGGTTTGCTACCAATTTGCTATCCTCAGAGGATTTAACGCTAATTGATTTCCCAAGTATTTTGTAGGTAATTCTCCAGAGCAAAAACCCAGAATTCTGGTCAGGTGGGCTTTGACTACTTCTGGTGTATTGAAGAGGAATGTGCATGATTTATCCTTGTTAATTTTTGTGCCTAATGCTTCCATGAAGAGGTCCAAAATTTGTTTTACCCTCTTAACTTCTCTTAGTGAGACAGCACAAAAAATCATAATGTCATCAACGAACTGCTGATGAGTAATTGGTAAGTTGTTTCCCCATGGCCTCAATCCTTTGATTTTTCTCTCCCTCAGTTCCTTTTTGAAGTATCGTCCCAGTCCTTCCGCTGCTATGATGAACAAGAATGGGGATAAAGGATCCCCCTGTCGCAGTCCTCTTGTGGCATTGAAAGTCGAGGTTGGTGATCCATTTAAGAGAATGGAGAAATTGGGGGTGGATATCATATCATAGATCCAGTTTACCCATCTATTGCAAAAGCCAAATGCCATTAAAATTGTTTTAAGGTAATTCCAATTTAGATGGTCATACGCCTTTGAGAGATCCAATTTTATCATCATTCCCATTTCCTTTTTTTGTTTCAAAGAATGAACCACTTCCTGAGATACCACCAAGCCGTCTAGAATTTGTCTCCCTTCCACAAACCCAGTTTGTTCCGGGGAGATTATACTAGATAGAATTGGTTTCAATCTCTTAGCCATTAGAGTAGCAATAATATTATATATTACATTACAAAGAGCAATAGGACGAAAACCTTGAGCGGTTTCTGAATGAGCAGATTTAGGAATAAGAGATAAAAGAGTTGAGTTTAGGCCAGGCCATACCTTCTGGTGTCTGCATGATTCCTCTACCACCTCCAGGATGTCTTGCCCTAGGAAGTGCCAGCCTGCTTGGTAAAATTCCACTGTAAATCCGTCTATTCCTAGAGCTTTGTTTCTTTTCATCCCTTTCACTATTTCCTCCACTTCCTCCAAGGTTGCTGCCCTCATCAGAGCTAAGTTCTAGTCCCTAGTGATCATTCTTGGGATTTCATTGCATACCCTTCCTATAGCTTCTTCTCTATCCTCTTGAGGTTCAGTAAGGATGTATTTAAAGCATCTGACTAGAGCCTGTTCCATTTCTTTATGCTGGGTTTGACGTTTCCCTTCCTCGTTTTTGATTGAGAATATTCTATTCCTTTGTTGATGCTGGATCATGGCTTGGTGGAAGAACTTTGTATTCCTTTCTCCTTCACGAAGCCAGTTTATTCGAGACTTTTACTTCCATAATATCTCTTCATGTTTTCTTCGTTCCTCAAGTTAGCTCATCAATATACCCTCTTCTCTGCTTTTTTCCTCACTTCGGCCTTCTGTTATAATTTCTTGTTGCAGCATTCTCATTTTTTGCTCTAAACGCTACTGCTCCATGAATATATTCCCAAATTCATCTTTGTTCCATTTTTTTTCTTTAAGCTCTTTTAGTTTTAGTTGGAAAGTTTGCATCTTGCTTCGTCCTCTTTGTTGGCTTTGGGTCCACCACTCCTCCACCTTTGGCATGAACTGCTGATTCCTAAGCCAAAACGCTTCAAACCTGAAAGGGCGAAGGATCATTGTTTCTATAAATATAACTCTATTTATAATTTGCTCTGATATTAAAAATCTGTCCAGTCTCGATGCAATTTGATTTTTGCCTCCTCTTCTATTGTTCCATGTATGGATCCCATTTATTGTAGGAATATCAACCAATCTTTGCTCTGATATCATGTCACCAAAGGCTTCCATGTCTTGGTCTGTTCTTCTTAATCCTCCTCGTTTTTCCACTGTGGTTGTAATCATGTTAAAGTCCCCACCTGCAATCCATGGCATATCCGGGAATAGCCTTCGAATTGTTCTCATATTTTGAAGAAAGCTTCTGCGCTCACTAGATAAATGCAGGCCATAGACCCCTGTAAGGATTATCCATTTCGACGAACCTATCATTCTAAAGGTTCCTAAAAGAATTCAAGGGAAGCTAATCCAATTTTCGAATTGAACTTCCTCAGGATCCCATAGGACTGTTAGCCCTCCTGCAGTGCTTTTCGCATCGTGACCCATTATCTCATAATGAGTATTAAATCTTCTCATTATTTCTTCCATTTTCTGAATACTAATCTTAGTTTCTTGAATTATCATTATATTGGGTTTAGCTTTTTTCAACCTATCCCTCAGATATCTTTGTTTTCCCCTGCTATTAAGACCTCTGATATTCCAACTTGTGATTATCATTTTAATATTTGTTACGGTTGTTGAAATACCTCTGAGAGAGGTATAATTCTTCCTAAATTAACAGCATCTCCCCTACCACTTGGATGGTCTCACTCATTGGACGCCTACCTCTTTTCCTTCCTCCTTTACCAGTATTTCCCATTACAATACTCTGAGACCCTTGTGCTCCTAGTTGTTATGGTTGACTTGCTAAAAGTACTCGTACCTTTTCCTTGTATTTTTGGAACATCTCTTTATATAATTGCTTTTGTTCTTCTGGTATAAATCTGTCATCTAGATACCTCCATTCCTGTAACAGTCTCCTCATTATTCATTCCTCTTCACTTCCTCTGTCTTTTTGAGGATCTACCTCCATTTGGGTTTGGTCGTTTAGCAAGTCCATGTTCTCCTCTACCCCTCCTTGTTCCATGTTTATCTGGATTTTGTCCCGTTCTTTTGTTTCTTTTGATAGTTCCATAGGTTCCTCATCACTATCTTCCTTTTCCATTCCCATTTCCTCTTCCTGAAGGGCCTTAAACTTGTTTTGATTTTCCAATGGCATTGTTTTGACAGGTGGTTGCAGCAGGGGCGATCCTTTTACAGATTTTCTTCTAGTGGGCACTTCTTTTGCCTCTGTTGCCTTCTTCTCTTCTTCTTTCTTTTCAGTTGATTCCTTTGCGGTATTTCGAGGACATTGTTTGAAGAGGTGGCCATATTCATGGCATCTTCTACAGCGAAATGGGATGTGTTCGTAATCCACTGGTTGCTGCCAAACCTCGTCATGGTATTCTAACTCGATAAACTCGGCAGCGGCTCTGTTATATTCATGTATACACATATCCTTGCATAGGATGTGTATCGCCCTCTTTTGGTGGTCTCTGATACTTTAACAAATGTCCCGATTGTATTACCTATTCCTTCTAGGATCTCCGGGTCCCAAAACTCCATTGGTAGTCCGAAAAGTCTGATCCAAATAGGTGTTGCTAACATTTTTTCCTTGTCTGGGTTATAGCAGTCCTCCCAGTGGCGCGACCTTAGGCAGAGGGGCTACATGCAACCTCCTCTGCCCAGGTTCGTGCCACCACGGGTGGTCCCGTGGCAGCAGGGCGATTCCAAGAATCGTCTCGCCGTCGCCCGTGGTGGCGTGGCCATGGGCGGAGGAGCTACATGTAGCCCCTCCGCCCAGAGCTGCACCCCCATAGGAAGCAGAGCGGTAGAAGGCGTAGAATCAATTTTTTTTTTTTTTAATAAAAGAATTTTGTTTAAACTTTTTTTCAAATTTATTTAAAAAAAATGTGTATAAATTAACTAAAGTTTAATTTATATATATATATATATATGAGATTTAAGTGTTTTAAAAAAAAATTTATCAAAAAAAACAAAAATTAAATATTTGTTATTTAAAAAAATAAAAGATATGGGCATATCTTTTTGTTTTTTTTTTAAATAAAAAATATTTATTTATTAAAAAAAATTGATTATTTATTTATTATTTTTTTTTTAAATCTAACATATATATATTAAATTTTTAAATTTTTGTTTTTAAATAAAAATTATAGGGTTTAATAAAAATTTTAAAAGGGATTTTTGTTTTTTTTTAATATATATATATATATATATATATATATATATAGATATATATATATATATATATATATTTTAAAATTTTCATATTTTTTTGGCTTATTTTTTATTATCTAAAGACATTTTCAGAAGAACTCACATTGGTAAAATTAGGCCGACGCCTTTCGGAACAACCAATACCATGTAACAGCTATAGGGGAAAGACCTAAAAAAAGACTATTTTTAATAGCTATAAGGAAAAAGCTAAAAAAACTGGTTATTTTTTACGGGATAGGAAAATGGGACAAATTATTATTATTTATTAATAATTAATAATAAAATAATTAGTATATAATTACAAATATATAATTATAAATAACGAACATGACCCTTATAGGTCATTTTTGTTTTCAAATAAAATAATAATTAAGTCAAATGAATTAAATGTAAAAGAAATAATATTAAGAGAATCTAGCCAAATAATATTAAATAAATATATTATGTAATCATAAATTAATTTTCTTGGTATAAATGAAATATGTTTATGTCCTAAGCTTATTTATAATTTTATGTTTTTTTTTAATGTTTTTAATCTTAATTTTAGTAGTTTTTTAATTTTATTTTTTTTTAATCTAGTTTGTTTTTAATTATTTTTTTTAATGATTTTTTTTAATTTTTCTATTATTACTTACTTAATTTTATAGTTTTTTTAAATTTGGTTTTTTTTCCAAATTCTATTTTTTTCTTTCTTTTTAGGTAATTAACATTTAAAAAAAGAAAAATAAAACAACTTGAAAAATCATTAAGTAATCATGATTTCAAAAAACAATTGGACATAATAAATTTTAAAGCATGAAAAATAAGCTTTCTAAAAAAAATGTATGCTCCATCAACACGTTTCAAAATCATCTTGAAAATCACTAACATTTAAAAACAAATATTTATATTTAATACATAAGAAAATTTAAAGTGTCAAAAATATGTTCCGAAAAAAAGAAGAAGTGTATTCTGCATCAACACTTTTTAAAATCGGGTCACTTTTTTGCTACCTCTACGAAATGGGTAATCGTATCGATTATTTAAAGTGTTAAAAACTATGCTTTAAAAAAAATATGTGTGTTCTGCATCGCCCCTTTTCAAAATCGGGTCAATTTTTTGCTATCTCTATGAAACGGATAACAGTATCAGTTCTCATTTCAAAATTTACATTATTTTATCTGTAATTCACTAATTTTGCCAGATTTGGTCCCACTAGACCCTGCTATTCGTTGTTTTGCCTCCCAACCTTGAGACTACTGTCACAGTCAGTCTCCCCCCAAGTTGTTCCTGATTTAGGAACCTTCGTCCTTTGAGTATCAAAAACTCAGCTATCTGGTTCAAACCAGACGTAGCCACAGGAAGGTCTGTCTGACCTATCAGCACAGATTTTTCCTCCTTCCTCTCCTTTCTAAATTCCAGATCTCAGATACCCTTATCCTCTTGATCTTCTTGAATAAATCCTCAAGAATTCAGTTAGGGACAAGTAACTGTCTTTCTAACTAATTTAGTAAGTAAAATAATATTTACTGATAACTGTTGTTTCACTTTAACAAAAGAATTTAAATTCCCAAAATAGTTTTTATAACTAAAAAAAATAAATAGTTTGTTTGATCTACAGTAATATAAATATTTACAAAGTTTGGGGATATCACATCTTCCCCCCTTAAGATGCAACATCGTCTCGATGTTTCCTCTCTATAAATAAATCCAGAAAGGTTTCTTTCATAACTTGCTCATCCCCCCAGTTGGCCTCTTCCAGCCCATAGTGTTGTCACGACACTTTAACTTGGGCGATAACTCGTTTCTGCAACGTTACTTCTCTCTGATCGAGTATAGCCAGGGGATTGACCACGAACTCACTTTCCGGTTTGACCTATACAAGACAATAAAACACTTTAACTTATCAATCAGCTTGTTTAATAAACCTGAACTCAAATAATATGCATATTATATACTTTACCTGAATGTTTTTCCAATTGATTATGTGATTAGCATCATAAATGTATTTCTTAAGTAGAGAAACGTGAAATACATTGTGCATGAAAATATGGTTGGGTAAGGCAAGTTGGTAAGCCACTGGTCCGATTCGAGCTAAAATTTGGAAAGGGCCGCAGAATCAAGGTGCTAGTTTAGCACATTTGGTCCATTGCAAGGTGCTTTTTTTCGCTCATACCCGAATGTAAACATGATCTCCTACTTGGAATTCCGAGAAGCTCCTCTTCCGATCAAAAAAGTTCTTTTGCCGGTCCTGAGCAACTTTTAAATTGCTTCGTACCTTTTTTACCATCTCCTCCATTTCTTCTAACATATCAAGTCCTAGCATCAACTTGTCCTCTGGGCCACTCCAACTCAAAGGTTTCCTGCACTTACGCCCATATAACACCTCAAAGGGACTCATCTGTAAGGATGTATGGTACCCATTGTTATAGGCAAATTCTACCAAGTGCAAGTAGTCCTCCTACTTATATGGTTGTTGCATTACATAAGTTTGCAACATGTCTTCAAATACGTGATTTACTCGCTGCGTTTGTCCATCCGTTTGAGGATGATATGCAATACTGAAGTGTTGTTGTGTGCCCAATCCTTCAAATAGGGCCTTCTAAAAGGCTGATGTAAATTTCACATTCTTGTCAGAGATGATCATCTTGGGTATTCCATGTAATTTAAAAATGTTTTGCATAAAAATGTCAGCAACCTATACCACTTTATAAGTTGACTGGACAGATATGAAATGAGTGGATTTTCTCAGTTTGTCTACTACCACCATGATAGACTCATTTTTTATTTTTGACTTAGGCAGTCCAGTAATGAAATCAATAGATATGGTTTCCCATTTCCATTTAGGAATACGCAGTGGGTGGAGTAGTCCCGCTGGGTGTTGATGCTCAGCTTTTACTTGCTAGCATTCCAGACATTTGGCTAAATATTCTGCTACTTCCTTCTTCATACTAGGCCAGAAAAATTCTTTCCTCAATGTAGAAATCATTTTCTAGTATTCGGGGCAGCCTGCATAAGGAATCTTATGATATTCATCTAAAATTAAATTTTTAAGATGTTTCTGGTTAGGCACATATATTCTCTTTCTATAAATCAACAAATCTTCTGCATTTATTTCATATCCCATTTGTTATTCATGGTCGTTTGTTGCTTGCTGCCATAAATGTTTATATACTAAATCTTACATGGTTGATTCACGAATCTGCTCAAAAAAAATAGTTCGTGATTCACTAAAAGAAATTTCATATAAACAATTTACCTTTCGACTTAAGGCATTTGCCACCCGATTTTCTTTTCCCTTCAAATGTTTGATTTCGAAATCGAATTCACTTAAGAAATCTGCCCAACGAGCTTGCCTAGCATTTAAAGTGGGTTGTTTGAAGTAGTTAGTCAGACTATGGTGATCAGTCATCAATAGAAATTTCTTACCCAACAAGTAATGCCGCCACATCTTTAAGGCATGAATCACCGCTGTCAATTCCAAGTTGTATGCTAAATACTTTTGCTCGTACTCTTTAAGATTTCTTGACTCGTAGGCAACAACCCTGCCTTCTTGCATTAATACGCCACCTACACCTTCCTTGCTAGCATCCGTACAAACCATGTACTCTTTATTGGGATCAACAATGCTCAAAATGGGTGCAGTGGTAAGTAGATGTTTGAGCTGATCAAAGCTCCTTTGATAGTCGAGGGTCCATTTGAAGGTATTTCCTTTCTTTTGCAGAGAGATAGTAGGATATGCCACCCTAGAAAAGCCTTCCACAAATCTATTATAATATCCCGCTAAACCCATGAATGATCTTATGTCAACTACATCTTTCGATACCGGCCATTCCATGATAGTTCTTATTTTTTCTGGATCTACTGCGATTCCATCCTTGGTGATGACATGTCCCAAGTACTGGATTTTCTCTTTGAAGAAATCACATTTACTGTACTTGGCATACAATTGGTGCTCGCTTAGGACTTGCAAAACAATACGGAGATGCTCCTTATGTTCTTCTATGTTCCAAGAGTAGATCAGTATGTCATCAATAAAGATTAATACAAACTTGTCTAAAAACTGATGGAATATATTGTTCATGAGGCACATGAAGGTTGTTGGGGCATTAGTTAGCCCAAACAGAAAAACTACGAACTCATAATGTCCATAACGAGTTCTGAACATAGTCTTTATAATATCTTCCTCTTTTATTTTGATCTGATGATATCTTGAGCGGAGATCGATCTTTGAGAATACAGTCACACGTTTCACTTCATCAAATAACTCATCTATACGGGGAATGAGGTATTTGTTCCTAATGGTCAGCTTATTTAGCTTACGGTAATCCATGCACATTCGTAGGGTTTCATCCTTCTTTTTAACAAATAATACCGGAGCTCCCCAAGGGGACACACTGAGACGGATATACTTTTTATCAAGAAACTCTTGTAGCTGCATTTTTAATTATGTTAACTTTGGTATGCTCATTCAGTAAGGTGCTCGAGAAACTGGGGCAACTCCCGGAATTAACTCAGTGGTGAAGTCAATGTCTCTTTTTGGGGTAGGCCCAGAATTTCTTCAAGAAATACATCTGGAAAATTTTGTATCACAGGTATATTTTCTAATGAAACAGTTTTATCTTTAGAGTCAGCATACCCTACTTGTATTTCATAAACTTGGCAGCCTTTTCTAATACACTTTGCTAATTGGGAAGCTGTTATAGGTCTTAATTGCAGAGGTTTTTGAACACCTTGAATTTCCTGTCTCTCCCATTCCTCATCCCAGTAGCTAATAGTTTTGGTTTTACAGTTGATGAGGGATGAGTGTTTTTCCAACCAGTCCATTCCAATAAAGATGGTGTAAGACCTCAGGGGTAACACATTCAAATCTACTACGATAGGTTGATTAGCTAATTTTAAAGGACAATTACTTACTTTAGACAAAACTCTCCTTTTTGCTACTGTGGCTAGCTGTACTAACCAAGGATTCTTAAATTTAACAGCTTGCAATTTACATTGTTCCACTATCTTGGGACTAATGTAACTCAAAGTGGCCATGGGATCAATTAAAATAGAATAGGTTTGGTCAAAAACAGTACCTTCAAATTCAACCATGGTTGGCTAAAATTCTGCCTGATGATCTTCAAGGGCCGCATTAATTTTAGAAATGCTTCTTGTCACTTCTCCCACAATAGATGCTTCTTGTATTTTTGAGATCTGATCAGCTCCCTTGCGGTGTGGGAAGCTTTTGACATAATGCAAACCTCCACATCCCCAACACTGTATAAGTGGTCTGTTAATTAATTTTGCTTCATTTCTACCAGCTTGCTCATTTGTCCTGTTTTCTCCTAGTACTTTAAATCTAGGTTGATTCTTATTCATATTTCGGTTAGTTTGACCTTTATATAATCCCTTGTTACCCATGCCCTTATTGCCCTTGTGGCTGGAAACAAATTTACTTCCCTTTTTGTCAGTCCGCCTCTTGCTCATATCTCCCTTTGGTTTATTTTGTTGGTAGAAGATCCATGCTTTACGAATAACTTCGTCCATGGTTTTTGGGTTGTCAAACTCCAGTCGTTCTTTCATGAACAGTGGAAGATTGTTGATGAACTGTTGCACCTTTGCTTTTTCTTCACGAATATACAATACATATCACATTAATGATGTAAACTTTGTTATGAACTCATCCATGGTCATTTGACCTAGTCGGAGGTCATGAAATTATTTTTCTTTTTCATCATAAAACCTTTCTGTTAGATATTTTTCTTTAAAATATCTCTGAAATTTCTCCCAGGTTATGCTTTTCTCATTGACTCTGCGAACTATTTTTACTTACTCCCACCATAATGTGGCTTTCCCTTGCAACTGGAAAATATCCAGACGGGCCTTCAAATTATGATCATAATCGTACAGCTGGAAATACTTTTTCATATTAATGGTCCATGCTTCCGACGCCTCTTTCTCTTCACCATTGAAGAGAGGAGGCTTGATTTTCCAAAACTCCCCGTGAAGTTCCATTTTCTGCATTTTTGTGTCTTGTGATCTGACACATTATCTGATTCTTCTCCATGATTTTCTTCGCCACCTTCTGTTTCCACATTCTCAATGTGAAACTCTTGTTCCCCTATCATATTGTCGTGCTCAGGGCTGGGGGCTAGTGGCCGATGATTCTATCTATCTGATAGACTTTTCATGATCTTTTCCTGCTCCTGCATCAATCTTTCGTTGTCTGCCCAGAGTTGGGCCATCTCATCTTTCAATTCTTGTATAGTCACCCTGATATCTGTGTTGGGATTTTGCGGCTCATCACCCAAATGTACCCAAACCTCAGGATTTCCTTCATGTAATGATGTTGGTCCTGTTCCCATTATGGACTTGTGTGGTAGATTTCCAGTTCTCCTCATGTTCACTGCTCCATGTCTCCTTTGTGCACATCACTGAGTTTGTTATGTTCTTCTATGTTCCGAAAGTAGATCAGTTTAGTTTAGTTTTTTTTTTTTTTTTTTAATATATATATATAATTTCCATTTTTTTGTTTATTTTTTATAATTTGAGTTTATTTTTTATTATTTGAAGACATTTTCGGAAGAAATCACATTGGTAAAATTAGGCCAACGCCTTTCCAACCAACCAGTGTGGTTCATCATCACGACAAGATAAACAATTAGATCACAGCTACAAGTTAAATAGGGAGTCAGGACCATGTAACAGCTATAGGGGAAACACCTAAAAAACAGTTATTTTTAACTGCTATAGGGAAAAAGCTAAAAAACCCGGTTATTTTTTATGGGATAGGAAAATGGGACAAATTATAATTATTTATTAATAATTTGTTGGCATTATGATTCAAGTATTGTCCTTGATGGCAACTCACTCAGAGGTTGGTACAGGTGATGGCGACTTAATCAGAGGACAGATCTTAGTACAGCAGGCCAAGAAAGTTCATACACGCAGGTTCATTAAGACCAAGTCGCGTATACAAGCAGGTTCACTATATACCAAGGCGCGTATACGCAGGTTCGCTATATACCAAGTCGCGTGTACACGCAGGTTGGCTTCAGTAAAAGAGCGTGTATGTGGAAAACTTATCTTTGGTCCGTGGCGGTTATTCCTTGGAAGTTGTGCCTATGGTTTTGCACCATGGTGTCTCGACGGACGTGTTGATCCCAAGTTTTGAAGTTGATGGTATTGTGTTACTATGGTTTTGGACCGTGGTATTGTAAAGGGCCTAAGACTATATAAGGAGAAGATCATTAAGCAAATGGGGGCAAGCAGAGAGTGTGAGTGATGAAGATCTGAGGAAGTGTGAGATCCAAGTGCTGGTTATGGGTTGGTGATCTGAACCAAGGTTTCACTCATGTGGAGGATGATGGAACGAGATCTGAAGGCTTGGAATAATTATCTTCATATGGTTTGACTGTGGACAGACTAGATCTACTGACGCATGTTTATTATTATTATGATCTGGGTATGTTTTGATGTCTGATATAGCTGCGGAGTTTTAAGCTTGAATTTGCAGATCTGTACGCAGGTTGGTTTTGGTAAAAGAGCGTATACACGCAGGTTGGGTTCGTCGAAGTAGCGTATACAATGTGAAGTATGAAGATGGAGTTGGATCTGGTTGTTGTTATGTTGTCTGTGTTCTTGACAGGGTTTCAGTGATTCAGTATTGGGTGTTTCAGTGATTGATGATGCAGGTTGTACTACAATGGTGATTGTCTTATGGATCCAGTATGAAAATGTATGAAACGTGGTCCCGGGAAGATCGTAGGCCGGCACCTACGTACTGGTAAACATATCAGCCAGTACAAGAGCCAGGGGGTTGTAGCTCCCTTCCAGGAGCAGCTGGAAAATGAGTGAAGGTTGTAGCCTTCTGTAGGGTTGGCACCTACGTACTAGTAAATGGATCGGCTAGTACAAGAGCTATGAGGGTTGTAGCCCTCTGCAGGTTGTAGCCTGCGTGCTGGTAAAGGACTGCACCAGTACATTGTAAAAGAAGTTTCTTATTAAAGGAAGATAGAAACAAATTGCAGCAGGTGGTTTTCACCCACATTGGGTTTCCACCTTATATCATGGTGTTCATGTGTGTGCCTTATGTGTGATGATCTGTTCTGTTATACTGCACCTGTTTACTGTTAATATGGTTAATAATGTTCTGATGCATTTACTGAAGATAAGCTAACTGAATCATAAGATTACTGCATGTACGCTAGTTGCCCTTAACGAAGTCGCGTATATACGCTGATATCCTTAACTGAAGCTGCGTGTATGAATCTGAGTATGAAATTGAAAAGTTTTATCTGATCTGATAATACTGATTCACCCCCCCCCCCCCTCTCAGTATTATTTCCAACAATTGGTATCAGAGCAGGTCCTTCAGAGAAGCTTGATCGCTTGAAGGAGATTCGTAGAACAATGGGGAAGAAAGCGCGTCAGAAGAAGAAGACAGCTCAAAGGAACAATGACAACCTGCCGTTGAGTGGAAGCAAGTATTCAGATCCTGAATCACCTCAGATTGAAGATGGACAAGCAAATGAAGCATTAGATCAAATCATAGATCAGCAAGATCTACCTAGCAAAAGGGAGAATGCCCTCAAAGAAGAAATCATCATATTAAAAGATCAGTTGGAATGTGCATCCCGAATTCGACAAATGCTGCTAGCGCTGAATAAAGAGCAAGAAAATGAGATCCTTGAACTAAGGCATCAGTTGGATGAAGGAAGGAAAGTTGAAGAGACCTTGAAGAAGCAATGTCTGGAAAAATAAGAACAACATCAAGTTGAGGTAAATATCTTGAAAAGTAAATTAGAAGAAAAAGATAAACTATTACGATTTCAAGATAGTACTAAGATCTTGGATGATATTCTTAGTAGTCAAAGGTCCCCTGCTATCAAAACTGGTCTTGGTTTTCATGAGTCTATTGAAGGTGAATCTGATTCACAAAGTAAGACAAGAATCTCTAATGCAAAATCTGAAAGGCTCTACAAGGAAATGAAAGGACAACCCCATCAACAGTCAAGGAAAGAGACTCCTCAAAGAAAATCTTTTACTCCTCCCATGAATAATGTTGAATGTTATGTATATCATAATCTTGGACATGTTGCAGCCATATGTAGAAGAAGAAGGTTTCAAGACCATCATGCAGAAAGATCATCACATTCAAGGTACTTTAATGGATATTGCTTTTCTTGCAATATGTTTGGCCACAAAGCTGTTGATTGCTATAGGAGGAATATGAAACATGTAAGATGTTATGCATGTAACAAGTTTGGACATAGAGCAAAGGATTGCAGGAACAAAGCTCATGATAAGAAGAAATCATCAACATGCTTGAAGATATGGAAGAAGAAGGAAGTTCAGTCAGAAAAATATGGCACAGCACAGGGTACTCAGCACAGCACAGACATAACAGACTCAGGGGGAGCTGAAGGTGCAAAACTTCAGTGTTCTAATTCTCATACGCACGATTCATGAAGGAAAGCCGCGTATATACGCGAGTTTCACACTGCAAAGTCGCGTATATGTTAGTTTGTGAAAAAGCAGTGGGGACAGACTCAGAAAAGGGGTCTGATATGATCCAGTCCAGTATATGCTCTATTGGTTAACAGTTACAGTCTGCTGAGGATGTCTGGAAATGTCTTGATACTTATGGCACAGGCTCAGGGGGAGCATATACTTCAAATAATGCATTGTTGGCATTATGGTTAGAAGTTGTTGAAGCTAAATGATACATCTTGCTGTTTGATCAAAGGAATGGTATTGTAGGCTGATGCTTATGGTACAGATCATGATGCTGCTGGTGGCTTTCATAAGTCTTGGTCTAGATATTTCATCTCTATGTCATGTATCTCTTTTGTGATATCTCTTTTATGATGTCAAGGTCATGTAACGGCCTATGTTGGTTTCCCCACTATGCCTGGGATGAATGATGTAATATTCATGTCTTATCATGAGTAAACTCTTAATGTATCTCCACATGGTTAGGTGGATGAGTCAATATTGGTATATCCCCACTAGGTTGGGTGATGAATGTATGTGTTGAGTCTTTTGGTGATAGGAAGGTCTTCTATGATGTATAAGTCTTTGTTCTTCTTGAAGAACATCTTTTGCAGATCTTGCCTACAGTCAAGGGGAGCATGAACAGCACAATTCAGCAAGAACAGGATGGATAGATTGGTACACTTTGGCATACACAAAGGGGGAGCACATTTGGAGATTTCAGCAGGTACTCAGGGGGAGTATGGACAGTAGAAGGTATACCAAAGAAGAGAATATCTTGGTCCGCCCTTTGCCCTTGATGTCAAAGGGGGAGAGTGACTTGGTGTGGTGGTTGCCATCAAGTCCAAAGGGGGAGATTGTTGGCATTATGATTCAAGTATTGTCCTTGATGGCAACTCACTCAGAGGTTGGTACAGGTGATGGCAACTTAATCAGAGGACAGATCTTAGTACAGCAGGCCAAGAAAGTTCATACACGCAGGTTCATTAAGACCAAGTCGCGTATACAAGCAGGTTCACTATATACCAAGTCGCGTATACGCAGGTTCGCTATATACCAAGTCGCGTGTACACGCAGGTTGGCTTCAGTAAAAGAGCGTGTATGTGGAAAACTTATCTTTGGTCCGTGGCGGTTATTCCTTGGAAGTTGTGCCTATGGTTTTGCACCATGGTGTCTCGACGGACGTGTTGATCCCAAGTTTTGAAGTTGATGGTATTGTGTTACTATGGTTTTGGACCGTGGTATTGTAAAGGGCCTAAGACTATATAAGGAGAAGATCATTAAGCAAATGGGGGCAAGCAGAGAGTGTGAGTGATGAAGATCTGAGGAAGTGTGAGATCCAAGTGCTAGTTATGGGTTGGTGATCTGAACCAAGGTTTCACTCATGTGGAGGATGATGGAACGAGATCTCAAGGCTTGGAATAATTATCTTCATATGGTTTGACTGTGGACAGACTAGATCTACTGACGCATGTTTATTATCATTATGATCTGGGTATGTTTTGATGTCTGATATAGTTGCGGAGTTTTAAGCTTGAATTTGCAGATCTGTACGCAGGTTGGTTTTGGTAAAAGAGCGTATACACGCAGGTTGGGTTCGCCGAAGTAGTGTATACAATGCGAAGTATGAAGTTGGAGTTGGATCTGGTTGTTGTTATGTTGTCTGTGTTCTTGACAGGGTTTCAGTGATTCAGTATTGGGTGTTTCAGTGATTGATGATGCAGGTTGTACTACAATGGTGATTGTCTTATGGATCCAGTATGAAAATGTATGAAATGTGGTCCCGGGAAGATCGTAGGCCGGCACCTACGTACTGGTAAACATATCAGCCAGTACAAGAGCCAGGGGGTTGTAGCTCCCTTCCAGGAGCAGCTGGAAAACGAATGAAGGTTGTAGCCTTCTGTAGGGTTGGCACCTACGTACTAGTAAATGGATCGGCTAGTACAAGAGCTATGAGGGTTGTAGCCCTCTGCAGGTTGTAGCCTACGTGCTGGTAAAAGACTGCACCAGTACATTGTAAAAGAAGTTTCTTATTAAAGGAAGATAGAAACAAATTGCAGCAGGTGGTTTTCACCCACATTGGGTTTCCACCTTATATCATGGTGTTCATGTGTGTGCCTTATGTGTGATGATCTGTTCTGTTATACTGCACCTGTCTACTGTTAATATGGTTAATAATGTTCTGATGCATTTACTGAAGATAAGCTAACTGAATCATAGGATTACTGCATGTACGCTAGTTGCCCTTAACGAAGTCGCGTATATACGCTGATATCCTTAACTGAAGTTGCGTGTATGAATCTGAGTATGAAATTGAAAAGTTTTATCTGATCTGATAATACTGATTCACCCCCCCCCCTCTCAGTATTATTTCCAACAATTGGTATCAGAGCAGGTCCTTCAGAGAAGCTTGATCGCTTGAAGGAGATTCGTAGAACAATGGGGAAGAAAGCGCGTCAGAAGAAGAAGACAGCTCAAAGGAACAATGACAACCTGCCGTTGAGTGGAAGCAAGTATTCAGATCCTGAATCACCTCAGATTGAAGATGGACAAGCAAATGAAGCATCAGATCAAATCATAGATCAGCAAGATCTACCTAGCAAAAGGGAGAATGCCCTCAAAGAAGAAATCATCATATTAAAAGATCAGTTGGAATGTGCATCCCGAATTCGACAAATGCTGCTAGCGCTGAATAAAGAGCAAGAAAACGAGATCCTTGAACTAAGGCATCAGTTGGATGAAGGAAGGAAAGCTGAAGAGACCTTGAAGAAGCAATGTCTGGAAAAAGAAGAACAACATCAAGTTGAGGTAAATATCTTGAAAAGTAAATTAGAAGAAAAAGATAAACTATTACGATTTCAAGATAGTACTAAGATCTTGGATGATATTCTTAGTAGTCAAAGGTCCCCTGCTATCAAAACCGGTCTTGGTTTTCATGAGTCTATTGAAGGTGAATCTGATTCACAAAGTAAGACAAGAATCTCTAATGCAAAATCTGAAAGGCTCTACAAGGAAATGAAAGGACAACCCCATCAACAGTCAAGGAAAGAGACTCCTCAAAGAAAATCTTTTACTCCTCCCATGAATAATGTTGAATGTTATGTATGTCATAATCTTGGACATGTTGCAGCCATATGTAGAAGAAGAAGGTTTCAAGACCATCATGCAGAAAGATCATCACATTGAAGGTACTTTAATGGATATTGCTTTTCTTGCAATATGTTTGGCCACAAATCTGTTGATTGCTATAGGAGGAATATGAAACATGTAAGATGTTATGCATGTAACAATCTTGGACATAGAGCAGGATTGCAAGAACAAAGCTCATGATAAGAAGAAATCATCAACATGCTTGAAGATATGGAAGAAGAAGGAAGTTAAGTCAGAAAAATATGGCACAGCACAGGGTACTCAGCACAGCACAGACATAACAGACTCAGGGGGAGCTGAAGGTGCAAAACTTCAGTGTTCTAATTCTCATACGCACGATTCATGAAGGAAAGCCGCGTATATATGCGAGTTTCACACTGCAAAGTCGCGTATATGTTAGTTTGTGAAAAAGCAGTGGGGACAGACTCAGAAAAGGGGTCTGATATGATCCAGTCCAGTATATTCTCTATTGGTTAATAGTTACAGTCTGCTGAGGATGTCTGGAAATGTCTTGATACTTATGGCACAGGCTCAGGGGGAGAATATACTTCAAATAATGCATTGTTGGCATTATGGTTAGAAGTTGTTGAAGCTAAATGATACATTTTGCTGTTTGATCAAAGGAATGGTATTGCAGGTTGATGCTTATGGTACAGATCATGATGCTGCTGGTGGCTTTCATAAGTCTTGGTCTAGATATTTCATCTCTTTGTCATGTATCTCTTTTGTGATATCTCTTTTATGATGTCAAGGTCATGTAACGGCCTATGTTGGTTTCCCCACTATGCCTGGGATGAATGATGTAATATTCATGTCTTATCATGAGTAAACTCTTAATGTATCTCCACATGGTTAGGTGGATGAGTCAATATTGGTATATCCCCACTAGGTTGGGTGATGAATGTATGTGTTGAGTCTTTTGGTGATAGGAAGGTCTTCTATGATGTATAAGTCTTTGTTCTTCTTGAAGAACATCTTTTGCAGATCTTGCCTACAGTCAAGGGGAGCATGAACAGCACAATTCAGCAAGAGCAGGATGGATAGATTGGTACACTTTGGCATACACAAAGGGGGAGCACATTTGGAGATTTCAGCAGGTACTCAGGGGGAGTATGGACAGTAGAAGGTATACCAAAGAAGAGAATATCTTGGTCCGCCCTTTGCCCTTGATGTCAAAGGGGGAGAGTGACTTGGTGTGGTGGTTGCCATCAAGTCCAAAGGGGGAGATTGTTGGCATTATGATTCAAGTGTTGTCCTTGATGGCAACTCACTCAGAGGTTGGTACAGGTGATGGCAACTTAATCAGAGGACAGATCTTAGTACAGCAGGCCAAGAAAGTTCATACACGCAGGTTCATTAAGCCCAAGTCGCGTATACAAGCAGGTTCACTATATACCAAGTCGCGTATACGCAGGTTCGCTATATACCAAGTCGCGTGTACACGCAGGTTGGCTTCAGTAAAAGAGCGTGTATGTGGAAAACTTATCTTTGGTCCGTGGCGGTTATTCCTTGGAAGTTGTGCCTATGGTTTTGGACCATGGTGTCTCGACGGACGTGTTGATCCCAAGTTTTGAAGTTGATGGTATTGTGTTACTATGGTTTTGGACCGTGGTATTGTAAAGAGCCTAAGACTATATAAGGAGAAGATCATTAAGCAAATGGGGGCAAGCAGAGAGTGTGAGTGATGAAGATCTGAGGAAGTGTGAGATCCAAGTGCTGGTTATGGGTTGGTGATCTGAACCAAGGTTTCACTCATGTGGAGGATGATGGAACGAGATCTCAAGGCTTGGAATAATTATCTTCATATGGTTTGACTGTGGACAGACTAGATCTACTGATGCATGTTTATTATCATTATGATCTGGGTATGTTTTGATGTCTGATATAGCTGCAGAGTTTTAAGCTTGAATTTGCAGATCTGTACGCAGGTTGGTTTTGGTAAAAGAGCGTATACACGCAGGTTGGGTTCGTCGAAGTAGCGTATACAATGCGAAGTATGAAGTTGGAGTTGGATCTGGTTGTTGTTATGTTGTCTGTGTTCTTGACAGGGTTTCAGTGATTCAGTATTGGGTGTTTCAGTGATTGATGATGCAGGTTGTACTACAATGGTGATTGTCTTATGGATCCAGTATGAAAATGTATGAAACGTGGTCCCGGGAAGATCGTAGGCCGGCACTTACGTACTGGTAAACATATCAGCCAGTACAAGAGCCAGGGGGTTGTAGCTCCCTTCCAGGAGCAGCTGGAAAACGAGTGAAGGTTGTAGCCTTCTGTAGGTTTGGCACCTACGTACTAGTAAATGGATCGGCTAGTACAAGAGCTATGAGGGTTGTAGCCCTCTGCAGGTTGTAGCCTGCGTGCTGGTAAAAGACTGCACCAGTACATTGTAAAAGAAGTTTCTTATTAAAGGAAGATAGAAACAAATTGCAGCAGGTGGTTTTCACCCACATTGGGTTTCCACCTTATATCATGGTGTTCATGTGTGTGCCTTATGTGTGATGATCTGTTCTGTTATACTGCACCTGTCTACTGTTAATATGGTTAATAATGTTCTGATGCATTTACTGAAGATAAGCTAACTGAATCATAAGATTACTGCATGTACGCTAGTTGCCCTTAACGAAGTCGCGTATATACACTGATATCCTTAACTGAAGCTGCGTGTATGAATCTGAGTATGAAATTGAAAAGTTTTATCTGATCTAATAATACTGATTCACCCCCCCCCCCTCTCAGTATTATTTCCAACATAATTAATAATAAAATAATTAGTATATAATTATAAATAACGAACATGACCCTTATAAGTCAATTTTTTTTTTTTTTCAAATGAAATAATAATTAAGTTAAATGAATTAAATGTAAAAGAAATAATATTAAAATAATCTAGTCAAATAATATTAAAAAGATATATTGCCCACGGGGCTTTGGATTGACGGTTAATGGGTGTGCTGTTAAGGCACTCCTTGCGATAGGTCACCGGTTCAATTCCCCGTGGGTACTTAGTTTAGTCTTAATATAGAAAAAAAAAAATATATATTAAAAAGATATATTATTTAATTATAGATTAATTATCTTGGTATAAATGAAATATGTTTATGTCCTAAGCTTATATATATATATATATATATATTTGGTTTAATCTTAATTTTAATAGTTTTTTAATTTTATTTTTTTTAATCTAGTTTTTTTTTTTAATGCTTTTCTTGAATTTTCTATTATTACTTACTTAATTTTATAGTTTTTTAAAATTTTGTTTTGTTTTTTTTCTTTTTGTCCAAATTCTTTTATGGTTTACGAGTTTTTTTTTTCTTTTTTCTTTTTTTTTTCTTTTGTATATATATATATATATATATATATATTTAAAGTAATCAACATTTAAAAAAAGAAAAATAATACAACTTGAAAATTCATTAAGTAATCATGATATCAAAAAACAATTGGACATACTAAATTTTAAAGCGTGAAAAATAAGCCTTCTAAAAAAAAGGTATGCTGCATCAACACGTTTCAAAATCATATTGAAAATCACTAACATTTAAAAACAAATATTTATATTTGATACATAAGAAAATTTAAAGTGTCAAAAATATGTTCCGAAAAAAAATTAAGTATATTCTATATCACCACTTTTTAAAATCAGGTCACCTTTTGCTACCTCTACAAAACGGGTAATCGTATCGGTCATTTAAAGTGTCAAAAACTATGCTTTAAAAAAAATATGTGTGTTCTGCATTGCCCCTTTTCAAAATCGGGTCACTTTTTTGCTATCTCTACGAAACGGATAACAGTATCAGTTCTCGTTTCAAAGTTTACGTTGTTTTATCTATAATTCACTAATTTTGCCAGATTTGGTCCCACTAGACCTTGCTATTCGTTGTTTTGCCTCCCAACCTTGAGACTATTGTCACAGTCAATCCCCCCCCCGATTTGTTCCTAATTTAGGAACCTTCGTCCTTTGAGTATCAGAAACTCAGCTATCTGGTTCAAACCAGACGTAGCCACAGGAAGGTCTATCTGACCTATCAGCATAGATTTTTCCTCCTTCCTCTCCTTTCTAAATTCCATATCTCAGATACCCTTATCCTCTTGATTTTCTTAAATAAATCCTCAAGAATTGAGTTAGGGACATGTAAGTGTCTTTCTAACTAATTTAGTAAGTAAAATAATATTTACTGATAACTGTTGTTTCACTTTAACAAAAGAATTTAAATTCCCAAAATAGTTTTTATAACTCAAAAAAATAAATAGTTTGTTTGATCTGCAGTAATATAAACATTTACAAAGTTTGGGGATATTACATCTTCCCCCCTTAAGATGCAACATTGTCCCAATGTTTCCTCTCTATAAATAAATTTGGAAAGGTTTATTTCATAACCTGCTCATCCCCCCAGTTGGCCTCTTCCGTCCCATAGTGTTGTCACTGCACTTTAACCTGGGTGATAACTCGTTTCCGCAACGTCACTTCTCTCCGATCGAGTATAGCCAGGGGCTCAACCAGGAACTCACCTTCCGACTTTGACCTATACAAAACAATAAAACACTTTAACTTATCAATCAGCTTGTTTAATAAACCTGAACTCAAATAATATGCATATTATATACTTTACCTGAATGTTTTGCCAATTCATTATGTGATTAGCATCATAAATGTATTTCTTAAGTAGAGAAACGAGAAATACATTGTGCATGCGAATATGGTTGGGTAAAGCAAGTTGGTAATCCACTGGTCCGATTCGAGCTAAAATTTGGAAAGGACCGCAGAATCGAGGTGCTAGTTTAGCACATCTGGTCTACTGCAAGGTGCTTTTTTTCGCTCATACTCGAATGTAAACATGATATCCTACTTGGAATTTCCGGAAGCTCTTCTTCCGATCAGAAAAGTTCTTTTGCCAGTGCTGAGCAACTTTTAAATTTCTTCGTACCCTTTTTACCATCTCCTCCATTTCTTCTAACATATCAGGTCCTAGCATCAACTTGTCCTCTGGGCCACTCCAACTCAAAGGTGTCCTGCACTTACGCCCATATAACACCTCAAAGGGACTCATCGGTAAGGATGTATGGTACCCATTGTTATAGGTAAATTCTACCAAGTGCAAGTAGTCCTCCCGCTTAAATGATTGTTGCATTACATAAGTTCGCAACATGTCTTCGACTACGTGATTTACTCGCTGCGTTTGTCCATCTGTTTGAGGATGATATGCAGTACTGAAGTGTAGTTGTGTGCCCAATACTTCAAAAAGGGCCTTCCAGAAGGCTGATGTAAATTTCACATCCTGGTCAAAGATGATCATCTTGGGTATTCCATGTAATTTAAAAATGTTTTGCATAAAAATGTTAGCAACTTGTACTGCTTTATAAGTTGACTGGACTGGTATGAAATGAGCAGATTTGCTCAGTTTGTCTACTACCACCATGATAGAGTCATTTTTCCTTTTTGACTTAGGCAGTCCATTAATGAAATCGATAGATATGGTTTCCCATTTCCATTCAATAGGCAGTGGGTGGAGTAGTCCCGCTAGGTGTTGATGCTCAGCTTTTACTTGCTATCATTCCAGACATTTGGCTAAATATTCTGCTACTTCCATCTTCATACTAGGCCAGAAAAATTCCTTCCTCAATGCAGAAATCATTTTTTCATATCGAGGTGGCCTGCATAAGGAAACTTATGATATTCATCTAAAATTAAATTTTTAAGATGTTTTTGGTTAGGCACATATATTCTGTTTTTATAAATCAACAAATCTTCTTCATTTATTTCATATCCCATTTGTTGTTCATGGTCGTTTGTTGCTTGCTGCCATAAATGTTTATATACTAAATCTTGCATGGTTGATTCACAAATCTGCTCAAAAAAAGTAGTTCGTGATTCATTAAAAGAAATTTCATATAAACAATCTACCTTTTTACTTAAGGCATCTGCCACCTGATTTTCTTTTCCCTTCAAATGTTTGATTTCGAAATTGAAATCACTTAAGAAATCTACCCAACGAGCTTGCCTAGAATTTAAAGTGGGTTGTTTGAAGTATTTAGTTAGACTATGGTGATCAGTCATCAATAGAAATTTCTTACCCAACAAGTAATGCCACCACATCTTTAAGGCATGAATCACTGTTGTCAATTCCAAGTTGTATGCTAAATACTTTTGCTCGTATTCTTTAAGATTTCTTGACTCGTAGGCAACAAGCCTGCCTTCTTGCATTAATACGCCACCTACACCTTCTTTGCTAACATCCATACAAACTACGTACTTTTTATTGGGATCAGCAATGCTCAAAATGGGTAAGGTGGTAAGTGGATGTTTGCACTGATCAAAGCTCCTTTGATAGTTGGGGGTCCATTTGAAGGCCTTTCCTTTCTTTTGCAGAGAGGTAGTAGAATATGCCACCCTAGAAAAACCTTTCACAAATCTCTTATAATATCCCGCTAGACCCATGAATGATCTCATGTCAACTACATCTTTCGGGACCGGCCATTCCATGATAGTTCTTATTTTTTCTGGATCTATTTCGATTCCATCCTTGGTGATAACATGTCACAAGTACTGGATTTGCTCTTTGAATAAATCACATTTACTGTACTTGGCATATAGTTGGTTCTCTCTTAGGACTTGCAAAACAATATGGAGATGCTCCTTATGTTCTTCTATGTTCCAAGAGTAGATCAGTATGTCATCAATAAAGATTAGTACAAACTTGTCTAAGAATTGATGGAATATATTATTCATGAGGCACATGAAAGTTGTTGGGGCATTAGTGAGCCCAAACGGCAAGACTACGAACTCATAATGTCCATAACGAGTTCTGAACGCAGTCTTTGCAATATCTTCATCTTTTATTCTGATGTGATGATATCTTGAGCAGAGATCGAACTTTGAGAATATGGTCACACCTTTCACTTCATCAAATAACGCATCTATACGGGAAGGAGGTATTTTTTCTTAATGGTCAGCTTATTTAGCTGACGGTAATCCATGCACATTCGTAGGGTTTCGTCCTTCTTTTTAACAAATAATATCGGAGCTCCCCAAGGGGACACACTGGGATGGATATATTTTTTATCAAGCAACTCTTGAAGCTGCATTTTTAATTATGTTAGCTCTGGTATGCTCATTCAGTAAGGTGCTTGGGAAACTGGGGCAACTCTTGGAATTAACTCAATGGTGAAGTCAATGTCTCTTTTTGGGGTAGGCCCAGAATTTCCTCAAGAAATACATCTGGAAAATTTTATGTCACAGGTATATTCTCTAATGAGACAGTTTTATCTTTAGAGTTAGCATACCCTACCTGTATTGCATAAACTTGGCAGCCTTTTCTAATACACTTTGCTAATTGGGAAGCTGTTATAGGTCTTAATTGCAGAGGTTTTTGAACACCTTGAATTTCCTGTCTCTCCCCTTCCTCATCCTGGTAGCTAATAGTTTTGGTTTTACAGTTGATGAGGGACCAGTGTTTTTCCAACCAGTCCATTCCTATAAGGATGTCGTATGACCCCAGGGGTAACACATTCAAATCTGCTATGATAGGTTGATTAGCTAATTTTAAAGGACAATTACTTACTTTAGACAAAACTCTCCTTTTTGCTCATGTGGCTAGCTGTACTAACCAAGGATTTTTAAATTTAACAACTTGCAATTTACATCGTTCCACTATCTTGGGACTAATGTAACTCAAAGTGGCCCTGGGATCAATTAAAATAGAACAGGTTTGGTCAAAAACAATACCTTCAAATTCAACCATGGTTGGCTGAAATTCTGCCTGATGATCTTCAAGGGCCGCATTAATTTTAGGAATGCTTCTTGCCACTTCTCCCACAATAGATGCTTCTTGTATTTTTGAGATCTGATCAGATCCCTTGTGATGTGGGAAGATTTTGACATAATGCAGGCCTCCACATCCCCAACACTATATAGGTGGTCTGTTAATTAATTTTGCTTCATTTCCACCAGCTTGCTCATTTGTCCTGTTTTCGCCTGGTACTTTAAATCTGGGTTGATTCTTATTCATATTTCGGTTAGTTTGACCTTTATATAATCCCTTGTTGCCTGTTCCCTTATTCCCCTTGTGGCTGGGAACAAATTTACTTCCCTTTTTGTCAGCCCACCTCTTGCTCATATCTCCCTTTGGTTTATTTTGTTGATAGCAAATTTGTGCTTTACGAATAACTTCATCCATGGTTTTTGGCTTGTCAAACTCCAGTCGTTCTTTCATGAATAGTGGAAGACTATTGATGAACTGTTGCACCTTTTATTTTTCTTCACGAATATAAGGTACATATCGCATTAATGATGTAAACTTTGTTATGAACTCATCCATGGTCATTTGACCCAGTCAGAGGTTATGAAATTCTTTTGCTTTTGCATCATAAAACCTTTCTGTTAGATATTTTTCTTTAAAATATCTCTGAAATTTCTCCCAGGTTCTGCTTTGCTCATTAACTCCGCGAACTATTTTTACTTCCTCCCACCACAATGTGGCTTTCCCTTGCAACTAGAAAATGGCCAAATGGGCCTTCATATTATGACCATAATCGTACAGCTAGAAATACTTTTTCATATCAATGAGCCATGCTTCCGCCGCCTCTTGCTCTTCACCATCGAGGAGAGGAGGCTTGATTTTCCGAAACTCCCCGTGAAGTTCCATTTTTTTCCCTTTTGTTTCTTGTGATCTGATACATTATCTGATTCTTCTCCATGATTTTCTTCACCACCTTCTGTTTCCACATTCTCAGTGCAAAACTCTTGTTCCCCTGTCATATTTTCGTGCTCAGTGTTGGGGGCTAGTGGCTGATGATTTTATCTATCTTATAGATTTTTCATGATCTTTTCCTGATCCTGCATCAATCTTTTGTTGTCTGCCTAGAGTTGGGCCATCTCATCTTTTAATTCTTGTACAGTCACCCTGATATCTGTGTTGGGATTTTGTGGCTCATCACCCAGCTATACCCAAACCTCATGATTTCCTTCCTAAAATGATGTTGGTCCTGTTCCCATTACGAACTTGTGTGGTAGATTCCCAGTTCTCCTCATGCTGATTGCTCCCTGTCTCCTACGTGCACATCACTGAGTTTGTTATTTCTTATTCCATAGGTCTCAGTTTGGCAACCTGAGCGCTTTGATACCATATGTCACACATCTATCCGTTATACATGTAAAAATAAAAATAAAAATTGACATATTACCACTGTAACTTGTTAAGTTAATTACACCTATTATTAATCTATGTATATATAAACAATGGCAATGTGATACAAAATAGAACTATATTAACTTTTACCTTCTACAGTCGAGCATATTAGCATATATAAGTTACAATATATTTTCATGTCTATAGTTCAACATGGATACACAAGATTGTATTAATTTAAGTTCGGCAAATTGATTTATCTAACGATTCATATCCCAAGACTTGACCTGAGTCATTTACCTCCACCGATGACTTATGTACTCCAGATGCGAGCTGGCCTGTGGTACCACTTTGTTGTCAGTCTCGAAGGGAGTTCCGCGTCAATGGTGCCTGGTCTTCAAAATAATCGGATGGCGGGGAAGAGTTTCGAATAACTATGCTTCGGGTATTGAATGTCGCTCCTCCATTTCTATCTTTCCGGCGAATTTTTTTAGTTGCTCCAAAGAAGTTTGTGCTTCAAGCTATGGTAGTTTTACAGTTCTAAAAATTGGAGAATTAGTTTATCGATGTGCAAAGATATTTATACAAGACCTTATTCGGCTCTGGTTCAATTTTCCTGGGCAGGTACAAATTATGCCTTCCATGCCCACGTTCTGAAGGGAGGAGGGTTTCTACCCTCGACTCCACTTTTGGGAAGGATAGTTTAAATAAAGAAAAGTCTTTCTTTTCATTTTTTTGAATGTTTCATTCACAGATTATCTAACTTCTATAATTTTTTTCCTTTCAGGTGGAAAGGTGGCATAAATGGAGTCCACAATTTGGGAGAAACGCCGAGTTCTACTCCTCATACTGGGCGCAGAACAAACAAATGGACAAACCCACCGGGTATTTGTGTTTTTCTTAGCTTAACCTCTAAAGGTTGGGATAGCCATGAGTTTTTAGATTTTAGGAGGGTTTCTCTGCTACATACCTTGACTGTCTCTGGTAATTTATTTTTAAAAGTATCATCGGGTTTTTCTAAGGCGAAGTTTGTATATTTTTTTAAGGGCACGGGGGTTATCTCCCCAACTGTTATAGACATTTTTGTGCCTTACAACTCCAAGCATGAAATGTCCATAAACCAAGGGCTCCTAAGTCCCTAAAAGTGTTGTTCTAACCCCTAAAGGAACAAGGTCAACAAATTATAGCTTCTCCCAGAAGTTCTCCACCAGAAAATGCTCAGAATAAGTCAAAACAGGATCATTTCAGCTACTCCACTGGGTAAGTGCGTTGCATAGCACCTAAATCCAATGGCTAGGTGCGTTGCAACGCACCTAAATGCACTATGAGGGTGCGTTGGGCGAGAAATGACAAATGGCAGTGTCATTCCACGAGGTGGAAAGACAATGGAAGCTTCCAGAATCTTCTCCTATGACACTTGCCTCACTGAATTCGACCAAGGATGAGTAAGAGGCCTTCAGTCTCCAAGTGGAAGCAAGAACTGACAGAGAGAAGACACTAATAAAATCACAAGCTGACTCATCCTCCTTGCACACATCTATATATGGATCCCTCATCCCAGAGATCCTAAGGCTGGAATTTTGCACATTGTAAGGAATTGCTGTTGGTTTTGAGACAAACATGAGAGAATTGGGTGATCTATGCTTTGTTGGAGGTGAAGAGGGGCTTCTTTGCTGGGAGGTTGATGCTGGGTCAGGAATCATCGGTTGTAACTCCTCCTGGATCTTCTTTTTTATCAATAAAAACTATTTGAGTTTCTCCTCCATGCTTTTGTATCATTAATGCTTGTTACATTTGTATGGTTAACTTAAATCTGATCCTAAGTTGTTTATGAATATAGATCCATGTCTTTGTATAGTTTTCTTCTTCTGTGATCTTACAGGTACTTGGTGAAGCGGGGCAAGTAAGGGAGCAGGTAGCTGGAAGCTGTCAAAGAAGAGAGGGATTGAATCAAGGGATTAGCGCAAAACACAGGTTGGTTCTTTCTATTCCTCCCTATTTATAGTTCATAAAGGAAATACAAAAGTAGTTTTTCTCTGTTTGTTTCTAAGGCAGCTGTCACACCTTAGTGGGATAGAGCAGTTCTAAATAGACACTTTTCCCGGTAACACCAACCCATCTCTGAACTGATTATACTCTGCATTCTAAGCTATGAGACTAAGACAATCTATGGTTTTGCAATCGCGTGATTTTCTTTGTTCATCTTTAGTTTCCTCTCTATCTTTCGGATGGTTTATATATATATATATATATATATATATATATATATATATATATATATATATATAGATATATATATATATATATATATATATATATATATATAAGAGTTTTGTTGGCAAGAAAGAGAGTTTTCAAACGTTGATAGTGATTCTTTGCTTCGTTTATTTCTGAGCGTGAGTAGGTAGTTTTGAAGAAACTTGTGTGAAGTCAGGTCGGGGTTCTGGACCCATCGACCGTGACCCGTAGTTTTTTATTTTCAGTCCATAAATATATATTTCGTTGTTTTGAACTCTTGTGAGAAAATAGGTAGAGGCTCCTGGTACACCGAGTTTTGGTCACTCTTATTATTCTTTCTTTGGTTAGCAAAAAATGGTGTACTAATTATAAAATTGACTGAAAGTGGTTACTTTCGTTATTAAATTCGGGTTCAAATTTCTTTTATTTATTTCTCTCTATTTCACATAATGGAAATCTTTCTCTGTTTATTTAATAATCTGTTATATTGAACATTAGAGTCTAAATCTCCCACTTACTTTACTTTATGATAGCATTAGGGTCTTGAATGACAAACCAGATTATATAGTTACAATTATGAATAGTATTACTTGCCTGCCTATAATGAATTATATTTGGCATAGGTTCTATTAAACATTTCTTTGTTTATTTCATATACAATCGTAGCAAAAGGCCTTCTTGCCTACACTCTATCAGACTTAATTATTTTCATTATTCAACTGAGCATTAACCCTTTCAACTAGATGTTGTAAGTGTTTACTATAGCTATTAATTAGAATGCCTAAGTTTAGCATTTCTCTGCTACTTATCAAAGTCAAGATGTTCTGTAATTCTCAACAAGCATAGGTCATTAATTAAAATTATCAGACCTGCTTTTATTTAACTATCATTAGGCATAGTTAACTAGAAACTGCAAATTAGATTTCCTACTTAAATTACTATAAGGATCTTTTACTTATCTGTAATTCGCTATTTGCCAGATTTGGTCCCACTAGACCCTGCTATTCGATGTTTTGCCTCCCAACCTTGAGACTACTATCACAGACAATCTCCCCTGAGTTGTTCCTGATTTAGGAACCTGTTGTGGCCAGCAACAACCCCCCCCCCCCCTTAGTTCATTTGAGTGTTGACCAAAATACTTAAATGAATGGGGACCCTTAGTTAATTTTTAGAAAAACAAGAGTTTCCTTCCCTCAAGATAAGGTTACCATCATGGGCTTAGGTAAGTCTTTTGAACATTTTAAAACCTAAGTCTATGATAAGGAGAAAATATTTAAAGTTGCGTTGCAAAAAGATAGGAAATACCTCCATTTCTCTTTAAATATCGATATGCGCAAAATCCTCGTGTTAAGAATAACGTCGCGTCGCAACAAAGTAATGCTCATAAAGAGAAACTTAAAGATTCACCGATCTGCGATAACGCCGATCGCAAGGTCGCATATCGCAGAAATGAGCCGGTAAGATTTGGCAAACATCAAACTTCTGCGATCTGCGATGTTGCGATCGCTGCGATATTACGCCCTTGCGATTTGCGATAGTGTGGTTTGTGATGGTGCGATTTGCGATCGCGTGATATGCGAGGTTACGTAAGCAAATCATAAATCACTTCATTACGAATCCTTCGGGCACGCCATTCAAAGAAAAAGCCACTTACCATAATCTGACTTGAAATCATGCGCTTTTAATGATAGTAAATGAATTAGTTGTCAGTTATTAAGTGAATTAAAGACGCGTGCCTTTGTAGAGATTTACTTCACGTAAGGTGGCATATTCGATACATCTGTTGCATTTAAAACTCTCCCATCACCTTTCTAGATCAGTCATTTCCATTTCACTCGTAATCTGCAGGAACAAAGAGCTAAGACGATTCAAACACAGACGCAGGAAGAAATGGGAAAGAAAAATAAAGCTCAAAGCTCCGAAGCAAAGGAAAAGACGAAGGAGATGGCGCCTTTATATACAGACACAGCCTGTAACAAAGACGCGGGAATATCAACATGGGAAAGCATGTACAGGCTGCTAGAAGAGGAAAATCCTAGAATAATGAAGGTTGCTGCTGCCGCGGGCTCACACCGCTCTTCTGAGGCATCCTTAGAGGACCTAGCATGTTCATTTCTTCACAGAATAGCGGCAAGACCCAAAATCCTACCATATACGGATATGATCAAGTGGATACTAGATGATGCAGACATGAACAACAGACAATTCAAAGTTCAAGGACACGGGCTCATCGGATCGTTTGCTGCGCAAGATTTGAAGCTTATGTATCATCTTCCTGAACCGCAAATGACCTATAACGCACAATTAGTTAAGAAGTTCGCGGCGGAGAACCCAGACCTATCAGACACCACCAAAGATTGGTCTAGAAAAGAGGAGCCGCTCAAAAAGGACAAAAACGGTATGTACAGCACTTGTTCCCTCACCTCTCCATATTGTTTTACTGCGGCCATCCTCTGTAGGTTATTTGGGATGTCGGATATCAACAAGTTTTCGTCTGAATGGCTACCATTAATTGATGCTGCCACAAACGCCGATATTATAGATTGGGCCAAAATCCTTTCTGATAATCTATACACGACTGTTATCAATTACCGGTCTAAAAGATCCTTGTCTCAAAGGGTCTATCCTCCTTTTTATCTGTCTGCATATGTTATGGATTCTGTTTGTCTTGTGTCTAAATTCCCTATTATGGGTTGGAAATGGACTACCCAAGACCCATTGCCTATCCATGTTTATCATAAGGTGTTATGGGATTCTCAGTTTTCCCCTCACTTCTACCAAATTTTCCACGGGCTTATTTTGCCCTTGTATAGAATAATGTATGATAAAGACCCCCCGAGGTGCTCTCCCGTGGCACAAATCAACATCATCCCCATCGCGAGATGGTTCGGGGAGGAATGGTTTACTTATATTAGAGTTTTTGGATGCACTGTACCTCCACATCTCCTACCTCTATATATCCCTGATAAACTTTTGGCTCGGGAAATTGCTTATCAACCTGTTGAGAAGGCGGCCTGACCAAAGACCTAAAAGACAAGAAGAAGGCCATATGGCCTCAATTTCCTGTAGCTTGTGGGGCCTTCTCATTGTTCGATGTAGGACACGCTTTCGGCGAAGTGGAGAATGTGACGTGTCTTCAATTATTTAAATTCCCAGCAAGGCCATTTGACCCAAATGATGTTGCCCAAGAGTTCACAACGAACGTCAAGATAAGAGTGTTCTCTGGAAAGAAAGATTTGTTTGATGATCTGTTTCAGAATAGAAGTTCGCTTCAAGAAATTTTGCGGGAAGCTCAGTCGAGGTTGTCTCCAGATGACCTCCAAAGATTCATGTTATACAGGGAAAGAAGGCTGGCCAGTATTCCTCTAGAGAAGCTGCGACTGCCTGCTAGAGAACCAACTCCAAGCATTAGCCTCAGCGAAAACTCTAGCACTTCCAGATCTAAATCCAACACTGCGCAAGAAGTGCCTGAGCATCCTAAAGAGTCTAGATACGACCAAGGAAAAAACGAAGAAACAACTAAGGATACAGCTCAGTCAAGTGCAATGTCTCAACAGCAAGTTATCGCCTCCCCACCAAGAGATGTCCCCCCTCCTGTCATCGAAGCACCACTCGTCACAACAGAGCTGGACAAAGAATGGGAAACCTTCAATGAATTGATCAATCTTGAAGGGCAAGCCCCGAAAACACCTGTGAACAATACACAGGTAGTGCAAGAAGTGGTTCCTACCATAGTCAGCAGTGTCATAGAAACGGAGCACATTCCTATCGCTCCACCTTCTGAGCTTCTACTTAATGTAGAAGAAATTCCCCCACTGGATGTATTCTATAGTCCTCAACACAAAGTAGTTGTAAGAAGGCAGAGGAAGAAAAGAAAACTAGAAAATACACTGTCGCAAGATGTCGAACATTTGGATGCCTTATGGAAAGACCCCAATAATAACCCGACTGAAAATCTCACTAAGTTGTCTCAGATCGCAGGAGCATATGCCTCTGCAACTATTGATAAGGCATCGGAAGTTCAGCAACTATTGAAAGAACAAGAAGACCAGATACAGCTGCTACAACAACAGTTGCAACAAGCCAATACTAACATTGAAGCTTCCAAACAGCTCGAGAAGCTGCAGGAAGACTTTCAACAGATGCAGATAGGCTATCAAAGAAGTCTCGACGAGAAAGGAAAGCAATTGCAGACTTTACAAGAAATACATAAAGATGAGCCTAAGCTGGCAGAATTTGTTTTAGAAACTATTGGCTTAAATGAGCAACTACTGCAGCAACAAGAAGAGTTGGGACGTAAAATATCACAGTGGAGTCACTATTGCGAGCTGAGCGATAAAATCACCAATTAGGTGGTAGATTTGCGGAGTGACTATGATCAGAGTGACAGAAGGGTGACGGAATATTAACTTGGCAGGATGACGATGAAGGAAGAAGAGCAGGTGCACCCAGGATAAACGAAAACCATAAAGAACTGCTCTTTAATAAATGGGACGATCAAATCAGGCAGGCGGAGCAAGCAGTGGAGACAGCGGCTACACAGGCAAGCATTCTCATCCACTGTGTAAATGAGAATTTACACAGGGCCAATTTAATCGCAGAGACCACCCCGGGGTATCTACCAAAGAGGTTACAACTGGAAGCAGAATGGAAGCAGAAAGCGCAGGCAAAGGAGAGAGCAATCCAAGCATTAGCCAGGTTGAATTGGGAATGTTACTGGACGTACTTAGTAAAGCCGCACAGCCAATGGATGACAGTGAAATGCATCACAAACGCGCCCGAAAAAATAGCGCCAGCTCTCGTAGATGTTGTTTTTGCAGCCTAGCTCAGCGTCGAAATCAGTCAGCCGACTCTCCTTAAGCCTATGTTGGATACTTGCAACTTTAAGGACCAAGTTCAGAAGTAGCCTTACTTAGAATGTTGTTTTTTCTTTTAAATAGATTAGAAAAAGGACGGTCATTTGAAAACCGCATCCTAAATTTTGTAATAATACTATTATTAGAATTAGGAAGTAGTATTTTAACCCTTCTCATGCATTTAGAGAAGGGTCCAGAAATTTGTTAAAAACTTGTCCTCAGAACATGCACTTCTGCACCCTCAGAGGAGGTTTTGATGAATGGATGGATCGAGATTTATTAATGTTTGCATTTAATGTCTGCTACTGATGTTGCACTTTTTGTACTCTTAGTAGATGTTAGAACAAGTAGAGATAAATCGTTATTGCTTGAAGCTTATGAGTGGAACCAGTCATAAATGGTACTTTTATCTCTTGACCAGTTTCTGTTCATATTCTTAAAGTGATATGTAGTTTTCAGTTGTTTATATGTTAATGCATGAATGTGTGGGTTACCATTTGGCACTTTTGTACGGTGAAGTCATTTATTTGTGCTTGATATATGAATAACTTATTATGCGATATGTTGTTCACAACTGTTTTGCTTAACTTCTTATGCAGAATGGTTTATCTTAACTGATTTCTATTCTTATGATAGCTGAATGATCTTTATTACCAGTTATTTTTCGAAATCTCTTTAGATCGCATAATAGAAGAAATACACCCCGGGTTAGCGTAGATTAGATGTGTTGTTTCTCATTAGATTACAATAGCATAAAGTTAGTTTAGAAGTTTTAATTAAATTAGATCAAAACACTCCTAGATTAACAACATCCAACTCTACACACACACAGACCCCTTAGATTGGGAAATTGGTCCCATTATCCCCAGTCGGACCCGCTATACCAAACGGATAAGGAGCTGCCAACCAAGGTCCGGACCGGGTGGGTATCCCCCTTGTTGTCGACCTGATTTTCTAGGCTTCAACATATTTGGCACTAGAAGGAGGGCCTGAACATAGTGTCTGTTGGAATGATTTTCAATTAAAAGATTTGAATCAAGATGGTTGCACGTAAAATTCCTATTTTGAATTGCATCCGTGTTCCTATCTCTTCCAACACTCCACCAGAAGTGGTAAGACTCTTCTCTCGGGTAAAATTCAATGGTAAGAATAATTCTTCTGCTTTTAATCATGCTCTTCAATTTATTCAAAAAATTTCAAGTGCTGATATTCAGAGAATTGATGAAGGCGTTTTATGCAGAATTTTCACTCTTACATTCACGGCGGAAGCTAGAAAATGGTGCAGAAACCTCCCAGTTGCATCAATTCACAGCTGGGACCAATTTGTCAAGGCTTTCATTTTTGAATTTGATTGTTATGACTATGACCAGGTATATGATGAAATTGATTATCTACGGAAACAAGATGAATCTGTTAGGGATTTTAATATGCGATTTCATCTTATTTGTCTAAAGTATGATCTTAAAAGTGAACTCACTGATGAAGAATCTTCAGATTATGTTGAGTATTCCCTACCTCCTGTGACTGATCAAGCAGAAATTAGTTCAACCTTTGTCTCATTTTCTTCTAACATGAATGAGGATTCCAAGTTGAATATACAAATCAGCCATGATGAAGAAAGTCCCCAGAGCCTGGGAGTCATGCATGCTCTAATGCAAGAAGACAAAAGCGAGAATGCTGGAGGAAAGCCTACCTTGGAACCAGGAGATGACTTTGATACAAGGTCAGATAATATCATTGCAAATCAACAAATGCAGGCGCCAAGGTTAGAACAACAAACTATTTCTCTTTCAAAAAGTATCAGTACACAAAGGTATGATCTAAAGCCCGATGTCTATGATGAATCTGATGAACAAAGATTTTTCCATGATGTTTTCAAATGCATTGTTCCAGAATCACATTTTTCTCTTTATCCTGATGTTTTTAGTGATGATAATTTCTCCCCTCTCAATATTAAAGATATCCCAAAAAACACAGAGGATTATTCAAACAAGCCATCATTAGGTTTTCAGGATAAAGAGACAGCTATAGAACATCCTTCGGCCATTTTCAAACAAGAACCACTTCACCTTCCTTGTCTGAAAATATATGACGAAAAAGAGAAATCTAGGGAAACCTGTAAAATCATTTATGATAGCTACTTTGACAACGATGATGTTGTTGAGTTATCCCAAGTAACTCAACTAAGCTCAGATAATGAGAGATATCCTAATTCAGAAATCATATCAGTCAACCCTCATTTCAAAGTAAAAGATCATTTGCATGATTTTACTATCCAAGAAAATGCCCCGATCTATGATTCATATCATGAGGAAACCCCCATGCCTGTTCACAATCATAACTTATCTTCTGATTCACAAGACGGAATTCGAAGTTGCTCGGATCCCATAATTCTGGCCAGTTCTTGTGAGAAGCAAGATATTACAAGTAAATCCCAGTTGTGTTGTAACACTATTTGTACAGATAATCATCCCTTTATTTCTCACTTGCACTCATTTTGTACTAAATCAGATTTTGTTTTAAATTTTCAGACTTTTGATAGATTATTGTGGCATGTTGAGCATCTTATCAAAGAACGTTCGAAAGACGTTCCACCATTTTGGAAAGCTAAGTTGTGTCAAGGAAGTGTAGAACTTTCTCAATTTCGAGATCAATCAATGTCAGACTTTCTTAAGAAACTTCTTTGGCATCCAGAACACCATCAACCAAGGAAAGTACCTTTCGAAACTTATTGGCCATTTGCATCGAACTATTTAGTGATTTATATATGGAAACTTTCCTTTTAAACGAAATCGCTAAAAGCTCAGCTTTAACGAACAGTATGTTACAAGCCATTGAAATTAAAAAATCATATTCACAACCTGGCTTATCATCCTTCCTATTACGAGGTCATCAATCCATAACAGAAGTTCATCCTAATTTTTATGATCCAATAGGTATCCAGTTGGAAAGAAGTTTTCATGAGAAAGAAATATCAGACAGAATTCCAACTGAGGTCATGCATTCTTATTCCACATCCAACATTAATAGTCCAAGGAAAATTTGGTTCTTAATACTGATGTTTGGAAGTTACAAACGGCTAGGAATAAAAATGAAGAGATGGTTCCATTGGAAATATCATTTCACCTAGCTAATTTTCTGTATATAGCTAGAATAGGAGTAGGAGTAATGTAGCTAGGTTGTTAGGTTTACTTTTGATAATTGATAGGAAAAATAAGAGAAGGGATTATCCCTATTCTGTACATAACCCTAGAAAATGTCTACCTCTCATAATAGTTAAATATTTTTCTCCATAATAAGATTTGCTATGGTTAACGGCATTTGACATTTACTAAAGACACCTTTTCTCTGTCAAAGATTTTGAACTTCTGCTTCTATGAACAGCAAATCTTTTGAAAACTTAATCTTTATTATCAATAGAACTTTAACCCAGATATGATGCTAGTTTCAACTCCAAGAAATTTGAAGAAAGCTACCTTGGTGAAGGAATTATTTTATGTCAGTACAATGAAAGGTATCAATAATGAAATAAAGATTCTCTGTAGAAACAGCGATTTCCAAACAACTCTATCATTGCCGTCCAGAAATTTCTTAAGGAAAGAAAATTTGACTTCCTCCCTACTAAAGGAGATCGCAACATTTAGAGGAACAATCCGAAAAGAAACACTATATCTCAAAGAATAAGAGGTCTCATCACGAGCCGGCTTATCATGATCACAGATATTACAACTTGCTGACTTTGCCGATACTGTCCACCAAAACAGGGCAACGACTCAAGATTGTTGCAATCAAAAGACAAGGGGTCTCATCACGAGCCAGCTTGTTCAGCAAAAGTGTAAATCAAGTGAATGACTGTGTCATAATTTGGCTACCAAACCAAGACATTGTTCTTTAGATAATAAAAAGGAAAAAGTGTCAAAATGGGTTTTTCTCTGAAAAAGTTGTAAATAACATTAAGCAGGATAAAGGATCATTACTGGGTAATAGGTAACCCTGTCGAGGCTATGGACGCCTGCTGGCAGCAGAGGCTCTACCTGCGACAAAGGAGCATATTTTAAAAAAAAAGGGCTGCTATACAGGGGAAACTTTATGTTTTACAAGACCAAGTAATGGCTGATGTAAATGCAAGGACAAACTGAGGATGCAAGTAATTAAAATAGAAAGAGGTTGAAACAAAACATCATTGACAGGTTGAAGTATGATATGCTTTATTTAAAGTTTAAGTTCTCTGAGATTTTTTTTTTTTTTTTCAGGAGTTTGAAAGCGTCAATAGAAGATCAGAGATAACTGGTTCTCCCAAGTGAATCGCCAATTGTTGTGGCCAGCAACAACCCCCCCCCCCCCCCCCTTAGTTCATTTGAGTGTTGACCAAAATACTTAAATGAATGGGGACCCTTAGTTAATTTTTAGAAAAAACAAGAGTTTCCTTCCCTCAAGATAAGGTTACCATCATGGGCTTAGGTAAGTCTTTTGAACATTTTAAAACCTAAGTCTATGATAAGGAGAAAATCTTTAAAGTTGCGTTGCAAAAAGATAGGAAATACCTCCATTTCTCTTTAAATATCGATATGCGCAAAATCCTCGTGTTAAGAATAACATCGCGTCGCAACAAAGTAATGCTCATAAAGAGAAACTTAAAGATTCACCGATCTGCGATAACGCCGATCGCAAGATCGCATATCGCAGAAATGAGCCGGTAAGATTTGGCAAACATCAAACTTCTGCGATCTGCGATGTTGCGATCGCTGCGATATTGCACCCTTGCGATTTGCGATAGTGTGGTTTGCGATGGTGCGATTTGCGATCGCGCGATATGCGAGGTTACGTAAGCAAATCATAAATCACTTCATTACAAATCCTTTGGGCACGCCATTCAAAGAAAAAGCCACTTACCATAATCTCACTTGAAATCATGCGCTTTTAATGATAGTAAATGAATTAGTTGTCAGTTATTAAGTAAATTAAAGACGCGTGCCTTTGTAGAGATTTACTTCACGTAAGGTGGCATATTCGATACATCTGTTGCATTTAAAACTCTCCCATCACCTTTCTAGATCATTCATTTCCATTTCACTCGTAATCTGCAGGAACGAAGAGCTAAGACGATTCAAACACAGACGCAGGAAGAAATGGGAAAGAAAAATAAAGCTCAAAGCTCCGAAGCAAAGGAAAAGACGAGGGAGATGGCGCCTTTATATACAGACACAGCCTGTAACAAAGACGCGGGAATATCAACATGGGAAAGCATGTACATGCCGCTAGAAGAGGAAAATCCTAGAATAATGAAGGTTGCTGCTGCCGCGGGCTCGCACCGCTCTTCTGAGGCGTCCTTAGAGGACCTAGCATGTTCATTTCTTCACAGAATAGCGGCAAGACCCAAAATCCTACCATATACGGATATGATCAAGTGGATACTGGATGATGCAGACATGAACAACAGACAATTCAAAGTTCAAGGACACGGGCTCATCGGATCGTTTGCTGCGCAAGATTTGAAGCTTATGTATCATCTTCCTGAACCGCAAATGACCTATAACGCACAATTAGTTAAGAAGTTCGCGGCAGAGAACCCAGACCTATCAGACACCACCAAAGATTGGTCTAGAAAAGAGGAGCCGCTCAAAAAGGACAAAAACGGTATGTACAGCACTGGTTCCCTCACCTCTCCATATTGTTTTGCTGCGGCCATGCTCTGTAGGTTATTTGGGATGCCGGATATCAACAAGTTTTCGTCTGAATGGCTACCATTAATTGATGCTGCCACAAACGTCGATATTATAGATTGGGCCAAAATCCTTTCTGATAATCTATACACGGCTGTTATCAATTACCGGTCTAAAAGATCCTTGTCTCAAAGGGTCTATCCTCCTTTTTATCTGTCTGCATATGTTATGGATTCTGTTTGTCTTGTGTCTAAATTCCCTATTATGGGTTGGAAATGGACTACCCAAGGCCCATTGCCTATCCATGTTTATCATAAGGTGTTATGGGATTCTCAGTTTTCCCCTCACTTCTACCAGATTTTCCACGGGCTTATTTTGCCCTTGTATAGAATAATGTATGATAAAGACCCCCCGAGGTGCTCTCCCGAGGCACAAATCGACATCATCCCCATCGCGAGATGGTTCGGGGAGGAATGGTTTACTTATATTAGAGTTTTTGGAAGCACTGTACCTCCACATGTCCTACCTCTATATATCCCTGATAAACTTTTGGCTCGGGAAATTGCTTATCAAACCTGTTGAGAAGGCGGCCTGACCAAAGACCTAAAAGACAAGAAGAAGGCCATATTGCCTCAATTTCCTGTAGCTTGTGGGGCCTTCTCATTGTTCAATGTAGGACACGCTTTCGGTGAAGTGGAGAATGTGACGTGTCTTCAATTATTTAAATTCCCAGCAAGGCCATTTGACCCAAATGATGTTGCCCAAGAGTTCACAACGAACGTCAAGATAAGAGTGTTCTCTGGAAAGAAAGATTTGTTTGATGATCTGTTTCAGAATAGAAGTTCGCTCCAAGAAATTTTTTGGGAAGCTCGGTCGAGGTTGTCTCCAGATGACCTCCAAAGATTCATGTTATACAAGGAAAGAAGGTTGGCCAGTATTCCTCTAGAGAAGCTGTGACTGCCTACTAGAGAACCAACTCCAAGCATTAGCCTCAGCGAAAACTCTAGCACTTCCAAATCTAAATCCAACACTGCGCAAGAAGTGCCTGAGCATCCTAAAAAGTATGGACACGACCAAGGAAAAAACGAAGAAGCAACTAAGGATACAGCTCAGTCAAGTGCAATGTCTCAACAGCAAGTTATCACCTCCCCACCAAGAGATGTCCCCCCTCCTGTCATCGAAGCACCACTCGTCACAACAGAGCTGGACAAAGAATGGGAAACCTTCAATGAATTGATCAATCTTGAAGGGCAAGCCCCGAAAACACCTGTGAACAATACACAGGTAGTGCAAGAAGTGGTTCCTACCATAGTCAGCAGTGTCACAGAAACGAAGCACATTCCTATCGCTCCACCTTCTGAGCTTCTACTTAATGTAGAAGAAATTCCCCCACTGGATGTATTCTATAGTCCTCAACACAAAGCAGTTGTAAGAAGGCAGAGGAAGAAAAGAAAACTAGAAAATACACTGTCACAAGATGCCGAACATTTGGATGTCTTATGGAAAGACCCCAATAATAACCCGACTGAAAATCTCACTAAGCTGTCTCAGATCGCAGGAGCATATGCTTCTGCAACTATTGATAAGGCATCGGAAGTTCAGCAACTATTGAAAGAACAAGAAGACCAGATACAGCTGCTACAACAACAGTTGCAACAAGCCAATTCTAACATTGAAGCTTCCAAACAGCTCGAGAAGCTGCAGGAAGACTTTCAACAGATGCAGATAGGCTATCAAAGAAGTCTCGACGAGAAAGGAAAACAATTGCAGAATTTACAAGAAATTCATAAAGATGAGCCTAAGCTGGTAGAATTTGTTTCAGAAACTATTGGCTTAAATGAGCAACTACTGTAGCAACAGGAAGAGTTGGGACGTAAAATATCACAGTGGAGTCACTATTGCGAGCTGAGCGATAAAATCACCAATCAGGTGGTAGATTTGCGGAGTGACTATGATCAGAGTGACAGAAGGGTGACGGAATATTTAACTTGGTAGGATGACGATGAAGGAAGAAGAGCAGGTGCACCCAGGATAAACGAAAACCATAAAGAACTGCTCTTTAATAAATGGGACGATCAAATCAGGCAGGCGGAGCAAGCAGCGGAGACAGCGGCTACACAGGCAAGCATTCTCATCGACTGTGTAAATGAGAATTTACACAGGGCCAATATAATCGCAGAGACCACCCCGGGGTATCTACCAAAGACGTTACAACTGGAAGTAGAATGGAAGCAGAAAGCGCAGACAAAGGAGAGAGAAATCCAAGCATTAGCCAGGTTGAATTGGGAATATTACTGGACGTACTTAGTCAAGTCGCACAGCTAATGGATGACGGTGAAATGCATCACAAACGCGCCCGAAAAAATAGCGCCATCTCTCGTAGATGTTGTTTTCGCAGCCCAGCTCATCGCCGAAATCAGTCAGTCGACTCTCCTTAAGCCTATGCTGGATACTTGCAACTTTAAGGACCAAGTTCAGAAGTAGCCTTACTTAGAATGTTGTTTTTTCTTTTAACTAGATTATAAAAAGGACAGTCATTTGAAAACCGCATCCTAAATTTTGTAATAATACTATTATTAGAATTAGGAAGTAGTATTTTAACCCTTCTCATGCATTTAGAGAAGGGTCCAGAAATTTGTCAAAAACTTGTCCTCAGAACATGCACTTCTGCACCCTCAGAGGAGGTTTTGATGAATGGATGGATCGAGATTTATTAATGTTTGCATTTAATGTCTGCTACTGATGTTGCACTTTTGTACTCTTAGTAGATGTTAGAACAAGTAGAGATAAATCGTTATTGCTTGAAGCTTATGAGTGGAACCAGTCATAAATGGTACTTTTATCTCTTGACCAGTTTCTGTTCATATTCTTAAAGTGATATGTAGTTTTCAGTTGTTTATATGTTAATGCATGAATGTGTGGGTTACCATTTGGCACTTTTGTACGGTGGAGTCATTTATTTGTGCTTGATATATGAATAACTTATTATGCGATATGTTGTTCACAACTGTTTTGCTTAACTTCTTATGCAGAATGGTTTATCTTAACTGATTTCTATTCTTATGATAGTTGAATGATCTTTATTACCAGTTATTGTTCGAAATCTCTTTAGATCGTATAATAGAAGAAATACACCCCGGGTTAGCGTAGATTAGATGTGTTGTTTCTCATTAGATTACAATAGCATAGAGTTAGTTTAGAAGTTTGAATTAAATTAGATTAAAACACTCTTAGATCAACAACATCCAACTCTACACACATACACACCCCTTATATTGGGAAACTAGTCCCATTATCCCCAGTCGGACCCGCTATACCAAACGGATAAGGAGCTGCCAACCAAGGTCCGGACCGGGTGGGTATCCCCCTTGTTGTCGACTTGATTTTCGGGGCTTGAACAGAACCTTCATCCTTTGAGTATCAGAAACTTAGGTATCGGGTTCAAACCAGATGTGGCCACAGGAAGGTCTGTCTGACCTATCAGCATAGATTTTTCCTCCTTCCTCTCCTCTCTAAATTCCCAAATCTCATATACCTTTATCCTCTCGATCTTCTTAAATAAATCTTCAAGAATTCAGTTTATGACAAGTAATTGTCTTTCTAACTAATTTAATAAGTAAAATCATATTTATTGATAACTGTTGTTTCACTTTAACAAAAGAATTTAAATTCCCATAATAGTTTTTGTAACTATAAAAAAAAAAAAAAATTGTTTGATATAGAGTAATATAAATATTTACAAAATTGAGGGATATCACAATTTTGTATAAAGTTCAATTTATTTAACAATGTGTACAAAGTTGGAGTTATTTAATTTCATTTATGCATATGTAAAAATTGATGATATTAAATGAATATATAAAAAATAAATTAAATGTATAAATAATGGTTTAAATTTTAATGAATAATAATATAAATGGGTAATATTTTTCAATTTAAATAATTATCAAACAAATTTCAAAACAGTATGAGTATTTAATTTGTTTTTAATATTTTCGATAAATAAGGTTTGAATAATATCATCGATATTTAAATAAATAAAAATGGTATAAATTTAATTTTAAAAATTACAAACATCTATAAATATTATTAAACATTGTTTGAAATATATAAGTTATATTAAAGTTGTTTAACAGACCTATATAGTGATATCAAATATCACGTGGGTTCATAAATATATTTTAATTTTAAGATTAATAAATTAATCATTAAAATTTATGATTATTGAAAAAAATAAAATAATAACTGGATTCATAATTTTTAGAAAAATATGTTGTAATAAAACAAATGTTTAATCAAGTTCTCATTATATTAATTTATTTTTCCTAAAATTTTATTTAAAAAATTACCTATAACTAAATAGTATACAACTAATTCCTAATATATCAAGAAAATTTTTGAAAAACAATCAATAATACCACTACAAACATTATCATGTGTGTGAGAGATTCATCGTTAAGTTAAATTATTTATTTATATATATATATAGATATATATATTTCATCTTTAAATAAAAAGAGTCTTCCCTAATATAAACTTACAATCGATTAATAATAGGTATAAACATCAAAAATCTAGATTAGCACACTTGTTATTAATATTATTTTCAATGCAAAATGTTATGGTAAATATTAAGTACGGAAATCATTGGTTTATTATCTTTCTATCATGTTCATTGAAGGGGGATAATATGGTATTTAGGGGATAATATGGGAAAGGGTTTATGGTTCTAGTTATGCCAGCGTACTGTAGCTACCTTATTTTTGTGATCAATTCCTAAGTTAACACTGGTTTCAATGTCTTTACCTATGCCTCTACTACATATGCCTATGAGAGTGACTATCCATGCTTAGTTCATGAATTCACAAAAACGAATGCACATGTACTTAATAAAAATCCCCATTACATCCTTGTTGGGTATAGCATTTAGGGTTTTAAAACTATGCCCTTTATCATAGTCATTAGGTTGTAAGTAATTTGTACTCAATGTTTATATAGATTGCATTAAACAAGCATTGTTCTTGTGAATTTCACCACCTACAACATTGATAGGTTATTTTCATGGTAAGTAAACGCCATTTCTCTGGTTTTTTATGAGAGATTTAGATATTCATGTCACTCCAAAGGCTCAAGCTCAAAACATTCACATTGTGATGAATCTATATTGCATAAAGAAGACAATTCAAAGGACATCATTCATTACGTAATTTCTACTTTAATTAGTCTAATATGGTGCTTGTGGAATAGAGGTGAAACTCAAGATTCATCATGGACAGGGTGTTTGTTCTCTTGATCGTAACACCTAAAGTAGCTAGCTTTTATGCTTGGTTAGCAATGCTTATTTATTTATAAGTAGGGATAATAGCTACAATATAACAAAGGAAAATACATATAAATAAATGGCACAATGCATAAGAAGAAGAAGAAGAAGAAGAAGCATTTGAGAGTGACTCAAGAAGAGAGGAATGGTAATAGAGACTTGTGGATAAGAGGAGAAAATGAATTGTTGAATGAGAAGCATAATCCATTTGTGGTCAAGTTTGGATAACATGAGTTCATCCAAGAGGACAGAAAATCCATCTACTGCTACAATCAAACCTTGAGGATAGGATTCAATTGTAAGGAATAAAATTTTAAAAATGATCTCATATAGAATGCATAAACATAGATTTGCGAGCTTGATAAAAACACTTGAAGGGAACTAACACTAATTTAGAACTTGATTCTATGGTTCTATGGGAGTTTGTGACCCTGATTAAGGACCATTTTCCCTATAAGGTCCTCATTGCATAGAAGAGATCAAGTACTACAAATTGGAGTCATAATTGTGTAATTAAATTAGAGTGAGAAATAATGGAGTGTTCAAGCCAACCTATCAATGGATGTAAGAGGCCTTGTATATATGCTTGAACCTAGTTCCATAGCAAAGGGCCTACTATGTTTGTCCTCATATCCCCTCGAGTACCCCTTTCATCATACTTCATGAAGATGCAAGAACAATGGAGATGCATGTTTATAGTCTATACAATTTCAATTGAGGTAGTTTCTTGCTATGTGTTGGGTTTTTTTAGGGGGAATTCCAGAGGGTCTCTGAGTGGAGGATGCTAAGCAAGACTTCAAGAAAATTTGTTTCTATTGGCGTGGCTGAAGCACCAAATTCTGTAATTCAAGTCATCATCAATTTTCAAGTATTTCGGCTAACAAAAGATAATGTATCTAGTAGAACATATAGATATATAGAAACCATGGAAAAAAAAGACATACTTATGACTAAAAAAGTGGACTTAGGATTTAAACTAATGTATTTTTTAAGAATAAAAGCACATTTGTAAATTAAATAAAAGAATGCCCCATTGGCCATGCAAAACCATTAAGCATTAGACCTATATGTTTGACAAACGGTCACAAAATTTTGTATGTGATCAACCATTAGAAGTAGTTTTAATAAATTGTATATATAATATTTTGTTCATATTTTAATATCTTACAGTTAACCTGTAACCTAGAAATGAATTTTAAATCAATGGCTTACACCGATAAGAAAATAGAGTTATAATTTTCAAATATTCGATAAAATAATTTTTAGTTTCATGAAATTTATATTAACAAGTTTGTTTTGTTTTTTAACGAAAATATCGTGAAATTTTGTTCCAACTAAAGCATGAGTAATGGATTTTGATTATAGAGGGGAACTTGAATAGTCCTATTTAAAAGAAATTTGTAAGTTAATAGTATTAATATGTTTATATTAGGCATCATTCATGGAATATGAGGAAGTACATGTGGATTTCTGGTAAGTATTCTAAGGATTTTTTTGGGAAAAGAAGCATAGGCATAAAATAAAATTAATTGAAATAACGAGGAGAAAGAGTGAGACATTAAGTTTTTCATGGACAATTTATTATCTATATTTATATGGAAAAATAGTTTAATTAATGTCTCTTCTTCTTTTTTTTATCCACATATCCATCATATTAGTGCATATGCTTATTTATGTTCCTAATTTATAGGTTTCTTTTCACTTGCATTCCAAATGGTTCTTAATATAGTATAAGATTGATGTATGAGCTAACACTAAATATTTCTCATGAAATAGGCATGTGGATTATAGTTTATGAGTTTTGCTAGAGTACAACATAATGGGAAAATGAGTCAATGAGAAGCTTTTTATGATGAAAGCACTTTATTCTTTGTACCTGCTAGGAGCATTAATTTAATTAATGTCACTTCTCATTCGCTTCATGTCTATATGTTCATCATATTAATGCATATGTTTATATATGTTTCTTATTTGTAGATCTCTTTGTTTTTTCTTTTCAATTACTTTTTAACGTGGTATAAGAGCCATGTATTAACTCATGCCAAATATTTCTCATAAGAGAGGCTTGTGGAATGTTGGCTTAAGAACAAAATTGGTGTGTTATTATAGTTCTTAGTTCTTACATTATTATTATTAACAAAATGAGCATTGCACTTGTCAAACATGGGATCTCACTATAAAGTTTTTTGTTGTAGAAATAACAGATATATGAGCAAGAAAGCGATGTGGAGATGAATTGTAAGAGGAGGCATTGGTTGTGGTGAAGATACATGATTATTACATGTACACCAATGGTCATTGCGATGATACATTAAATCTATGGCTATTTCATGGAGTCCATCGGTGACAAGGTGAAAAATAGTCAAGTTCTTCTAATGGGCTAACAAAGGTTGACTTGGTTTTGGATATGAGATACTAGGGTTAATGAAACCATTATTGTGTTTATCCTCCTACTCAACCATAGAGAAGACCCCTATGAAGTTTAAGTTGTCATAAAGTATAATAAAATCACCCATCCAAATCATCCATTTAGATGATCTACATGCTTTTTCAAGTGAGTGGATATGGAGTCTTAGAAGAATTACCTCTTCATTGTCACAATAAGGAAAATGAAACATGAACCAATTTCTCCTTAAAAGATCAGGTGAAAGGTTGTGAAAATTGAGGATTAGTAGGGAAATTTTTCTCAAAGGAATTGATGGGATATTGATCCAGATTTATGAAGGAACGAAATGAAATACTAATATAAACATAAACATAGAGATGCAACAAAAACAAAACTTCAATTCTTTAATAACAAAGTACTGAAAATTGTTTATGTTAGCACCTAAATCTGCCCTAGGCTGAAGGAAGGCAAAATTCAGGGTAACCACAAACCACGCTCAGTCTGGTAGCTAGCCCTACCAGAACAGGAGAGGGCTCTCTCCGAGTCACGCTCAATGAATGGATAAACGAAACGGTCAGAGATGACTTACAATGAAATATTTATCCTAGGCTAGTAAGTGAATATGGATACAACAAACAATTTTTATGAATGACTGAGCTTCTGGGATGTTATGGGACCAACGGACAGCAATGAACATAGAATTTAATACAAAGGCACAGATTACTCCGTGAAGCAAGCCAGGCGGAAAGTGTAGCAATTTAGTTCGAAATAACGTGGAATAGAGAGATTTCTTAGGAGAGTGAAAAGGGCATGAGTACATGAATCCTTTTCAACATAAGAAGAACACTAAACATGAAATTTTCCCACAGGCAGAGCAATAAAATTGAATTCTACCTTATCTAACTCAGAAAATTTCACTGGAAATAAATATGAATTGAACTATGAACATTACAAAATACATATGAAACATAAGAGACACATTTACTACACTCACAACCACATGAATCTCATGAAACAGAGCCGCTTCCTTTCATTAAATCTCTGTCAAAAATATACAGTGAAGAAACAGAGTTTCTTTCCCACAGTCTCCCAGAAGTTACAAGCCAACCAACCTTTTGCAAATAGTTTGCATACAATATATAGAATGTTCTATGAAGAGATAGAACGCCCAAGGGTTGGGGAGTTACTCGAATCATTACAAAATGGAGGTGAAGAGCCAACCATCAGCTACAGGTGCAGTGTTACAAACATGACAAATGGCTTGGGTGACCGTTTGCCTTCCTTCGCCACTTGGATAGAAGCCAATCTGGAGAGAAAATACCTTAAATTCCGCCTTAGGTGCCAAAAAACTGAAATGTAGATGAGCGGGCCCACTTGGAGAAGTCGCGAATTGAAATTTCGTGAAGCGGAGGTAAAATTGGGCTTTTTTCCTATATGCGCCGTGCCATTTTCTGTGTGAGTTGCGCCACTTTGGAGCCTATTTTGAGGCACTTGCAGGAGTCCAAAATGTACCCAAGTGTTCTTGTTGGAAATCCTGGCCTGTCTACCTTCCAACCCAAGTGGAATTTCTGAATTTGGTGCTCATTTCCCCCCCAAATCTTCATTCTCCCAAGACTGCTTCCTGTGTGTCAAAATAGGGGCAGAGAGGTCATTTTTTGAGTGTTTTTGACCTCCTGGAGACTCAATTCATGTCAAAATTTCTTCTCCAAGCACCAATAGTCGTGATTTTGCATGTTGAATCCAAAAATGCAAACCATTCTTCATTTGGAGCTCCCAATTTTTAGCGCGGGAGAAAAAACCTGTGTTTTGCCCAAAAATTTGTCATGTGACCAAAATTTCCCCAAATTTCTTGAAATTGGGCTGGAGATTCTCTATGAAGTGCTATGTTGGGCCAAAGAGGCTTCGGCCAATATCTGAAGTCGATCAAGCTCCCTTTGCCTCTGTCCTGTACCTGTGTTGCTGATGTCAGAAGCGAGGCCCCTTCCACCCCGGGTGGAGATAACACTCGCTTTGCTGCTGCAAACAAATGCCTACTGCCTCTCTAATAGGTGATGAATACTAGCATAGTAATGGTCTCATTTCGCTCATACTGATGAGAAGGACCACCTGTCTTATGTCTAACCTCTGATAATACCTGTGAAGTGCTGAAGAGGTCACGGGAGACGAAGTCATCCCAAGTGATGCCCTGCAATCCGAACTGATGATCCACCAAAATCCGGATAAGAGCAAAGTGATAAATACTGTTAAATTGCTGCTGAGGGGTCTTATGCTGCATGAAATTTTTCATCCTCTCTATGTTCCTGCAAATGAAAAATGGGAGGTTCATCATCCGCACCCTGGTAAAGTGCATGAGCAACCTGATGTGATAGGCATATAGGCGAGAGAACCTCCCCTCACAACTGAAGTACTTCATGATCAACCTCATGAGTGGAGCATACTCATATTTCAAATATCTGAATGGGAAGACTCTTGTGAGGTGCCTCAAACAACTGGCCTTAATGTAAGGCTCATAGTATTGCCTATCCACCTTCTTCTTCTTATGCCACTGTTCTCCAACATTTGGTATGCCTGTTGCCACTGAGATAGTTTTGGGTGTCAATGTGAAGGTGACCCTGGACAAGATAGACTGACCTCCATGTAGGTGAAGCACAAAAAGACGGGCCAACTCATGATGAACTCTAACGTTAGCCACCCTTTTACAAAATTCAAAACATGCTAGGTGTTGGAAACATGACATAGCAAGAGGGCATGCCTGCAATTCAGTGAGGGTGTTTGGCTCATCCCTAACATGTTTTCCACTCTTGTGATGTCTCCTAGGATCCTTCTCTTCCGATGATGAGTCACTTTGTTTCTCCATCTCATACTCTGATGAATGTTGTGATGCCATGACTGCTGTGTGTATTGTATTTAGGCTACCCTTTGATGATGGTGTGAAGCTAGGTGCTTTTGTGATATCTGCCACCAAGGGGAACAATGAAACAAAAGGGAGTATTAGGAGGGGAGTAATGTGATGGGAATAGGGGTTATGGGGAGAAGTTTATTTAGGGATATGTAGGGGGTTTGGGTATTTGATAGGGTAGGGTTTTGGGGTGTTATGTTGACAAATAAGAGGAGGGGAAAGAGAATAGGGTTTGGTAGTGTTTTAGGGTATGGATAATAGGAAAAATGAGACAGGTAAGATAGGGAAAAATGGTAGGTGAGGGCAAAATGGTGGGTGAAAATGGAACCTTGGCCTCAATACCACAACAATGCAACCCTAGCAACAATGGCTTTGGTGTTTTCTAGTGGTTGGTTTTATGAATTTTAGTTGCCACTATAACTAGCCATGGACCACCATAACCTCCACAAAAATACATGAGCTATCGAGATTTAGAGCCTACCTATCGATTTGAGGGGCTTCACAAGAAGTTTGAGGAAATTTGGCACGGTTCTGGCCCTTTGTGGGTGTGCGCCGCACCCTGGGTGTACGCCGTGCCCGTTGAAAAATTACACTGAGGGGTGGCTCTGTGTGCGCCGCACCCCTCTGTATATGCGTCGCGCCCTGTAAACTGCCTCCAACCTTGCTCCAAACACGCACGATGCACACTCAAACACTTTGCAATGTTTCCCTATGCCTTTATTTGCACAATGACTTTGATTTTGGTGGAAACTTGTATATAAAGACTTGGAAGTCATGGTTTAAATTTTTGCTTCTCCAAAAACCCATTTTTCTAATGTTATGTTTTGACACTTTTTCACTGATTTAAAGCAACACTGATTTTCGCTTTCCCTTTGAAATTTTAGCTCAAATGATGAAATTTTTGACACTCTTTGTAGGGATTGCATGACAGGACATTTGGCCACGGAAACCATGCCTGCATCTGAAGAAATCAACTGACGACTTTTTTGAAAATTTTATCACCAATGACACTGTTTGACTTTTCTTCAAAACAGAGTTTTGAAGAACAGTCGAAGTTTATCAATATGACGATGAAACTCTCTGAATCATTACTTTGTAAGGGCCTCACTCTGGCCTGCATGGCTTTACTGGACATATTTAAAGACCAAACTGATAAATCCCTAGACCTAATGATCAAAAATGACTTTTGTCCATTAAAGGACCAGACCTTGACTGTCATGGACTTTGGTGATCATTGACAAAAGACCGAAGCCAGCAGGAGCCAGACATGAGGGGAAATGACTAGCATGACCTTTCTCCGTCAGATTATGGCATGCCCCTAGCGGAATGTAGCTGAGTGAATGGAGCGGGACACCTAAAAATTAAATTCATAAAGAGTTTTGATCTCTGACAGAGGACTGACCAGACCGACTCTAACATTGGCTCCAATGGGGGATGGTAGCTCCTTGGAGGTGCCAAGAATAGTAGATCTCTAGAAGAGCTAAACAGTGCCTTCATCCATTGGGCTATGGAGTCATTTTTTCGACTAACAACACAGGACTCTGACTCATTTTTGAAACTAAAATGACCAAAAAAATTGACTCAAACTTGACATTGAAATGACTTGAATACAAACTTGACGAACTCAAACCAAACTGAAATAAAAATGGTATTTACAATGACAGTGGAAGCAACGTTAATAAATCAGAAATGGTACCGCTTGAGCAGCCGACCATTGATCGGCCCTCCTCGACAATCTTCCTCGTTCATTTCCTTCAGAAGAAAGGCATTCTGACCCCTCTATGCTGCAATCTTGAAAGGACCTGTCCAAAGATTCTCAAACTTTCTGTGCTTACCTTTCTCCTCATTCCTTGCATCCCACTTCAACACCACATCATCCAACTGAAATTTATCTGCCTTTGCTTTTCTGTCATAAATTTTCTTGATCTTCTCCTACAATTTGGATGTGTTCTTGAAAACTTCTTCTCTTGTCTGCTGCAAGTGGACCATTTGATTCAACCTTCTCTGCATGGGATCTTTTTCGTTGCCGGCCTCATGAAGAAGTCTGACTACCAGGGTAGCGAGAGAGGTAGGAAATATTGTATCAACTCCATAAACAAGCTCAGACTGTGACATACCAATGGATTTTTTCTGACTGATCCAATTTGCCTAAAGTGCATGGACCAACCTCTTATGCCAGCTCTTCTTGTTTATTTCCAGCAGCTTCTTGATGATGTTGACCAATGATTTATTCGAAGACTCCACCAATCCATTACCTTGCGAATGATAGGCAGTTGAGTGACCCAAAATGATGTGATATTTATGACAAAACTCTACCATCCTTTTTTATTTGAAAGTTGTTGCGTTATCAGTGATTAACTTATTTGGACAACCAAAGCGAGACAAGATGTAATTTTCAAGAAATGGAATGATTACCGCATTTGTAGCTTTTCTGGCGGGAGTTGCCTCAATCCATTTCGTGAAATAATCTGTCGCTGTGAGGATCCATATATGCTGACCAGAAGAAGTGGGATGAATTTCACCAATGAAATCCAACCCCCATTGCTGGAAAGGAGCGCTCACCTCGATAGGCTTAAGTGGCAAAGGCTGTAACTTCTGCTTCCCTTCGAAAATCTGACATTTATGACAGCGCTTGACCATCTTATATACATCAGCAAACAATGTCGGCCAATAGTACCCTGCTCTCAGAATTTTATTTGTTGTTGATTTCCAAAAAAGGTGACCACCACACTCTCCTCCGTGGAAATCCTCCATGACTTTCTTTGCCTCCTCTTCCACCAAACAATTTAACAAAACGCCATCGGGATCTTTCCAATATAGCGCAGAATTTAGAATGAAAAACTTGGCAGCTTTCAACTTGAGTGTTCTCGCTTTGTTTCTAGGCATGCTGGGCGGTGGTGACAAATTTTTGAGCACATATATGATATCTGAATACCATGGGGAAAGAGCAAACATTTCAGATACCTGAATTGATGATGATTCTTCATTCTCGTCGGACATAGCAGCGATCAGATTTATGTCCAAGGCGTGCAAGTTTGATTCGGCCATTAACTTCACCAATCCCTATCCTTTAACCAGCTTTGTGGGCTTTATCTCCACATCATATTCCAGCAAGGTTGCAATCCGTTTGCCTCGTCTTCCTTCCGGACCGGTCTGCACTAAAACATCTTTTACAGCAGCGTTAGGAACATAGGCCAGAATATGAGAATGTAGAATATATACACGGAAATCTTTCAATGCCTTCACAAGTGCCAGGGCTTGTTTCTCAATGATGATGTACTTTAAGGTTGCGTCCCTTATAGCTCTGCTGAAGAGTGCAATGGGTCTTTCATGGTCATCTCTTTTTTGCAATAATATTGCTGCCATAGTGTGCTCCGAAGCAAACGAAAACAATATGAAATCCTGAGTGTAGTCCGCGCTGACTAGAACGGGAGCTGAAGAAAGAGCCAATTCGACCAAATTGAAAGATTTTACAGCCTCCTCTGTCCATTTCACTTGGCTGTCCTTCTTAAGCATGTTTTTCATTTCTCTTAAGTGTTCAGCAAGATTAGGCACAAAGCGACATAGAAAATTCATCTTACCATTGAACGATTGTATCTCTTTTTTATTCCAGGGCAGAACGATTTTCTGAATTGCTTGCACACGTGCTGGGTCAATATGAATTCCATCTCTTGAGATAATATGCCCAAGTAGTTTGCCTTCCTCCATGGCGAACAAGCTCTTCTTCGGATTCAGCGACAAACCATATTTTCTGCACTTTTGAAAGACAGTTTTTAGATGGTGCATGTGCTCTTCATCAAATTTGGAAAACACCATCAAATCATCCAAGTACACCACCAAAAAGACATCCTTCTCATTTGAAAAAGCCAAGTCCATTGCACGCTGAAATGTGGCACCTGCATTCTTTAAACCGAAAGGCATTTTGGCGTAATGAAAGGTTCCCCATGGAGTGGTGAATGTTGTCTTGTCTCGGTCATCTTCATGGACAAAAATTTGGTTATATCCGAAATAACCATCAAGTAGTGACATACGAGATGCTCCCACTACTCGCTGAAGTATATGGTCCATTTTGGGCAGTGGATAGTTGTCCTTCAATGAAACTTTATTGAGATTTCTGAAATCAATGCATAAGCGGATCTCACCTGTCTTCTTTTGTACGGGCACCAAGTTAGATATCCAATCTGAAAATCTGATGCCCACAATGATCCCTGATTTGTACAACCTGTTTACCTCCTTTTCAATAGATGGCAACAACTTTGGATTTATCCTTCTCAACTTCTGTCTGAATGGTTTTTGATTGGGCTTTATGGGTATAGTGTGCTGAATTATATTGGTATCATATGTCTTTAAATCAAAATAGTCCCAAGCAAACACATCTACAAATGAAGCTAGCAAACTGATGTATTTGTCCTTGATCTTTGGCGGCAATGCTTTGGACAATTTTACCAACTTAGGATTAGCAGTTGTTCCGATGTTGACCTCTTCTACCCCCTTCTCTGTTGGCTGCAATGTTGGCTTGCACGCTACATCATCTTGATCAAAAAGTTCTTCTAAAGGTATCAAGCCTTTAGGAATAACATTATTCTTCAGCTGCAACACGTCCATTTCATTGATCTGTACTTCATCTGTACCATTCCCTTTACCATCGTCATTTTCTACATCTATTGAGGTTTCTTTGAACTTGCCTTTGTTTTGCATAAAATCATTAATCTCCTCATCATCTTGAAACACTTGCCAATATCTCTGATTGTCTGGAACGTTTGGACGATGTTTGACATGGATTTCGAATTTATTGCTAGAGTTCATTGGGATCTTCAAACTACTTGTTGCCTTGGCAAGAGCGTCAACAATACTATTTTGTATACGAGGCACACATGTCAAGGTGTATTCTGAAAATAGTTTTAGAATGTCTAGAACTGCATTACGGTAAACCCGCATCCTAGGATGCTTTGCTTGATACTCGCCTCTGACCTGCTTAATTACCAATTCGGAGTCGCCATATACTGAAATCCTCTTAGCATTCAGCTGTTTTAGAATCTTTAGGCCAGCAATCAGAGCTTCATACTCAGCTTCATTATTTGAACAATCAAAAGCCAACTTGTACGAGCATACCCGCATGTTACTAGGCACTTTGTTCGGGGCGGAGAAAGGACTGCGTACCCAAATTCCAATTCCAGCGCCATCATTTCCCATTGCTCCATCAAAATCCATGGTCCACAAACCTTCTTCCTCCTCTTGCAAGTGCTAGAAATCTGTTTGTTGTGCCTTGTCTGCTTGTTGTCCATTACTTTCAGCTGATTGCCCAACATTGTTCTGTTGTTCTTGTCCTTCTTTCTTTAAAATTTCTCTGAAATTTTCTGTTATTTCCGGAATGTTATCTGCTTCAACTAATTGACTATCTATATCATTTAAACTATCTGAATACAAAACAAAAGACTCTAAATCTGTATGTACATAGTTAATTGGATGATTTATTGGTTTCTCCTTGCTTGTGATCATGTATTTCATTTTTTGTTCCCGATACAATTTCCTCATTTGTCCAAACACCGGAATCGTTGCATAGGAGAAATCTAGCTGTAGTGTCCCTTTCAATTTCACTACCCAAGACCTGGAAAGAAGCATGCCAAACCTTGGAGGAATATCTGCTACAACCACATCCATCAAAACATTCTTCATTGGGAGTTGATCCAGACTCACAACCAAGTCTTTGATGAGTCCTATACATCTTACTCTACTGGAATCAAATGAATAGAGATCGTGGTATTGCTGGGTGATGTCCAGACCAAGTTTATTCATGATAGCCTTGGGCATGAGATTGTGAGAGGCTCCGGAATCAAACATGGCATTGTGTAACACAAAATCATGCACTCTTAAACTTATATAAAAAGGTGGCACATCACTATCAGGAGACTCACCATTCGATGCTGGCCCAAAAATCATTCCAGGTTGATCATCTTCGACATTCACCATGTCAGACATTGGGTCCAAATTCAACATCTTAAATATTTGTCCTCTATAATTGTTGTTCCTCATTATTTCAGTCAAGGGGATGGATACCTTTAATTTAGAAATCTCATTCTCTAAATTAAAAGCAGGAATCTTTTCTACCTCTTCGACTAGGATTTCTTTCTTTTCCTTTTCTTTTGATGCAGCTTGCTAATGTGATTGTTCTGTTGATGTTGATTTGCTGCTCTCCAGACCAACCACCTCTTTTCCTTTCCTTTGTGTAGCTGATGAATCATTCTTTGATGCCTCAACATCCTTCCTTTTCTAAATTGGTTTGGCCGGCACATCTCTGTTTCTAAGTGAATATCGCTGCTGCTGTGTGGATAGAGCATTCATATATCCCCTTTGATACTCCTCTGATCCTTCTTGTAAAACAGAGTCACTTGCTAGAATGAAATCAGCATATTTGTGTGCAACTGAACTCACCGCACACTCTTCCTCTTCAGTAATGTAAGTAGGCAGCTCATCTGGAGTAAAGAGGTGGTTTTCTTCACCTATTACATTCTCGTCCTCATCTGACTCCAGTCGATGCACAAAATTTTGCTGCAAAGGTGTTTGTACTGGCTGTTGTGCTATCTGCTCTTGGGCTCGTTGATCTCTCTGTCTTATTCTATATTGTGGTTGTTTCTAACCACGAAAGTTAGGATTTCTAACTTGTGGCTCCGGTTTGTCAATTTTCACCCTTTCAAGCATCTACTCTACCTTCTTTAGTAATTGATCCATCGAGGAAGACTCTTCCTTGACTGTGACCTTCTTTTTTGCTTTCGCTCTAGCTCTTTTGGACAGCAGATTTTCTTCAACGCTGACCGCTATCTTCTGCATGTCTTCCATTGTGGCCGATTCTCTCTCTCTTAATTGATAAGCCATGTCAGCATCAAAACCATCCGGGAACTTCACCATGGCTAGTCCCACAGGTGGCCTTAGATGACTTGGAATTTCGTTATAAACTAAATTGAATCTAACGCAATAGTCTTGGACCGACTCACCAACGTTTCGTTTGATTTGATCACATTCAGCCAGAATTTGAAGAGGATTCTTTTTCACTTCCCATCAGTTTATGAATTGTCTTTGTAGGTCGGCCAAGGTAGCGATACTTTCCGTCGGCAAACCTCTGAACCATTTCCTCACTTCACCTGCAAATGTCTGTACGAAGAGTCTCATTGCCACATTCTCCGCATCGATCTCATGAAGTTCATAAAAATCTGCCATTCTGTCCACATGTTGCTGAGCAGTAATGCTGTTAGGAGTGCCATCAAAAAATGGGATTTTTCTTTGATAATCTACGGGCATATCATCTAGAACTTGAGGCAGAACCAGGGGTGCAAAACGGGTAGCCATCACTCTTGGTGGATTCGGCCTTGGAGGTGTTGGAGGAATGTGCACAGTTTGTAAGGGGCTAGCAATTGGAATTTGAAGCTGAGCTATAATGTAATTATCAATTGACTGGTTAGCCCTTTCCGTCTCCAAGTCTACAAGGAATTGTGGATTGGGAACAGTATAGTCAACAACCCTTTCGGATTTGGTCTCGAACAACGATAGTTCAAACTGCTCATCAAACTCAAGCTCTTTAAGATACTCAAAAATGTCAAGACATGAATGGGATTTGAACACGAGAGTTATAATGTTCTCTTGACGAAGGAGTCTTGGAATCAAGTTGGGGTTTTCGTAAATATGAGGAGGATCCGGATCTGGATTGGCTCTGGTATATCGTCTCGAAGCCAGCATGCTATTGAGAAAAATCACAAGACACGAACAACTTATTCAGCCTATCAAATCCTAAACTTATCATCCGGAAACTTAGAATTATTAAGAAATAAGGGGATTTGATTTCAGTCCCAGTATGGTCGCCACTATGTTAGCACCTAAATCTTCCTTAGGCTGAAGGAAGGAAAAATTCAGGGTAACCACAAACAACGCTCAGTCTGGTAGCTAACCCTACCAGAACAGGAGAGGGCTCTCTCCGAGTCACGCTCAATGAATGGATAAACGAAACGGTCTGAGATGACTTACAATGAAATATTTATCTTAGGCTAGTAAGTGATTATGGATACAAGAAACAATTTTTATGAATTACTGAGCTTTTGGGATGTTATGGGACCAACGGACAACAATGAACAGAGAATTTAATACAAAGGCACAGATTACTCCGTGAGGCAAGACAGGCGGAAAGTGTAGCAATTTAGTTCGAAATAACGTGGAATGGAGAGATTTCTTAGGAGAGTGAAAATGGCATGAGTACATGAATCCTTTTCAACAGAAGAAGAACACTAAACATGAAATTTTCCCACAGGCAGAGCAATAAAATTGAATTCTACCTTATCTAACTCAAAAAATTTCACTGGAAATGAATATGAATTGAACTATGAACATTACAAAATACATATGCAACATAAGAGACACATTTACTACACTCGCAACCACATGAATCTCATGAAACAGAGTCGCTGCCTTTCATTAACTCTCTGTCAAAAATATACAGTGAAGAAACAGAGTTTCTTTCCCACAGTCTCCCAGAAGTTACAAGCCAACCAACCTTTTGCAAATAGTTTGCATACAATATATAGAATGTGCTATGAAGAGATAGAATGCCCAAGGGTTGGGGATTTACTCGAATCATTACAAAATGGAGGTGAAGAGCCAACCATCAGCTACAGGTGCAGCGTTACAAACATGACAAATGGCTTGGGTGACCGTTTGCCTTCCTTCGCCACTTGGATAGAAGCCAGTCTGGAGAGAAAATACTTTAAATGGCGCCTTAGGCGCTAAAAAACTGAAATGTAGATGAGCGGGCCCACTTGGAGAAGTCGCGAATCGAAATTTCGCGAAACGGAGGTAAAATTGGGCTTTTTTCCTATATGCACCGCGCCATTTTCTGTGTGTGCCGCGCCACTTTGGAGCCTGTTTTGAGGCACTTGCAGGAGTCCAAAATGTGCCCAAGTGTACTTGTTGGAAAGCCTGGCCTGTCTACTTTCCAACCCAAGTGCAATTTCTGAATTTGGTGCTCATTTTACCCCCAAATCTTCATTCTCCCAAGACTGCTTCCTATGTGTCAAAATAGGGGCTGAGAGGTCATTTTTTGAGTGCTTTTGACCTCCTGGAGACTCAATTCATGTCAAAATTTCTTGTCCAAGCACCAGTAGTCGTGATTTTGCATGAGGAATCCAAAAATGCAAACCATTCTTCATTTGGAGCTCCCAATTTTTAGCGCCGCGCCACAGGGAGAAAAAACCTGTGTTTTGCCCAAAAAAATTTCATGTGAACAAAATTTCCCCAAATTTCTTGAAATTCGGGCTAGAGATTCTCTATGAAGTTCTATGCTGGGCCAAAGAGGCTCCGGCCAATATCTGAAGTCGATCGAGCTCCCTTTGCCTCTGTCCTATACCTGTGTTGCTGATGTCGGAAGCGAGGCCCCTTCCACCCCGGGTGGAGATAACACTCGCTTTGTTGCTGCAAACAAATGCCTACTGCCTCTCTGATAGGTGATGAATACTGGCATAGTAGTGGTCTCATGGTGCTCATACTGCTGAGAAGGACCACCTATCTCATGTTTAACCTCTGATAATACCTGTGAAGTGCTGAAGAGGTCACGGGAGAGGAAGTCATCCCAAGTGATGCCCTGCAATCCCAACTGATGATCCACCAAAATCTAGATAAGAGCAAAGTGATAAATATTGTTAAATTCTTGTTAAGGGGTCTTATGCTGCATGAAATTGTCCGTCCTCTCTATGTTCCTGCAAATGAAAAATGGGAGGTTCATCATCCACACCCTGGTAAAGTGCATGAGCAACCTGATGTGATAGGCATATAGGCGAGAGAACCTCCCCTCACAACTGAAGTACTTCATGATCAACCTCATGAGTGGAGCATACTCATCTTTCAAATATCTGAATGGGAAGACTCTTGTGAGGTTCCTCAAACAACTGGCCTTAATGTAAGGCTCATATTATTGCCTATCCACCTTCTTCTTCTTATGCCACTGTTCTCCAACATTTGGTATGCCTGTTGCCACTGAGATAGTTTCGGGTGTCAATGTGAAGGTGACCCTTGCCAAGATAGACTGACCTCCATGTAGGTGAAGCACAAAAAGACGGGGCAACTCGTGATGAACTCTAATGTTAGCCACCCTTTGACAAAATTCAAAACATGCTAGGTGCTGGAAACATGACATAGCAAGAGGGCATGCCTGCAATTCAGTGAGGGTGTTTGGCTCATCCCTAACATGTTTTCTTGTGATGTCTCTTGGGAGCCTGCTCTTCCGATGATGAGTCACTTTGTGTCTCCATCTCATACTCTGATGAATGTTGTGATTCCATGACTGCTGTGTGTACTGTATTTAGGTTGCCCTTTGATGATGGTGTGAAGCTGGGTGCTTTTGTGATATCTGCCACCAAGGGGAACAATGAAACAAAAGGGAGTATTAGGAGGGGATTAATGTGATGGGAATAGGGGTTATGGGGAGAAGTTTGTTTAGGGATATGTAGAGGGTTTGGGTATTTGATAGGGTAGGGTTTTGGGGTGTTATTTTGACAAATAAGAAGAGGGGAAAGAGAATAGGGTTTGGTAGTGTTTTAGGGTAGGGATAATAGGAAAAATGAGACAGGGAGGATAGGGAAAAATGGTAGGTGAGGGAAAAATGGTGGGTGAAAATGGAACCTTGGCCTCAATACCACAACAATGCAACCCTAGCAACAATGGCTTTGGTGTTTTCTAGTGGTTGGTTTTATGAATTTTAGTTGCCACTATAACTAGACATTGACCACCATAACCTTCACAAAAATACATGAGCCATCGAGATTTAGAGGCTACCTGTCGATTTGAGGGGCTTCACAAGAAGTTTGAGGAAATTTGGCATGGTTCTAGCCCTTTGTTGGTGTGCGCCGCGCGCAAAACCCAGTGCGTCGTGCCCTGGGTGTGCGCCGCGCCCGTTGAAAAATTACACTGAGGAGTGGCTTTGTGTGCGCTGCGCCCTCTGTGTGCGTCGCGCCCCTGTGTATATGCGTTGCGCCCTGAAAACTGCCTCCAACCTTGCTCCAAACACGCACGATGCATACTCAAACAATTTGCAATGTTTCCCTATGCCTTGATTTGCAGAATGACTTTGATTTTGGTGGAAACTTGTATATAAAACTTGGAAGTCATGGTTTAAATTTTTGCTTCTCCAAAAACCCATTTTTCTAATGTTATGTTTTGACACTTTTTCACTGATTTAAAGCAACATTGATTTTCACTTTCCCTTTGAAATTTTAGCTCAAATGATGAAATTTTCGGCACTCTTTGCAGGCATGCCTGCATCTGAAGAAATCAACTAACGACTTTTTTGAAAATTTTATCACCAATGACACTATTTGACTTTTCTTCAAAACAGAGTTTTGAAGAACAGTCGAAGTTTATCAATATGACGATGAAACTCTCTGAATCATTACTTTGTAAGGGCCTCACTCTGGCCTGCATGGCTTTACTGGACATATTTAAAGACCAAGCTGATAAATCCCTAGACCTAATGATCAAAAATGACTTTTGTCCATTAAAGGACCAGACCTTGACTGTCATGGACTTTGGTGATCATTGACAAAAGACCGAAGCCAGAAGGAGCCAGACATGAGGGGAAATGACTAGCATGACCTTTCTCCGTCAGATTATGGCATGCCCCTAGCGGAATGTAGCTGAGTGAATGGAGCGGGACACCTAGAAATTAAATGCATAAAGAGTTTTGATCTCTGACGGAGGACTGACCAGACCGACTCTAACAGTTTACATGTAAAATGGAAATAAAGTAGCTCAGGTAATGGTAGCTTATCTCTGATAAGAGATGTAGTGGCTACATGCCCTCTGAACTATGTTATAATGAGGCTAAAGGTCCTTTTTATTATTAAACAACAAAGGGAAACTATAAACAACCAAAACCCTAACCTTAGGAGATGAAACACCAAGAGTTTGTGGGCCTCGTTGGGGTTAGTTGGATAACCAACTTCCCAGGGATGTAACTTGGCCATATGATCTTTGCTTGGCACGTATACCTTGCTAGAAAGGTCTCTCTGAGTACTACAACATTTTCAAGAGGCCTTTGGCTATGGGCCTGCTATGGACCTCAAAAAAAAGTTTTTTAGGGTCAAAACAACTCCAGAAGTCCAAGACACAAAAAACTGCTAAAAACAGTAAATTGTGTTATAATCAAGGAAAATGATTAAACTAGTTGGAGGTCCAAGTGGGATAGGTAGGTGGCCACCAATATCCACCTGGATCATTCTTCCCCCCTTAGGAAGCAATTTTCCGCATTACATGCAGAGCCTCCATGAGGCGAGGATTTTTTTATTGAACCTAGTCTGCGATGAACCACTTGCCTTGGTGAAGGAGTTGGCCTATTTTGATAACTCAATATAGTTGTATCCTCTGCTAGTGATTGTTATTTATTTCTTTTTCCATGATCCTGTCAGTCATGACCTATTCAATATAGCTTGGGTTGATCTGTGTTGGTGTCAGTTGCCTAGCAATGTTTGATGTGTCCAGCAATGTGGGAAACTATGGTCACAGTTGGTCCACATTGAATATTGGGTGTAGGCCAAGCAATTGTGCAATGCTGAGCTCAAAATAAATGTCTTTTACAACCTTAGTGATGGTATAAGGCTCATATCAGAGTGAGCGAAGCTAGCAGTGGGCCCCAATGAGGCGCTTCTTCTGCAAATGTAACCAAACTCTGCCACCCACCTATAACTTGTGTGGCACCCGATGTTGATCATGATGTTGTTTGTACTTAGCATTTTCTCTATCCAATATATGTCATGGACTTACTAGCGAATGTGTTGAAGGGGTTCAATGAAGTTGGTATCTCTATCAGCTTTGGACTGGACATGAGACGAATATGCCTAAGTAGTTGCAAGTGTTATGACAACATCAATGAGACATAGTGACTAAAATCCCAACCCTGCCTAAAAGTGGTTGTGGCTAGTTGAGTTTTGGAGACCTTTATTGTAGTTGTGCTAGACATAGGGGAGGATTTCATCCTATGTGTGTGGATGCTTTGAGTTGTACATGTGCTTGATGTGCACAATCATCTTATTGATAACCTTTGTTTAGCTATCATTTTGGAGTTGGAAGATTGTGGACTTAGTGAGCTTGGTATCCAACAACGACTAGAGGCTTGATAAATATTTACTTAGGAACCTTATGTCTCAATCTGAGATAATGGGCTGTGGGATCCTAAAGTTTACCCATACTTATTCAAAGAAGAGTTTGGTAATGGCTTTTGTTGTGATACTCTTCTTGCAGGCTACCAGAATGGCCATCTTAGAGAATTTGTCGATGACCACGAAAACAATGTCGTTGCCATGCTTGGTAAAAGGAAGACCTGACATGTAATCTATGGAGATGGATTCCTAGGGCCAGCTAGTAGTAGGTAGAGGAGTATATAGGTCTTGTTTCTTAATTGTAGGTTTGGAAATGGCACAGACAGTGTAGGATCTGATGTACTTCTGAACATCCTATCGAAGGTTCGGCCAATAAAAATACTTTTGTAGCACTTCCATTATTTTTCTACTCCAAAATGTCTAGCGAACCGATTGTAGTGCACCTCCAAAATCATCTTGGCAAGCTCGCTTTAAGGAGCACAAAGGTGTCCTAGGTGGCATAATAATGCATCCTGGAGGTGAAAGTCTGGAACTTGTTTGCCTTCAAGAAGCATTTGATATGTGATGTCGAATTCGGGATCACTCTTGTAAAGATGCGGTCATCCCGAAGTCTCGTGTCGACAAGAGTCGAGCACAGTGATCAGCACCATAACCAGCAGTCAGTGGAGGCAATCTACAATATTATTGGTGTTTCCCTTCTTGTACTTAATGTTCAAATGGAATTATTGTAGATATGTGGACCATTTTTTATGGCAATCATTCTGCAACTTTCCTTGTGTTTGTATGAACTACAGGGGTTGGTGGTCTATATGGATGATCATTTCCTTCCCTATAATGTAATGCTTCCATTGTCAACAAGTCTGCACAATAGAATACATATATTTTTCATAGGTGGGATACTTTAACAATGTAAACTTTCAAACGGAAATTGTAAACTCAAAACGAGAACTCTAGCCAAAAAACCCCCAAAAAACATGAGAAACAACCCAAAAATGAGAGTGTGTAATCTGGAACAATTTTTTTTTTGTAAGTGTAAATTTTCAACACTTTTTTTTAAATGGTAGTAAAAACCAATTTTTTTGTGCAAAAAAATTGAAAAAACACACTGAAAATGAAAAGTGTTGATGCTAGAATAACATATTTTGTTTTTAGGTATAATTTCAAAATTTATAGCAATGGCATTAAATATAAAATAATGTGACTTGAAAAACCTTAAAATTACAACAATTTTAATTCATGTCGTTAAAGATAAAATATCGTGACTCTAAAAATACCCTAAAATTCTAATTGTTTTCTGTGAAAATTCTATCACTGCAGCAACTGATTTACTTTTCCTACTTAATTCATCATAATCTATTCATGAAATTACTTCAACAAACATTAAAACAAATATTGTTGCAGATATCACACCGTAATAAAGAAACAAACATATGCACACATTGACACAGTTATTTTGGATTAATGTCCCCAGAAAAACCCAATGTGAGAAAACTGGTGCAGCAAGGGAGGATTTTATTATTCAGCAATCTTCTTGTACAACATGGTGCCAAACTGGCTTAACCATAGATAGACAACCTTCCAGCACTTTTCTAAACCCAGCGTTTTCCCTACTGACCTCTGCTACAACCTGAAACCCTCTACGTCAGCCTACTGAGGCTTTGCGCAACCTCTCTGGGCTTCTGCATCACTCCTGCAGCCTCTGTGTGGCTTCCTCTAGCTCTGCACCTGCCTCTTCTGTGCTGATCTCCCATCTCTCTGTTTCATACTTTCTGCCTCTTGACTGTTCTCCAGACCATTGGTTCAATTTCTCAACAAACCTCGCTCCCGAAATTGAATTGACTAGTCTTCCTCAGTGTGTCCTCCAAGTGCCCCTCAAGCCTCCTCTTCTACTTTTTTTGTTGACATATCAACGACCGAAATTAAGTCCCTAATCAACGGATAAGATTAGATCTGGCTTGATCCATGTCTTTTGGACCATTCTAAAGCAGATTCATATTAATACACATTAATATTTTATTTTCCCTAAGTTTAGACTTAGGGACTCCATTAAAAATATTAATTATTTTAATATCTCCTAATATGTTTAGAATCTACCCAAACCCTTTCTGGGTATTGGATATCTTATGTGCCCCAACCTCTCCACCAAATTTCGTGGCTAAAGCACATCTGATGCTACCCCAAATCAACACTCCATTTTAGTGAGGACTGTGCTCTAACAATACTCCTCACTGTGTATTACTTTGATCATCTGACATTGGTACCTGTGCTGATGCTAGGACTTCCTGCCCAACATCCTCTACACAGTTGCCTCCTGTACTGTTTCCCATGAATCTGCTACTACCACTGTTGCATCTGTACAACAGCTCCCTCTGCATTCGTGATGTTGCTGGTCCTTTCTCCCAACACTGCATCTGCACTGCAACTTCCCCTCCATCTGTGTTGTTGTTGGTCCTTCTCCCAACACTACATCTGCACTGCAACTCCTTCTGCATCTCTATTGTTGTTGGTCCTTTCTCGTAACACTGAAAATCCCTCTTCATTCATGCTGCTAAACACACTACTTCTGAAAGGGATTCTTTACCATCCCCATCTTTTTCCTGAAGTAGTCAAATTTTGACTTTCCAAGGGCCTTGGTGAGGATATCTGCCACGTGTTCCCCTGTAGGAGTGTAGCTCAACTGTACAGCTCCTCGTTGGACACAATCTTTAACAAAGTGATACCGAATATCAATATGCTTTGACCTATCATGAAATACTGGATTCTCAAAGAGTTTGATGCAACTCTGACTATCACACATGATCCTGGTCGCCTCCATATTTCTTTTGAATAGGTTTACCAGTAGTTTTCTGAGCCATGTGGCCTCACACGAAGTTATGCTGCTACCATATATTCTTCCTCAGATGAGATTAGAGCCACAGACTTTTGTTTCCTACTGCACCAGGAGGTTATTCCTGATCCAATGTTGAAATAGTACCTAGAGATACTTTTCTGATCCACTGAACTTCCTGCCCAATCTGCATCAGTAAATCCACTCAACCTGATATCCTTCCCCTTGTTGTACAAGAGCCCATAATCAACTATTCCCTATAAATACTTGAGAACATGCTTGGTTTCTACCCAGTGAGCCCTCTTTGGTTCCACCATGAATTGACTGAGGGTGTTGACAGCGTAGCAAATATCTTCCTTGGTATTGACTAGAAACATCAGGGACCCTATGAGCTGTCGGTATAGGGTGGGATCGACATCCTTTTCTTATGATGCATCAATCTTCTTCCAGTTGGTGATCATTGGCGTAACCATAGGTAAACAGTGTACCATCCCAAACCTTTTTAGAATTTTTGTAGCATACCTTCCTTGCCCAAGGAAGATATCTCCTTTATGCTGCCAAACTTCCAACCCTAGGAAATAGTGCATTCGTCCCTGGTCCTTCATATCGAACTCTGTGGCTAGATTCTTCTTGTAGTCTTCAATGAGTTTGGACGATCCTGTTAGGAAGAGATCATCCACATATAATACTAAGATAAGCGGCTCGCTCTCTAGGACCAGATAGTAGAGATTCATAGCTGCGTCACTCTTGACAAACCACATCTTCTGCAAGTAGCCATCTATTCGACCATACCATTCTCTTGGTGCCTGCTTAAGCCCATACAAGGCTTTCTTCAGTATGCATACATGAGACTTCTTCTCATGAGTTTCAAAGCCCCCTAGTTGTTCAATGTATACTTCTTCTTCTATTACCCCGTTCAGAAATTTCGTCTTGACATCCATTTAATGGATCTCCCACCTCATATGGGCTGCAAGAGATATCACAGTCCAAATAGATGTATACCTAGCTACTGGGGTGAAGGTTTCCTGATAATCAATCCCTTCCTTTTGAACATACCCCTTAGCCACAAACCTAGCCTTTTATTTTTCAATATTGTCGTCCGCAGCATATTTGATCTTAAGTATGGGGGATTTACGTAGTGCATTATATTAGAAATCATGAGAAATTAGTCAGTTACGACTACCTCTCATGGAAATGGTCATACGTTTGAATGACTTACTTAACGCAGTTGAATCCCAAAAAACCCCTGTGAGCATCACCCGATGCAATGAGTGCTAAGTGAACTATTCAGAAATCATGAGAAATTAGTCAGTTATGACTACCTCTCATGGAAATGGTCATACGTTTGAATGACTTACTTAACGCAGTTGAATCCCAAAAAACCCCTGTGAGCATCACCCGATGCAATGAGTGCTAAGTGAACTATTCAGAAATCATGAGAAATTAGTCAGTTACGACTACCTCTCATGGAAATGGTCATACGTTTGAATGACTTACTTAACGCAGTTGAATCCCAAAAAAACCCCTGTGAGCATCACCCGATGCAATGAGTGCTAAGTGAACTATTCAGAAATCATGAGAAATTAGTCAGTTACGACTACCTCTCATGGAAATGGTCATACGTTTGAATGACTTACTTAACGCAGTTGAATCCCAAAAATGATATCTAATATTTGATCTTGTAGATCCATCTTGAACATACCACAGATCTATCTTGAGGCCTTGACACCACCTCCCATACATCGTTTACCATTATGGACTCATACTCCTCCGTCGCATCTAGCCAAACCTGATGTTGAGCTGCCTCCTTGAAGCTGGCAGGCTCTCCATCCTAAGCCACTAACGCTTGATACATGTCTGGCTGTTTTCACTCCCTTTTACTCTTCCTTGGGTCTCCGATGAAGTTCTCTGCATCATGCAAAATCTGACGAAGTTACCTGTTGTTTCTTCCTATGCCAACAGGTGCTTTTGTTCGCTCCTCTTCCTCATCCTGAGAATCTTCCTTGTCTAAGGAAGGATTCTTCACTTCCGTTGGTTGCAGAGGCATGACCAACGGATCCTCTTTCAACTGCTCCTTGGAAGGCATTTCGCGAGATCTTCTGAAAGCTCTGTCCTCCATGAACTTTACATCTCGTCGTACTACCACCTTCCTTCTCCCTGGAAGATAGACCCTATATGCCATATCATTCTTGCTATACCCTGCCAGATACCCCTTTTCTGCAGTATGATCCAGCTTCTTCCTCTTTCCTTTGGGTATGTGATAATATGCCAAACTCCAAAATATCCTGAAATGACTAACTTCAATTGTCTTCCCAGTGAAGAATTTTTCTGGAGTAATATTTCCCAATGCCCGATGAGGAGTCTTGTTCTAAACGTAGACAGTTGTGTTGCATGCTTCTGCCCACAATTTTTTTGGCATAACCTGATCATACAGCATGGCCCTAGCTGCTTCTACAATAGTCTTGTTTTTCCTTTCTTCCACCCCATTCTACTCTGGATTGTATGGAGTTTTCCACTCTCTTCTGATTCCCTCCTTAGTGCAATAATCAGTGAAGTCCTTATTGACATATTCTCCACCATTATCTGAGTGCAAGACTTTTATTTTCTTACCTATCAGATTCTCCAATAGAGCCTTGAACTCCTTTTGATGGAAAACTTCATCCTTGGTTTTGAGAAAATAGATCCAAGTTTTCCTCGAGTGGTCATAAATGAAGGTAAGGAAATACTCAGCACCGCTGAGAGCTTTGACGGACATAAGTCCGCAGATATCTGAGTGTATCAATCCTAATACACTCTTGGCCCTGTGGTTGCTCCTAGGAAATGTTGCCTTGGCATACTTTCCTAGAGCGCATCCCCTGCATACATCATCTTTCTCCATACTCCGATCCGAAACTCCTGTTGCAATGCTCCTAAGAATTCTTAGAGCTCCATGGTGCAAGTGACCCATTCTTCTGTGCCATAGTTCATTCAAGTCTTTTTCCCCATCACTGCTTATTAATGCCATTGGAGATTCTAGTTGTAATTTGTACAATCAATTACTTTTGATCCCGATCTGCACTTTATTTGTCCAGCTTAGGTGTTTGACGTATACCTTTTCCTTGATGAAGTAGACGTCATAGCCCTTGCCTTGTAGTTGTGACACGGAAAGTAATTTCATCCCCAATCCTGGCACATGCAACACATTTGTGGCACGGAACCGCTCTCTTGATTATGTCTGAAAAACTATGGTACCCTTTCCTATTGGAGTGCACTTTGCCTTGTTCCCCATGGTGATCTGAAAGTTCATCTTCTCTTCTCGATATTCTAAGAACACTACAACAAAACAGGCAATTTGAGCCAGATTTAGCACCAGATTTTAGTGCATTTTTTTTCTCAATTGGGATGAGCAGCGTGGCGCTAAATCTGGCTCTATTGTACAATTTTTAAAGCGTCCTTTCTTGCATCAAATTTTGCATCTATTTTACGCCAATTTTTCCATCATTTTTTGCATCATATTTTGAACCAAGATTTTCATTTGGTTCTACAACAGGTTTTGCTTCTAGTTTTGTGCCATTTTTTGCTTCCTCTTTTGTGGCATTCTTTGCCTCTAGTTTTGTGTCATAATTTGCATCGAGTTTTACACCATCTTTGGCATCTAATTTAGTGCCTTTTTTTACATCCAGTTTGTGCCAATTTTTGCATCTGGTCTTATGCCATTTTTTGCTTCTAATCTTGTACTTATTTTTACATCTATTTTTGTGCCAATTTTTGTGCCTTTTCTTATACCATTTTTTCCATCCAATTTTGCACCATATGTTGAATCTGATTTAGTGCCAAATGTTGCATTCATTTTTGCACCATTTTTTGCATCCACTTTTGCGTTTTATTTGTCTCCTTTTTTTGCATCCTATTTTGCACCATATTTTGCATTTAATTTTGCATCATTTGTTGCATCCAATTTAGCATCATTTTTAACACCATTTCCTGTATCCAATTTTGCATCCTTTTGAACGTCTATATTTGCATCCTATGTTGAACCATATGTTGCATCCACCTTTGCATCCCATTTTGTGTCTATTGTTATGTTCAATTTTGAGCCATTTTTTCGTCTACTTTTGCATTTGTTTTTACACCAAGTTTTGAATGATTTGTTGCACCTCATTTTACATCCAATGTTGCATCTCAATTTGCATCCAAATTTGAACCATTTTTATGCCCATTTTTGCACCATTTTTTCTTCTTTTGTGTCCAATTTTGCACCATTTTTTATGTCCAAATTTGCATCCTTTTTGGTATCTAATGTTGCATCCTATTTGGCTTCCAAATTTGAATCTTTTTTTCTGCCACATTTTGTGTCCACATTTGCATCTCATTTTGCACCTAGATTTTAGTTTGAATTTTCACCTAGTTGTGCATCATTTTTGACATCCTTGGTTTCACCCTTTTTTAGTCCCATTTTGCATCTTGTTTTGTGTCTTTTCTTACATCCTTTTTGCATCCTAATTTTACACCATTCTTTGCATCCTCATTTTGGTGTCCATTTTTGCATCCTTGTTTGTGCCCAATTCAGTATCCTTTTGTATGCCCTATTTTGTTCCCTTCTTTGTGTATAGTGTTGCACCCTTTTTTAATTTTACTTTAAAACCCTTTTTGTGTCATTGTTTGCATCTTGTTTTGATGGCTAGTTTAACATCCAATTCTACTCCCAATTTTGCATCCATGGTTAAATCGACTTTTGGCTTCTTGTTTAGAGTTTTACTTTTATTTCCATTTATGACCCCCTCTATGTGTTTATTTTACTATGTTCATTTACATAGTGAAATATATTAAAGTTTCTAAATATCATTTTGCTATAGGATTTAATGCACGGTTAGATGAAAATAAAACCCTCTCAATTTATCCCGAAAACCTAGGACAAACCAATTAAGAGAAAGGTTGTTCTAAGGCTTAGGATTCTTAGTAGATCAAGATGTAGAGTATAGATTAAGAAAAAGAGAAGGAATTCTTGTGAGTCCTCGCATGCAGGTCTTCTTGGAGTTTTTAGTATAGCTAGGAAACACTCCTAACTAGCTCCAAAGCTTGGTCCTACACATAAGAGAGAGAATAAAGCAACCTTAATAGCATAATATCTTGATAATCAAAGCTATCAGAAACATATAAATATTATTGAATAAATAAATATAAACCAAAATCCCATACATCCATTAGTTAAATAGAAGAAGTAAAGAATGAATAGAAACATATGGAAGGAAGAACAACTGATCTATATTAATAAAGGAGTTGGAGGAAAGTTACAACAATCAGATGTAGTTGCAACATCACCTCCCCCAAATCATAGCTCCAAAACTCTCCCTCTCAAGATAGATCTCAGTAGCGTGACAATACAAGAATTCCCATCATTCTTTCAATGGCCAAGCCTCCAATATATAGGAAAGTGAAGGCTATGAAGATTTCCCAAATTCCTCATTAGTTCAATTTGGGAAAAATCTTTTGGGTGAATAATGTTTCCTCATATAAAAATGACCTTTTCCACTTTCTAGATGCTTTTGTGCTTAGGAAAAAGCTTCCCCATGCTTTATGGCTCTTTCTCGCTTTTGTATGCTTTTATTTTTTAGGAAACAGCTAAAGATGAGGATAAAGAGATCATATTCCACCATATGAGTTTCCAAAAGTGAACAAGAGTGTCAAATTCAAATTCTAGTTTGCTTATGTTTTAGTTTTTTTTAATATATATTTAGTTTTAGTATTTTTTTATTTTCTAAAAAAATATATTTAGTTTTTGGTATTCTTTTTCTATAAGAAAAATTATATTTTGTTTTATAAAAATGGATTTTAAACATTCCATTCATGCTAAATTTGTGATTTTATGATAGGAGTTTAAATTATATATAAAAAGGTAACTTAATGCCATGTGTTGTGTCATTGAGATGGGTGTTATACATCTCTTCCTTGCTAAGTTATAGACTTTGCTTGGGTTTTCTTAATGCGATAAAACTAATTATGTTCTTCATGATATCTTCAAATGTTCATCTTGAACCAGGCTAATAAAACGATAAAGTTAAAATAAGTTTTCCTTTGTCCTTTGTAGATCTCTGTTCCCATTAATCTTGGTCTTAATAGATTAATTGTCTTATGGTGGCCTTGAGTGGTCACTTCCATTAGGTGCATGCTTTATAGTTTTCTGTTAGTGACATTTTTTAGGCTTGATAATATGTTATTTAATTTATCAAAATGTGTTATTGTCCATATTATTGTTAAATATGTTGGTTTTTTAGCATGGTTTAGAAAAATGTTCCCAAAATGTTTATATATTGTATTTTATAATGCAATGATTCATTGCTTGATGAAATTGTTTTGGATTTTTTTTTAGTACATTAAATTGTATGTGATAAAGTCAAAAGTCACCTATTTTTTAGATTTTCATTGGTCAATTTCCCTTAAGGCCATCAAGTTCACCATTCGGTCTCAGGTTAAGGAAATATAGGAGTCATGAAGTGGAATTGTCCAAGCACTTAAATATTGAGACATTTTTTTTAGTCACATTATACTTCTTTTCTATGTAAATTCTCGATGAAAATAGTCTCATGGAACATGAGGGGCCTCAATAGTAAAGGAAAACAAAGACTCATAAAAGAAAAATAGTACGCAAAGAACCCATCAATAATGTTGATATAAGAAGCAAAAATATTAAGTGAGGTTCTACCTCATATAATTAGAAAATGGGGGAGGAATTTCCATGTAGTAGTGGTTGATTCTTAGAGATACTTGGGTGGAATGGTTATTATTTGAAATGATCAAGACATCAATGTTACCAATATGTTTACCTCTTTTCACATTATGACATACAATTTTAGTTAATTGACATCAAGGACTACTACCATGTATCCAATGTCTATGACTCCAATATCTCAAATGGAAAACCTCCATTTCTCAATTCTATTTCTAGCACAAGTAATTTATATTCCCCATCTCCATGGATTATTGGGAGTGACTTCAATATTATAAAGTGTCTCGAGGAAAGGAAAGGATGAATCACAATGTTTAACAAGATATTTTTTAAGCTATACCATTAAAGCCATAAAGTAGTCTCCATTAAAGTTGTCAAGCAATGAGTATCCAACCCACACATGTGGATCAATGAGATGTAATACATGTGTGTGTGGTGACTAACTTAATACATTGCTATAATAACTCCACAAACTTATGTATTTCACTCCATCACATAAATTGAAAATAGTGTGACATAAGTAAACCAAGAGTAGACATGAAAGCCTTAGGCAATAAACATTCCCTAGATCCTCAATTAGGTGCTTAAATGATGAAGTGAAAATGCAAGGAGAAAAGAGGAACTCATGATTTAACCATCACAAACATGTGATAAAGTGTGACTAGGAGTGTATATATTTATATATTTTCCAAAGAGGGAGTGAAGACATGAGTTACCATTCATTGGGCCTTATTTTTCTTTCTTTTTTATTTTCTTATATAAAGGACTTAGGGAATAAGGTTTTCATAAGTTTGGCACAACTCATAGATATAAGATTTACATGAATTTTCACTTCAACTTTAGAGTTTAGACTTAGATAAATCAATATAGGGTATCTTTAATGATTTTGTCTTTCCCTTTTTGATTTTATTTCATCACAAATGAAAAAAGGGGAAATATTTCTCCAAAAATCTATGAATGCTTAATCATAATGGCGTCATGTGATGAAAACAAATTAATGATGTTATTCTCTATGAAAATGATGGGTATTCTTGAGAAAATATTATGCTTGTGGATGTCTCCTCTCTGGTTAAGAGGGAGTGAGGGTAGACACCATATTATCCATGTGTGATGTACTATGGCGAGGACTAACAATCGTAAGCCTAGTAAAGATACTAGTAGGGATAATGGTGGATTGGATAAACATCTTGGACCAATATTCTTTGAGAATTTGGACTTTGACTAGGACTAATCGCCATAAGTCAAGTACATTAATCCAAGGTAACAATAGTCATGAGGATTGACATTTCCTGGTGTTAAATATTATGATAGTGGATGAGGAAATGATCATGTGAGGACATACCTTGTGAACATCCTGGTGGGGTAAGTGCCTAGAGAGGCAATGGTGTCCAAATTTATGCCTCCCAACATTGTGCTCTAATCTAATGGAGAGATAAACTTGTTAGTCAAGGCCTTACTATTTTGACAATGTTGGCTATGATGATGTAAATCATCATTGATGCTTATCAATCCAGATCCCTTCTTATATGAATATTTCAACTTGAGAATACTTTTTCGTCTCATTATGAGTACCTCCCTAGTTTAGAGGGAGGGTCATCATCTTCATTATCGCCACCATCAATATTGTCATCATTTCATTATCGTCATAATCACCATTCATGTCTTCATCATCATCATCATCATGATTATGGACATTGTCGTCAATTGTTCATAATTATAGGTATCATAAGAAATATCATCAACCTAAAAAATGTTACGAGTGCTCGAAAAGGGTTCTTAAGACACATGATATATGAAAGAAAAATAAAAACTTTATTTTTTAGAGATGATCGATGATCATCATCATCGCTACCATTATCATCATCATTATAATTGCCATCAAACCCATCATCATAACTAATATATTTATTATCATAATTGTTGTCATCTTCATCATGAACATCATAATCATCATTCATGCCATTATTGTTCTTGATGATGACCAAGATGAAAATAATGATAATGATGATCAGATGATCATGACTTGGAAGATGACGCCAAAGATAATTATTATGATTATGACCATGACAACATTTAAAAATTGGGAAGAATGGCCAATGTCATTAGCATCATCATCATCATTATCATTGTAACTCCCATCGTCTTTATCATCATTGTCATTATCATAACAATCGCAATTCATGTCATCGTCATGATCTTCATTATCATCATCGTTATAATTATTGACATTGTCATCAATTGTTCATAATTGTCAATGTCATAAGAAATATCATCAATGCAAAAAATATGATTGTGTGTTGGAAAAGGGATGCAAAAGTGAACAAAAGAATGGGGGTAAAAATAGACGTAAATTTTGATGAAGAGTGGACACAACATAAGTAGATGCAGAACAAGACAGAAAAATTGACACAAAAGTGGATGAAAAGGTAGATGCAATAGTTGATGCAAACTTGAACAGAAAATAGGATTCAAACATGAAAGAAAAAGTGGAAGAAAACATGGGCACAATAGTAGGCATAAAACGTAGCATGAATTGTGGTGAAACAAATGTGGATACTACAATGAATTTAAAAAAAAAAAAAAAAAGGATACAAACTTGAATGAAAAAAGGAGGAAAACTTGGATGAAAAAAGGGATGTAAAATTGGGCCAGACATGGGTGCAATAGTGGACACAAAATTAGTTGCAAAATTGGACGAATCAAAAGTGGATGTAAAAGTAGATTCGAAATGGGATGCAAAAAACATAAACAATATTTGATGCAAACTTGGACACAAAAGAGGATGAAAATGTGGATACAATAGTGGAAGAAAATGTGGGTTGCAATGATAGGCATAAGATATGGCACAAATCATAGCACAAAAAAAGTGGATGAGAAAGTGGATGTAATAATAAACACAAAAAAAGATGCAAACTTAGATGCAAGACAAGATGTTATAAGGGATGTAAAAGTGGATGCAAACATGGGTGCAACATGAGAAACAAAACTGGATGCAAAATATGGATGCAATGGGAGTACATGAAAAAGAAGATACAAAATGAGACGCAAAGGGAGGTGTCAAACTAGGTGCAAATTATGGCACAAGAAAAATGGATGCAATAGTGGACACAATAACAAATGAAAAAGAGGACGTAAATATGGATGCAAAACAAGATGTAAAAGTTAATGCAACAAAAGTAGATGCAAAATTAGATGCAAAACTAGACACAAACCTCGATGAAAAACTTGGCACAAAGGGGATGCAAAAAATATGCAAAAATGGATGCAAAAAATGATTTAAAAAATGATGCAAAAGAGGATGCAAGAGATGATGCAAGTGTAGGCGCAAAAAGTGGATGCAAAAGATGGTGAAACAAAATTAGGTGCCAACTTGATGCAAAAAATGGTGCAAAGGATGGCACAAAACTTGGCATAAAACCTGGCGTAAAACTTTGTGTAAAATCTGGTGCAAAACCTATTACAATACTTGGTGCGAAACTTGATGTAAGACTTGGTGCAAAACTCGGTGAAAACTTTGCATTAAGTTGTGCACCATATTTGATAAATGGACACAAATAGCACCAAAAATGGTCTCTAGACGCAAAAAAGGAAGCAAAAAGGGATGCTAATCACAGGGTTTTGTTGTAGTGGAAACACTCCCTGATTCCCGTCATATGCCATGAGGCTCCACTGTCTATATACCATACTTCTGATGGCACAGCACTAGTCATGCACACCGCTTCTTCTTCCAACCTAGAAGCCAATGTAGAGAAATCGAAATCTCTCTCTCTTGTGCAATCATCTAAAACTCTACGTGAGTCTCATGAGGTGGATACCTCTGAATCATGGTCTTGACCCATAACTGATTTTCCCTTTCTGTCTCTGATTACTTGCTCTGATACCATATGAAAATTCTAACGCTGCAGCAACTAATTTGCTTTTCCTACTTAATTCATCATAAGTTATTCATGAAATTACTTCCACAAACATTAAAATAAATACTGTTGTAGATATAACACCTTAATATAGAAACAAACATATGCACACATTGACATAATTATTTTGGACTAATGTCCCTGAAAAACCCCAATGTGGGAAAACTGGTGCAACAAGGGAGGATTTTGTTATTCAGCAATTTTCTTATACAACAGGGTGCCAAACTAGCTTACCCACAGAAAAACAACCTTCCAACACTTTTCTAAACCCAGCGTAGGCCCTACTGACCTCTGCTACAACCTGAAACCCTCTACGCCAGCCTACTGAGGCTCTGCGCAGCCTCTCTGAGCTTCTGCGTCACTCCTGCAGCCTCTGCGTGGCTTCCTCTGGCTCTGCATCTACCTCTTCTACGCTGATCTCCCGTCTCTTGGTTCCGTACTTGTTGCCTCCTAACTGCTCTCTAGACAACTAGTTCAATTTTTCAGCAAACCCTACTCCAGAAATTGAACTGACTAGTCTCCCTCAATGTGTCCTCCAAGTGCCCCTCAAGTCTGCTCTTATATTTTTTTTGTTGACATCTCAACAGCCGAGATGAAGTCCATAATCAATGGATAAGATTAGATCTGGATTGATCCATGTCTTTTGGACCATTCTAACACAGATTCATATTAACACACATTAATATTTTATTTTCCCTAAGTTTAGACTTAGGGACTCCATTAAAAATATTAATTATTTTAATATATCCTGATCTGTTTAGAATCTACCCAAACCCTTTCTAGGTATTGGAGATATTATGTACCCAAACCTCTCCACCAAATTTCGTAGCTAGAGTACATCTGATGCTACCCCAAATCAACATTTTCAACCTTAATATTAAATATAAACTATCATAACTCAAAAAAAAAAACAAAACAAAACAAAAAAAAACAAAAAACAAAACAAAGCAAAACAAAACAAAACAAAACAAAAAAACAAACAAACAAACAAAAACAAAAAAAACAAACAAAAAAACAAAAACAAAAACAAAAAACAACAACAACAACTTAAAATTTTGACCATTTTTCAACCATGGAATTAAAAAACCTTAAGAATTCAACGTATTTCAGCCATGACATTATGAAGAAATTATATGACTAAAAAAAACTTAGAAAAATAGCACTTGAATGAAAGAATCATTATTCCAAGAGTAATTTTTATTTTGAAGGCTAGAGTATAGCACTTTTCAAATATTAACCTAAGACAGCTTATCCATCCCACACCCAAGCCCGAGGCCTAAGAGCCCTGTGTGCCTAGGGCTGGTTCTCGGAATCAACCATGTGTTCCCAACACTAATTCCTAGAATCAACCCTGTGCTCCCAGCACTAATTCCTAGAATCAACCCTGGGCTCCCAGCGCTGATTCCCATAATCGAGCCTAGGCTCCCAAGGCCAATTCTTAGAATTGACCCTAGGATCCCAGGGCCCCTGGGTCGGAAGCCTAAGTAGGAGCACCTCACCAACCCTCGCCTAGGCTTGCAACCTAAGGGCCCTGGGAATCAAGGGTCAAATCTCAGAATCAGGCCTAGGTGCCCAAGGCCTCGAGGTCGCAGGATTAGGCACAGGGGGCCTCGCCCACTCCAGCCCAAGCCTGCAACTCAGGGACCCTAGGTGCCCAGGCTCGATTCCAAGAATCGGCCTTGGGCGTCGTGGGTTGATTCCAGGAATTGGACTTGGGTGCCCAACATCGATCCTGGAAGTGACCCTATGTCCTCAAGGCCTGTGGGTCACATGCCTGGGCGAGGGAAAGCAAGGTGCCCATCCCAATCCCACGACCCAGGGGACTTAGGTGCCCACGGTCGATTCTGAGAGTCGGTCATGGGCGTCTCGGATGCTTGGGCTGCGAACCTAGGCGAGGGCACAAGCGGACGAGGCGTCCTCACGCTGGCCCATAACCTAGAGACCCTAGGCACCCAGCATCGATTTTGAGAATTGACTCTTGGTGCAAAGGGCCTAGGCATAGGTAGGCGAGCTGCCGCTCCATAGGCCAATGACTTAGGGCCCTAGGGCACTAAGGGTCGATTCCTGGAATCACACCTAGGGGCCCAGGGCCCTTGGGCAATGGGCTTGGGTAGGGGTGGGCAAGGCACCCAAGGCCCTTGGGCAACGATCTTGGGTAGGCGTGGGCAAGGCGCCCAGGGGTCTTAAGTGCCCAAGGTCAATTCTTGGAATGCGCCTTAGGCACCCAAGTTTAATTCCAAGAATCAACCCTCGGTACCCAAGCTGAATTCTTGGAATCAACATTGGGCACCTAGGGTCGATTTCAGGAATTGACCTTAGGTGCCCAGGACACCTAGGACGTGGGCCTAGGTGGGGGCAAGAGAGGCACCCTTGCCCCAAGCCCATGCTCAACGGGCTCAGGGTGCCTAGTCCGCAAGCCTGGGAAGGGGTGGGATAGGCACCCCCGCCCAGGCCTATGGCCTAGGGGCCCTAGGCATCCAAGGTCAATTCCAGGAATCACCCTTGGGCTCCCAGGGCCAAGGTCGATTCCAGGAAACTCCCAGGGTATCACCCATGGTCAGTTTCGAGTATTTCCTAAGGTGTCGATTTCAGGAATTTCCCAAGGTTGATTTCGGGAATCGCCCACGATTGATTCTGGGAATCGCCCACGATTGATTCAGAGAATCGCCCATGGTTGATTCTAAGAATCACCTTTGAGAACCTAGGGTAGATTATGGGAATCGCCCAAGGTCGATTCTAGTTATTGATTCTGGGAATTTCCCACGGTTGATTATGGGAATCACCTAGGGTTGATTCTGGGAATCGCCTAGGGTCGATTCTAGGAATTGCCAAGGACCGATTCTGGGAATCCTCGAGGGTTGATTCCAGGTATCACCCATGTTCGATTCTGGGAATTTCCCTTGGGTGCCCAAGGCTAGGGTCGATTATGAGAATCACCAAAGGTTGATTCTAGGAATCACCCAGTGTCGATTCAGGGAATCGCCCATTGTCGATTTTGGGAAGCACCCATGGTCGATTCCTAGCCCAAAGCTAGGATTGATTCCAGGAATTTCCCAGGGTTGATTCCCGAAATTACCCATGAACGATTATGGGAATCGCCCCTAGTTACCCAAGGCCAGGGTCAATTCTGGGAATCGCCCAGCGTCGATTCTGAGAATCATCTAGGGTCGATTCCAAGGATCACCCAGGGTCGATTCCAAGGATCACCCAGGGTCGATTAGGGCCCGGGTCAATTCTACCAATCGTCCAAGATCAATTCCAGGAATAGCCCAAGGTTGATTCTAGGAATCACCTGTTGGCATTATGATACAGGTGTTGTCCTTGATGGAAAATCACTCGATGACAGTTCACAGTGCAGCAGGTTACTAGCAAAGAATTACAGATCAGACTACAAAGAATGAAGAAAGAGAGGTATACGCAGGTTCACCTTGACCAAGCTGTGTATACACACAGGTTCATAGAACAAAAGGAGCATATACGTACACACACACTTTCACATAAGGAAAAGTGTGTATACCTTGGAAAACTAAGTTTTTGGTCTGAGGTATTTGATCCATGGTATTGGTCTATGGTATTTGGTCCGAGGTATTGACCCTAGGTATTTGGTCCAAGGTATTGGTCCTAAGTGGTTTTGGTCCATGGTATTGAGAAAGGCCTAAAACTATATAAGGAGGAGAAGATCATTAGGCCAGGTGTGCAAGTATTGAATATCTGATGAAGTGTGAGATCCAGTATGCAGGTTATGGGTTTGTGATTCTTTGCTTGATCTGAACTAAGGATGCACCTATGTGGTTAATGATGGATGATGGATCGGGATCTTAAGGCTTGGAATGTATTATCATTATGTGGTTTGATCATGGATAGTCTAGATCTGAATACTGACGCATATTTTATTATGCAAATGTTATGATATGGGTATGGCTGAATTCTGAAATAGTTGTGAAGTTTTTAAGTTAGTATTTGCAGATCTGTACGTGGGTTCGCTTTGGTAAAAGCGCGTATACACGCTGGTTCGTCTCATCAGAGTAGCGTATACATTATGAAATATGATATTTGAATTTGCAGTTGATTCTAGTGGTTGTTGCAGAATTCTAGGTTCTGCTCTGTGTTTTGGTGACTATGTTTCGATGACAGGCCTTTAGTGACTCAGTTGTGGGTGATTCAGAGATTGATGATTAAGTTTCAATGATTGGGTAATGCAATGGTTTTATTGCAGTGGCGATTGATTTTGAGCTTCAATGTTGTTGATGGGTCTAGTATGGAAATTGGATGAAACATGGCCTTCATATTGTGGTGTTGTGTTCCAGGAGTATCCAGTCTAAAAATTTATGAAACGTGATCCATGGAGGAAGAGAGAAGGTCGTAGCCTTCTGTAGGTCGGTGCCTACGTATTGGTAAACATATCGACCAGTACAAGAGCCACGGGATTCAAGCTCCGTTCCAGTAGTAGCTAGAAAACGAGTGAAGGTTGGAGCCTTCAGTAGGTCGGCGCCTATGTACTAGTAAACATATCAGCTGGTACAAGAGCTAGGGGTTGTAGCTCCCTTCCAGTAGAATCTGGAGAACGAGAGAAGGTAGTAGCCTTCTGCAGGTGGGTGCTTGCATATTGTTATGAGTCTACACCAGTACAAGATTATAAATAGGTTTTTCTTATATTAAAAAGAAGACAATAGCAAGTGATTTTTGTCCCGCATTTGGTTTCCACCTTAAATCTTGGTGTTCATGTGTGTTTCTTATGTATGATGGTTTGTTCTGATTTTACTGCACATGGTTACTGTTTATATGGTTAATGAAGTACTGATACACTGATTAAAGATCAACATATGATGAATTAACTAAATCATAAGTTTGTTGGATATATGCTAGTTGCCTTAAACATAGTTGCATGTACACGTGAGTTACCTTCATTGAAGTAGCATATATGAATTTGAGTATGAAAAGAGAAGGATTATTGATTTGACTAATACTGATTCAGCCCCCCCCCCACTCAATATTATTTCCAAAAATTGGTATCAGAGCAGGTCCATTGGTACAAGCTTGATCGCTTTAAGGAGATCCGTAGAACAATGGGAAAGAAGCTCAAGAAGAAAGCGTCTCAGAAGAAGAAAACAGCTCAAAGGAATAGCGACAGCAGGAGAGGAAATTGGTCGTTAGGTGGAAGCAAGTATTCAGATTCTGAATCACCTTAGATTGAAGATGGACAAGAAAATGAATCATCATGTACAAATCTTTGGTCTTCTAGTGATACTTTTCATTCTTCTTGCAAATTTGGAGATATTGGAAGTGATCGTGAAAGAAACATAGAGACAGAAGTTAAAAGACTTACAGATAAAATCAGAGATCAACAAGATCTATTTAACAAAAGGGAGTGTTCCTTCAAAGAAGAAGTTACCAGATTAAAATCTCAGCTGGAGGAAGGAAAAAAAGTAAGGAAGTAGTACAAGAAAAAGGAAGATCAATGTCAAAAGCTGCAGGATGAAGTGATATCATTAAGAAATGAAATAAATGATCAGAGTATAACAATCAAGAGACTTCAAGACAAATCCAGTTACTATATAAGTCTTGAAGTTGAGATCCTCTCTCTAAAAGAAGATCTAGAAAATAAGCAGAATGAAGAACTACCTCAAGCAGATGAAGAACAAGAAAATGAGATTCTCAAATTAAGGCAACAAGTGGAAGAAGGAAGAAAGGCTGAAGAAATCTTGAAGAAGCAATATCTGGAAAAGGAAGAGAAATATCAGGTTGAGGTAAATATATTAAAAGGTAAATTAGAAGAAAAGGATAAACTGTTACGATTTCAAGACAATACTAAGATCTTGGATAATATTCTTAGTAGTCAAAGGTCTCCTACCATCAAAACTGGTCTTGGTTTTCATGAATATGTTGAAGGTGAATCTAGCTCACAAGGTGACAAATGCAAAATTTGAAATGTTCAACAAGGAGATGAAAGGTCAACCCCATCAACAACCAAGGAAAGAAAGTCTTCAAAGAAAATCTTTTACTCCTAACCGTGAAAGTGATAGTCGGTTATTTCCTCCAATAAATAATGTTGAATGTTTTATATGTCATAATTTTGGACATGTTGTAGCCAGATGCAGAAGTAGAATGGTTCAAGACCATCACACAGAAATATCATCACATTCCAGGTTCTTTAAGGGATATTGTTTTGCTTGCAATATATTTGGTCACAAAGCCATTGAATATTATAGAAGGAATATGAAACATTTAAGATGTTATTCTTGTAACAAGGATGGACATATAGCAAAGAAATGAATGAGAAAATTTTGGCCACCATACAAAGGGAGAAAACATCATTAAACTCGAAGATATGGAAGAAAAAGGAAGTACAGTCTGAAAGATGTGGCATAGCAGAGTATACAGACATAACAGACTCAGAGGGAGCTGAAAGTGTGGAACCTCAATGTTCTAACTCTCATACGCAAGTTCCGTGAAGACAAGTCATGTATATACGTGAGTTAGAAGCTGCACAGTCGCGTATATGTGGTTTGAATAAAAATGCAGTGGGACAGACTCAGAAAAACTGATTTGATATGTTATATTTTCTGTCATGATGATAGATGACTACAGTCTGTGGATGTTATTTAGAAGTTCTCTTGATCCTCACAAGTTGTTAATAACTTGATGTATATCTGATTGATGATGATGCCTTGATACTTCTTACTGACATATGCAATGATCATATCTGACAGTGAACAGGTGGAACAGGTTCAGGGGGAGAACATGCTATGCTTCTAATAATGCATTGTTGGCATTATGTTTAGAAGTCTTTGGTACCTAATGATTCTTATCAATAGTGATGATGCTTATGCGGCTAAAGTGTTTAAATGACACATCATGCTATGTTGCGGTTATAAGTTGCCTATGATGATGATATTTGTATTGCTTGGGGTTACATAGTTGTTATTCAGATCAGATTTATGGGTGATTGTGGATGATTGTTGATGATACATGGTTGATATATTGAGGGATCTTGTGGAAAGATCATTCAGTTCTTGATGATGATGTTATGGTGTTTTCACATGCATATGATATGATGTGAATGATTTTGTGTTACTACTTGGAGATATGACATATGCTTAGTTGATTCATGGAAGGTTATGATAAGGCTCTTTCTACTAAGGAAACGAAGCAAGTTGATCTTGATGAGATCAAGAGGATGAGTTGATATCTATATGTGGCATACTTTTTCACAAGCTGATTATATTTACATTGAACCGATGATGGACGTATACAGGCTGTTGGTCTGGATGTTTTTGACAGATGCTTATGGTGCAGATCATATATGGTGTGATAGTTTTTGATGACTATCATGGTATTGTTTAGGTCTCTAGTCTTTGTTAAAAATGTCATGTATATCTTTTAAAGACCCATGAGTCATATGATGTAATAATTTCTATTTTAGTCATGTATAAACATTTGGTATATCCCCACTTGGTTGGGTGGATGAGTCAAAATTGGTGTATCCCCACTTGGTTGGGAGATTGTTGTATGTATGAGTCATTGGTGATAAGAAGGTCATACTCACTTAGTTGAATTATAGAGTCATGTTATTCTTTTGAAAATATTTTTGCAGACTCTGCATGTGCTCAGGGGGGAGCATGGACGACATAATGTATATCAAAGGGGGAGAATATCTTGGTCCTCCCTTTTCCCTTGATTTCAAAGGGGGAGAGTGACTTGGTGTTGTTGTTGCCATCAAGTCCAAAGGGGGAGATTGTTTGCATTATGATACAAGTGTTGTCCTTGATGGCAACTCACTCAAATGACAGTTCACAGTGCAGTAGGTTAACAGCAAAGAATTACAGATCAGACTACAAATAATGAAGAAAGAGGGGTATACACAGGTTCACCTTGACCATGATACGTATACACGCAGGTTCACAGAACAAAAGGAGCGTATATGTAAACACGCACTTTCACATAAGGAAAAGCATGTATACCTTGGAAAACTAAGTTTTGGTCCGAGGTATTTGGTCCATGGTATTTTGATCCATGGTATTGGTCCAAGGTATTGACCCTAGGTATTTGGTCCAAGGTATTGGTCCTAAGTGGTTTTGGTCCATGGTATTGGGAAAGGCCTAAAACTATATAAGGAGGAGAAGATCATTAGGCTAGGTGTGCAAGTATTGAATATCTGACGAAGTGTGGGATCCAGTATGCAGGTTATGGACTTGTGATGCTTTGCTTGATCTGAACTAAGGATGCACCTATGTGGTTGATGATGGATGATGGATTGGGATCTTAAAGCTTGGAATGTATTATCATTATGTGTTTTGATCATGGATAGTCTAGATCTGAATACTGACACATGTTTTATTCTGCAGATGTTATGATCTGGGTATGACTGAATTCTAAAATAGATGTGAAGTTTTTAAGTTAGTATTTACAGATCTGTACGTGGGTTCGCTTTGGTAAAAGCGCGTATACACGCTAGTTCGACTCATCAGAGCAGCGTATACATTATGAAATATGATATCTGAATTTGTAGTTGATTCTAGTGGTAATTGCAAAGTTAGGGGTTCTGCTCTGTGTTTTGGTGACTATGTTTTGATGACAGGCCTTCAGTGACTCAGTTGTGGGTGATTCAGAGATTGATGATTAAGTTTCAATGATTGGTTAATGCAATGGTTGTATTGCAATGGTGATTGAATTTGAGCTTCAATGTTGTTGATGGGTCCAGTATGAAAATTGGATGAAACGTGGACTTCAAATTGTGGTGTTGTGTTCCAAGAGTATCTAGTCTAAAAATTTATGAAACGTGGTCCCTGGAGGAAGAGAGAAGGTCGTAGCCTTCTGTAGGTCGGTGCCTACGTATTGGTAAACATATCGGCCAGTATAAGAGCCAGGGGTTGGAGCTCCCTTCCAGTAGTAGCTGGAAAACGAGTGAAGGTTGGAGCCTTCAGTAGGCCAGTGCCTACGTACTAGTAAACATATCGACTAGTACAACATCTAGGGGGTTGTAGCTCCCTTCCAGTAGAAGCTGGAGAATGAGAGAAGGTTGTAGCCTTCTGCAGGTGGGTGCCTACATACTGGTATGAGTCTGTACCAGTACAAGATTGTAAACAGTTTTTTATTATATTAAAAAGAAGACAGTAGCAGGTGGTTTTTGTCCTGCATTGGGTTTCCACCTTAAATCTTGGTGTTCATGTGTATTTCTTATGTATGATGGTTTGTTCTGATTTTACTGCACATGGTTGTTGTTTATATGGTTAATGAAGTACTGATACATTGATTAAAGATCAACATATGATGAATTAACTGAATCATAAGTTTGTTGGATATACACTGGTTGCCTTAAACAAGGTTGCATGTACACGCGAGTTACCTTAATTGAAGTAGCGTATATGAATTTGAGTATGAAAAGAAAAGGATTATTGGTTTGACTAATTCTAATTCACCGTCCCCTCTCATTATTATTTCCAATATCACCAAGGGTCAATTCTGGGAATCGCCCCTGGGTGTGCAAGAGCCCTGGGTTCTAAGCCTGGGTGTGGGCGAGTGAGGCGCCCCTACCCAAGCCCACGAACCAAGGGCCTGAAGTACCTAGGGACGATTCCCATAATCAACCCTGGACACCCGAGGGCCCTAGGCCACATGCTTGGGTAGAGTCGGGCGTGGTGCCCCCGCCTAGGCCCGTGGTCGACAGGCACTTGGTGCCGACGATTGATTCCACGAATCACCCATGGTCAATTCTGGGAATCGCCTAGGGTCAATTTTGGGTATTGCATAGGGTATCAATTCCAAGAATCACCCAGGGTAGATTCCTGGAATCACCCAAGGTCGATTCATGGAATCATCAAGGATCGTTTCTAGGAATAGTCTAGGGTCGATTTCGAGAATCGCCCAGGGTCTGATTCAGAGAATCACCCACTGTACTGACCCATGTAATCGATTTCGAGAATTTTTGGGAATCACCCTTGGGCGCCTAAGGCCATGGTTAATTCCTGGAATCACCCTTGAGTGCTTAAGGGCTCCTAGGTCATTGGCCTGGGTAAGGGTGGGTGAGGCACCCCTGTTTAATCCCGCAGCCCAGGGACCTTAGGCACCCAGGGTCCCTAGGTCACTGACCTGGATGGGTATAGGAGGGACATCCCTACCCAGGGCCCCTCGACTGTTGGCCTAAGCGTGAGCAAGAAAGGTTCGCCCACCTAGGCCAATAGCCTAGGGGCCCTAAGCACCCAGGGATGATTCTTGGAATCAACCTTGGATACCTAGGGACCCTGGGCCACAGGCGTTGGTGGGGGCAAGAAATATTCCCCACCCAGGCCACCGGCCCAAGGTCCCTATGTCACGGGCCTTGGTGGGGGAGGGAAAGACACCCTGCCCAGGCCCTAGGTGCTCAGGTTTGATTCCCAAAATTGGCCCTGGGCTCCCAGGTTCGATTCCCAAAATCACCCTAGGGCACATATTGTCAATTCTCGGAATTGAGCTTGGGCACCTAAGGCTCCTAGGCCATTTTCCTTGGCGGGGTAGGCGATGTGCCCCTGCTAAGGCCTATGGCCCTGGTGTTATAGACATTTTTGGGTACTACAACCCCAAGCATAAATGTCCATAAACTAAGGGCTCCTAAGTCCCTAAAGGTGTTGTTCCAACCCCTAAAAGAACAAGGTCAACTGACTACAGCTTCTCCTAGAAGTTCTCCATGAAAGACTACTCAGAACTAGTCAAAATTGGATCATTTCACTTGCTCCATGGCCAGGGTGTGATGCATCACACCTAGTACACACGGGAAGTGCGTTGCATTTCAAAAAGCCCTTCTATGGGGTGCGATGGACGGGAAAAGACAAGTGGCGGAGACATTTTGCGAGGTGGATGATCATGGAATCTTCCAGAAACTTCTCCTGGGACACTTGCCTCTCAAAATCGCCCAAGGATGAGTAAGAGATCAATGAGATCTCCAAGTGGCATCAAGAACTATCAGAGAGAAGACACTAATCAAAAACCCAGAGCTGACTCACACCTATGCAAATATCTATATATAGATCTCTCATCCCAGAGATCCAGAGGTTAGAGGCTAGAATTTTGCATATTGTAAGGAATTGTTGTTGGTTTCTTGAGACAAACATCATATTGTTGGGTGATCTAAGCTTTGTTTGAGGTGAAGAGGGGCTTCTTTTCTGCGAGGTTGATGCTGGGTCAGAAAAACTGGTTGTAACTCCTCTTGGCTCTTTTCTTGTTTATCAATAAAAGCTATTCAATTTTTCCTCCATGCTTTTGTGTCATTGATGCTTGCTACATTTGTATGATCAATTTACATCTGATCCTAGATAGTTTATGATTATAGATCCATGTCTTTGTATAGTGCTATGCTTCTGTGATCTTACAGGTACTTTGTGAAGCTGGGCGTGCAAGGGAGCAGGTAGTTGAAGACTATCAAAGAAGAGAGGGATCGAATTAGGAGATTAGCGCAAGACAGAGGTTGGTCTTTCTGTTCCTCTCTATCTATAATTCATAAAGGAAAAACGAAAGTAGCTTTTCTCTGTTTGTTTCTAAGGCAGATGTCACACCTTAGTGGGATAGAGTAGTTCTACATAGACACTTTTCCCTATAACAAAATGGCGACTTCACTGGGGACGAATTAGTTGGTTTGTTTATCATTCTTTGTTGTCTGTTTCATAAACTTACAAGTAGCATTCGAACTGCATTTGCCATAACAAATGCAAAGTAGATAATTGCTACTTCAATCCATCTACTGGATCTGTTTATGATTTAAACAACTGATTCAAAAACTATCTGATTGCCCTTATGATAGCTCTTAGATCCTCCTTAGATCTACCCCTGATTGTTGCATTACTGATTGCTTTTTGCTCGGCCAAAACCCAAGAACTGAACTGCAAACTGTGACACAGAACCCGAACAGAGTCTCGTTTCTAGCCCAGTGCAGGTACTGTTCAAAGATTATGAACTTCAGCGCACTTCCGAAGTGGACAAGCTGCGCTGCATTTTAGATTCTCTGTGTTACAGGTGTGCTGATCAGACTAGCTCTATGCAGTTGTGGCTTCTGTGATTCATTCTTTCTAGTTCTATTCCTGAATTTTGCTGCCTGTGATCAGTATATGTCTGTTTGAAACCCCTTTTCCTTGTTGTTATTCCGCCTCCTTTGTACAAAATAACTGTAGATGTTTTTGTGTGTTTGTTGAGTCATTTACAGTTCTCCTTTGCAAAAGTAGCGTAATCGTACTGTCGTCCTTTGATTTGAAACTGTCGCAAGCGTCGATTTCAATCATAGGAAAGAGTTTGATTGCCATTGATGGTCGATTATCCTGTTACTATTGCTTTTGGTCTGAATTTGTAATTTTATAGTGTCAAGAACAAGTATTCAGTTCTCGTAAAGTGTTGTGATCGTCTCCATTTTTTGATTTCGAAAAGAAACTTGTTGATATTTGTCGCTTGAAAAGAAATTCAGATTTGTGCATCAAATTTCTTTTTAGCATTCATATACTAAGAAAGTTGAAAAAAAATACATGCATGTGCATTTGCATATAGACAGTCTGATTGGCTTGATTTAGGAAAGTGCATTTAGAGTGTGCTCTTTGCTCTTTGTGAAAAGATTCTGTCTTTCTTTTCCCTAGTAGCTAGGATTTTCATTGCACAAAGGAGATAAAAAGTTTGTTTATCATCTTAGATTGCATTTTAAGAATTACATCTACATCTCGTGGTGAACCTGAAAGGCAAACTTCATAAACAAGATCAACTTAAAATAAATTCAATGAATCTAACAACGCTTTGTAACTTAACGCAAAACATTTAGAAGTCTAGGCTAGAGACGAATTCCGGCGTCGTAAAGCCTGGTAACTGTTGTTCTCACTGATGGTTGGGCGATTCCTCCACTTTGAGACGATAAGTGCTAGTACGGACTTGTGCTCCCATGTACCGTCGAGTATATTTTGGGAGACCCCAATAGGCTTAATCCTTTATCCATAGGAAGCCGTGTCGGCCGCCCTATCAATCGCAATGCACTGAACACAGCATTCGGGAAGATTTACTGCCGTACCGTAAAAAGTATTCTACAGTTTTGTGATTGGTTTGGTAATCCCTCTACCTAGATTTCCAGAGTAGTCCCTTTCGTTCCTTTTCAGACTCCTTAACGGAAAAGGTCCATCTGAGCACTTGTCACTTCAGGCTCATTAAAAATCGAAGGAGACTAGTGTCATCTTTTGTTTTTTCTCGACTCTTAAAAATTTAAAAAACAAGTTGTGTCAAAGAATCTAAAATTCATTTAATTCGGAAACATACTTCCCCTTTATTTTAGTTGATCGAGTAATCCGCAATCGTGGAAGAAAGTCAATTGAAACCCCGTCATTCGTGGAGGCTTACGAGTCAACCATCTTTGTCTCTGGAATCGAAGCTAGTATGGACAAAGCGAACTCATTTAACCGATTCCAAATCTCCTATTAAAGTTAGAACAAGTGTTCCAACAACATCAGAGACTCCGGTTACTCGAAACATTTCTGGAATCCCTGCCTCTACAGAAGAAGTTCAGCAGCCACAGAAGGACAGTAGTACTGATCCTAGTCTAAGAGTAAACACTTTCGTTACCGAACCAGTTCCATCTACAACCGGTTCGGAGAGTCTTTCTCTTCAAACATCTATCGCTACCGATTCCATACCTTCTTCGGCACCAGAAATATTCTACGGACCTTACGGTCTTCCCCTTCCACCTGGTCTGATTGCCATAGAAGAAATTGTGGAAGATCCTCCAACTTGTACTCCATCGAAATTTGGAGTCGGGATCACTCTATATCCTTCTTCATTAGAAGTTAGTCTACCGCCAGCAGAAGCTCCTGTAGAATCGCTAAGTAATCTTTTGGATAGACTAGAAATGTCTGAACAACCTCAACATCTAGGACTGTGGCGTCTGACACAGTGACGGCATAACTCCCTGCTATCACTCCAACAATGTTCGCCGGTATACCATCTGTCCCAACTAGCTCTCAACCGCTAGAAGGAGCCCACTCAGGGGCCATTTTGACATCATGGTCTGTTCCTGTTTGTTCATCCGGGATAATATCCGGAAACTCTTATGTTGAGTCTCAACGAATTGATCCATTTGGAGGTCAATTTGGGCAGTCCGGCCCCCAAGGGCAAACCATTCCCTTGAGTTTTGGATTACCACCATATGGGGGGTAGTATACCATTTCATTATCCCCTCCGGGAGGATATCCATACGGGAGTTCACAACAACATTCAGGTTATACTGGAATTACCTCAAGCGGTTGGGTACCAATACTACCTCAACAACCAAGAGTTGTATATTCGATGCAACAATGCTTACCTATGTCAAATATACCAACTACGCCAGCTATTTTGACAGTGTCGCAAGTTCAAGCGCTGCCTGTTGCATGCCAACCTCAGGTTGTAATGCAATAGCCCCTTGACCCTGCGACTCAACCGCGATCACCAACTGGTGGAATGACACAGGTTCAGACGGATATAATTACCCCTCATCTTGGTCAAACTGTTAGTATCGGGCAACAGCACATGGCTTCACAACCATGGCTAGTACAATACCAACAACCGCAATTCCAACAAGTATACCAAGGTTCTGAGCAACAAATCTTTGCAAATAGTGGGCTGCCGTATGTTCAAAACGGTCAAAATCAACCATTTTACAATGGTCATGCCCACCAACCTTACCAAAGTTACTAGCATCAAATGCATTATGTCGGTATGCAAAGACCAACTGCTTAGGCAATCCCCTCTTATCCTGGGTATGCTTCACCTAACCTGAATCAGCAGTTACCCTTTGTGGCAACTTTAGAGTTACCTTATTTAAATCGGTTAACAAACGATCCAATCGCTTACGCCCCTTGGTGGCCAGCGATTCCGCATAAAATTCCATCAGATATTCCTAAATTTAATGGAAATCCGGGTGAAGATCCACCGAATCATGTGATTACCTTTCATCTGTGGTGTTCATCAAACACCCTAAATGATGATTCGATAAGGCTTCGCCTTTTTCAGAGGACGTTAACTGGTCCAGCGGCAAAATGGTACATCGAATTGCCTAAAGCTTCATTCGACAACTTTAGTACCTTAGCCACAACCTTTCTAACCCATTTTCAGTTACCAATAAGGTATGAAACGGGAACAGAACTTCTTACCAACTTCAAACAGACAACGGCCACTCACATATCTGATCATATACATGAGTGGCGACGTCGTCGTAGAATGGTAAAAACGTATGTCCCCGATCAGCTCCTAGCTGAATGGTTTATCAAGTCATTACTGCCTTCCATCACGGAAGATGTGGAAAAGGGGGGGGGGGGTTGTAACAGAAGAGAAAGTTATCGCTCGTGCGCAATATTTGGACTTGATTTACACTCAGTCTGGCACACCCTACGATAAAATACCTGACGCCCCTAGACCGGAATTCTCAATTCCTCCTCCTCCTAAATCAAACAATGACTCTCATGTTGGCGATGGCGTGATTGGCGCAACGAAATCGACAAAGGCTACATCCAAAAAGGCCCGTAAGATTTCTAGTCAAAATGCAAATGAGGAACTTCTTGCCTCGGAAGTAAATGCCATGTCGACCGACAAGGGCAAACAACTGAAGCAACCAGGGGGCAAGAAGAAAAAGAAAGGGAGAAAAAAGAAGCAGGATGAGTCATCTCCTGAAAAACCTTCTACAAACCCTTCTGGGCGAAGGAAACCCCCTGCAGGGTGTCATATATGCGATGAGAATCATCGGACGAGAGATTGTCCACATAAAGCTGAAGTTAAGAAACTCTTTAAGAGTTCAAAAACATCAGCAGTATTGACTATTCCGTTTCCAAACCCGGCAACCAAACTGGTTGCTAATCAAAATGCTTCCCGATCACAAGTGCTTATGTTGTCTATCTCAAAGAACCAAAATGATGCTGTGAAAGGGAATAAAGATTACAGGAATCCACAACTGTCGAATAACAAGGCTAATGGACAACCTAGTAGTTCGACAACAACTTTGACCGAAGTTGTGCCACCCATCATTCCTAAACCAATGATAAAGTCGCCAAAGGGAGTAGTACACAAATCGACATTTAATCCTCGTGCAATAGTAGCACAGAATTATAATATAGTAGAGGACCTGGCCCAATCGTCGTCTGCTATGTCGACACTTGAGGTACCGCAAAATTGCCCCTCCCAAAAGCAAGCTTTATTATCAGAAATAGGTGGGATTGACCCAATGGATTCCAATCTTGTGGCCTTTGATCATAAAGGATATGACCCTCAATTACCGACTCAATTAGCTTTCCTTATTCAAGTGAAAGCCCTCAACAAAATTGTTCATCGAACAATTATTGATGAGGGGGCATCTACATGTATTATGTCAATGAGTTGCTGGAAAACTTTAGGCTCACCACCCTTGTCGAGATTGTCAACGACATTAAAAGCATTTGATGGACGATCATACACTCCATACGGGATTTTAAGTAACTTGCAAGTTGAACTAGGGGGCAAAATAGTAGAAATTGATGTTGAGGTTATCCATGAAAACCTCAATTACAACATCCTACTGGGAAGGCCCTGGATATATGCCATGGCCGCAGTTGTGTCGACCTACTTCAGGAAAATTGCATTTCCCTTTCAAGGAAGAATTACAATCGTCGACCAACAAACATTTCTCCCCAACAATTCACAAGTTACAGGAAGCATTCCAATGATCCATGGAAGCAATCATTCGCTTCAAAATATTGGAGTAGGGCTCCTAAAAGACCCTGCCTTAATGGGTACTTTTGCCCTACCGCCTCCGAGCAATTTGGCCGAAGTGGCCACAGTGGAAACCTGCAGTATGAAATCTTCTATATCTAATGGATTTGGAAGATTCCTAAACATTTTGACAGCATGGATCATAACCATTTTAGAAATATTGTAGCAATCAATTTTCTTGGCTTGGGGGGAAAACCCAAATTAACGCTCATCAAGTGTTTGGATAGATAGGTCTAAGGAATATGGCACCTCTTATGGTCCTTGGTCGCATGTACATTCTACAGACGAAGGAATCATTCAATCAATGATGATAGGAGAGGCACCATGGGAAGATTACCACCATCGCTCCCATCTTCCGGATTACCACAAATATTATTCCAGCAACCTTAATCATCCATCAGTTTTTGATTTTCTATCAAATACTGTAAATACGGTGGACTCTGAGGACAGTTCTTATCTCGTGTCGACCTCGTTAAAAAATGAAACGAGTCATGAGGATAGTTCTTTTACTGTGTCAACCTCATTAAAAAATGAAACGACTCCCTTTCCAAATCGAGCCTTTCATTACGATCTCGTAAAATCAAAGTCGAGTCTTTCGAAGATCTCGAAGGTAAACCTTCATTCCAACCACCGAGTTGAATGGAATGAAGCTTGGGGGGCATGCACCTCGATTTGCGTTATTATGTTGGGGGCATGCAAACTTATCACGAGCAGTGTTACTGCAGGGTTCAAGCTCGTTAAAAAATAAACCCGCCACGAGCAGTGTTACTGCAGGGTTCAAGCTCGTTAAAAAATAAACCCACCTCAAGCAGTTTTAGCGCGGACTTCATGCTCGTTAAAAAATAAACATAAGCAATGAGCACATGTTCCTCCAGAGTTTAAGCTCATTAAAAAATGAACCAATTTCCGGTAAATAACCATCGTGAATGTAATACTTCAGCCTTTAAAGCCTTGGTCGTGTTTGCACCGTCACCTCCACTTTTGCATTGGCCGATCATTCACCTCCATTTGATTGTTTACCCATTTTAAGGAACAGCTGCGAAAAGTGATCTCAGTAGCCATCCTTCTAACACTGCCGTGATTGTAAAATTCCAAACCTTACCTGGAATCAGTTGCTACCCAATTTTATCACTCGTTCCTCAAAAGACGAGTCTCCTTTAAGCTCTTTTCAAATGACTCGTAAAATATGAAAAGATTGTCGAGCCATTGGCCTCTCCAGCTTGTTAAAGGGACCGGAAGTGCTATCCCTCCTCTAAATTTTAATCTTTTTGGACCTGAGGGATTATTACACAAAAAGATCGAGCGCTTGTCTTGTTCGGCTCGTTAAAAGTATCGAAAATTCATCCCTTCTATATTGTTTTATACTTTTTCGGACTTAAGGGATTAGATGATGAAAAAGGAATTGTGGAGTTTCCTTTACGTCCCTTTTCAGACTCTCTAAAATTGAAAAGGACCGAGTTATCTTTGTCGTTAAACTTGTTAAAATTTTAATAGCGACAAACTTGCCTATAGACGAGAACGAGTTTAACTATCGCTAGGCTCGTTAAAACATAGCGATGGGTTTGCCCGAAGGGCAAATTATAGAACAAGCATATGTTATCCTCCTCAAGCTTGACAAAAATAAAGAGGTACTGGTCAGCAATGACTGGGGAAAATTGGGAAGAAAAACTTGAAGAAACTTTGTTGGTAGTAAGTCGCTCTTGAACATGACACTTCCACTCCATGTCGGAGTCGTGTTGGGTTGTTTCATTCACCAGTCACATCACCATGGTCCCATCATACCATCCACATTTGGGGTTAATGCTACCAATCCATCACATCAGTGTCACCGATATGTTCAAGAGAAGTCATTCAGAGAATTCACCTGTGTCTCACCCACTACCATACACTTATACTCCATTCTTTCATGACCTCCACCCTGAACCTTATATCACCAGATCGTTTTCACCTCCATTAAAATCATTTGCTCCATTCCGTGTCATTGATGTGGGATTCATTAAGGCCCTCCTATGACGGATCGCTTCTTGTCGACATCAGCTCATTATCCAAGAAGTCGATCTAGGAACACCCCGTTCAGTACTTTGAAGCTTGCATGCCTCAATGGCAAGTTTCTCACTTCCGGCAACAGGTTTACATCAATGACCTTCGACCGAAAGATTTTGCGTGGTTTTCGATGCCAAGTCCTTTATTCACACCACGTGAATTGTACTACAGTACCTTGAGGGTCATTATCATTATCGATGATTCCTCTCGCGCCTGTTAACAGCTTACATCATTGGCTGGTAATCAGGCGATGTCTTTCCATGTTCGACTCCAGAACATCTCTCACATGGATCGACTTGTAATTCGAGTGAAGATCGAATGATATTGAAGACCCCGGATCTAGTTTCATGCATCCGGGCTGCAATATATATTCAGGAAAATAAAGACATCAAATGTACATCATTGCTGCACAAATAATCATCCAATCAAAGGGATGATGGCTCTACCAGAATCATCAGTCTACACTTAGACGATTGTCTGTCCTATGTACATGAAAATGAATTTATAAAGCTAAGCATGGGAATGCCCACCTCAGCTAGATCATGAAAAATTATGAAGATAATGTATTGTATTGTATCTTATTACAGGTCTCCTCCCAGCTTGAAAGAACTTTGGATCCTCATAATAAAGCATTTCACCCGACATCAAAAAAGATTAACGACCTCATGCTTTAGGGGGCAACTGTTATAGACATTTTTGGGCACTACAACCCCAAGCATAAATTTCCATAAACTAAGGGCTCCTAAGTCCCTAAAGGTGTTGTTCCAACCCCTAAAAGAACAAGGTCAACTGACTACAGCTTCTCCCAGAAGTTCTCCATGAAAGACTACTCAGAACTAGTCAAAATTGGATCATTTCACTTGCTCCATAGCCAGGGTGCAATGCATCGCACCTTGTACACACGGGAAGTGCATTGCATTTCAAAAATCCCTTCTATGGGGTGCGATGGACGGGAAAAGACAAGTGGCGAAGACATTTTGCGAGGTGGATGATCATGGAATATTCCAGAAACTTCTCCTGGGACACTTGCCTCTCAAAATCGCCCAAGGATGAATAAGAGATCAATGATATCTCCAAGTGGCATCAAGAACTATCAGAGATAAGACACTAATCAAAAACCCAGAGCTGACTCACACCTCTGCAAATATCTATATATAGATCTCTCATCCCAGAGATCCAGAGGTTAGAGGCTGGAATTTTGCATATTGTAAGGAATTGTTGTTGGTTTCTTGAGACAAACATCAGATTGTTGGGTGATCTAAGCTTTGTTTGAGGTGAAGAGGGGCTTCTTTGCTGGGAGGTTGATGCTGGGTCAGAACAACTGGTTGTAACTCCTCTTGGCTCTTTTCTTGTTTATCAATAAAAGCTATTCAAGTTTTCCTCCATGCTTTTTTGTCATTGATGCTTGCTACATTTGTATGGTCAATTTACATTTGATCCTAGATTGTTTATGATTATAGATCCATGTCTTTGTATAGTGCTATGCTTCTGTGATCTTACAGGTACTTTGTGAAGCTGGGCATGCAAGGGAGCAGGTAGCTGAAGACTATCAAAGAAGAGAGGGATCGAATTAGGAGATTAGCGCAAGACAAAGGTTGGTCTTTCTGTTCCTCTCTATCTATAATTCATAAAGGAAAAACGAAAGTAGCTTTTCTCTGTTTGTTTCTAAGGCAGCTGTCACACCTTAGTGGGATAGAGCAGTTCTATATAGACACTTTTCCCTGTAACACCTCGGGCCTGGGACACCCAATGTTGATTCCAAGAATCAACCCTAGGTGCCTAAGGCTGATTCCCGGACCCACCCAGGCCCGCAGTCTAGGGACCCTAGGTGCCCAGGGCCAGTTCCAAGAATCGCCCAATGTTGATTCCCGGAATCTCCCAGGGTCGATTCCTGAAATTGCCCAGGGTCGATTCAGGGAATCATCCAGGTCTGATTCTAAGAATCGCCCAAGGTCGATTCCTGGACTCGCTTAGCGTTGATTTTTGGAATTTCCTATTGTCAATTTCGGGTATTGCTAAGGGTATCGATTCTCATAATATCTTAGGGTCAATTCCCAAGTCACCGAGGGACGATTCGAGAAATCACCCATGAATGATTCCAAGAATTACAAGGGTCAATTCAAGGTATCACTTAGGGTCGATTCCGAGAATCGCCCCTAGGTGACTACGTTATTTAGGGTTGATTCTGGGAATTACCCGAGTCCAATTCCAGGTATCACCTAGGGTTGAGTGTGGAAATCACCCAAGGTCAATTCCGGGAATCACCCAAGGTTAATTCCAGGTATTTCCTAGGGTACCGATTGCTAGAATCACCCAAGGTAAATTCTGGGAATCACCCAATGTCGATTCTGGGAATCACCCAAGGTTGTTTCAGGAATTGCCCAGGGTTGATTAGGGGAATCACCCAGGGTATAGACCCATGGTATCGATTTCGGGCCTAAGGCCAGGGTCAATTCCAAGAATCAACCATTGGGTAGCGGCACGCCTAAGGTATATCGTCAATAGGTCATTCCAGAACAAAGTGTTAGTTGATCATTCCATTGGGTAGCGACACGCCCGAGGTAGATCGTCAATAGGTCGTTCCAGAACAAAGCGTCAGTAAATCATTCCATTGGGTAGCAGCACGCCCGAGGTCAAATCAATGGAGTGCTTGACCTGACATTGTAGGGGTACCCCTTTGGGAGATGTGAAGATGTCCATGTACTCCTCCATGACCATGTCCATCTGTTGTTGTCGTGCAGAGGAGCCCTTTTTGGAGGTTGTGGATGTGGCCAAGATCTTCTTCTTGCCCCGAGGGAAAATCATAAGCAAGACAAATTTCTCGGTCTCGGAAATGATCTTACTACATTTGTTACCAGAGATCAAAGAGATGATGGTAGGTTGTGATAACTCTAGTATCCTATATAACTTGTTCCCTAAAGTAAAAATAAGAGTGTGAGGCCTAGACTCATACACAACATAACACTTCCACAAGTATGGTTGGCCTAATAATACATCACAAACTTCTAGAGGAGCAACATGTAACAACCCTGGTGAAAAGTTCATGTAATAAAAGTTAATAAAGGAAAAATAAGACCACAGTTAAGGGACACTTGTTCCAAGTTGAATTTTGGGCAAAGGTATCCTAGTGGGAATCACTAGATATCTGTTTTGGCTAAGGAAATTGGCAAAGGCTAAGGATAAGTCATTAAAAGTCATTTTGGCACATTTATTTATGAAAATAAAGGAAAATAAGAGAAAAGTAAGGTGAAAGGTCACAAGTTGCATGTGAGGAGGAAATTGAAGGAAAATAATGGAAAATGAAGAAATTAGAGGTCTCATTCATAAAAAGGCTTATGAGGATCAGTCTTAGCTTGGGAGCTCTCTCTTATTAGTTGTAGAAAATCTAATAGTAGTTAACCTGATAATGCAATATAAATCAAAGCAGAATAATATAACCTACTTCTACTATCAATTTTGTGGAAGCTTAAAGATCAAGCTAAACAATATAACTAGAAGAAGAAGAATCAATGGCACAATACACATAAAAATACTTTGGGGAAATTCTCAAATAAAACCCCACATTATTGTATTATCATACATGGTGGAAATACATAGGAATTATACAAAGCCTTAGCTCTCATAGCTAGCCAGCTCTCAGTACAGTCCTCACAGATGCTCACAAGCAATCTTGGCTTCTCTCCAACCTTCCTCTTTGCCCTCCAAGCTCCTATTTCCTTGTGTTGCTACTTGTGGATGATTCTCCTATTACCAAGTGGAAAACTCTCTCAAAATTGCGCAATCCTGAAGGATAAATCATCGGCTGCATGCATGAGTTTTCTCCATGAGAAAACACATGCAACTGATAGTACACTATACTTGACTATTAATCTCAATTGGGTCTTTCTTAGAATAGACATGCATGAGTTTCTGATGAGGGAATCTTCAGTTAACTGGAGTAGCAATAGTTGAGTGCATTAATGCATCAACTGACTGTTAACTCACTATTAGTTCCTCAAACAGTTTGGAACTAATTTAACTGGACTTAACTTAGTAAAGTGAGTTAACTAATTACAACTCAAATATAACTCAATCGTATCTCCTTAATTTAATGGATAACTCTTGTATGACTTCATTACGACTTCTAACTTGAATTTCTCCAACTAATTAATTTAAAATAAATTAATTAATCGCTTCCAAGTAGCTGTTAAGACTAAATTCGATTTTAATTCACAATTTAATTCATGGACAAATTAAATTGGAATATTCTTGTTTCCATATTTCAACACTCCCTCTCAACAAGAAAGGGATTATCTGCCACCCCGATCATGTCTCTATGGAACTCGAATTTACACTTTGACAATGTCTTTTGTCAAAATGTCAGCATTTTTCTCCTCTGTCGAAATATACTGCATCAACATGATCCTCTCAACCTGTGAAAACCCACAGGCAACAAATATTACCTTATTCTTCTCCACACTACCATCAGTAGCTTGCTTTACCTTGTAAAGCCAATGGGAACTCGCAACTGACTTGTTCTCCGGTCTCGGAACCACGTCCCAAACACTGTTACGCACTATGGATTCATACTCCTCCACCATAGCATCAACCCAAATCGGCTGCTACATTGCTTCCTCAAAGGAAGATGGATTGGTCTCAACACATTCCCCAGTAAGGGCCATGTATCCAATGTACCTCTCAGGTGACCTCCTCTATCTGTGCTGAGAAGATGGTGCTCCCACATTTTCTCTCGCATCCTAGAACAATTTGTCAGCTTCTCTTGTGCACTTCCGTCCATCTCTGGAAGACTCTGCTTGAGTGGATGTCTGCACTCTTGGAACCTCTGCATGTGGCTACTTTGCATCAGTCTGAGGCTCCTCCTCCTTAGGAACCAACAGTTCCTCCACAGCCTGTAGTTGGAGCTCCCTCTCAAGGGAAACTTGCATGGCCTTCTACTCATCAAACTTGAGATCTCTGCGAACCACTGCCCTCCGATTGGTAGGCAAGTACACCCGACAGTTGTAAGGTGTATCATTGTACCCCACAAATATCCCCAACCCTACTGTCAACTCAAGATTCTTCCCTGCATCCTTTGTCACATGGAAATATATCAATGAGCCAAACATCCTGAAGTGACACACATCTGGTCTCTTACCGGAGAAGGCTTCCTCTGGTGTCTTCATCTCAAGTATGCGATGCGGGATTCTATTTTGCAAATAGACCACTGTGTTGCATGCCTCAGCCCACAAGTGAAGTGGTAGGCCTTGGTCCTGCAGCATTACCTGTGTTTCCTCTACAATAGTTATGTTCTTCCTCTCGGCCACCCCATTCTGCTGTGGGTTATGAGGTGTCGTTAACTCTCGTTTAATTCCTTCCACTGCATAGAAGTCCTTAAACTCTTGAGAGACATTCCTTAAACTCTTAAGAGACATATTCTTAACTATTGTCACTTCTCAAGGCCTTGATCTTCTTCCCTGAATCTTTCTCGACCAAAGCTTTGAACTCACAAAACTTTGTGAAAGTTTGGTCCTTATTCTGCATGAAATAAATCCAACATTTACGATAATAGTCATCAATAAAAATCACATAATACCTTTTCTTTGCTGCGAATGCCATTGAGAATGGTCCACACAAATCAGTATGAACTCGCTCTAAGATAGCCTTTGCTTGACTGTCTTGATCATGAAAGGAAGACTTGGTGTACTTTCCTAAGGTACAACCTTTGCATTTGTCAACTTGCTCAATTTTACATTTGGGAAGTCCTGTAGGTATCTGTTGCATTATCTTCAAAGCCCCATGATGCAAATGGCCCAACTACCTGTGCCACAACTCGCCAATGTCTTCACTTTGCACCAATTATGCTTTCGTACTGAATGCTGCACAATCATCTACCTCTAGTTTATAGAGATTCTTCACCCGAATCCCCATCCTCTTGGTCTGACCCTTGGCTATGTGTCTTAGGAACACCTTTCCTTTACTAAAGACAACATTGTAGCTTTTTTCCTCCAACATCACGACCGATACCAAGTTCTTCTTCAGTCCAGGCACATACATCACATCTGTCAAGGTGAGAGGAGCTCCATGCTCCCTCTGGAAAGCAACCGTTCCGACTCCTAAAACACTATACCTTCTGACATTACCCATCTATATGCACATCTTGAGGTCTTTCTCCTCCAAGGCACTAAATAAATTTTTATCACTGGTCATGCGGAATGAGGCTCTACTATCAAGATACCAGACACAACCCATCATCGATGACACCATGCATGCGATGAGGGTAAATTCCATTTCGAACTGAGAGCCTAATGCCTCACCTTCCGATCCGTTCGAGGATCCCTTCTTGGACTTCTTCGATGGGCAATTAGTCGCATAATGTCCCATCTTGTGAGAATTAAAGCATCTTACTTTAGACATGTCACCCTTCTTCCCTCCATGAGAATAATTAGATTGAAATGGGAAGCCTTACCCTTCCCTTTCCTTGCCTTACTTGCTAAGGCCAGATTTTCTTCATCATCATTCTTGGATGAAGAACCATCTCATGTGCTCCTCATGATCTCCTCCTGCAGAAGATCTGACCACAGTCGTTCCCAATCTAGCAGTTTCTCCCTTCCATTCACAGAGTCTTGGTAGCTATTCCAACTCTTTGGAAGGCCAAGGAGAGCGAGGCTCACCATATCATCATCGGCAGTAGTTATTCCCACACTGCCAAGCTCATCTCTACAGGTGGTGAGCTTGCTCAAATATGTGGAAATAGTATCGCCCTTCTCCATCTTGATTCTTCGAAGCTTATCCTTGAGTGCAAATTTCCTCTGGTCGCTAATGTTCTGGTAGGGGTCCTTCAATGTCTTCCAAATTGAAAATGGAGTATCCTTCCCATGGAGACTTGAGATAATATAATCTCGAACTCCCTCAAGAATGATACGTCTCGCCTTCGCCACACACTTCTTCCACTCAGCCAACTCTTGTGCATTAGTTGAAGTTGGATTTGGGATTTCTTGATCAATAAATTCCTTCAAGCCATTGTCTTCTAATACAGCCTCCATTCTATCTTTCCATGCTATGTAATTCGAGCTACCTTCCAAGGCATACTCGAGTCTCAAGCCATAGAATTCCATTGGCCAACCTTGAAGTATGATATGAATTTGATTTTCACCTACAACCCCGAACTTCAAACTTCAAATTCTCTTCTTACTATATTGTTCATTGCTCCAATACCATGTAGAAAATCTACAAATATAGCTCTGATACCATGTAGAAAATCTGATGGTAGGTTAACTCGATAATGCAATATAAATCAAAGTAGAATACTATAACCTACTTCTACTATCAATTTTGCAGAAGCTTAAAGATTGAGCTGAACAATATAACCAGAAGAAGAAGAATCAATGGAACAATACACATGAAAATACTTTGGGGAAAGTCTGAGATAAAACCCCACACTATTGTATTATCATACATGGTGGAAATACATAGGAATTATACAAAGCCTTAGCTCTCACAGCTAGCCAGCTCTCAGTACAATCCTCACAGATGCCCATAGGCAATCATTTCTTCTCTCCAGCCTTCCTCTTTTCCCTCCAAGCTCCTATTTTCTTACATTGTTCCTTGTGGATGATTCTCTTGTTACCAAGTGGAAAACTCTCTCAAAACTGCACAATCCTCAAGGATAAATCCTTGACTGCATGCATGAGTTTTCTCCATGAGAAAACACATGCAACCAATAGTACACTACCCTTGACTACTAATCTCAACTAGGTCTTTCTTAGAATAGACATGCATGAGTTTATGATGAAGGAATCTTCAGTTAACTGGAGTAGCACTAGTTGAGTGCATTAATGCATCAACTCACTGTCAACTCACTGTTATTTCCTCAAATAGTTTGGAACTAATTTAACTGGACTTAACTCAGTAAATTAAGTTAAATAATTACAACTCAAATATAACTCAATCTTATCTCCTTAATTTAAGGGATAACTCTTGCATGACTTCAGAAAGACTTCTAACTTGAATTTCTCCAACTAATTAATTTAAAATTAATTAATTAATTGTTTCCAAGTAGCTGTTAAGACTAAATTCGATTTTAATTCACAATTTAATTCAAGGACAAATTAAATTGGAATATTCTTGTTGCCATATTTCAACATTAGTCACTCTCTCTCTCTCTCACTCTTGGTCACTTAGAGTTTTCTTGGAAGCACTCTAGTTTTGGAGCAAGGAAAAGGAATGCAAGCAAAGGAAAGGATAAGTAAGCAAGGAAAGAAAACACAAGAAAGGATCAAGGAAGGAAAGAAAGATCAAGCAGCTTTAGCGGGAATACTTGCAGGTACTCTTTTGCATGTGTGATTTCCTAGCTGGTTTGGACATGCATGGCTTTTCATGTTGGTACATGGTTCTCTTATTGTCCTTTCAGTTGTTTTCAGCCCATCCTTGCCTTTTTCCAGATGCCATGGTGTTGGTATCCTTATCTTGGTTCTTCGTGAGATTTGGTTTTCTAGATGGATTTCGGAATCCAGGGCAGAGGTGGTCTCAAGTTCCATTCCCAAAGGCCTAGGAATCCCTTGACAAGTTTTGGCGGGATACATGGTAAAGCCTAAGGGAGAAGTCTCGATATAGGGCCTAGTGATCTGGCCTGGATTGCAATAAAGCTTGAGGGACTCGTCTCAGTTTAGGGCCTAGTGATCCGGCTTGGATTGCGGTAAAGCCTGAGAGACAAGGAGATAGAAAATTCCTCAAGGATAGTGATGGATTCCGAATGGCATTCCAAGTTCTGCTTGGTTGTGATCAGAGCACCAGTTTTGGCGTGATCATGGTTTGGTGAGGGTGGAGGTGGTTTAAACTCTGGATTCCCTTGGTTGTTCTAGGATTGGTTATTCTTAGATTGGTTATTCTATGAGATCCCACATTCATGCTTGGAATATGGCACGGGGCGGACTGGTTGAAAGAGAGATTTGGTTCAGCCATGTCTATGTTCGGGTGGTATGTGGAAGTTGTGAACCTGGTTATATTTTCCTATCAGTAATAAAAGCTAAGTTCTCTTAATTTTTCACTAATTTATATATGGATTTGATGGTTATCCTATCTCCGATGTTTACATGGTTTTATGCTGGTTATAAGCTTGGTTCAACGACTAGTTCATGTCATGGTTATCTCATGTATTGCCCAAGCCATAGAATACGGTAGGCAAGAAAGATTGAGATTTATATTCCTTGTAACTGTGAAATCAATGGATGCAAGACCTAATTGATGATGTATTGGTTCATTGGAGAAGGATGTGATCAATCTGGTTATGTTTCTTAAGTTGTTTTAGTCATTTATGATATGTCTTGTATCCTAGGCCTATAGGTTGCATTAATTCCAAGGGTTTGACGAAATGTCAGTCTCGATTGGGGATGCTTAGGCTTAGTCTTGAGGTTGATTTTGAATTACTAGCATTTTTATCATGTTTTATTTGCATTCTGAAAGTTATAACTGGTTTTGGGAAGTGGTCGGGATTCTAGGCTAGAAAAGTGGCTTAAGTCTTAGGGTCGTTGGCACAAAACTGAGGATTTTGGACCACAGACACTAGCAAGCAGGCCTGTGAGAGTGACTTTAGGTTGTTGGTCACTCCCTTTCCCATAGCATGAGAGCAAATATGGCCCAAGAGGTCCAGAAGAGCAGTGTGACTCAGGGACAAGCTGTCTGAGTCGATGACTTGTCTCCTGAGGGGTTTGTTGATGGTATTGGATGACTGTAAAGTGATGTTCCATCGGTTCCACTTCCTTAAGGACACATAGGAGGTTGAATCTGATCATAGTAGCATCTCTCCTCATGTTTACCCTGGTTGGCATGGTTACTTTGAGTAGACCTAGGAGGGGGTGTTATAGATTGGTATCAGAGCGTGATTGCACTCTCCTTGGGTGAAGGTGTTCATCATGCATGTATGTGAGTTTCATGTGTGTTTCTTACACATACATTTCAGGTGCTTGTTGCATGACATCAGGTTGGTCATGGTTGTAGTAAGATTTCCATGAGGAACTTGATGTGGTTTTGTGGAATGTAATGTCAGAAGTATATGACTGGTTATTTGCTTATATGTGGCTTGATTACATGCAACTTGACTACATCCTTGTATGTTAGGCTACATTCTTGGTTAAATGATTACATGTATCAATCTTGTAGGTTGGTTACAAGATTTGATTGTTGATGCTCGACTACATCTGGTTATGCATATGTGTAGTTGATTGGGCATTCCTTATGTAGGTTGATATTTTCATGAGGCAATGTGTATATTAGATTAATGGTTGTTTTCATGCATGAGGTCATAGCATGCATTGTTGATATGGCCTTGCATTGATGACCGAATACTACCGAGGATGATGTTTATGCGTTGATGCATTTATTTGAAAGTTGTCTATACGATATTATGCTTATGTTATACATATATCACACTAATTTGATGATATTGCAGACAAGGTATCCTCCCCGAATTATGCTAAGGTACATTGATTTATGGTGATTTGGTTTAGCTGACATAGTATGGCTTCCAGGAAAGAGATTGGATGGCTAGAAAGGTGGTAGACTACGTAGAATCTCCTTATGAATTAGAGGGGCAGCATGGTGTGGGGAACTCTTCTGACTTGGCAGACACATTGAGAATCTTGAAGGAAGAGATAAGGAGTTGCAAAGTAGACAATGACAAAATCATGCAGGCATAAGAGAAACAAGCAGAGGTGAATGCGATGCTACTTCAAATTTTGTCAGATTTGCAGCAACAGGGACCTCTCGAATCAGCCATGGACAGGAGGACATAAATAATGGGGAATATGGCAGCAGGTCTCATATTAAACACAAGTCAGGTAGATCAGACACTATTATAGATGGCAAGATTTTGGACACTCCAGATAGGAGAGGTGACAGACACATGTATTACTCTAGTTCTTGATTTGACAGGCATCATGATTGTCATCGTTATCACCCTTACAGAAGGAGTGATAGGGGATACTTTTTTGATGAGTTCAAGAATGCAAAGACACCTGCCTTATATGGAGAAATGAAGAAATCGCAAGATGCGGAGGCTTGGTTACTTGGCATGTGGAAATTCTTTAGATTGCATGATTACTCAGAAAACATGAAAGCAAGGATAGCCCTTTTTAGTCTCAAATGTAAAGTAGATATTTGGTTGGAAAATGTGAAGAATCTCAAGGACAAACATGAGGATTATTTGACTTGGCATGTGTTTGAAAGTTTGTTCAAGAAGAAGCACCTGTCTGAGAGGTATTATGATGATAGAGCTAAGGCGTTTTATGAGTTTCGGATGGGTTCATATAATATGATTTTGGGTATGGATTGGCTATACCTTCACAAAACCAAATTTGATTGCTTCGACAAGGCTATTGAGTGTGTGGATGATAGAGAGGTGAAAAGAGGACTTTGTAGGGGAAGAAGAAGCCTACATCAGTGAGGATGGTTACTGCTATGCAGGCTAATCGTAGTTGCAGAAAAGGTTGTGTGATGCTTGTAGTACATATTTCGAGTGACAAGGGTAAGGAGGTTGAGGACGTGGATGTGTTGAGAAGGTATCTAGTTTTGCAGTAGCTTCAGGATGTATTCCCTTAGGAAATTACAGAGTTGCCACTTCACAAGGAGGTAGAACTCTCTATTGAGTTGGTGCCAGGGGCAGCTCCAACATCCAAAGCACCTTACAGGATGAGCACACCTAAGTTGGTTGAGTTAAAGTTTTAGTTAAAAGAGATGTTGAACAAAGGATACATCATACCCAGTGTATCACCTTGGGGCGCACCAATGTTGTTCGTAAAGAAGAAAGATGGTACTCTTAGATTGTGCATTGATGACAGGCAGCTGAACAAGTTAACGATCAAGAACAGGTACCCTTTGCCAAGGATTGATTATTTGTTTGATCAACTTAAGGGAGTAGTCGTGTTCTTTAAGATTGACTTGAGGTTGAGATATCATCCTATATGCATCAAGGAATGGGATATCTTCAAGACTATGTTTAAGACCAGGTATGGGCATTATGAGTTTGTTGTTGTTCCATTCGTTTTGGCTAATGCTCCAGCTAAATTTATGTGTTTGATGAACAGTGTGCTATGTCCTTATCTGTACAAGTTTGTTATTGTATTCATTGATGACATACTGGTATATTCTAAGAATGAGGAGGAACATGTCAAAAACTAGTGTTGATATTGCTAAAAGAGCATCAGTTGTATGCTAAGCTTAGCAAGTGCAGCTTTTCTCAGACTAAGGTACATTACTTGGGAGATGTTGTCTCCAAGGACGGCATAACAGTGGATCCGGATAAGATAAGAGCCATCATGGAATGGGCAACTCCTAAGAGTGTGGATGAGGTGAGATCATTCATGGGATTGGCAGGTTACTATAGGAGGTTCATCAAGAACTTCTTGCACATTGCATATCTTATCACATCATTGCAACAAAAAGGTAAGAAGTTTGAATGGAAAGCGGAATGTGAAGATAGTATTGAGTAGCTTAAGTAGTTTTTGACACATGCACCAATGTTAAAGATTGCAGATCCAGACAAGGAGTTTTTTTTATGTACAAATGCTTGCACAAAAGTTCTCATGAAAGAAGGATAAGTACTTTGTTATGAGTCACAAAAGTTCTCATGAAAGAAGGATAAGTACTTTGTTATGAGTCACAAAAGTTGAATGAGCACGAGCAGAATTATCCAACCCATGATCTTGAGCTAGTAGCAATTATACATGCATTGAATATGTGGAGACACTATCTTCTGGGTAGGAGGTTTACCTTGATGATCAATCACAGTTGGTTGAGATATTTGTTTGATCAGCCAAATCTAAATGCCAGGAAAGCTAGATGGTTGGTCACCCTTAGTGATTTCGACTTCGAGATCAGATACATTAAAGGGAATAAGAAGCGGGTTGCAGCTACTCTTAGCAGGAAGATACATGTAAATCATATAGCATTAATGAGCTCTTATGGGACAGAGTTACAGTATAGGATTTTTTATGCAAGACAGTGGGATGACAAATACATGGAGATCATTCATAGGTTACAACAGAGTACAGGTACAGGTAAAGGTGATCAGGATGCAGACTATCATCTCACGTAAGATGGGTTGGTGAGGTTTAGAGATAGGATCTATATGCCAAATTGTAGTGAGCTCAAGAAGCTTATCTTGAGGGGATTTCATGTGAAACCGTATTCGGGTCATCCGGGATATCATAAGACATTGACGGCGATGAAGAAGTTTTACTATTGGCCGAATTTGAAGAAGGAAGTGGCAGAGATCATGGTTAGATGTTTGGATTGTCAATAGGTAAAGGTAGAATGAAAGCACCCAGGTGGTTTAATACAGTGTATTTCGATTCCGGAATGGAAATGGGAGGTCATTTTCATTCATTTAATTACAGGTCTTCTAAGGAAAATGAAGAAGCATGATTCTATTATGGTCATGGTCGACACATTGAGAAAGGTAGCTCACTTCATTCCATTGAAAACTACATATGCAGCTAATGAGGTAGCACAAGTGTTCATGAGAGAGGTAGTGAGACTACATGGTGTTCCAAAGAAGATTGTATCGGACAAGGATATGAAGTTCACTTCCAAGTTTTGGACGGAGCTATTTGCAGTCCTGGGTACAGAGTGTTAGCGCTTGAAATTTCACCTCAGGCTGAGAAAGGTAAACCTCAAGGCTACATCAAACCATTTAGCCTCGTAGCTAGCCCTACGGGGCAGGAGAAGGCTCTCTCCGGTCAATCTCGGCAGATCTTCAATGGGATGAGATGACCAACAAGGTAACACTGATATTAGGCTAGTAAACTGATTAAAAAGGTTGATTTGGGGTTTTTTGGGTTTTTGGTGGCAAATTGAGGAATTGCAATTTTGGGTGCGGGGATTTGACACAGTTTCTGCAGGGGGTTCTTTGGGGCGAGGTAGGAGACCGTATTGATGCCTTTGATTGAGGTGAGTGGATGGAAAAGACCGGTGAGGAGCTAAGAAGAGCAAATAATACTTTGAATTCTCCTTAAACAGTAGAAAACATAGAAATTAAACAAATTTAAAAGCAGAGCATGGCAAGGATGAATTCTTACTTTAACACTTCATTTGTTTAATGTGCAGCAGTAAAGGAAAGGAAATGATTCACATAAACACACTTACAAGAACATTGAGAAACACACCATCAACACATGAATCCACAAGAATCCCAAAGAGGACTGCAAAACCCTGGTCTTCCTTAGCCAAAAATTGCAGAGATACAGTGAAATAATACAATGATAGCTTCACCCTCAAGAGTCCAACCATGAAAATGAGCAAGAAAGTACATAATATAGATGATCTAACCTCTTTCCCTGCCTCCATGAGTCGAGCTCACTATCCTAGGAGCTGTTTCAACTACTTTTAAACTAAGCACTACAAACTAGGCAGTCAAAACAACTTGCCTCTATAAGCTAGGAAACCAATTCATTCATTTAATATTTACCCTTTTCATGAATGAATCTTCTAGAAGTGTTACATAAGAGTAAAAGTGTCTTTCAAGTACAATAATTACATCAAAGATAATCATAATTCACCCCAAAAAGTCAAACTGGGTCAAACTGTGTTTTTCTGAGCTGTACAGTGCATTTTGGAAAAATCTGCCTGACGGGTCGCGCGCCCCTGCCTGATGGGTCGCACGCCTTTGGAGCCACTTTTGGGGCACTTGCAGGTGGCCAAATTGAGCAAGCGTAGGCTTGTTGGAAAGGTCTGTGAGTCTACGTTCAAACCCAACTATAATTTCGGAATTTGGTGGTCATTTGCCCCTCCAAAATTGCAATCTCCCAAGACTGCTTTCTGCAACTCAAAAATGTGGCAGAAAGTCATTTTTTGCTTGTTTTTTGACTTTCTGGAGGCCCAAAACTTCATAAAATCTAAAGTCCATTGATGAGCATATGTAACTTCTCATGAAAAATCTGGAAATGCTGAGTTTTTTCAAAATGGAGTTGCCGCGATGAAGGGTCGCGCGGGGGGTGAGACCCGTTAATGGAGAAAACCTGTAATTGGCATAAAAAATTCACAAATGACAAAATTTTCTCCAAATTTCTTGAAATTTGGGCTGGAAGTCCCCAATCAAGTACCATGCTCAGTCAAAGAGCCTTTGGCCAAAATTTGGAGTGGATCGGGCATTTTCCTTCGTTTTTGTGCTTTGGCCAACCGTCCTTGGAGCACCTTCGTTCTCGCCGGTATTTTTGAAATTTCTTTAAAACCATGACACCTGTGAAAAAAGTGAAGGAGGTTTTTCTTCCTTGGCATGTTGTGGACAAAAACCTCTCTCAGTTTTCCAAAATTCATCTTTTATTTCTCTGGAACATCATTTGAGTGTGACTTGTCCCGATGTGTGAAACAAGGAATTTTGTCGAAATGGAGCGAAATGAAGGGAATAGGGGGCTTCTAAATTCTTGGGGAAATTTTTGGAAGTAGGGAGGGATGTTAGGAAGCAGGGGAAAGTGGAATCTCAGAGATTGAGTGAGGGGAAGGGGTCCAAAAGGGCAAAACACAGGCCCAACCTAGAAAATTGCCAGGTTGTAGCTAGAAACTAGGGTTTGTGCAAAAATGAGGAATTTGGCGGATCTAAGGGATGGGAAGCATTTAATAAGGTACTTTAAGGATAGGGGAAGGTGTATGAACATCTGGAAACAAGTTTTGCCAATGATTTGATCGTCCAAGAGAAATTCCCTTTCAAAACCCTAGGAGAGGGAAATAACCTTGCATGGGCGCAACTGAAGCATGAAAAAGGTGTAAAATGACTCATTAGACATTGACATGATAATGAAAACCCTATGAATGATGATAGGCTCAGCTGAATGATGACATGGACTGACATTTGGGCAAACCCTAGACCTAATGCCTAGTGACCAAATTTTGCTTGAAAACTCTTTGAAATGACAAAATTTGACCTTGACACTTCAAAATCACTTTGTAAGAGCACGTTTGATCACTGGAGGAAGGCTGGAAAGACTGAAACTAACACAGAGTTAGCCTTCAGTACATCTTATCATCCGCAAAAAGATGGTCAGACAAATAGGGTCAACGAGATCTTGGAAGATATGTTGAGGATGTACACGATGAACCAGCAGAGGAAATGGGAAGAGTATCTACCACTAGTTGAGTTTGCATACAACAATGGTTATCAGGAGTCATTGAGGATGAGTCCTTTCAAGGCACTATATGGATGGAGTTGTAACACTCCCATCAACTGGAGTGATCCAGTGAACATGGTACTCTTTGTACTAGATATGTTGGCAGACATGGAGCAGGAAATGCTTGTTATAAAGAGGAATCTAAAGGCAACATAGGATAGACAGAATATTTATGCAGATCAACACAGGGTGTTTAAGGAGTTTCAGGTTGGGTTGCACGTGTATTTGCGCATCAAGCCCAAGAAAATCTCTTTGAGGATAGGTTCATGTGCCAATTTGGCACCACGATATTGCAGGCCTTTTGAGATCCTTGAGAGGATTGGACCAGTGGAATATTAAACTGCACTACCTCCAATAGTGAAAGTCCATGACGTTTTCCATATTTCATTGCTTAAGAAATATACAAAGGATGTTGCTCATGTTATTGATTTGTATGTATTGCAAGTGGAGCAAGAAGGAGAGTTCTGACCGAAGCCTTAGTGCATACTGCAGTGGAAGCATCTCATGCTCAGGAACAGAGCTAGAGATAAAGTTAAAGTGCAATGGAAGCACTTTGGGACTGAAGAAGCTACATGGGACATGGCAGATCAGACGCGATCCCTACCTCCTTCATTGTTTTCCGGTTGAGGCAAATCAATTTTGGTTTGATGTTGGTTTATGTTTGGAATATGTTTTGCTGATGTTTTGGTATATGTGTAAGGATGTAAATACCGTAATGAGTTGTGTTATAAAGCTCCAATATGTGGCATGCTTGTTATTTGGTCATGTTGTCATGATGTTTTGCTTTTGAGCGGGTCTATCATTGTAAATACTGCATCGATCTATGTTATAGAGCTACATAAGCAGTATATTTTCTTTTCAGTAGTTTTTCTGAGGTCATGGTGTGGTTTAACACTGAGGACGGCGTTCCCCCAAGGGGGAGGGTTCTGTAACAACCCTAGTGAAAATTTCATCTAATAAAAGTTAAGGCAAAATAAGACCATGGTTAAGGGACGCTTATTCCAAGCTAAATTTTGGGCAAGGATATCCTAGTGGGCATCACTAGATGTGTGTTTTGACTAAGGAAATTGGTGAAGGCTAAGGCAAAGGCATTAAAAGAAATTTTGGTACATCTATTTATGAAAATAAAGGAAAATAGGAAAAAGTAAGGTGAAAGGTCACAGGTTGCATGTGAGGAGGAAATTGAAGGAAAAGAATGGAAAATGAAGAAATTAGAGGCCTCATTCATAAAGAGGCTTATGAGGATCAGTTCGTGGATTTTGTCAGTCTTATCTTGGGAGCTCTCTCTCATTATTCACTCTCTCTCTCTCACTCACTCTTTTTCACTTAGAGTTTTCTTGGAAGCACTCTAGTTTTGGAGCAAGGAAAAGGAAAGCAAGGAAACACTAGTAGAAAATGAGAAATTAGTGACTAGGTGACTAAAAACATTAGTCACCACAGATCTTCCAAGTGAAATACTACCAAAAATGATAAATATTAAGTGACCCAACTAAAAATTACTAAGGTGAATGACTAATTTAGTCTAGGAACAAAATACTACTATCTAACAAGTACTATAAGTCGTTTATGCTAGTTATTTTAATTATTTCACTTCATCAATCTAAAATTACAAGTGACAAGGGATTCAAAGGATGTTTATATAGATTGGTTGAAAGGTCATACTTCCTTAAACACTTCTTTATTAAATCAGTGGATGATTAGAGTTACAAAGCTTATTAGAATCTTCATGGTTATATCCTTTGATCACATTCATAGGGAATTAAATTCAAATGCTGACAGATTATCCAAAATGGGACTGGGCTTACAACTGGGTCAAATACATTATGAATAATACCTATAAGGAGAAGTGTTGGTTAATTAGTAAATGACACATTTCCTTTGGTTGAATACTTAACTTTTCATGCATATCTACATATTTCATTTTCAGGGTCATATCACTTAAGATACTATTTCTTAACTTGGATATCAAGTTATTTATCTAGTTTAATGTACATTATGAGCATATCATGACATGACCAATCAATCCTTAAATTAAAATTTTAACCATGCCATGACCAACACACCAAACATAATTCTTACCCAAGAGCCTAATACAAAGAATGCTTTAGTAATAACTTGATATGAGGAGTGTTTCAATAAGATCCATAATTTGGAAAAGTTGAAATAGACTTAGCATAAATTTACTCAACCATATAAAATCCCATGAGAGATTAGAAGAGTGATTTTAATCATGCAATATCCCATCTCATTCGAGATGAGGAGTACTATGAAATCCACTTGCCACCATTCACTACAACAAAAAGTTCATTAGTGAGGGTCATGCTTATGACCCTCACTAATGACCCTCCTATATGCTTAGGCTTCCATCATTTTTTGGTATTATTGTCTACTCTCAAGGAAAATTTAACCTGCTTTTCAATATATGTCTGGTCAATTTTGGTTTTTTGAATACTCAACTATCATATGCCTCTCTACAAAAAGTAAATTTTTTATTATAATTCGGTCTTTTTAGTGAAACACTATCCTAAATAATTTAGCATTTTTATATACACTCTTATTTTAAAAGTAATACAAAATTTACCCTACAATACACACACACACACACACACACATATATATATATATAACTTCACCTCTCTAAATATCTCACACCAAAATATATAATGTGATGGAAAATAGAACCATTTATACCTATAAAACCTATGATTAACCATTTTACCTAAGCGGATTGCAAGATCAATTGCATTACAAAATTATGGGGGTTATTTCTGACTTTTTATAACATCATAATTATAAGACATGACCTTATGATATAAAAAGTGACATCATGCTTTCAAAGGATATAAAGATTTAAATGGTTTAGTGCTTTGAAACCCGCAAAAACTAGGGAGGACAAAGAAGAGCATGATTTAAATGGTTTAGTGCTTTGAAACTCACAAAAGCTAGGCAGGATGAAGAAGAGTGAAGCAATTTGAATCAGAAGCAGCATGGAATCAAATGATTAAGGGAGCTCTATACAATGTAGGGAAAAAGGCCTTTGATTGGGTGGCCATTACACAATGCACTGTCGTGGGAAACCACCTTACAAAATATGGTATTTTACATTAATTACCTTCTCTTGACCCTAGCTCATTTCGTACACTAATTTGGCTATTTTCGATTGGTTTCTTGAAGGTCTTCGATAAGAAGATATTTATGATCAAACTAGCAGCTTGGACGTTTGAGAGGCACATAATCATTTCCCCTGAGGTCGTGGATGCTCGCAATCAGCGCATCAAGCGTGCAATGGATTTGTCCATGAAGCATGATTACCTCCCCAAGGAGTTGCAAGTTCCATTCTTCTCTCCTTTATAATGCCCATTTTGTTTACTTGGGAAAAAATGGGGCAAATATGCAAAGTATGAATAATCCATCGATTTTGTGGTTGTATTTCATCAAACCTGGAAAAGATAGATTCTCCTTTTTGGGATAAAATGTTGCTTGTAAATGATATTGTATTAAAAAGTATAGGTCACCTCAATCAAGATCAAAATCCAGCTGGTTTAAAACCAAAATCATGAAGTACCAAGACTTAGCCACTAGGGTACATACCCACAAATATCAATAAATAGTGTCTGGGCCATTGGGCCTAGATCCCAATAAAACATAAAACCATGAAGATTAGTCCACCAGGAGCTAGCATAAATCTAGCCCCAGGCAGTGGCATTCACAAACTTTAAGGACTTGTCAAATCTTCCATAGGCCTCTAATTAAATCACTCCATCATTAATTCTACCTATACTAATCAATCATGAAAATTATGTTGACATCCCTTGAGAGTTGTCTATCACATGCAAATTTTATATAGATAGTAATCTATCATTGAAAGCAATCTCATTGGTCAACAAGGACAACCAATATATATTATGCCATTGATCCATTAATGCATGGGGGAAATATATGCCACCAGTTGGATAATGTACTTGCTTAAATCCAACATGTGGCATATACTGCCCCTGGGCATTAATGGATCAATGGCATAGTATATATTGGTAGCCTTTAATAAGTGGTCCAAGCCCACAAATCAGTAAGATATTGAAGGTTTCGAGCCTATTGAATAAAAAACCAATTCATAATTGACTAGAAATTAGCCAATTAATATGGGACAAAACAAGTTGAAGGTGTAAGATAACATGTTCCCCCATCACTACTGCTATCAACAACGGTATGATGACTAAAATTTAGGGCACACCTGTGACAACATTTATCCTCTAATATGCCATCGAATTCCATTGCATTCTCCATAAAAGTAGTATAGTATAGAGTTATCACCCAACCATAGATAGATAGATGGATAAAGATACTATTAATTTTAGATAACAATGGTATGTTCTATGCTTAACACAATTTACTTCAATTTTCCTTTAGCAGCCCAATGACAATTTCCAATAATCTCCAGTAGCAACCACATTAACTTAATCACATTGACAATAAATGCAGATAGAACATAAAATAATATGCAGAAAACAAACCAAGAAAGAGGAAACCAGATTTGGCGGATGCCAGGGAAAAACCCCAATGTGGGGAAAACCCTTTGATCAAATATTCTTATTATTGTTCAATAATTTAGCATACAGAGAGAGTACAAAACCAAATTCACTTGCCCAATACATTGTCAAATCAACCCTATAAAATTTTGCAGTCAACTGTAGTCGATTTCAGCCCTAACCAAAAAGTCAACGCTAGTCAAAACAACACCAACACTTCACCAATGTAGCTCAGTCCTCCTTGGTCAAACTCAGCCTGAAGAGGAGGTCAAATGCTGCCAAAAACAACTCGATCAAACTTGGTCAAAGGAGAGAGAAAATATGCAGTGATTTTCTGCGGTCAAAATAGAAGTCAACTTGAAGTCAGTGATGGTAAAATTGTCCCAAACACCTTGATTTATGTGCAAATATATGTGACCTCAAGAGATCGAAATTATGCCCTAGAAAATGCAGTCAAACTTGGTCAATGAAGCCTTGGTCAACGTTGGTCAATGTTGTCCTCAAATTCGGCTTGCAATTTGACCCAGAAATTCATCCTTCCATCCACACGTGTGAGAGAGAGAGAGTTGATCTTCAAGCTATACGAACCAGTCAGATTTGGAGAGAGAAGAAATGATGAGTGATATGATGTCCAAATGAGGAGAGAGGTCACTCCTATTTATACAATTTGATGAGGGTGAAAGGACACATATATTGGGCTTCATGAGCCTACATTAAGCTCAGGCCGACCTTAACAATTTGTGCATGAGAGAGAATAAATTCAAACTTCCAATTCTTCTTGTCTGAATGAGATGATATTTGTATCGAACTTGGACATCTTGGAAAGAGGAATCCAATGCAATAATCATCTCCATCATATGAGTTGTCCCAAGGTGTAATTTGGCCCTAGTTGCCAATTTTAACACTCCCTCTCAACTAGGGATAATTCCACCTACCAATCCATTTGTCATCATCATGCTATCCTTATTCATGTACCATCTTTGTCATCGCTTCTCTTCTCTTCTCTACTCCTTTGAACCATGAAGTAATAATGAAGAAGAAGTGATCGAGAGTGAGTCACAAGACCTTATCACTCTCCACTGACAAAACTCAGCCCATGATCCCAAATCAAGTTGTTGAACACCATGCATCATAGTCATAGGGAGTACCGTAGTACATTTTGCGTCCATCAGTAGTGTTATGGTCCTTAACCACTTTTCCCAACTCATTAGCCAGATGAGAGGTACTTCCCATGAATCCTGGACTCCATGGGTAGGATATATGTTGGGGCATTGGCAGGAGAAGGTGAACCTCTCATCCTGCTCATATACCTTAGGATAAGGTAAACCATTCATCCTATGCATATGTCAATCATAGGGGAAGGTGAACCACTCACCCTACATACATGTGTCTACAATCATACAGAAAGGTGAACCACTCACCCTACACACATGTCAACCATCATGGGTTATCACAGGGGAAGGTGAACCATTCACCCTACACACATGTCAACCATCATGGGGTATCACAGGGGAAGGTGAACCACTCACTGTGTACAAAGAACACCACTAGGGGAAGGTGAACCACTCACTGTGTACAAAGAACACCACTAGGGGAAGGTGAACCACTCACTCTATGGTCACTCATATCTCCAAGAAGTACCCCAAGCCCCCAAGATCTCCCAAAGCTCAGTGTCCAACTCATACGGGACCCTCATAGGAGAGTATTTCAATGACTCCAAGTCTCTCTCAGAAGGTTAATAATTTAACCTTCCCCAAGGGCTTTGTGAGAATCTCCGGGACCTACTCGTCTGTCCTGATGTGTTCTAGCCTTATTACTCCTCAATGTACCCTATCCTGGATAAAGTGGTACCTAATATCAATGTGCTTGGAGCGGTCGTGGAACACAGGATTCTATGAAAGGAAAATTGCACTCTGGTTGTCGCAGAAGATCACGGTGGTATCCAGCATGTGCTCAAATAGGTCATTGAAGAGGCTCCTCAACCAAACAACTTCACAACTAGCCATACTCGCAGCAATGTATTCAGCCTCAACGGTACTTAAAGAAACCAATTTTTGCTTCCTTCTCATCCTAGACATTGAAGTAGACCCCAAAGAGAAGCAACACCCATATGTGCTCCCACGATCCACCACACTTCCAGCCCAATCAAAATCTGTATATCCATGTAACCTCAAATTCCCAACTATATATCTTAGTCCATAGTGGATTGTGCCCCAAAGATATCTCAAGAGATTCTTGGAAGCAATCCAATGAACGTGATGAGGCTCAATCATAAATTGAATCAATGTGTTCACAATGAAGCATATGTCAGGACAGGATTTTACCAAGAACATCAGAGCCCCCACAAGTTGACAATACATAGAAGGGTTTGCTAATCCAAGCCCAACAACACTTCCACATAGCTTCTTGGAGTTGATTTCCATCAATGTAGACACGAACTTGCAATCCACCATCCCACATCTCTTACGCAGCTTCATAATATATTTTCCATGAGAAATGAAAATATCACATGGCTTTTGCCAAACTTCTAGCCCTAGGAAGTAGTGTGTCAATCCTAGGTCCTTCATCGTGAATTCGAAAGCTAACTCCTCTTGCATTGATGAATGAGAGGATCGTCACCTACCAAAAAGAGATCATCCACATAAGGGACTAGAATGAGAGGCCTATCCTTTTCAACCTTGAAGTATAGGATCGGGTCAGCATCGCTCCTTGTACATCCTAGCTACATAATATAGCTATCAATCCTCTCATACCAAACCCTAGGGGCTTGCTTCAACCAATGGAAGGATTTCTTCAACTTGCATACATGTGACTTACGATCTTGAACTTCAAACCCCTCAGGTTGTTCTACGTAGACTTCCTCTTTAAGCGATCCATGCAATAAATAAGTTTTGACATCCATTTGGTGTAGGCTCCAACCTTTTGAGGCATCAAGGGATATGATTGAATGGATGGTTGTATATTGGGAAATTGGTGCAAATATCTCATCATAGTCTACTCCTTCCTTTTGAGAGAAGCCTTGAACAATGAATTTGGCCTTGAATTTTTCAGCACTCCCATCAGCTCCATGTTTGATTTTGTAAATCCATTTTGAAGTGACCACAGACTTGTCCTTGGGTCTCGAAACCACATTCCAAACATCATTCTTCATGATTGAATCATATTCCTCGTTCATCGCATCCTTCCAAACTTGGTGTTTCATGGCTTCTTCGAATGTACATGACTCAAATTGTACAACCGTACTCATGGCAGCTAAGTACCTTTGGTACCTGTTTGACTCCTTGCTTTCACAAAATGTCCGCCTTGGTGCAATATGTTTCTCAACATCTTCAAGAGTATCTTTGAACCTCAAACTTTCCTAAGGAGATAATCTTCATCAAAAGTGACATCATGACTTATTTCCACTTCTCTTTGACCATGCACATAGATTCTATATGCCTTTGAAGTTTTATTGTAGCCCACAAATGTTCCTTTCTTCCCAGATGCATATAGCTTGTTTATTTTCTCTTTCGACACATGAAAATATATGGGACAACCAAAAATTCTAAAATGAGAAACATAAGGTTTCTTACCGGTAAATACTTCTTCAGGTGTCTTGAAGTCCAGTTCTTGGTGCGGGCATCTATTTTGAACATACACAGTGGTGTTGGCATATTCTCCCTATAAGAACTTCGGTAGGCCTTGGTCATGAAGCATGTCATGGGTGGCTTCTATGATAGTTAGATTCTTCCTTTCAGAAACTCCATTTTGATCAGGAGTATATATAGTAGTGGTCTCCCTCTTAATGCCAACTTCTCTATAATAGTCATTGAATTCATTTGACTGATATTCAGTTCCATTATCGGCCCTCAATATTTTGATCTTCTTCCGCGATTGATTCTCAACCAAGGTTTTGAAAGAGTGGACCATTTGAACACTTCATCCTTCTTCTTCAAGAAATAGATCCATGTTTTGCAGGAGAAGTCATCCACAAAAATTACATAGTACAAATATCCACCCAAAGATGTTACGGGCAACATACCTGATAGATCAGAATGGACAAATTGAAGAATATCGATAGTTTGACTTTGAGTTGAGGGGAATGGTCCCCTTGTGTGTTTTCCAGTCGCACAACCCTGACACACACCTTCATGATCTAAGTTGAATTCAGGCTTTGTACTGAAGGTGAGAAAATCTTCGGGCCATAATTTGAATTGAAGAGAAGTACCACAAGACATTTCTCCCAGCGGAATTCCTCCAACCTGATAGAGACCTTCAACTCTAAATCCAAGAGTGAATGCATCTTTCAAGTTCCTTTTCCAAACATGAACTTTCCTATCAACAAATGTCACCTTGAAACCTTTATCTTCCATCGCACAAATAGAGACCAGGTTCTTTTTCATATCAGATACATACAACACTTCTTGTAAATGAAGGGTTTGACCTTGATTTAAGTGAAAAGTAACATTCCCAATTCCTTTCACGGGATAAGTGGCATTATCCCCAAGTATAATCTCCATATTTGTCATCTTTTCAATCAAGTTTGAGAGGGCCTCCTTATACCCAGTGAAGTGCCTTGAGGCACCACTATCATCAACCAATGATCTAGTGTGTCTGTGGGAGATGCAATGGTAAGGGCAGAAATAAGATAAAAATATTTTTTCTTTTCTACAACATTAACTTATTCATACCTAGAGTTTCTTGACTTCTTGGGAGGATGACCATTTCCATATCGAGCAGCGGGAGCATTTCTCTTTCCTTTGTTGTTGAACCTGTTGTTCCTTTGATTTCCATTGCCTTTGTAGTTGTTTTTATTATTGTCGTAATCTCTTGGAGTATCCTTCTTGTGAGCACATTCTTTAGCGAAGTGGCCAAACCTGTTGGAATTGAAGCATCTCTATGAATATTGTTTCTTCAGATTGGGACCTAGAATAGTTGATTAGGTCAATGGACTTGTGAATTTACATGCCACAGGTGTAGGATGTGTATATCAATGCTTCATTTGGGGCTACAAGAATGCATTGTGCATATATTTGTATAGGCTGCAGAAGAAGATTTTCTCCTTCATAGCTCTTGAATACACCTACAAAAGAGAGATACCCAACAAAAACCCTTGTCCCAAAAACGAAATCAAAAAATACTTGATTCAAAAATGTGTTCCTTGCTTGTTTCAGAAAATTTGTAAAGAGAGTCAATTTGCCAAGGAAGAAGAAGGTGTTGTTTGTAGCTGAGCCACCAGGAGGAGGCATTAGAAAGATACAACCAAGCCACCAAATAGATTCATCATTTTGATTTTGTATTTTGTTGGGCCAACCTGTGTTTAACTATCAACAACCTCAGTTTATGATATTTGACAGCCAAGGGTTTATTGTTTAAGTATTTAACATCCAAGGTGAAACCTATAATCCATAATTTAATAGCCAAGAATATGGTTATGGTCAGTTAAATACGAGGTCCCTTATTCTAGGAACCCCGACATCCCCCTACCCCCCATGATGCTCCCTAAAATTTGAGGGGTGTCTCCACATGTTCTCAAAGTGCATTTTCCATCTCCTGCATCCCAACATTTAGAAACTTAGTGGAACATTGGAATTATCAGTGTAAGGTTGCTTCTCACGAGGAAGCACCCCATCTTAGCCCAAGGAAACTAAAGCTTTTTAACAAGAACTGGTTTTACTTATTAAAGCCAAATTCACTTTTTCTTTTGATGCCCTTCCTATTTATAGTCATTTAGAGATGGGGTCTCCTATTCTATGGACACCAATGCCCCCCTATCCCCCATGAGGCCCCCTAAAATTTGGGGGGGTGTCTCCATATGACTCTCAAGTGTGTTTCCCAGCTTTTGCATCCCCATGTTTTAGAAATTTGGTGGAACATTAGAATTATCAGTGTAAGGCTAATTTTCATGAAGAACCATCCCCTCTTAGCTCTGGGGAATCAAGGCTTTTTAAACAAGAATTGGTTTTACTTGTTCAAGACAAATTCATCTTTTTCCATTCCAGTCCCTTCCTACATGTGCACATACTCATATGCTAGCATTTTCGGCTTAATGAGGATGGTAATTCCCTTGTATTCTTGTAATTAGATTGTTGTAGATCTCTTTGATCCATGATGTACTCATTTTCCCATGAAGTAATATGTGATGCATCTAAAAATATTGCACGAATCTGTCAAATTCTAGTTACTTCTCCCTTTAAAAACCTTCAAATAATGGACTGCAAATTTCTATATTCAATACCAAACAAATATTAATTTATTGAGAACATGGTCAAGTAATTAAAGCACTTTCTACGCTCATACATGGGTTCAAAACCCAGAAGACATGTTGTCACACTAATGTTTCCCACAAAGTTAACTTCCACATCCATGGTCAGTAGAAGTCCAAGTGACATGGATGGCGTAAGGATGTAGAGTATCTCAATGAATGATGTCAGGTTCAAGCCTTTTGTGGACTTTACAGAATAGATACTTCTTGGTCATGGCATTTAAGCCAAAGGAGGAGAAAACAGTTAACAAAGGGCTATTTAACAACAAAGGAAAAAAATGTGCCTTGACCAAAATGCCATCAATGATAATACGTTGATAACACATTTATCTAACCTTTACATACTTCATTGTAGACTATTTTAACTCCTTATCCAAAACAAACCTAACTATAGTTCTAGCATTAATTAGGACAAATCCTTGGTTTTCCCCTTGCACGATTACCAATTCAAAACCCTAATAGATTACCAATAGGGTGTTGGTTCAAAACCCACTGGCTAGGTAGATCAAATTTTGATATAGTTCAACTCTCATCACAAAACTATATATATATATTAGACGGATGATATAGAAAAAAATAAAATATGATGTCTTAGGTAGCAATGAGAATGCAATGGTAGTCCTTGGCACTCAAAGAATACATTAAAATATCATAAATGCTAGTGAAGGTGGTAGTCATTAACTTTTATTAATAGGACAAAAAATCCATGGGAATTATTCAATTGAATTCAATAGCACACAAGAAGACATATTGGACAATATTCACATGAATCCCTATGGTTCATAGGTAAACTATAAAGATTGGATAACCTTGAATTCAGAGCAAGACACTCCTTAATACTAAATAGGTTGGTAATAAATTTCCATAGCATCTAAAGGTAAATACCTTACTCAATCTTGATGATAAACCAATGCGGGAAATAGAAAAATAGCAAGTATTTGAAATAAGTCACTGCCTTGCATTATATTCAAATATAATAAAAAAAGAAATGTTGACTATAAATCTTGAACATTTATCTTGATAACTGAAGAAATTTATCCATAACTTAATAGACAATTGGGAAAAAGTTCTTGATTAAATAAGAAAACATATAAAAACTAGGATACAAATTCTACAAAAAGGGAGGTGAATCTTTTGGTAGACTCTCAGATATTTTGTGAATACAGTGGCCCCTAGGGCATTAGAAAAATTCAGCCTACAGGTTTCAAAATTCCAACTCTTTACAAAGTCTTCAATTCTGTCTTTTATCCCCTCTTCCATACTAAGTTCCAGCCTTCTTTAGTGTAACTTATTTCCAAGAAGAGAAAGGAAAATGAGGTTTCTCGAGGAGGTTTATCACCTTAGGTATGAAGGGTCTCAATTGTCTTAGAAAATAGTGTACTTTGTTGGCATTATTTCTCCATGAATTCCTACATTTATAACAATTTTTCAGTTGTCTTATCTATAGTCATAAAGTGAAGATGTTATTAGTGTATTTCCAGGTATTCATTTTGAATGCCATTTGTCATTCTGAAAATACTATCCACTCAATGAATGTATCAACATCCATTCATAAATTGATTGATGGAATGCTTTATGAAGCAAATGACAAATGACTTTTCCTAGCTTGTTTTTCCATATGAATGCACCTTTGCTTCTCATCTGTTCATTTTAATTTGGAGTTGTTTCCCTTGACCTTTCTTTTTGTTTCTACATAGGATATACCAACACTGAAGCTTGAAACAGTGGAAAACAAACTTGTTCTTTTTCTGATTCTATTTATTGTTGTTAATATGGCCCTCATAGGTTTCTAGTTTACTAGCCATGTAAATTTAGTAGCAGCATTTGGAAATGGACCCAAACCCAACAACCATATTTCAAATTTTGAGCGAAGTCCTTTATTGGAAGGTTGGTTGACATTCTACCAGCCATTATTTTAATCTTCCTTTTGTATCTAGTGTAGAAACATGCCTATGCCCTAAGGACTTACGCCACTAAATCCTATGAAGATGCCTCTTTATCCCAATAGATGAAATAAAAGATCATGGGATTTCATGTTAATCTTAGTATATAAAAGTTCCACAAAATTCACACTTCCTTTCCCATCACTCAGTACAATTCAATATTCCTACAGTTTTAGAGAATCAGGGGACTTCATATTTTGCACAGTGATTCTGAGTACATTCTATTAAATGACTTCAAATAAGAACAAGGTTCAGACGAAGGAACAAGTTGTCTTCAAGTGAGAGGGATATGGAATTTGACTGATAGTGTTAGTGTTGTAAAAGCTTCAGAAATAGAAATGCCAAATTAAATACAAGTTGTTGGATCTAGCACTAGCATAAGGCACACCATTATACCAGAAAATTATAATGATGTCACAATGTGAAGAAACAAAAAAGAGCTTGCATCTGACAACTACAATAAACATTCAATGATGCCTGCTGGCTCTAGATATGCAGGTACATTTATATTCATAAAATATGAAGGCCAAGTAGACAGTTGATGTTCACTAATGCTTTCAATAATGGAATATAATTGCTCACATAGTTTGGATCAAGAGGGTTGAAGACTTCTTCCACTCTATCCATTTGTGGGGCTTGCTGCTACTAATGCAACCAATGTTGCTATAAATGCAATAAAGACAAACATTCAAACCGATATTACAAGAGTTATTGCTAATTCAGACATCTTATCCAACACAATACACTTTTTTTAATGCCTAAATGTGATAACTAAACTATGGCAAACATCAGAAATGATGCAGTCTCCTTAGATGTCATGAATGCATTGAAACTGACAACTGGGACAAGAGTAACCAACAAAGAACCTAGAGGCTTGAACCTGAAAATAAATTGCACATTTTAGAGCTCATGGAAAGTTCATATATATTATGTTTCAATGGATCTTTGAAGTTTGACAATGACTAACTAGAGGGAAATCATGTACAAGCCCTAAAAGTTGATAAAGAATTGAAACAATCCCATAAAGAGGCACTTGTTTTTTCCAATTGAAGGATAATTTGGTGGAAGCTCTAAGGGAGTCAAATACATGTTTGAAGAATATGAAGAAGAAAAATAAAATGGTGGTGTCTTCCCTATTACAATGGGGATTCTCATAGGCTACCTTGAGGATGATAACACTGAATATGAAGAAAATTCTGAAAATTTTCAGTTTTATGCCTTGAGTAGTAATAAAGACGCTTCTCCAAAGGAGGATCCGTGTGATTTTCTTCAAGAAACCACTGGAGACAAGAAAATGGGTATGGAGTACTCGGTGAATGATACTCTTTTCAACATCATTGGAGACCACCATGAAACTTTGTTGCCTAGTGAGACAGGGGTGGTATTACAATAGTAACGAATGAAGAATCTGAACTAGGGTCTAGAAGAGGCAACATCATTGGCCTTGTGGGATATGATGATATGCTCATTGTCCTAGAAGGACATAGCAGAAAAATGAGTCAGGTTGAAGAATTGAGGTGCATAGAAGATCCATGATATGAAGTCCTGGGGGCTAAAAGGCATGATTTCCTATTGGAAAATGTAAACCTCATGACACCAAACCATACTCATGATATTGATGAAGGTATCGTTGTTTTCGACTCAAAAATTGAGCAAAACAATTACACATTTATAGCTATACATTTGGAATATTTTAACTTAAATTCTTCATGCATGCCATCTAATGAGGACCTAGGAAAGGTGTTTATGTAGAGGGATAAGGTTAGGTGTGCTAGAGACGACATTTCAAGACCAGTAAAAGGACCCTCAAATCAACCTTTTGAAGGGTTGCTCCGTGAATCAAATTCCGTAATTTTGAATAAAGGTTTGATTCAAAATCAATACCAGGGATGACGTGACAAGATTTTCCTTATTAGAAAGAGCACCATTCGTTGAGCCCAAGCCATGATACAAACATGAGTGTTCTTGGCCCTGGAGACAACCTTTCCTTTGCTACAATGAAAATATATTTTTCATGAACCAAATAGAGTCTGAATGTGGGTGTTTGCAAATTTGCACAAGATATTTATAGGGTGGATTTAATGAAGTTATCAGTGATAAGGAGGGTTTCTCTCCCATAATATGCTAGTTTCGCAATGATCGAGGACTTATAGGCCAATTTTTGCCTAGAATGTTGAGAATTCATGATCCCATGGAATCAAAGGAAGGGAATGATGACACTAAACCACCAATACCAAAACTTGTGTCTTGTAAGTACTCTTATTTTTACATGTCACCTTTTTTCATGGTGACTAAACACGAGAAAGGGACACTACAACCTTGAGATGATGAATTCGATTCATTGGATAATTGATTTTTCCTTAACAAATCTATGTTGATATGTTCAGATTTGAGGGTTCTAAAAAACTCCTCTATAGAGCACTTTCCCCCCAAGTTACAACCATCTACTATCTAACATTTTGCACATGGATTGGCATATATATTCTAGAATCTGGAATACAAGGGGAGTCCTATGGAAGGAAGCCTTTGATGATAAATATAAATGACCTCAAGATTACAGTTTTATTGATATGTCATCACACATGAGAAACTCCTGTAGGATCCAATGTGATGTTTTCCTAGAGAAAAAGGTATTAACTGCAAAATTTTGCTTTTTACAGTTAAAATGGCCTTGGAAAGACAATGCAACTCATGATTTGTATCCTATCTTATTGCTTAACAGGGAAATCAAAGCTTTCTCTCATAATCATGCTATCATATTCAATAGGAAGGAGGGTCCTTGATATGTACCAACATTTATTATGTCATGGTGATGACAAAATCAAGTGTTATTGAAGGTTTGATCTTAGACATAATGCAGTGTTAGAAAATAGCTTGTTCTTACATATTGCAACATGTCCTTTTAGATATGTGGAGTGAGTATCATCTTAGAATATTATGGTACAAATTGGCACTAGTATGCATCAACAAGTGCCCATTGTAGACCTATGTATAACTCTTATATTATAGAGTTTCCCAATGAAATAATTACGGATAACTTTGTTGTTGAACACTTGCAAAGATTGGAAAAGTAAACATATATTGAACTGCAATTTGTTTGTTGTATTTCTAACCATAGAGGAAAGCACGTGTTGGCATTATTTTAAGTAGGGATATAGGTTTAATTCAATGCAATGGAAGTGGTTACATACATTGTAAACAAACAACAACTTCTCCATACGCGAGATTTATTAATAGATTTGCTAGTGAATGATCCTCTAGTTGCATCTTTTTTTTTCTTAGCCTTTGAAATCATCATGAGTTTCTAGAAACATATAACAGACTCACCTAGTTATAGTAAATTCATGTTGTTCGATGACCTCAGATCTGTGGTGTGTTTTGAATCTAATATTGAGAATAGTACAAACAGATGGCCAGCGAAGCATTGGAAACAGAGAAGGCCATGAAAGTACTTATTGGAGCATTGTAATGCCTAGCTAACTATAGGAAATGGACTTGCATGAGTAGAGTATGAAGCCTAAGGTGATTGTCAAGGTAAAGGGATGGAAGAACTGAGAGCACCATCTGGGAAATGAATTTGGTCTTCCACACTGGAACTTTTTATCTTCTTAGTAGTCTGGGGCTCTCTGGACAGATCAAATCTTATGCCCTTCATTTTTAGCTCCTGAATATATCTACTCATAGCCCTAGAAGCAACCCTGTAATTACCATTTTCCCATTATACAATGAACTTGGAATCATCCCTTATCCAAAGAAAGTTTATACCTCTTTCAACAACAATTTTTAGCATCAATAAAGTGCAAATATCTCTACTCTATTATTAGTATCAACCATGACTATTGCCTTTAAAGAAACAACATGGTTGTATCCACTAATTATATTTCCTCCTCCATATTTTCTAGGAATACCTTGACAAACTCCATCAACATAGGTCCATGCCTTTAATTTATCAATCTCATAGTTTTTCAAATTTCATTGGTTGTTTGTCTTTATAGGTTTGAAAATACCTCGATATGCATATCTAATATGATGAACTCATGATACCCAACTAATACGTGATATTCATGATATCCACTTAGATATCTCCTCTTGCTAGCACAACACAATTCTTATTCTATTTTCCTAAACACTAGGGCAAAGAACACACATCTAGCATTCTACCACTTGATTTTGCTCAAATGCAAATTTGAGCCTTGAGGAAAATTTGGCTACAACAAGTAACTTCAGTCAATCTTCACTGAAGCATAAATGGTTCGTACAAACCAAAAGCATGCATAGAAACCAACTGTACCTGTCAATACAAAGAAAGCATATGAGATAATTGTCATGTAGTCGAAGTACAAAATACCAGAGACAACGTTCGTAATCTCCATCTTGGTGAAGAAGTAGAATGTAGCATACAGGAATAGGTAAAGTGAAGATGAGCCTGAAGTTAGATAAGCTCTCCACCACCAGTGGTAGTCCTCACTACACAACTGAAAGTAGTAGAGGACAATAGTGATCTCTACACAAGTAACAATAAGGATAACAAAGACAATGAACAAAAACCCAAAAATGTAATAAAGTTGATGTAGCCAAATAGATGTTAAGATGAATAATAATTCAATGAAAAGTGCACTAAAGGTTAATATGCCTCCAATGAGTACTGAGAATATTGGATGCATGTACCATACCTGTTATGGAATCTCCCTGGGATTTTTAGTTGTCTTAACAAGATCTTCAATTACAGGTTTCTTTTAGCTGAAGTAACTACCAACAAAGACCAAATACACAAATATTGTTAAACATACACATGGCAGCAACAAATATGAAAGATAAAACATGAGAATGCATTTTTATTAACAAGAGATATACATTTATAGTACATGGTTTGATCATTGGGTTCCACATCCCAAGGTCTCTTGGACTTCTTTTATATATTCGGCTTCCACACTAACCCATTGAGGATTAGGTGTCCAACATTCCCCCCCTTAATCCGAAGGGTTATGTATGAGTCCACGAAGAGAGTTGTAATACAAAATGTGCAAAAATGCATGGCAACACTAGGCTGAATGTGCTCTCTGAAATGTTGGTATAAAGGGTGGTGGTATAAGGATGACCACCAACACTGGAACGCTTAGTGCAGTTCCCGAAACTATTCCAAAACAGGAAAGAAGCTAAAATCTCCTGCTAGAGGAAGTTCTCCTATTGTTTTGAAGAGGGAAACATTCAACCATGAAAGGGAGGTCTCACCCCACATAAAAGGGAGAACTTCAACCTGAAAAGGGAAGTCTCAACCTATGATGGTTTAAGGATGACCAACAACTCTGGAATGCTTAATGCAATTCCTGGAACTCTTCCAAAACTAGCAAGAAGACGAAGTCTTCTACTAGAGGAAGTTTTCTCAATTTTGTTCCTGGAATTCTTCCAAAACTAGCAAGAAGTTGAAGTCTTCTGCTAGAGGAAGTGTCCCAGATTACCAACTGAAGGCATGCTCAAGGGCATCTTTGTCTCTGGCTACAATTATGAAACTAGTCTGGCAGGTTGTGGCTCAGGCTCGCTTGATGTGACTTTGAAGCTTGTAGATGACCATAGTTTCCCCCCTATCAGATACAAGGCGAGATGATGGAGAAAACTCAACTGCAAGACTGTTCAATACTCTGGAACAAGTTCTGACATGTGATTGGAATATCTTCTTGGTTGTTGATGCCCATTGCCAAGAAGCGATCCATCGAAGATGAATCTTTGTTCTTGTAGGACGTTTGTTTCTAAAGCATCTGTGTGAAGAATGGGTGGTTTTATGACAGTGCTTACATGGATGAAGATCAAAACAATGATCTTTCAAATGGCCAACTCGGTCACAGTGTTGGAATTTCACAATCTGTTGGTGTTGTTGTTGCTGTGGAAGAGGGGCGGAATCTGGAACAACTGGTGGTGAACTGTCATGAATGAATCAAACACTCTGAAACTAAATGGGCTTTGAGTAGTCTGGAATATGAAAGGACAAGTCCTTCTCATACCCAAGACCATTTCTGTGCTTGTTGTGGACAAGTTGTTCTCAAGGCCTGATGATGGGCTTGGGAAGTGCAGACTGAGTTTCTGCATCTGCATGTACAACTGCTGCTTTATTGGGCACTAGATCAGAATGAACTTGCTTCTTATGGGAGTCTGTTTTAATGTTCTGAACAGAAACAGGTTCAGAATGACTCCTCTATTTTAATTCTTCTTGTTGTAGCTGAGATTCGAGCTACAAAAAATCAATTTTCTCTTGTGCATTTTGTAGACAGACCTGAATGTTTGTGAGAGAAACTTTCTTGACTTTTAATGTATCATGAGTAGTAGATAATATGAGAGTTTTGAGGAACTCTAATACTTCACTGGTTCTGGCCATTTTTTCTTCAATGTCAGATTTACACCTTAAAAACTGATCACAACTACTACTCAATGCAGAAAAGTAATACCCACTCTCAGTACACAACAATATCCTTTATAAATGTGCAACAAATGATCAGTGTGCAACCAGCAAGCACCAATTACAATCCATATAAAAATAAGAGTTTACTCATGACCAACAGCAGTCGAATCAAGAAATCAATGCATATATATGTAGACAAAAATGAGTTTTAAATACAATGCCACAACTGGGGCAGCAACAACTGCAAACTTGCTTGGATCCTTCAAATACTCCTTCACTTTCAAAGCGGAAATGATGGCTATCAAAACTTCAAAAACTATAGCACCATGTCATGGACAGGACTTGAATTCTCATATATAAATACTTTGACTAGGGTACGAATCAATATTCTCTGATCTTGCAACTTTCTTCAAAGAAAACAATAGTCCACTGTAAGAAACCCAACTGGAATAATTGAGAAAACCACAAAGAGTGTTGAGTTTGTATGGTTTGGTCCACTGTAGTATTTTAACAAATAGTTTGTGTATCAAATGTTGTAGGTGCATTCCTTGTTGTTGGCTCATGTAAATACATATAATGTTGGGACAAATACTTGTGGAAGAACTTCAAAATATTAATTTAATATCAACTTTAGACCCAACAAGCATAAATAATACTAATAACAAGTGTAGCAACTATAAACTTCTTCACTCTTCACTGAAATACATGTTCAGAATTTACACAATGATGTTGTAGATGCTAGCAGCCATTTAACTATTTTGATAGATAAAGGGGAGAGCTAGTACACAAACAAAATCTAATATATATATGCATTGTCTATGATGGCATTAACTCACGGTTCGCTTCAACATTGGAGATACCAGATTTGAGTAAGTTACTGGCAGATTTTTGGCTACCTCTTCAACACATATTCGCACCTCAATATAAGCTACAACAAGTCAATAAACGCATCCCTTGACTCTGCCTAACTCAGCTCACAAGGGGTAAATCAACCAACAGGCAGTAAACTTATTCATTCTTTCTTCTAGGGAGGAAAGATTCAAGAATGGCGAGTTTTGATGAAGCGAACAATAAGATACCCTCACCCTTCTCCGATGTTCAAACACTTAACTCATCCTTCCAATCAAAAGGCCTTTCTGTGGAAGATATGGTTTCACTTTCAAGAGCCCATACAATCGGGATTACTAGGTGCATAGTGTTCAGGCAAAATTTATACAACTATAGTGGCAATGACCGCCTCGACTCTACAATCAATACGTCGTTCCTCTGATTACACCTCCAATGGCATCACTTGGGTGCTGTTAAAACCGATCTAGATGCCACTTTGTTTTGCTTTTACGGCTTAAAAGGCCAGTTCTGGTTTGGTGAATGAATAACGAGTAAACTAAAAGAAATTAAACGTTGGATCGATCGTCGCGTCCAACCATCCCGCCTCTACGCGAGAACTTCAATCAAAAGTCGCACAATATCTCTTCCATGATGCAAGAATTTAGAGCTTTCAATGGCGGACTCTGCAGTGAACTTCTCAAGTCTGACAGAGAAAAAGCTTAGACTGGATGGTCTTACCGCAGAGGAATTGCAAGAACTCAAGAAACGACTCGAATTCTGGAAGAGGGAAGTCACACGCCTGCTTAGAGCTCTTCACATCTGAGTTCAGGACAGAGATGAATAGAAACCCCAGAAGTTAAAGATCAGATGAAAAAGGCAAGAAAGATACAAGGAAGCTGGGTCTCAGGCAGCAAACGCAAAGGTCCCCTAGAGAGTTCAATCATGCGATGAAACGTTCAAAGAGACTGCCCAATCCTTAGATACAGATCACTGCACAATGATCATTGTTATCAAGATTATTATCACAACGTTCGAAGAGATCATTGTTATCAAGATTATAGCTTCCCGAGACTTTATATTGATTAAACATATGCAGCGGATATGAGTATAGAGACCGACTGTTCATTGAATATGAAACGGATATGAGTATGGAAACCAACTGTTCATCGAATATGGGTGGAGATGAGTCTTTTACCCAACAACATTTGGGCCAATGTTCAGGCAGGGAATATAAAAATGCATATGATGCGGAGATTATATGCAGAACGAGCAGCTGACATTGCCATAGCAGTCCAGTCGTAGAAAAATACCTTAATAATGTGATTTTCTTGTGCCTTACACGGCAGCACTGGCCTGGCTGGCTAACAAAACTGAATGCAATATCCATGGAATATACCAGTGACACCAGTACACAGATTTTGATAGGCCGCAGGTAGGAATACATTGCCTAGTTGCAGATCTGATGCGCTCAGCTACAATAAAATAAATGGTCCTGTTATTTAATGACAACCACAAATATATCAAGGAAAGTGAAATGCTCAAGCATAAATGGATGCAACAGCCATCCTTCAATGTTTTAGGTTGTCAGGCGCGTTAGGTAGTCAGGAAAATTACAGGTAATGAAGACTAGGCCAGCACTATTCAAGGCAACTCAGACCAGCTGCGCAGGGAATAACAACATGCCATTTTTATTTTTATTTTTCTGTTTCTACCTAAGGCATAAACTGTGAGGAAGAAAACTACACAGACCACACATCATGGCTCTGATACCATGTTAAACACACACATGGCAGCAACAAATATGAAAGATAAAACATGAGAGTACATTTTTATTAACAAGAGATATACATTTATAGTACATGGTTTGACCGTTGGGTTCCACATCCCAAGGTCTCTTGGACTCCTTTTGTCTATTCGGCTTCCACACTAACCCATTGAGGATTAGGTGTCCAACAAATATCACAAACCATAAAAATACTAAAGTAGCCATTGTCCTAATTGGTATGGCACCAAAGGGCTCTTCACCCCATATAAGTGCATTAAGGACCAAGAAAATGCTAAAAAAAATGTTGGGGAAGATGAACATAGTCTTCAACGTGTTTGTTTTCCATTTTGTGCCCTTGAACATCTTATATAGACGAGCATAAGAGTAGCCAAAAAAACCCATGAACACCCACAAAAGAACCATAGTTGTCATCAGTCCACCATGATAGGATGGTGAAAGAAATCCAATCATGGCAAATATCATTGTGACAAGTGTCATCCAATTTCTTCTTGGGCTTCATCTTGTGTCTCCAATTGATTGTAATTTGAGATTGTAAGATAATCCTCACTTACTTGAACTCTGCATAAGGTTGGTTCCTGGATTGACATGATCTATTGTTGCTCATTTAAGGTCTTGGTCAACCTTTTCACGCCTCACAAAGGTTACTCATTAATGTCTAACCTAACCCTGTAATATTTGCCATCAACTTCCTCTTGCAATGGGATTGTAGAGAGTTTCATCCACATGTTTTCCCCTTGTTATGACTGAGATAACAAGTCTATGTTATGTGTGCCCTCATTATGACATGTATAATCCAACCGACTCTTTTTTATCAAATCTACTCTTAACATGTGTTGTTTTGATCAATCTCCCAACTACGTTTGTCTAGTGTAATGTTTGACTCAGGTTTGACTTTGAAGGAAGATGCATAGGCTTCTTGAGGCACATTCAGGACTATTAACATAATTATCCTTTTTGTACTACCTTTAGTTTTACATACTCAAGAAAAGGAAACAAACTACCTTTAGTTTTACATGCTCTAGGGTACACTAGTGCTTCATGCTCTAGGGTACACTTCAAGTGCATGAAATTTTTGTAAAGGAGGTCTTATTGACTGGTATATATAACTATAATTATCAATTGCAATCCTAAGCAATTTGTTACAATCTAAATTCTGTAGCAAAGGCCTAATGCATCTTGATCTTGGTCTAACTGTACCTGAGCTACAGTAGCTACAAATATAAAAGACACAGGAGTGGAAGGTCAAATTGGAGGACAAGATATAACATTGTTATAAAATGGTATGTATCTATTGTTGAAATTTCTAAGTCTAACACATCATAAATCCCTACTGCATTATCTAGTTTGTTATATCCTACTTGTTCTTTTCATTAACAAGTTATTTAGAAATATAAATATTGAAATAAACACAAATGCAACCTTAACGCATATACAGTTCAACAACTGAAATAACTAAGACAATCACACAAGGGACACCGTTATTTTTGGACAATCGTCCTCAAAAAAACCTAATGCGGGAAAACGGGTGCAACAGATATGAGGGTTTTATTATTATGCAGTTTATGAACACAACTAGGGAGCCAATAATGGCTCACCCAACAAAGAATTCCCTCGACCGTAGTACCTCTCTTGGGAGAAAGATATTCTGGCTGATCAGCAACTAAGTGATGAGCCCCACAGTGATTGTTCCTTAGCTGGACAGCAAAATTTGCTCCAAGCTTCCCTCTGGAACTACGTCACCCACTAGAGACTGTGTCACCCTCCTTCGGCTCTATGTCAGCTCACCAGCACCCAGTCTGCCCCATGAAAATCACCAGTGCTTCCTATTGGCCCTGTGTCAGCTCTGCTAACCTCTACGCAGCTATTTTTGCCTCTGTGTCAACCAATTGGCTCTCTGTGTCAGCCCTCTGGCCCTCTGCATCACTCACGTTGCCCTCCTCAGCCTCTATGTCAGTCCTAGCTACCTCTGCATCAGCCTTCCCAGGCTCTGCACTGTCTCTTTGGCACTATCTTTGCCTCTCTGCTATGTATTCTCGGCCTTCTACCAAACTTCCCCTCGCTGCAACAGATCACTGGTTCGATTCTCTCAGCAAAACCCGCTCCAGGAAATCGAACTAATTGATCAATATGGTGTTTCTCCAACTGACCTCAAGCTTCTTATACTTTTCTTGTTGAGTCTTCAACGACCGAGATTAAGTCCCTAATCAATGGCTATGATTAGATTTGGCTTGATCCTCATCTCTTGGAACCTTCTAGCCCGAAATTATATTAATACACATTAATATTTTAATTTTCCTAAGTTTATACTTAGGACCCCATTAAAAATATTAATTATTTTAATATCTCATTCAGGTATAATTTCTCCAAATGATTTCTGAGTTTTAGAGATCTTATGTGCTTTAGTCTCTCCACCAATTTTCATGTCCAGATCACATTTTATGCTACCAAAAATCAACACTCCCTCTTAGTGAGGAATGTGCTCTAATAATGCTTCACCATGTAAACATCATATTAATCCTCTACACCAGTATCTGTGCTAATGCTTGGCTTGTTGCCTCACATTATCTACACTGTTGCTTCTTGTATTGCTTCCCATGACACTTCCACTACCACTGTTACATTTGTACTACATCTCCCTCTCAATATGCTGTCCATGATGCCCCTAGCACTGCCACTGCTAATTGTTGCAGTGCAACTCAGTTACCGAGAAGTAGGTAACTAACTTCTCCCAAATACTGACATCCTAGTCAGTTTGGAAGCCTTGTGAAACTGAAGCTCCCTCTGCTGTTATCTTGTGCTCCCTCCGCTGCCACTGTGTTGCTGCATACACCTCTGTGCCTCTCGCACTGCTGCAACCTCCACTACATTGCCTCAGATTTATGCACCCAAGCACTGCCTTGCTACTCCACTACACTTTGCTCCACCTAACCCTTGTCATCGTGCTACTATCGTTAAGGGCTCTCATAGTCGGATATGATCTAAGAGTTTAGGCACCTCAAGGATCCTGCCCCTAGTATGCAGTCCTCCTCAATACAACTCGATGTCTCCCCATCGCTTCTCTAGAGGTGCATGAGCACTCATGGCACAATCGTCATCAGTCTCGACCTCTTTCTCTGCCTTAGCTGGAGCTACCTTTGAATCGGAAATCTCTCCCTTGATTTTCTTCCTGGGACACTAGGATGCATAATGTCCCAGCTCCCCACAATGGAAGCACTTCACCTTGGAGATGTTCTTCTTCTTCGTCTTCCCTTGTTGTCCCATAGATGCTAGAGCTACATCCTCCTACTCCTCTTTCTTGATTCAGCCTCCCTTGCCACTACTGTCTGCCTTAGTCATTCTCTTAATCTCTTCCTGACGAAGATTTTCCCACATCTCCTCCCAACTTGGAAGAGTAGCCTTTCCCAAAATTCTTTGGACAAATGTCTTTCTTTCCTCAAAGTCTACATTTAGGGCAGTCTTGACCATAAATTTTGGATCCGGTGTAGACCCCATGGAAGTAAGATGATCGCGAATCTCTTGCAACCTGAGAAGGAATGGATCTATCTTCTCTCCCTTTTTCATATGATACGATCGCAACTGATTCTCCAATAGCATCTCCTGCTGCATGGAAGAGCCCCGGTATAAGGTGGTTAGGGTGTCCCACATCTCCTTTGTTGTGTTATTTTCAGAAATATGTGGTATGACATGATCTTTGACCCCACCTAGGATCATGCACTTCACCGTCACCATTACATCCTCATACTTCTCGTTCTCAACTGGGTCAACTGGGATAGCCACGGTTCTCAAGGAAAATTCCTTGATGCGATGTCGATCTAGGACTAACAAGATATTGGCCTTTCAAATGACAAAGTTGGAAGCCCCGTCCAACCTATCCTGATCCCTCAGTCCGTTCACTGCCATTTTAGCTCCTCTTTTAGACTCCCTCTGAGTCTCGACTTCCTTCATGGAAATCTCCCTCTAAGTCTTAATTTCCCTTCTAGAAATCCTTTGGCTAACTGTCCAACCTCTCCTCTCCAATCCTCCTTTGTCACTACAACACGGATCTAGATTCCTTGGCTAGAAATCCGTCGAGGTAGTGATTCCCTCTACCTTTGTTTTGTCTCCTTAGACACTATTCTTCTTCGACAGAAACAACATCACCAAATCCTCAAATCATAATCTGCCCACATCTCTCCAAGCCCTGACAACTGAAGAAACTGAGCCTTTCAAGCTCTGCGCAATCCCGACAACCACTGAATCTACACCTCCTAGCCACAGCGTCGATCCTTCTTGGATGAGAAAGATGATCAAGCACTGTGTAGGTCTGATCTTCCCCTTTCTGCCTCTGCGCTAACCCTCCTCCTAGCTTGAAATGATGACGCAGGCTTTGTGTCACTTCCTCTCTCGTTGCTTCTACTCTGGAACAACGTTGCCTCTCGAGACCATTGCTACTGCTGCAAGTTCTTCATATTACTGTTGGTGCCTTCAGTTCTTCTTTGATCTGTAACGCTCTGATACCATGTTGAAATTTCTAAGTCTAACACATCTGAAATCCCTACTGCATTATCTAGTTTATTATCTCCTACTTTTTCTTTCCATTAAAAAGTTATTTATAAATATAAATACTGAAATAGACACAAATGCGGCCTCAACACATATATAGATCAACAACTGAAATAACTGAGACAATCACACAAGGGACACCATTATTTTTGGACAATCGTCCTCAGAGAAACCAAATGCGGGAAAATCGGTGCAGCAGATATGAGGGTTTTATTATTATGCAGTTTTTTAATACAACTAGGGTGACAGAAATGGCTGACCCAATAGAGAATGCCCTCAGCAGTAGTACCTCTCTTCGGAGATAGATATTCCGGCTAATCAACTACTGGATGATGATCCCCACAGTGAATATTCTTTATCTAGACAATGAAAGTTGCTCCAAACTTCCCTCTGGAACTACGTCACCCACTAGAGACCGTGTCACCCTCCTTCGGCTCTATGTCATATCACTAGCACTCAGTCTACCCCACAAAAATCACTAGTGTTGCCTCTTAGCCCTACTTTAGCTCTGCTAGCCTTTACCCAGCTACTACTGCCTCTACATCAACCACTTGGCTCTCTGCGTCAGCCCTCTGGCCCTATGCGTCACTCATGCTAGCCTCCTCATCCTCTGTGTTATTCCCAGCTGCCTTTGTGTCAACCTTCCTAGGATTTTGTGCTATCTCTCTGGTACTATCTCTGACTCTCTGTTATGTATTCTCAACCTTCTGCCGAACTGCCCCTTGCTACAATAGATCACTAGTTCAATTCTCTTAGCAAACCCCACTCCAGAAAATCGAACTAACTGATCAATATGGTGTGTCTCCAACTGACCCTCAAGACTCCTCTTATACTTTTCCTGTTGAGTCTTCGATGATGAAGATTAAGCCCCTAATTAATGGCTAAGATTATATTTGGCTTGATCCTCATCTCTTCGAACCTTCTAACCCAAAATTATATTAATACACATTAATATTTTAATTTTCCTAAGTTTATACTTAGTACCCCATTAAAAATATTAATTATTTTAATATCTCCTCATCTGAGTATAATTTCTCCAAAGGATTTTTGGGTTTTAGATATCTTATGTGCTTTAGCCTCTCCACCAATTTCCATGACTAGAGCACCTCCGATGCTACCAAAATTCAACGTGCGCACACACACACACACACACACACATATATATAGAGGCATTTGAGCTTTGAGCGCTAGAATGAATTTAGATAGGGGCAACCCATCAATATTGACTTAAATTTGAAAATTTTGGAGGGCCAACTTGTCCTTGTATGCTTGAACAGGGGTTTGTCCCAATGGTTTGGAGGCTCTACTCCCCCTTTTAATTAGGTGCTTTAATGTCTGTTTTTCCACACACAAGATTGGTGTTATATGGAGAATTTGAAGGTAAAACCCTTTTGCTTATATGGAGTTGATATTGTTGGGATTTGAATCCCAACGTGGAGGCCTTTGGATGACAAATATGACATTTTAAAAATCATTTTTGAAGGATCTATGTGGTTATTAGAAGATACTTGGAGCTAAAGGATGCACCATTGATGGGGGAACAATAACATTTATTGGGGGAAATCACACCCACTTTGGAAGGAAATTTTGAAATGATCGTAGCTGATTTTTGTGGAGTGTCTACTTCTAGGGGGATGAGAATGGAAGTTGGGAACCCTTGTACCCACGTTGGAAACCATATGGGGTTGTGTGCACCAAAATTCGAGGTTTTTGGGAAACATATTGGGAGACTTTTGGAGAATATCATGCTCTAGGGTACATTAGTGCTCTCTTTTCCATATATTGTGTACAAATACAGACTCACTCTTCAATATAAAGGAACTTTGGCTTAGCACTAATCAATGAGCCATAATTGTTGTAGACTATGAGCTGGAAAAAGAAACACTTCCCAAACTGAAACATTGACATAGTATGCTCTTTCACATAACATTAAATCAAGGATACATGAAGAAGTGACCCTAGAAACCCAACTAGGAAAGCTAGATTTATGGAATTCATTATGCTTGTTAAATTCATTACTAAGAGTTAGCTATGCATGCCGAGAAATTTCATGCATTGTTCCTCACTTAATAAAATCAGATGGCCATGGATAAAAGAAACCTTCACTCATCATGGATAAGCTCCTTTACACTGTCCACCAATCTTCAACCAGGATCCACTCTTTGAGCTCTCATCTCTAAAAACTTCCCAAGTTCTCCTTGCATCCCCCTTGTTGATGTTCTCGTTATAGACTTTAGTGTTTTAATGGGATGCCTTTGGAAGGTCAACTATCACAATGGTTCATTACCACTTCCAATTCGCTAACCAAGACAAAGTAAAATAAAAGAGGACATGTTTACAAAATTTACAAAAGTAAAACAACTAGGTGCATATGACAAAGTTTAGTGAGGATCCAATTTGGATCAAAGTAACAATAAAAAGGCTCTTAGTCTTTGTCAAAGGTGATTAATGAGTTCAAAGTAAATATGTAATGTTAACAAAATCAACTTAATTTGAGGAAACTGCATCTCTGACAAGGATAATGATAGGCTCTAGGATGTGAAGCTATGGTTATGTGCAAAAACAGTGAGCTCTTGGATCAATGAGGACCCAAAGACAAGATATAATGTCATGCTTGGGATAAAGTGCACATTGGTACTGATTTATATATTATGCATTTAAATGTTGTGAAAATTTTGCAGAGTTGAGTGTTTGAATTTCAAGTTCAATAGATACTTTAGCTAGTTTGATGAGGTTTCTTTTACTTATCAACTTCTTCAGCGAAAATGGTTGAGAAAATTATGTTTGATTCCTAAATATGAACATCTCCGCCCATGTTGAAGGCATTTCCTTCCTGCTATTAATCTCTTCAAAAGCATAATGCCAAATTTGAATGGTGAAGTCGCAATCAAAGAAATATCTTTGATTCTCTTCCAAATTTTTATGCAGGACACATCTAGAGGGGCCTTGGATATCATGTTTCATAAATTCTCTACTATCAATAGTCAGTTATGAACTATGGTCCGGTTAAAATATTCACCTTTGGAAAACCATCATTTTTCTATATGTAATTTTGTATCTTGGTACATGGAGGTGGCAACATCTCTGAAATTAGAGCAATGTAACCCAGTTTTACTGTGTATTCAGTACATTTTACCCCATCCATGGCTGTCAAGAGTGAGTTTGTCTACATGAGCTATACCATTCAATTGCATTTGGAAAACAACCAGTTGAGGGAGAATTTTATCTGGAGGAGACATAGTTCTCCATCCAACCATATGCCTTCATCTTCTTCATCCCATATTGAGAGATCATAAATAGTTTTGATTCCCTAAGCCATCATTTGATTTCTTAATTCCATTAACTCATGTTTGTTCTTAAGCAATGGTTCTCCCCATTACACCATCCTCCCATATTTTTATTACTTTTCTATTACCTGGAATCCATTTAAGATCGGACTGTAATAAGGGGCCTGATGCTTTACAATCATAAGATTGGAGACCCTTTCTCCTCTAGGAGAGGCTTATCAGGATTCCAGGACCTTTTTCTACTGGGGAAAACATATTTTTGTGACTATTATTTCTTTCCACCATTTGTGGGTCCCAAAGATAAGCCACGAGAGGATGTTTGCACCAAGGGAAATATTCATGAGAGAAGGGTCCTTAATTTCCAGCCTGACATTGTCCTTCAGAGCTTGGATCATGTTCCAGGTTAAATGATGAAACCTTTTAGAGTTATATTTTCTACTTTGAGACTAAAACTTTTTTATCTCTTTGTAAAAGAGTTGAGCATTGATATAGAGGAAGAGAGGATAGGAAATATTTTATGAGCACTACTCTACTAGTCAGGTTTAACCACTGAGAATTGCAGGCAGTCATTTTATTTTTAATCTTTCTCAATAAACAATAGATGATGGGTGGCCTAATGTTATTAGCATTCCCAGATACTTGAAGGGGCTCCAGTTTGAAAAGCCTGGAAATTGCAAAATTCTAGAAATGAGTTGTATTTTCTAAGCATTGGTGTTCCATCTATATATTTTGCTTTTCCCTTTGTTTACTTTTCCACCATATGTGTTTAAAATTGGAATCAATAAACTATGGGGAAGGTTTGGAATCTTTGTGGGACAAGATGTCATAGTGATCAATTGAGCTTGTAGTTTTTATTTCCTGAGCAGTTGATGTAGAGGTTTGGCCTTGATTTGATCTCTACCTCTGAGAGGATTGATTTTGGCAGGTGCATGTCCTTGATGTTAATTGATATTCTTTTGAACAATTTCCCCTCGAAGTTCCTCTTCAGCTGGAGTTTGCATTGGGTCTGATTTTTTCGACATTGATGAAACCACAATACTTGTGGTATGAATTATACATGAATAACAACAATTCATTATTAGATTATTTAGTGCACTCTCCTTTATTTATTAGATTTACATCAAACCCTAATAATGTTGTTCATGGAAGCTATCTGAAAAGTCTTGCACGCTGTACAAATCTTCTATAGAAATACTTTTTCAAAATTTTTGGTCTATTGATAATGATATTGGGGGAGGCTTAGAATGGAAGCAAACCATTAACATAGTAAAATTGTCCACAATTTTACTTTTTATAGCTCCATCAATAAGATCTTTGCAGCATGTTTTCAGATCATTGTGTTCTTGCTGCTTATGCTTGGAGAACTCAATTGCATTGTGGCTTGTAAAACGTCCCAGATACATGAAAAGAAATTCATCATCTTTTGACAATTTTGTTTTCTTTACCTCAGGCTCTACACTCAAACGCCTACCACCAACAGTAAGATCTTTCATACCTTGTATGCCAATCACCCAAAACCCTTGTGACATTTAACTGAAAATTCAAATAAACATCATCCACGTGTCCCCCTAATCCTTGAATATGTTTTGTTTGTCTTGTGCAACAAGGCCTATGATCCCTTGACATTTCTACACCCTGTCCATGCCTAAGCAACACAGATTGGCAGTCTCCAACATTTACAACCAATCGAGTGCTCCCAGAAACCATTATATTTAGGGTTGTTGTACTTGATGAGAGAACAATTTGAAGTAAACAAGCCTTAGCAAATTTTTATATGTCTCTGTAAAAAAAATCTAATTTCTTTCTCCAATGCTAAAGGAAAATCAAGATTCTCTACGATGAACCTATATAGATTGTCATTAACAAAATAGGTCGTAGATTTTACTCCATGTCCATCAAACACCCTATAGAAGACAACGAGACATTGACCAAAGGAACTTTGGTCATATGTTTTGGAAAAATAAAAAATGTATAAATTTGCAGCTTCCATGTTTTCATGACCTCCTATATCATACCAGAATTGAGAGTGGAGGATTGGCATAAATTTTGTTGCCAAACATTCTCTATTTTTATTTCAAAAAGTGTTGGAAATCATCATACAATATCTGTATTACCCCTCTGTGACACTGATAGAACCCTTCAAAAGTTAGTAGCAATATATTGTAGCATTCTCCTTGTTACAAGATGGCTAAGGTGGAAGTTATGAAACCTTTTCAAGGCTGAAGTAGTTGTACACAACAAAATTTTACTGGTTGAAATGATGTTGTTTGACGAACTGTAATGTTGAAACTACCTACAGAAGACCCTCTTGCAATAGCATTTATGTGCAATTGTTGTCATGTTAACAATTATTTTCCCACTACACAGGAATAACTCCAACCATTTGTTCATTATGTCTGTTGCTTGCATTTTCCTCCTTTAATGTTGATTAATAATATAAAATAATGACCAATATTTTCCAGATTAAAAAAGCCATGGAAAAACATCTTGAACTTGCCTTAGATAAGGAGGATATCTATAAGTTGTTCTTGGAAATAAGACTTTTATTGACTACCTAAATATATCATTTTTTTATGGCTACCATTTCTAATCCATCAGTGAATACTCTTCAGAATAATTTGAAATCTAAAGGTAAAAAAAAAATAAAACAACACGAGATGGCATCACCCAGTGTTTTATTCGTCCAACGAGCCTCGGAGAAAACAAAAAAAAGCTAAATGCCAATTATGTCTTCAACAAGCAATGACACAAAAACAATCTTTTTCTAGCTTAGTGCTTTTCCTTGTTCCAAATTGAGCAACAACAATTTGCTTTAGGCCCTCTGATTTTGTGTATGGACAGGATAAAGGCATTTTTCCCACTTTTAAATCTGACTTTGATTTCAAATTGTTACCCTAGTAAATGAAGTTCCTTCTCATTTGGTTTCAAACTTTATATTTCACTTACTCAACCGTGATGAAAATAACTAGGGTATGAACTTTGAACATGTTGGGAATTTTACATGGAGGACTTTGAACATGTTGGGACTTGTCAACCTCTTACTCATTGATCTGAGATTAGTGCTAAAGGTTCATGTTTAAAATCAGCATTTAAAGACTAAAATTTAAAAGAACTAAAATGACATAGGCAATATTTAGCCAATTGATAACAAAGTTCGCTCATATGGGCTACATCTCTGGGTTCGCTTCAATTAACAAATTGATCCATTCATAAAGATGCAAAGTACATCATGTTTCCTCTTTACATCAAAATAATGGCCTCAATCCATAGAAACTATCTATGATTTTCTCTAGGAAGATGACAATGGCTTCTTCCTGCAATCCATGAACTTAGGCTTTCCTTATTCTCCCGATGAAGGGGCACTCTATTGCCGATTGAATCCCATAACCTAAATCTATTGCCTTTTATTCTTGTTAAGGCATTGTTGAACCTAGAGGCCTTTTAGATGCGAACACAGGTAGCTAACTCATACATGTCTTCATACTTAGGAAAATCCTTCCTCTTGCTCGTTTATCTAACCGCAAAAATAGATTACGTAGTGTTCTAGTGCATAAACTATGGTATGTGTGGCAGATTTCTTTACAGAGGTGTTGGCTCGAATTTCTTCAACTCTTGATTTGTAGATCCCCTTTTTTGATCTTATTAAGAAACTTGCTCCCACTCGCTTGCTTGTGCTTTTGATTGCTTCCATCACCTTCTCCTTTGCATCCATCATGGGAGTCCTAATTAAGGTATGATGTGGCACCATTGGCAAGCTCACGAACTTTCAGTTAACTTATGGTTTTTCTATTTCACTTGGAATTTACCAGTACTGTGGCATAATGTCTTGCATAATGAAGTCTTTGTTAGTAGACCTTTTTGTGTGTATTTGGTTAGTATATGGACATTTGGGGAAAAAGACATTAAGTTTTGTTGTTGATTTGGTTTCCAATTTGGTAAACCATAGAAAAGGATTTTGATATCATGTAATATGGTATCATTTTTACAGTAGAACCCTTTAAACTAGCCCTTGAAATGGTTTGATGACCTTTCCCATACTTAAACGACTAGTTTGGAAACCAATCTTGTCAGATTGACTAGTTTTGGTTCTGCACCAAACTAGTCTGGGTGTGGCTGCAACAAAATCTAGAGGATGAAGCAATTTTTAAAAAACCCTAAAACCCCTCAGCCCCCTGAAACCCTAAAACATTTTTATGTAGTAGCTTGTAGCATGTTGTGTTTTGGACTCTAGAGGACACTTAGAGCATCATTGTTTATGTATATTGTTTCATATTTGTATTGCACTTGGTGCCATTTTTCTATATTCGCCCTTACATGGCATATAGATGAGTGGCATGTTTTTTCTTGGACTCTAGAGGCCATCTAGAGCCTCACTGTTTATGTATTTTGTTTTGGATATGCATTTTTCTTAGTTCCATTGTGTTATTGTTGGCTTATGGGGGCCGGACCCAGGTTCAGAGTTAGTTAGCCAAACAAATCCCTACATTACTGGCCCTTTCGGCACTAGCCCGCGGAGCGCGGACTGAGACGTCACTCGAAGCGGTATGGGGGGATGCTGGAACCAAGTTTCCGCACCTTTGAGATGGTTGTGATGTCGATTTAGTCCAATTATACCTGCCTTCGTGCAGGTTGCTTCGCGCTCTGTTCCACCCTTCAGTACCTTCGTGATCTGTTACAATCAGCCTTCGCGCATCCCTAACCAGGGGTTGAAGTCCTTTCGCTACTAGGGCAGCGAACTGTGATATTTCCCCAAACTAAGCTAAGTGTCTTACTTATCTTATTAATAGATCTTAATTATCTTCACGTAACCAGATATTCTAACTTGCGTTCACTTCACCAATACAGTTATACACATTTGCACATCATATAACATTAGACATGAAATTCATACCCAATATAACAGATGCACAAACAGGAAATAAAGACACATAATTGATAGAAACTTCTCTTTATTAATACTTCCAGATGATTATAGACTCGAATCCCCCTGCGCACTCAGAGGCAAGGGTCCGTGCACTCAGCTGCGGACTTCTAGGCCTCTGCGCACTCAGCTGCAGAGCCTCTACCTACGCTACAACCTAAAACTTAGACTTACACTTTAGAGCTATCTTGCATACATCTTCATTCCTTAGACTGATTGATTATTTTAACTACTTAGAGCTCCGCTCTATTTATAAAATCCCATGGTTCGCGGGCCATGGGTAGATCTTCTACAGCCGAAATTGCATTATCAAAATGAGGGCGGACAACCCTATGACTCTTTAACAACTACGCTCTCCGTGCCCACAAAATACAGAGTCTTTACATTGGAATTACAAAATCGAACCAAAATATGGGCTCTAAGCCCAAAAACTTTCCTTGGGGGATCCCGCGCCTAATAGGCCCCCAACACAAACATCGTGACTCACCCTCGAGTCACTTTGTAGGTGCAGGATCTTAGCGCGAAGCCCTCCCAACTCTGTTTGGATTGCTGCAAGTTCGACAGTGCATTGAGCGGCTGCCTGTTGGACTTCCTCCATGTGTTGTTCGGCGACTTTGTCGCTGAACTACTACCTTGAATCCGTTCCTGAGTTTCTTGCAGTTGCATGAGCTTTGCTTCAATGAAGGTTATAATGGTATAAACCTCGTTGATCCACGACTATAGGCGTGCTTTCAAACTGCCTCTTTATGCTGAGCGACATCCACTTGTTCCTTGAGCACCTTGGCCTACTGCACGCTCACAAGCCTCTGTGTAAGGGAAACCGTCTGCATGATCCCTTTTACCTCGTCGTACTTATGTTGCAGTTCGCGCGCCTCTGTCTCTAGGCACTCTATGTTCGGGTCCTCTTGCAGGGTAGTAAGGACCTCGAATGACTGCTCGAACAGCTTCATGCAGTCTGCCACCATATTGTCAACCGCCGCCATTGTTGTTGTGATCATGGTGGTACGTTGTTCTCTGACCTCTGGTGGAGTTGAAGGCTGAGCCTTCAACTATAGCTCTGCTATCTAAAGGTTCAGCTCCAGCTGAACCCTGGCGATTTATGCTCTTGCATCGCGCACCCCTCTGGCTAACTTTCAGACGCGGGCCTCCACCGGTTCCCCTGCTTGAATGGCCAACTTCGGGACCATTTTGCAGGCTTCCTCCACAATCTGCATGATTTGTTTGTTCTGCTCTACAGCCTCGTTGCACTGTAGGCTTAACTACTCAATATTGATGTGTTGCTCACTCAATACTTGTATAGTGCGACCCCCCCTGGCCCAAAGTTCTGCAGTGACTCCAGCTTGCAAGAGATAGAGCGTCTCCAAAGGGAGCGCAGCCATGTTTAACCCGACCCCTTTCAAACTGTTGACCATAGGCCTATCGACCTCATTCTCTGTAATGAGTGCTCCATCCGGTAGCACTATTGTTTTGGTCATCCTGGCGTGCAACATTTCCTCGACAGCTAAAGTTCTGACTGCGAGGCTAGTGGACATTGTGCCAGCCTGTGGAGTGCACACCTGCAACATTTGTATTTGTGTCCGGAGAGCCCCCAATACTAACTGGTGTTGTTCCTCAAATAGTTGAAGGTCCTCTATAGTGACATCCCTCACCGTTGCGCTGATATCATGTAAGTCCCCTTCAATAAGGGTGATAGGGTTCAAAGATGTCTTTGAGGCCTTCGTTTTCTTTCATGGCCCTACCTGCTCTCGTGGTAACTGAAGTTTTAGCTCGGTGGACGTCATCTGTGGGTCCACGCCACCTTGTTCTGTATCGGTCTCTGGTTCAGTCGAAGGTGACTTCTGTCCTTCGCGCTCGTCATTTGCCATTTTCTGCTGTTGCTCAGCCAACTTCATGGTGTTGCGCGCTGCCTTGGCCTTAGCCACTACTTCTTCTTTCCTGCGCTTTTCTACCAGCTGCACCATCTGCAGTTTTGTCTCTTCCTTCTTCCACTGCGCGGCGGACTTCCCTGCTTCCACCATGGAGTCAACTAGAGCGCACCACTCCAGCAGCCAAGACTTAAGGACCGCGAAAATTACATCACCGGTCGCTAAGTATGGTAACTCATGCTACGTCTTGATAGGGTCCTTTCGCGCCCTGACAAAGATAGGGTGGAAGTCGACTTTGAACTCCACAAAGCTCTGCAAACTGTTGTAGACAGTGGGTGATAACCGCAGTTTGCGATTGATCCCCATCTTGATGTTCATCTCCATTAGCACCCAAAATATCTTGCTCTCCCTTATCCTCTGTGCGTCCATGGTTACCCACAGCAAAGCGTAATTCTTTGCCTTTGGGTGTTCCTGCGTGAAAGATAGGAACTAGCTATCTTCAAGCAACTCCCATGCCACCAGTATTATCGACAACAAGAGCCATGCATAATGAAATGTTTTTCCCTGCTCTTGTGCCTCACGACAATTCGCAAGGAACTCACTGCATAAATAGTTTTCCCAGTTGAACTAGACCCCTTATGTGCATTATGCTGCTAGTGCAGCCACTGGCACGGGCACCTCATCCACGCAGCAGTAATGCGGTACCCAGAGCAGGTTTAGCAGGGGCGCGATCGTAATGCGGCACCCAGACTAGGTTTAGCAACCCGGATTTTTCTACACCTCTGAGCCAATTGCGCGGCTCCGGTTCAATCATTCCACCCAGCGCGTCCATCTTCTGGCGCATTAGCTTCACAGTCCTTAAGTGCAGGAACTTCTCGTGGTCTGCAAGGTCCCAATCTTCAAATTTCAACATGGGAACCCATCCCAAGTGCGCTCCTTCAAAAATAATATCATCTGGGAGAAGCGGGGTTTGTAGAGAGCTATTGCTCTCATCTATATCCTTGGGCACCTTAGCTTTACCCTTGCGTGGAGGAACATATTCCGACAGCCTGGTGATAGGGTCTGCACCATGGGTTTCGACTTCCATCTCCACATCCTCCTCCTCCACCAAGATTTCCTCAAAGTCTTCTTCCTCATCAACCTCCAAATTAATGGCCTTCCCCTTTTCCTCCAATGTGAGCTTGGTCCTCAGTGGATTTTTGGGCGAGATGCACAGCGGGATCATCGCCTGCTTATCCTTTTTAGGTCTTGGAGTGCGTGGTGATTTAGGGACCTCTGCGATTATTCTGGCGCTCTCTGGGGCTTCCACTTTCGCAATTTCCCGTGCGGCTTCCTCAGTTGTCATTACTCTTGTGTACAAGGATTCTTTGGGTGTTGACATAGTGTTATTCCACAGTTCTTTGGTGTCTTTGGTAATTGTTCAAACAACGAGTTTGCTTTCAGAGAATCGAATAAGTCTCGGTTCATGAATACTTGAGCGCACAACAACTCATTTCTCAAATTGCCAAGTGTCATTTGTTGGACAGCCACTTGTAATTTATAGTGCCTTTTGAATTTTAATTCGACCATTATACCCACATTCAGTCCATTAATGCTAGATTGGTGACATATTTCCAAGAATCTAATCTAGAAAGTTCACCTTAAATTCTTGTTGCCCACTCCAATTGGCCTGAAACCAATCATCAAATCGCGAATAGTGACTTTAACGGTCACTTTCCGGTCAACCCACGCGCCAACGCAACTGTCCTCGCGCTGTTGCGGGCTCTGTGACACTTCGCTACTGCGCACAGTGTTGTCATCACGTAGTTCCGGGCATAGTTTATAGTATCGTGCCTCCTTTCAGCTGCTTGGAGCACTAAGACTCTGCTTCTGTTGGCTAGTTAGATGGTCGGGCCACCTATGTATGGCTTCAAATGACTGCCATTCACTTTTCCTGGGAAGGGATCTCCATTCAACTTAACCACCTAGACCGCACCACCGTCGGTAATCTCCTTAACAACATACGGCCCCAACCAATGCATTTTGAGTTTTCCTAGGAATTTATCAAACTTACTATCATACAACAACACCAAATCATTCACCTTAAGGGTGCACATCTTAATATGTCGATTGTGCCATACCTTTTCGCATTGCTTTTGGACCTGTTGGTGAAATCCAGCCAAGAATCATTCTTCTTCGAGCTCATCTAGCTACGCGAGCCTCTCCCACAAGGCTCTGCGATCTGTAATACCTGTGAGCGCTGCTATGCGCAGACTATGCATGATGTATTCTATAGGAATTACTGCTTCCACTCCATAGACTAGTCTAAAGGTGTTTGTCCTGTCAGTTTTTTGTATTTCGTTCGATAAGCCCATAGCGCTGCTGGTATGCATACGTCCCAATCACTTCATTGTGCATTACATGCCTTAGTTAGCGTGGTTTCCAGTACTTTGTTGAACGATTCTACATGTAGAATCTTCTACGTGGTTTCTCTTCCTGCATAATGCATTCCCAACATTAAAAGCCATCTGCAAGTTCGCCCCCCCCCCAACACATGCTTATTGACCAGGTATTTTAGCACGGAGTACATGCACCTCTGTGCAGGTTGGGACTCTTCTCCATAAGCCTGCGTCCACTTGGCCAGATGCGCGCGCGATCATCCTACCCATCATATTTGTCTGTCAGTTGCATCTTAGGCTTCCCAATTCATGTTCACATCATTCTCCTACATTCGCGCCAATCATCAAAACTCCCTTTGTGCGTACCCCACCATCTTGCGGGCATAGCGCACAATACCCAGTCCAAGGCCTGGAAGCATTGCTTTTCTGACGCCTCCCTTTCAAATGCATCCAAGAAGGTATCTACCTCATCTAGACTATCATAAGTAGGCAGATCTCTTACTTCTGTCGACACGCAGCGCAGCGACCTAGTCATCATATTGCCATTCATCGTAGTTACTTCATGTAACCAATTTTGCCAGCGTTCTATCTCTTCTTCGGAGTCCAAAGTGCAGGAGATTTCGCGCTCCCATGTAATCCACCAATCCGCGATGGGATTTACCCAGTCTTGGTCTCGCGCTGTTATCTTGTAGATGCAGTCCAAATCATCATCACTTTCATAGTCGCGGACCATCTTTGTATAATGCGATCCTTCAGTAGGGTCCAAGGGTATAATTACGCACAATGACTTCTTCTCAAAGATCATTTTCCGCTTCTTCAGATTAATTACCCTGTTCATATCAGTAACCCAGTCAATTCCCAAGATCGCAGGGTAGGGATTGTTGTCATCAACAATCTCTATAACTTTGAAATATGCCAGTACGCTCGCTCCCTTAATATCCACAGTTATTCCCTACAATCGCCCCATGGGCATTATTTGTGTTGATTCTCCATCCTTAGCTGAATTGGAGACAATTGCAGTGCGAGTCACCCCATTCGCTCCCATGTCTGTTTCAGTAGAACATTCGCATCTGATCCCAAATCCAGGATGACTTGATCCATTTTGTATTCTCTTATCTGCACAGTGAGTCTCATTTCTCGTCCTATCCTTGTCTTATGCTTTCTTGTGGACTACGTACGGTTCACCCGACGCAGTCCCAACACATCTGTTGATGAGCTCGTGTAGCCCTTTCACAGTCTTACTGTTGCGCAGTAACTTCATACAAGTTTCTATGAAAGTTATGAGCATAGTTGGGTCCATTTCCAGCTCCGGTTTATCTTTGCTTCCTGAAGTGGAGGCATCAGCAAAGCTCTTTTTAGCTTCCATGAAGGTTTCCCGAGCGCGCTCTAAATCAAACTCAACTTCCTTCGTCGGGGCTTTACGAACCCATGTATTGTCTTCCAGTTGTTTTTCTTGTAATCTCCCATCACGATTCCACTTCGGAGCACAATATTTACGTTTGGATCTTCCTCACGTGGCTCATACCTCATCATCTGCAGGTTTCAAGTCAAGGGAGGTGGTAGTTCTCCTTCGTTGCATATCCTAGCAATTAGTATAGGACAATCTTCCATCTCACGATCAAACAGTGTGCAGTACTTGCACGACGGGCGCGTTGGATTGGTGCAATCATAGGAATAGTTACCTGGCCCTCCATAATTCTAGCAAATCAACTATCCGTGACCTCTACCAGGTCCTCCTCCACCTCTGCCTCATCCGCGCCTCTAAAATATTGTCCGCGCCATTCCTGAATTCTGGTCAAGGTGCCGCGTTTCGACCTGAACCCTGTAGGTGGGAGTTCTATCAATCATCATTTCATAGCTTCTGCAAGTGCGCTCGTCATGTCCCACTGACCTAAAAAAGTTGCAGAACAATTGTTGCGACATTTGTGTATACTTCTGTAATAGGTGGCAGTTACTTGTGGCAAGTTTTCCAGATATTTGACAGATAGCGCACCACAAAGCAGGCGTCGTGCTGGGTCCTGCTTGAGCTTCTAGCCTTAACAGCATCGATCCTCCTCTTGCAAGGTAATTTGTAAAGTTCGGCCAATGGTATTTGTCATGACCCTGACTCTTGCATTTCACGCACCATACTTCTTCACTTCTGGTCGAACTGTCCTATCCTGTTTCAAACTCTGCATCTCAAGGCATAGCTTCTTCAGCTGCACGTGGTTCTGCTGAATTCCTAGGTTGGGATCTTGCATCAGGGTCTCATGAAGCCTCATAGAAATCCCCAAAGCCTCTGCCTGAGTTGTTATATTCTGCTGCGATATCACACTCCTTAGATGTGGTAGTAATGAAGCTACAAACCACTCGTGATGTTGTCCGTCTATCAGATTCATATTGGCTTCACGAATTATACATTTCAACCTCTGATCCAGTTCCCAAGGAGTCTCGCCTAGTTCCCAAGGAGTCTCGCCTAGTAGCATCGTCATCTCTTTGAATCCCACAATCTACTGCGCTTCATATTTAGGCTTGTTAAATTCCCTATTTAGCTTTGTTTGGATATCTGCGACTCTCGCATTTGAGTTATCGTTGGAATACTTAATATACGAGGTCAGTGCGCGATCCTACAGGCCACTAACCGGCGTCACTTTCTTTATATGGTCATACATAACACCTTGCGCTTTCCATATAGCCCTTACAACGAACCAGAATTGGTTCGGATCCTCATTTCCCAAACCTTTGAACACAGGAAACTTCATTGTGTTTGCCATATTGAATTGCAGTGGTGGTGGAGTTGGTATGGGTGAAGATGGAGGTGATGGCAGTGAAGCCAGTGGTGGTGTGGGTGGAGGTGGTATTTGCGGAATTCTTTGTCTTATCAAATGAATAGCACTTCACGGAGAGACCTTCACGAGCTCTTCCTCGTCCCCTTGTGGAGGTGAAATCAAGGGGCTATTTTCTAGACCCTTATTTCCTTCGTTCCTGTAAACCTTTCCACTTCGCATAGCCCCGAACATCAAGGTAACTACATAACCCGCTTTTCACACAAAAACATTTTAATCCAAGTATTTAAAGATTTAACGTACTTACCTCACGACCCTTTGAGAAAGCATCGCTCTACCTCGCTATAGCTAACTAAGGTGTCAACCGCAAACTCAGTAACAAATCCTCCTATAATACGATCGAGCCAATAATCGACAGTGCACGCGATCTTATCCTCCGATGCTTCCAACCTTCGCATTAGCTCCGAGGCCCACAAAATAGGACCGTCAAGCTTCCACCTTCCTTGGCTATCTTCTAACTTTTTTATCCACTCACATAGTTTAGTAGGGAAGGACGCAAAAAATATTTTGTGGATCTCCACATACAGGTAGTTGTCTAGCTACTATTCTTTTGATAGTCGTGGGTTTTTGTTCTCCTTTGCCACGAACTCGTGAATTCTTTTGTCTGACCAGCCTTCGATTTCTTTCTTAGTTGGATTCCAATGATACGACATCACACATCTCTTATGCAGATTCTGGTCCCAACAACGGAACCATTTGTTGGCTTATGGGGGTCAGACCTAGGTTCAGAGTTAGTTAGCCAAACAATTCCCTACACTACTGGCCCTTTCGGCATCAACCCGCGAAACGCAAACTGAAGTCTCACCCAAAGCAATATGGAGGGATGTTGGAACCAAGTTTTTGTGCCCTTGAGATGGTTGTGATGTCCATTTAGTCCAACTATGTCTGCCTTCTCACAGGTTTCTTCGCGATCTATTCCACCCTTCAGTACCTTCGTGATTTGTTACAATCGGCCTTCACGCAATCGTAACCAGGGGCTGAAGTCCTTTTGCGTTGCTAGGGCAGCAAACTGTGATATCCCCAAACTAAGATAAGTGTCTTACTTATCTTATTAACAGATCTTAATTATCTTCGTGTAACCATATATTCTAACTTGCGTTCACTTGACCAATACAATTATACACATTCGCGCATCATATAACATTAGAAGTGAAATTCATACCCAATATAACAGATGCACAAACAGGAAATAAAGATGCGGAATTGATAGAAACTTCTCTTTATTAATACTTTCGGATGATTACAGACTCGACTTGCCTTGCGCACTCAGCTGCGGACTTCTAGGCCTTTGTACACTCAGCTGCAGAGCCTCTACCTACGCTACGACCCAAAACTTAGAATTACACTTTAAAGCTATCTTGCATACATCTTCATTCCTTAGACTGATTGATTGTTTTAACGACTTAGAGCTTTGCTCTATTTATACAATCCCATGGTCCGCTAACCATGGCTAGATCTATAGCCAACATTACATTATCAAAATGAGGGCGGACAACCCTATGACTCTTTACAACTACAAGCTCCGCGCCCAAAAAATGCGGAGTCTTTACATTGTAGTTACAAAATCGGACCAAAATCTGGGCTCTAAGCCCCAGAAATTCCCTTGGGGGATCCCACGCCCAACAATTATATTCACCCTTAAATGGTATATACATGAACAAACTTTGCATATTTAGTCTTTAATTATTTGAATTTACATTGAATGATTGATATGTGTGTGTGTTTGTTTCTTTATTGATTAAAATTTTCATACTTTATGGATTTTTTTAGTGAAATGGGTTATAAGCATAATCATCAACTAACTTTGATCTAATTATAGTTTGACCCAAAGGTGATTCTAAGTTTTAAATCATTGGTCATGTTATGGGGGTCGAGAGCATTTGGAGCCCAAAGATAGACCAAAAAGTTGAGATTGTGCTCTTATTAAAGAAGGATCTATGGGGATTGTAATTGGTATCAATATGGAGGAAGTATGTATCTCATTTTGCAGGCAGCGTCAAGGGTGTGTCAAGGTAAAAGTGCAATCCTTGAAGTGGATATCATTTGATTTTAAACATTTCTCAAAGATTTCTAGTATACAATCCCTTCAGGGCCTATGCAACTAATGTATACCAAGAAATATAAACATCCTTTTCAAGCATGTCTTGTAGTTTCTAATTTAATTTTGAAGAAAGGTTGATATTTGATGACTATTCCTCCTCAATAGATCAAAATATTGTCATTGCACTATAAAAATACTCCTTGCATTGTTGACTAGAATTGTGTATACTTATGCATAACCTAAATTTATTGTTGCTATAGTTGAATAACAAAAATTAGATCAAATTTTATTATTGAACCAAAACACTCTTGTTTGATGCTTAGTCCATGCAAGGAAGTATAACTATCAAAATTTGAAAATTTGAATGCATGCATTCATTGAAATTGGCACATGGATGTCAGTAAACAATACATGTTTTGCAATGTTCTTGTATATCCTTGGGTTAAAGTTGAAACATTTTTTACCATCTAGTGTTGCTAGTTCCTAGTGAAATGATAAGTACATGCTTTGTAATTAGCAGTGTATTAAGACTTAGGTAGACATATGAGGATAGGAATTACTTGTCCCTTAACAAAGAACAATTTTGAATGTTGACTCTTGAAAATTTATATGGATTCCTCTTTCAGATGAGAAAAAAATAGCATCACATTTGGAGACAAGGAATAGTTTTGATTCATGCTATCCCATCTATTTCAGCTAAAGCCACCAATTTAACCTGTTCAAGTATTTTAAAAGCAATAATTTTAACATTGTATTCTATGGTCCAATACTAGTTATTCAAGTATTTAAAACAACTAAGTATTATAGCTTTTAGTTTCATCTGTCAAATAGTTGTATGTCATTACAAGTACCCAAAAGAAACATCAATGTAATTGGAATTAAGTTGCACAAAACATGGTCTTTAGTTTAGTGATTCTAGTTCCCCAAACTGTGTTGGCATGCCTTCTATGCATAAGTTATCCTCACATCATTTTTTGATACACCCTTGACCTTGATTTGACTAAAACTAATGTTATGAACTTTACTATTGGTTGAATTAAAGTGATTCCTCCAATATTACTGTCATGGTTGCATAGTGGAGGCCTATTGAAACTTTAATCATAATAATCTTAATCGCATATTTGAATAGTGGAGGCTTAGCAAACCTTTAAGCATAATAATCTTAATCTTGCGCTTGAATAGTGTAGGCGTAGTGAACCTTTAAGCATAATTAAGTATTACCTATAGGTTGAAAATTTTTCAAGCTTGTTATAAATTTAGATTTGAAAGGCATGGACAATGATGAGAAGAACATTTCTATTTTACAACAGAGTTCCTACGATTTTGTTATTTTTTGAAAATCAATTATGTTTCTATTTTTTCACTTTGTATTCTTGATGACATTGATAGATCCATTATATTCATTTTCATTTGTATGAACTAATTACATTTTTTTTATTATGTCTTTGTCTTTTCTTAGTGCATCTAGTGACTCTTTTTTTTATACATGAGATGAGTTTAATGTTGCATGCGTTCTTTACAATGGGCATTGATCCATAGTGTTTGAAAATGTTACAATTTTGTTTTTAAGGAAAATTTTAGAACTCATCTCAATCTGTTTTAAAACTATGATTTTTTTTATAGGATAAGTCTTGGTGAGTTCGTTATATGGTGGCAAATCGGTTATATGAACTTTGTGAGGTAGTTGGCCCACAACCTACCAGGTATTTTTCCATTGAATTAATGAGTGTATACTTGTGCATGCTCTCATTAGCATAGATACTTGACAAATAATATCATGGATGTAACCCTGTAGTTTTTACCCTTGGAATATAATCAATCATATTATACTTGTATTGTAATATCTTGGGTATTTTGAGGTATTTCAATCTAGTTTGTTGATGTTGAGGTTGTTGATGACATTGACATTTGTTAATGTTAAGGTATATGTCGTATAATTTTTTTATAGTCTACTTTAGTTTATATTCCAGTATTTATCATCTTTCATGTCTTATACTCTGTATTGTATCTTCTTTCATTTTCAAGAGATGACTCAGTATTGATGGTAAGAAGTGGGAATTGAAGAAAGAGGAGAATAATAACATTGTAGCGACAAATTCAAAAAGAGAGAGAGAAGAGAACCGATCTAGTGATACCCTTAAAGCCAATATCCCGCGTAAGACACACACATAGAGATTGATAGTCAAGTATTCAGATTTGGTGAATTCACTTGCAATGCCTTGGCAATGAAGTGATAATATTTTTGAAGTGATGAAAAAATATCTTTTGTTTAAATTGCAGTCCAACCAATATTAAGTTGGAAACTCATATTGTAATACTTGACATTTTATATAATATAATTTGTGGTTGAAATTATTTATAGTTGCACTTGATATTATTTGATATTGAAATTAACATATGTAACTTGTGTTTTCATATTAGATAAACATGCACATTGTATGACATTTTTCTTTTAACATAGTCACAAAATATACTAATTTATGTTGATTAATAATGAACACATAAAATCAATCTAAAACTATTATTAGTAGTTTACATTGTGCTAAACACAAATAAATTGAATACATGACTAAATTATTTGTTTATAGTAATTATTAATGAAAGTAAATGAAATGAATATAAACTACTAGATCAGTCGTTTATATAATGAATACGAAACTACCAAAAATAAATAAATGACTACTGCAACTTAGATATTTTTATTACAAATGACAACTAAATTTTCATATATATGATTATTAGTAACTAATTTACAGTATCTTATAACATGACCGAAATTTAGTCATATTTTTTGTTCATTAATTGGTTTCAAACGATGACTAAAATTTGCATAAATATGACTATTAGTAGCTAATTTACAGTATCTTATAACACAACAAACATTTCGGTCATTAATTGGTTTTCTCGGACGATCATATAGTAATATATTTTGTTGTATATTTGGTGATTAATTGTGGCAATTGATGACTAAATCAATGACCAAATTTATGACTAAATATACTACTAGGTGATAAAATTGAGACAACCAATTAAAGACTAAATTAAAAATGACTAAAAGTTGGTCGCGTTATAAGATACTGTAAATTAGCTACTATTGGTCACTGACTAAAAAATAGTTGTTTATATGAAAATTTTAGTCATTTTTTAGTAACCAATTAGCCATTTTGTACTACTGAAAGGAAAGGAAAAGTAAGCAAGGAAAGAAAAAGCAAGCAAGGACTAAGGAAGGAGAGCAAGATCAAGCAACTTCAGAGGAAATACTTGCAGATACTCTTTTTCATGTGTGATTTTCTAGTTGGTTTGGACATGCATGGTTTTGCATGTTGGTACATGGTTCTCTTGTTGTCGTGGCTTGGTTTTGCCGGGTTATGACAGTGGTTTTTAGCCTAGCCTTGCCTTTTTCTGGATTTCATGGTGTTGGGATGATTATCTTAGTCCTTTGTGAGCTTTGATTTTCTGGATGGATTATAGAATATGGGGCGGAGGTGGTCTCAAGTCCCATTCCCAAAGGCCTAGGAATCCCTTGACCAATTTTGGTGGGATACACGGTAAAGCCTAAGGGAGAAGTATCCATTTAGGGCCTAGTGATCCAGGTTTGGATTGCGGTAAATCCTGAGAGACACGTATCGGTTTAGGTCCCAGTGATCCGGTTTGGATTGCGGTAAAGCCTGAGAGACAAGGAGACATAAAATTCCTCAAGGATAGTGATGGATTTTGGATGGTATTCCAAGTTTTGTTTGGTTGTGATCGAAGAACCGATTTCGGTGTGATCACGGTTTGGTGAGGGTGGAGGTGGTTTAACCTTTGGATTCCCTTGGTTGTTCTTGGATTGGTTTTTGTATGGGATCCCACATTCATGCTTGGAATATGGAACGGGGGTGAATGTTTGAAAGAGAGATTTGGTTCAACCATGTCTATGGTCGAGTGGTACGTGGAAGTCCCGAACCTAGTTAGATTTTCCTATCAGTAATAAAAGCTAAGTTATCTTACTTTTATACTGATTTATATATGGATTTAATGGTTTTCCTATCTCTAATGTTTACATGGTTTTATGTTGGTTATAAGCTTAGCGCAATGACTGGTTCATGTGATGGTTATCTCATGTATTTACTTGTAATTGTTAAATCAATGGATGTAAGACCTAATTGATGATGTAATGGTTCATTAGAGAAGGAGGTGATATTTATGGTAATATTTCTTAAGTTGGTTAAGTCATTTATGCTTTGTCTCAATGTATCCTATGCCTGTTGGTTGCATTGATGCCAAGTGTTTGATGAAATGTCAGTCCCAGTTGGGGATGCTCAGGCTTGGTCCTGAGGTTGATTTTGAATTACCAGCATTGTTATCATGTTTAATTTGCATTCTGAAGGTTATAAATAGTTTTGTTCAATGGTCGGTATTCTGGGCTAGAAAAGTGGCTTAAGTCTTGGGGTTGCTCGCACAAAACTGAGGATTTTGGACCATAGAAGCTGGTAGGAAAGCCTATGAGAGTGACTTTAGGTTTTTAGTCACTCCCTTGCCCATAGCATGTGAGCGACTATGGCCCAAGAGTTCCAGAAGAGTAGTGTGACTTAGGGACAGATTGTCTGAGTGGCTGACTTGTCTCCTAAGGGGTTTGTTGATGGTATCATATGACAATAAAGTGATGTTTTGTCGATTCCACTTCCTTAAGGACACATAGGAGGTAAACTCTGATCATAGTAGCATCTCTCCTCATGTTTACCCCGATTGGCATGATTACTTTGGGTAGACCCAGGAGGGGTTGTTACACAACATCACACCGTACCTAATTTGTGAAGGGCTTGATGTAGTAGCGAAGGTGATAATGTTGGTTGACGTGGAGATATCATCCTTGGTGAAGCCACCTAATGGTGTACGATTGTGGGTGTGGTGTGGTCAGTAGGCCCAACCGCTTCACGACCTCTATTGAAATGAGGTTCTTTTGGTTCTCACTGTCATGAACTGTAATGGAGAACCCTTCACCCACATCTGTGAGTGGAAGAGACGCCCCCCTCCTCTAGATCTTCAGGCTCAATATTCTTGATCTTGGTGGTGGCAACAGTGGATTTGGGCTCCGCATCAATAATATGCTTACCTTTGTCATTCCCCTTATCGATTTATGACTCGAAGTGGGAACATGCATTTAACTCTGAAGCCTTAAGCTCAGCCACCAATGACTGCTTGACTCGACACTCACTTGTGTTGTGAGTGGGGCTCTTATGGAACTCACAACATTTTCCTGTGTTTGTCTTTGTCTTCGTGGTGTTTTTATTTTCTAGTGACTTCAACAAGTTTTCTTAGTTCACCCTGCCTTGTCTTTTTCCTTTGTTTTGCGGTTTGGGGGTGCCTTTCCCTTGCTTCAGATTCGCAAATCCAAAGTCTCGCTTCTTCTGTTTAAATTTATGCTTGATCTTTACAATGTATCGATAGGTGGAACCAAGTGAGGAGATGTCTAGGAACTCCATCTCGTCCTGGTTTTACTTGTGTAGACAACTGCAGTACTTGAGTACCAAATGCCGCTCAAAATCCTTGATACCCAACTTTGTGCGAAGGGTATGAAAAATATTTTTTAACTTCAACATGTCTTGGTCCCTTCCATGTCTTGGACTATGGTACATATCGATGAGGCTTATGCTTGGTTCCAAAAGTGGGAAAATGACAAATATTCCTTGAGATTTCCTAGGTGTTGTGAAAACTTTCGATGCTTGCTGATTATACTAGTTCATCAAAGGGTGTAGGGAAAATGTGAAGTAATAAATAACTAAATAAAATGAACCAACTTAACTTCGAGAGGAAGTTCCTTTAAAAGGGGTAGTATGTAATGTCCCTAATAATAATACAATATTAAAATATAAGTAAATTTATAATAAAGAATAAATAAATATAATAATGATAAATAAATAGTAAAAATAAATCAATAATTGAAAATAATAGTAAATAAATAATAAATAATGAGGATGATATAATAATAAATAAATAAAATAGAAAGTAATAAATTGGAGTTCTAAATATATATATATATATAAACTACAAAAATAAGTAAAGTTAACAAAAAATAAAAATGAATAATACAAGAAAGAGTTAAATTAAGAGAAATATTAAATTAAGTAAAACTTATAATAAAAAAAATAAAAGTTGCATGTCGACACATGGAATGTGTGCATGCAGTCCCATTTCCATTTTTTTCTCTTTTTAATGGATGATAAGGAAGATGAGATTTATCATTCCTTCATCCATTCTCTTGGGAGAAAAGTGTTGTGAGACAAATGATTCATTGGAAGTAGTACGTTGATTGAGGGCTCAGGGGTGGTCAACTGTAGAAAGATTATGTACAATTGAGCCTACGGTTTGGTGGAGAGTTGTCCCCAAAGCTTTTTTGCGGTTAGTGGGATTCAATAACTTTCAACTCCAAAATCACAATTAAGGAATATTGTCGCTACAGGTAAGTCATCTTTGCTCATGTTTTACGAAATTCTATGCTAATTAGTTTAATAATTGTGTGTTGATTATTAATTGCATAAATTGATATAAATAGTTGTAAATATTAATTTCGAGTTGTTACCGATGCGTCGCTTGTGGGTAGTTGCCAAAGGATCTGGGCAAAGTTGTCCATCATCGCATTCCTTTGTCATTTAAGGGCTTCTTCGATAAATATTTTGAAATGATCTCCAACTCCCTCATATTTCCTTTCTTCCACCATGGGAGGTCATCGAGGTCAGTGAGGCCGACCTTGTAGAGGTTCAACCAGTTCAAGGTCTAGCTCCTTATATCCGACATCGTTGGGGACATGCATAGAAAAATAGAGAAAGAGTAGATCGCTCTATTAACACTAATCTTAATTTATGAAGGAACAAAATAAAATACAAATATAAATAGAAACACAAAGATGCAGCAAAAACAGAACTTCAATTCATTAATAACAAAGTATTGAAAATTGTTTACATGCAGAATGGAAATAAACTAGCTCAGGTGATGATAGTTTATTTCTAAGAAGAGATACGACAGCTACATGCCTTCTTAAATGTGTTACAATGAAGCTCAAGGGATTTTTTATTATTGAACAACAAAGGGAAACCCTAAAAAACCAAAACCATAACCTTAGGAGATGGAACACCAAGAGTTTGTGGGCCCCATTGGGGTTAGTTGCACAACCAACCTTCTAGGGTCATAACTTGGTTAATGATCTTCGTTTGGTGTGTATGATACCTTATTAGAAAGGTCTCTTCGAGTACTACAACATTTACAACAAGCCCCTAGATTACAAATATGGGCCTGCTATGAACCTAAAAAAACACCATTTAGGGGGTCAAAACAACTCTAAAAGTTCAGGACTTGAAAAACTTCTAATAATAGTAAATTGTGCTATAATCAAGGAAATTGATGAAACCAGTTGGAGGTCTAGGTGGGATAGGCGGGTGGCCACCAATATCCACTTGGATCAGATATGGAGATGAATGGTGGTTAAAGAGGCTATGTGAGACTCAAGCCATGTAAAAAAAAAAAAAATCGTAATAAAAATCCAAATTTAGAATGGTCCATAAAAGAGAAAGGGACGTTGGATTGAAGATTTTACTAGTCTTGTGGCTGTTAGAGGAAACAAGGGCATAATTATTCATGTGTGATTAACTACTATATTTTTATGTATCCCTCTTGTAGAAGAAGCACAAACCTTGAATGAACTTTATTTAGTGTCTAATAAAAATAATCTTGATCTTTGATGCTCACATAACTACTATTTATTGGCCTTATTTCTAACAAATTCAATCTAATCTCTTGTAATAAATGAATATACATGGTTAAACAAAGAGAGAATACAACCCCTAATTCTTATGATCATTTCTATTTGGTAGTAGCAAAGAATGGAAACTTGGAGGTAGTACATTATTTTTACTTGATAATGAATGTTGACAAGGTGGTGGAAGATTGAAAATCATGCAATTTGTGAAGTTGGTGGAATGAAAAACAAGTTATATAACTTCATATTTTGGGATTGGTAGGAGGAGTTTGACTTACAAACCATCCTATTGAAATCGTCATTGTTGGAAGTTATTGAAGGTTAGTATTAGGTTTACTAGTCATAAGACATTCTTGGTTTGTTGGAGTGTTAATTAAGCTCACTTATAGTGCTAAGATTTGAATCCCATGGAACAAAATGATTTCAGAGTAGTTGGGAGTTAGGGAAACAATATATAAATTGTCATAGTATCTAACACTAACATTCAATGAACATTCACTAGTGAGAAACCCCCCATGTTAACATTTCCAAAAACATATTTTCCCAATATTGGGAAGAAGAATGATGTTGTTGCATTTTATATACAATGTTGTCAAAAAACTTAAGGAATTTTCTACGATATTGATGTAGTGACTAATTATCCCTCTCAATATGGTGAGTAATGTTGGAAATCCATGTTTAATCACATAACTAAACCAAAATTCTTAGAACTACATAAAAGGAAGTATTAATCGATTAAATGGAATTAGGTGTGATAGTTGAGTTGCATTCATTGGAAAACCTTAATGGCAATTGGATTCAATACATGGTATACAAATGACTATATATACATACATTTAAATTGATCATGGCATACTTTTCATCTATCTTGATGATTTTAGAGTGGAAGAATTGGTGGAATCAACTCAAAGGATCAGATTTACCGATGGGTCCCAGTTTGGCAAATTGCAATCTGAAGCCTTCTAGAAACAGTTTCAGGCATAAAATGGAAATTTTTGGCATAAAATTTATTGCTTAATCACTACACCCTGTTAGAACTATTATACTTCATATACCTTTCCAATGGCATAAGAAATACCTCAAATGGAGTCCATATGCAAAAGTTATTGCACCCAAAAGTTGACCTTCCTATTTTGACCACCATGATTCAAGAGAATGCCATGTCATACCCATTATTCATGGACAAGGGATTAGACATGTGATAATGATGAATAAGACATTAGAATAGTAAATATTATATCTTTAGTTGAGGGTTGAAGGAATAAAAAATTAACTGCTAGTTGGATATTGGGTTGTGTTATAACCAAGCCACTATGAGGAAAAGGGATTCCATTTATTCGAGTGCATTTTGTTCCATAGATAAAAAAAAGTAGCATAAAGTATGTATATATATATATATATATATACACACTTTATGCGATGGGGTAGGGATTGGGATCGGCTCTGCACCATAGGCAAATGGAACCCTACTGACAGGGGTTTACAGGCCGTTCTACAGCCCTATAAGCCCCCACAACCCCGTACTCCCCTCTGTACTTTGTCTTTTCTCGCGCCAGTTTACACCTTACCCTCTCGACCCGCGACTACTTATCATTTTCACCCTAGTTTTCCCGCTTCATTTTTTACCCTAGTTTTTACCCGGCCTTCTGCTCTCCTCGCATCGGAACGGCGCCTTGACTCACCTGATCGGCCGACAGCACACGGAGGCGGTCGTCTTCATTTCTTCCGGAGAGAGCAACCTGCGACCACAGCCGTTCTACCTGCATATCCATAACGGTCTCCCCCGCTGTCGGTGCCGACCCTAAGCGGTTACCAGGTTTCGAGGCGGGCACTAGCAGGCGGTTACCAGTTTTCCGAGGTGGGCACTTGCAGCTGTCGACATGGACTCAGAAGAGGTGGATTATTCGGATTCCCCGCTAGCGGAAAGCTCCATCTGGCGTTCCACGTTCACATCATCTGGGGGACTGCACAGTGGAAATATGTCTGCCAGTTTTGAGCATCTCTCTCCACCTATCGACTCGTCACTCCCCTCTTCCCTTTTCCCTGGCGATCCCTCCTCCTGGAACTCCTTTGTTGTTCCCTCCCCGGCTTCTCTCGGTTTCCTAGCGGACTGTTTACAGTCCTCCCCGAACGGCGTCACCCCCCAACCGGCGATTTTACCCTCCCTCTCCCATTTCCCTGCAAACCCCGTGGAGATCCCCTCTCACCCTCTGGAAAACCCTCCCCTTTCGGAACCTAACCCTCCCTCGGTCCCTCCAGTCCCCTCTGGCAGTTACCACGCCGTTCCCCCTCTCCCAGAAGCCATCCCCGCCCACGGGACAATCCCTCAACCCCCCCCTCCTGTTCCCCCCCCAGCGGGCTCACAGGCTCATGTTAATCCGGGCCGCATGTCCTCCCGCCCCTCTAAGAAACAACACTGTTATAAATCCACAGCCGAGGACGCATTCCTGAGGCTTGAAGAGGATATACAGTGGGGGGACGCCATGGATCTGGCGAACTGTGTACTTGTTGGTCGGATTCGGGGCAGACATACCTCGGCGGCAAAATTGAAGCAATGGGCCACAGAGATCTGGGGCCAATACCTAGCGGAAATCCCATCTGTTCAGACGTTTGTGTGAGGATGGTTCGCACTCAGATTTGCAAGGGCGGACCACACGAGCTGGGTTCTTTCATCTTTTTGGCACTTTGAACAAGCTTCGGTCCTTCTCAAGAGGTGGACACCCCTCTTCGACCCGGAGACGGAGCTGCTTGGCATTGGGCCTGTTTGGGTCAGACTACCGGGCCTGCCCCTTCAGTACTGGTCCGAAGATATCTTCAGGAGAATTGGGAACACTCTCGGCACTTTCATGGAATCTGATAAATCCTACATTTCGACGGGCTCGATGGCTTATGCAAGAATCCTAGTACACATGGACACCAGAGGGGGAGTGCCGGAAAATATCATTATTCAATGGAAATCCTCTTCAAGGAAGCAGAAGCTCGATTATGAGGGCATCCCCTATCGATGCAGAAGATGCCACCAAGTGGGTCATCTATACAAGGATTGTCCCCTCCTCCAGAAGACCCAGCAGGCAGCTACAGGACAGGACCTACCCACTACAGAAGGTCTACCTGACCCTCCCGCAGCGGTGGCACCAAGGGCGGAACACAACATCGCTTCTGACACAGTGGAAGCACCTCCAGCACCTCGCCGCAAGAAGCAAGCATCGAATTCGACTCGGCCTCCATCTCCTCCACTGACGCGTTCCAAAGCTGTAAAGGGAGCCGTCTTCTCTTCGGGTACGTCCTCTTTTTTGTCTGCCTCTGCTTCTCTACTTACATCGTTGAGTTTATCAGCCTTTGGCATGCCCCCCCCCTATCAGGATCCCCCCTCCCTCTTCCCCGTCAGCACTTGACCTGGTTAAGGTCTGCCCTTCCCAACCCCCTCCCCGCTCGCATTATTTGTCCTGCCCCATCCCGAAGCCATCTGGCTTACCCACCTCCTCCTCACTTCCCTCTTTCCCCCTCCCCTCTTTTCCTTCGCCCTCCCCTTCGGTAAACTCATCTCCGAGATACCCTACCCGCTCGACCACTAAGCTGAAAGTCCCGGACTCCATTGGGCTGTCGGTGGAGTCCCATATCCTCTCGCCCAAGTAGGGGCGTGGTCGACCTACCTCAATGTCAAAAGCTCAGAAACAAGCGGAGGATGAGGTCCTCCAAGGCAGACAGCATACTATTCATAGGGCCCTTAGAGCGCAGGACACCCTCCCCCACCCCCCTCCATGAAAATCTTGTCCTTCAACTGTAGAGGGTTGGCCAGCCCGGAAAAAAAATCGGCCCTGAAGCGCCTCTTACTCTCGAACCCGGTGGACATCATCTTTTTACAAGAAACCTTATGTAGAGCAGACTCTGTAACCTCCATACTTGATTCATGGCTGCCTGGGTGGACTTTTACAGCCATTGATGTATCGGGCCGTTCAGGGGGCATTGCTATTGGCTTTAAGAATAATTCCATATATCTAAAGAATATCTGGGGTGGAGGGGGATTTTTGGGGGCAGACATATACTCAAAAGATCTGGAGGAAAATCTTAGAATTGTCAATCTCTATGGACCCTGTCTAAACAGAGAACACTTCTGGCAAAAGCTCTTCAACTCCCCTCTTCTTCAAGCCGAGAACACCATTCTGGGTGGAGACTTAAATTTCTCTTTGGGTTTCTCTAAATCATGGGGACATCTGGCACAAATCGATCCCCTCTCTGACTACTTTGGGCAGTTGCTAGAGGACCATCATTGGATTGATCTCCCTTCTGCAAAAATCCAATACACATGGAAGAACAACCGATCAGGGGACCAAAGCCTAGCTAGAAGGCTGGATCGGTTCATCATCAAGGAAGGGCTCTGCAACCAACACCCTAGATCTCGGCAGTGGGTGGGAAGTGGTGGGATCTCGGACCATAGACCCATATACTTGGAAATGGGAGTAAGACAACAGGCCCAAAAAGCCCCTTTCAAATTTAATTCCACTTGGCTCCGGGATCCCACTTACATCAAACTAATATCTGATTTCTGGAAAGCACATCCGATTCCTGAGGATGTGGACCCAGCCACTGGCTTTGTAAGGAACCTCTCCGAAATCAAAGTGATTTCAAGAGATTGGGCAAAAATGAAGAGAAAACAGGATGATCAAACAATATCTCTTGCTGAACAAGCTATCGAGGCTCTTGAATCCCACACAGATGGAACTTATATATCCCCAGATCAGAAATCGATGTATGAAGGCCTCATCAATAGGAGAACACAAGTTCTCAGAGACAGGGAGGACTCCTTGAGACTAAGGAGCAGAGCTATTTGGCTCAAGGAGGGGGATGAGAATTCAAAGTTTTTCCATCGCTTTGCAAATGGTCGGAAGGCGATCAACACTATCTGGGAGCTGCAAGATGGTCAAGGACATCCGGTTAGCAATCCTGGAGAACTTGCCTATCTAGCCTCATCACATTTCAGGAACATATACAAGGCCCCGAGAGAAGCAAGTCTATTAGAAATCATGAGAGTGGCAGAACTCTTCCCCAGATTTGTGGATGATGAAGATATGGAGGAGCTAACAAGAGAAATTACACTGGAGGAATTGGAAGCTACCATCAGGGGGTTCCAAAAGGACAAGAGCCCGGGACCTGACGGCTGGACCATTGAGTTCTATCTAGCTTTCTTCGAACTGCTAGGAAAGGACATTCTTAGAGCAATCAACCACTGTAGCCTCACAGGATCTGTTCCCTCGAGCATCAAATCCACTTTCATCGCCCTCATCCCCAAATCCGATAAGCCAGAATCCTTCAATGATTTCCGGCCTATCTCGCTCTGTAACTGCCTCTATAAGATTTTGGCAAAAATCCTAGCGAACAGGCTCAAGCCTATCCTCTCTGCCAATATATCCTCCGAACAATTTGCTTTCCTCCATCGACGCCAGATCCATGAAGCTATTGGTACTGCACAAGAGCTTCTTCACTCTATGCAGAGCAAGAATCTGAAAGGAATGATCCTAAAGGTTGACCTCTCAAAAGCTTTTGATAGGGTAAATTTGCTATACATCAGAATGCTCCTCACCCATTTGGGTTTCCCTTTCCTTTTCATTAAAAGAATCATGAGCTGTATCTCTGATGTACCGTTCAGTGTCCTCCTAAATGGCTCCCCAACCCCTTTCTTCACAGTTGAAAGAGGCCTCAGACAAGGATGCCCACTATCTCCCCTTCTGTTCCTACTCATCATGGAAGGACTAAGCAGGCTGATTGCTTCTGAACACAGGAGAGGTCGAATAAAAGGGATTAAAATAACGGACAACTGCTCCCTTACACATCTTCTGTTTGTGGATGATGTACTTATCTTTTTAAATGGAAGCATGGCTGACTCATCAACATTACAACTCGTCTTTGATCTCTTCCAGAAAGCCACAGGTATGGGTATAAATGTACAAAAATCCACCTTAACAACTATTGGTTGCACTCCGCAAGAAATCATCTATACAAAAAATCGCTTCCCCTTTCAAATTCATCCTATGGAGGAAGGGTTGAAGTATCTGGGTTTCCGTGTGAAACATGGAGGAAATAGAATAGCTGACTGGATATGGTTAATCACAAAGGTGGAAAAGAGAATCAATGTCTGGTACAACAGATACCTCACAAGGGCAGGAAGACTCACACTTATAAAAGTTGTGCTAGAAGCTACGCCGGTGTACTAGATGTCTCTGGCTTGGATCCCAAGAGGGATCTTAACCAGACTTCAAAAAATTTGTTGCAGATTCCTATGGAAGGGGAACAAACAGGGAAACCTCTTCGCCTGGGTAAAATGGGACACCATTGCAAGGCCTAAAAAATGGGGAGGCTGGGGAATAAAGAGACTAGATTTATTTGCAAAAGCTCTGGCAGCAAAATTGGGATGGCAACTTCTCACATCTCATAGTCTCTGGAAACAAGTAGTCATGGAAAAATACATTGCACCGGAAAGCATTTACAGCTGGATTCGTAGGGAACACAGGGAAAGTGGAAGACACTTAATCATCTGGAAAGCAGTCCTCAATTCCCTTCCCCTAATTCGGGAGGGACTTACATGGAGAATCCATCAGGGGAATTCTGTCCGCATTGGTAAAGACCCCTGGATTGGATGCGGCAATATGCATAGGCTATCAGGACAACTCATAGCACACCTAATGGATCAGGGTGTCACACATGTTGCTCATATTGCAGATCAAGAAAACTCCAGTTTTCTTCATCAGGCCTGGAAGACAGCGCTAGATCTCCACATCCCGGAACAATGGAGACAAGCATGGGAGTCATATACTGAGGCCCTCACACAAGCACACATCAGAATTTCGGAGGAGGAAGACGAGATTGTATGGGAACTAGCTAAAAATGGAGTATATACCCCAAAGGAGGGATACATGCAGCTCATGCAACCATATCAGCCCGATAACACACAGCAATGGTGGAGAGATATTTGGCATCTAAAAGCAGCCCCCAGAACGCGACTGCTCATGTGGGCTATCCTATACAACAAAATTCCCACAGGGACAAACTTGAAAAAACGCTCTTTCAATGGACCTTTCTGGTGCCATTTGTGCGGAAGAAATGATGAAGACACTGAACATATCTTCCTATCCTGCCCGGTAGTTTATGAACAATGGTCCCTTCTTACCTCACGCTCCCCCTCCCTCCACCAATGGCACGGCCTATCCATCATCGATGCCTGGAAAAACTGGCAGGAGCAGCACTCTGGAAAAGATAAGAACATCCCACTCCTTATGTGCTGGTCCATCTGGATAGCAAGGAATCGTGTGATTTTCGACCAAAAACCTCCTCACTGGCCTGTCATTATTGCCCACATATTTGTTGATCTCGCACTCATTCCCGATGATCCTCCACAAGCCCCTCCTAGGACTATAACCCCAGAACTCATTGATAAATCTATCCCCTGGGCTTACTTTGATGGCTTGGCCCAAGAGGAAGGCTGTGGGGGGGGAGCCCTCCTCTACCTCCAAGAAAACCACTATTACATGCTCCAAATTCACCTGGGGCGGGGCACAAACAATTATGCTGAGCTCACCACTGCAAAACACCTCATTTCTTTTGCACATGAGAAAGGATGCACAAATCTACAATTGTTTGGAGATTCAAAACTTGCCTGCAACTGGCTCACCAAAAAATCAATCTGCACTGCTTTCTCTTTGAGACATATACTGGATGACGCACTCATACTAACAGATGCTTTTGAAAAATTTGAATGTCATCATATTTACAGGGAGCGCAACGCTCGGGCGGACTACCTTTCCAAGCAAGCAGCGCAGAGGCAAGAAGAGGACTAGCTAATCCAGGAAGAACTGGATGGAACCTTCTTTCAACACTACCACAGACCCTTTGATGACCAATAGGCACAAAGGGGAGCTCAGCACTGAAGGGGTCCCATCATATACAGAATACTGTTTTTCCTCTGCTTTTATATATAATCTGTTTTTTTATGAACTGTATCGACCCAACGCGGGTAATCATAGTTTTTATTTTTGGGCAACAAGTTACAGCTGCACAGTAACGATGATAAAACAGTCTGTATACAACACCAGGATACACAGTTTATGTTCTTTCTTTGCTGTATTTTTTTGGATATATACCTCACAGAGGTGGCACACTCCCTGCGTGGAGAAAAACAATTGGGGAGAGGAATGTTTTTATTTAAACTTTCCAGTTTTTGGAACTACCATCACAGTTTCTTATAGATAGTTTTTGAGAGGCATCCAGCCTCAGTATGCATATGCTCAGCATCTACAGAATGTAATTTCTTTTGACTTAATAAAAATTACGACTTTTTCTACGGGAAAAAAATATACACACTTTATGCTACTTTTCTTATCTATGGAACAAAATGCACTCGAATAAATGGAATCCCTTTTCCTCATAGTGGCTTGGTTATAACACAACCCAATATCTAACTAGCAGTTAATTTTTTATTCCTTCAACCCTCAACTAAAGATATAATATTTACTATTCTAAAGTCTTATTCATCATTATCACATGTCTAATCCCTTTTCCATGAATAATGGGTATGACATGGCATTCTCTTGATATATATATATATATATATATATATATATATATAGAGAGAGAGAGAGAGAGAGAGAGAGAGAGAGGGTTTGTGCATTTTTGCAACCCACAAGTGACGAGTCTCACTCCTTTGTACTTGCATCCATTTCCATCTTGAGAAGAGAGAGTAGTGCAACCTCACCTTCCAACTAGGTTTTCTCTTGTAAGGGTTTCCTTGATCATATCTTGTGCTATTATGTTTGTGACTGATTGTGTTTTTGTCTATTCTTTATTTTCAACATTTTATACATTACATGCATGAAAAAAATAACTTAATAAATCCAAAAGTTTAAGGAAAATAACCCTCATAGTATATGTTTTGGATTTTAAGTATAAGTTTATCAATTTTGTTGTGATTAATTGTCCAATGAAATATCAGTGGCAGTTTATTGATCATATACATACATACATACATCTATGATTGGAAAATTGTTTTCATGGTGATATCAAGACACAATAATTAAAGGTAGATCCAATGTTCCTTTTTTAGTTATATCACTTCATTTTTTGACACTAGAGAAGATTTTTTAAGAGAAGGCGGGAAGTTGGAATCAAGTGACTCCTTTATAAACTAAAATTTTGTGAGAAATCTTAATAAAGTTGGTTTATTCCTTTAGTAACCCGGGAAAAATGTGTTGTTGTTGAAAATGGGAGTGGGAAAAATTTGGAGACAAGGAAAGAAGACTGAATATCAACATAAATTCCTCAAATATTGGTGGACATATGACAATGTTTTTCATAATGGAAATACTTGTTAGTGGTCATTCATTGAAGATTAAGTATAAAGGTTTGGAAATTTTAGGCTTATCTATGACTATTAGAGGAATTCAACCTATGTACTTTCGATACTTGGTGGCATTAAATAATAGATTAAGCCTCCAGCTCAATCATTTGTAAGTGGAACGATGAACAAGTATAATGGGTACAAAGGTTGGTCCCTAAAAGTTGAATATAATTTTGGAGTAAGATGTGATGTTGGAAGAAGCTTAAGGAAAGGTTGCATCATGCAATCATATGCTTAGGCATGTGGTGCTAGGCACTTTAGAAGAATAGAGCAAATGTTGCCTTTGATAAAATGAAGTTCAAAGCCTCAATAATTTTGTTATAGATTTAATATATTGAGGGATAGTATTAAAAGAATTAATATCCAATAGATATAAGCTAGTAACATTTAGTTTCATAATTCTCATTGTTACATTTTGCAAAGTCAAGGGCTTTTAAATTATAGTGAGTAACATATAACAATTATGTAATATGAGGGTAAATGTATCTAGGAACTCAAAATATTGGGTGAAATGGGAAGCCCCTCATTGGCAGCTTATTATTTTTATGTACAAGAAGCATTAGTTTAATATATATCTCGTATTATTTCCTCCATATATCCATGTCCATTACATGAATTCCAATCAATTTTCTCTTGGGTTGGCAAGTCCGAGTTGGGGTTTGTTTACAACCCCAAAGGATAATCTAAATTGACCTGCAATTGGGTCCTAGGAGTAGCCTTTAATAATAAAGAAAAATCCTTAGCTCGATATCAAGGATTAAATTCTCAAATAAATGGAGATATAGAAACTCATATTTATGTAAGACTCTTTGATTATCATATGCCAAATGAGAGAATTGACTTCTTTGTTGACAACATGTCTCTCTAGATTAATAATAAAAATTCAAATAATTGTGAAGTGTTTTATCTCTTTCGAGATTTTTAATGTCCTTTGATAAAAAATCCTTATTAAACCAAGGTTTTCAAAGTCAAAATGGGTGGTACCCTATCAAATTGTCTCCCATGAATCCAATCTATCCAAAAATTAGTAATGACATACAACTCAAATTAATAAAAAAGTGGCAAGGCTCATTATTTCTCATGAAGCAAGCTATAATTCCTCGCATGCCCCTAGTATTCACTTTGCCTTCAAATTTGGATAAGGGAAGGAAATTAATAGTGATGAGATGGCTCCTTGTAGCAAATGTGGGATTATTTTGTCTTCCAAGGCAATGTTTTATCATTCTCTCTATTTTGTTCTACAACCTCCTTAAACCTTATTATGAGGTCTCATTGAGCCTCAATCTCTTTTGTAGTAATTTGTATCTACCTTTAATTCAAGGGATGTTGGATTTTATTATCAATGGTATATTTGATGGTGTTCATTTAATATTAATCTTATTCCAATTGTTCTATCTTGCAACTATATTGAGCTTTGGGAAATTTGGTACTGGATTGATTATGTGGTTATTGGTTATGTTTACCCTTATTATTCTAGGTGGTCTCCATTTGGTCTTCATCATGTTTCTATAGTATTGATATTATCCTTTTCCATCATGGATGGACATTTCAAAATAATGTCCTCTCAATTTGAATCTTAGCTTGTTAGCAATGCAAACTTGGAAGTAAATGTTGCCATCCACGGTAAAATGGAGAATATTACAATAGGAAATCAAAAGAAATATATATTTATCTAAGGTATTTCTAAGAGCTCACACTCTATGATTTCCCATCTAAAAGTTTCAACTAGTTCTTCCAAGGTATTAGCCAAGGAGGAAGATATAATGTAGCAGATTCATGGGGAGGTAGAATTTGTAGAGGCAAATTTGGAATTCGAAGAAAACATCATGTAATTAACCCATTGTGGGCATGATTTATATTGAAAAATTTAGATTTATATGTATGTTGAAGTAATATTTTTATTAGGTCAATAAATTAGAATTTATATTGGTAGTATTTTAGTTTTGTGAATAAAAATGCGAAAGCAATGTCGACTAATTTAGACTCTTTACTATTTTTGGAAGTTTTGAACCATTGATATCATACCCTTTCTGTTTGAATTGTATTAACTTGATGTATAATGCAACCACAAATTTATTTTAACACAATTACTACTTTTTTTTTTTGCTTGTTAAGACTAACCTACGTACCCACGGGGATTTGAACCGGTGAACTATCGCAAGGAGTGCCTTAACAACGCACCCATTCACCGTCAATCCAAAGCCCCGTGGGAACACAATTACTACTTGTTTAGGTTAAAATAAATAAATAATTCTCCTTTCTCTCACATTGCAATTATTTTTAATGATAACTACGAAGTTAGAAAACCATTTTGTTATTATTCGTATGAAATTGCAAATTAGGAAAGATTGTTTAATCTTCCTACTTGCTTGATCACTGCTCTTGCATCCTTTTATTTTATCTAAATTTGGATATTTAGATCATTTTAATTTTAATGTATGCTTTAGTTTTCATGTAATGATCATACCCTTTTGCTACCCCATTTTAAATCCTCCCTTTATCACCTAACATATCCTAGATGACATTCCAATATCTAATACATATGTAAATTTTTTAATATGCATTTTTTAACTTCCCAATACACCATTCCAAATTCAATTCACTCTAACATAAAATAACAATGAATTCTAAGCACCAATTTATACAGTCGTTAGTGTGTTGATTGCATTGTTAATCATTAAAATACCCCAAGGTGGGTAAAATGAATGCCAAAGGGGTTCAAGTATCGATAATTTGCACAAAGAAAAGAATATTTTTTGTCATAATCAAGTGGTATATTTTTTTCACAAGTCAAGACCATGGTGTTGAACTATAAACTCTAATCAGGTGATCAATTTTAAGCTTAAAAATGAAAGTGACCATAGCTTCTTGCAACTTGCGCCAAATCAAATAGCTCACCGGTTTGAATCCAACGCAACTTGAATCGCTCAAAACTAATATCATATGCTCCTGATATCACGTAAACAGGTAAAACATTTGTAGGTACGCTAACTATGCAGTTTGTATGCTGGATGGGCAAGGTAACTGGGTAGGATGATTGTACAATGTAGGCCAATGATAGGCTACCACTTTTCCTCTCTGGATTGGCTCAAATTATTTGTGTCTTTATTGGTCGAAGTAGTTTTTGAAGAGGCCCTACGAATGGGCGCCACGTGGCATCCCGATATTGGTAAAAACTTACGTTATGGGCCAAACTTCCCTCACAAGAATCAAACACAAGACTGGTCAAGCAACATTAACACAACGCCCTACCGTTATGCCAAGGGTGGTTCTTGTTAAACACTGGTGGCACATTTATATTTAAATACAATATCTTTTGCATTTTGGCAACAGGGTAGGGGCTAAGCCCTGGCCCCTGGTCATCCCATGCCCACAGTACCGCAGGAGGGGGAGCCAAGGGCATGGGCTTAGCCCCGGCCCATCATTCCAACACTAGCATATATCAACCATGAAACCAAAAACCAAGTGAGGGAGCCAACAATTGTGTGGCGCTAAGGAAGGGGACTAATCCCTGATCACATGGCATATCATATGCCCACATGCAAAAGTCCAGAGCGCCAAATAGAATAGGGTCAGAAGCATTGGCCTAGCCCACGGTCACGAGGCCTTGCACGTGACCCTTGTTGAAGAGCTTGGGCACTAGATAAAGGAGTTAGCAGCAGGGAGCTACCCCCGAGGTCTTATGTGACCCTATGTGCCCACGCGCATGTGGATTGGGAGCTCTGATGGATAGGGTAGGCGGTTAGCTGAACCCTTGACTCTGTAGCACCACACATGACCTCGTCCCTGATTTATAAGTGCTTAACCGGTGAGGGTGGGCGTTAAAGCCTAGCCCTCGGCCTTATGTGGCCCATGTGGCCCTTGTTTTCCGCTCAAGGCCTTAGTGGACAATTAAACCAAGCAATAGAGTGCACCAGCGGGGAGCGAAATTGTCACTCCATTAGCAGTTTTTGGGGCAGATTTGTGGAACAATTTGATAGAAGGTCGAGTTTGTAGGATGGTTAGAAGTGAAATTCATGAGAAAGCTTGGAAGCTCATAAATTTTTGAGTTTTTATCCAAATGGATCTCAGAAAGAGGCTACTTAGGGGTTTTTAGGTGTTTTGAATCCATTGGTAACCTTTGATTTCTAATTTGAGCACATATGCAATGTATTTTTTCAGGTTTGAGACTAAAGGTGTATGGATCAATCAAGGTTTGGAAGTAGTTCTACAAAGTATTTGGACATGGAGAATACTTTGTAGGGGTTTTCTCACTTCTAGAATGCTACTGTAGTAGCTTTAACCAGCAGGGTTCAGTTCAGGTTTAACTTCTCTTAACATGAAGTTTTTATTATGTTCTTCAATGTGGAATTGAAGGGTTCACATGATGTTTTTAGCTCATTTCAGTTGAAGTATGTCATCTTTGTAGGAGATGTTTTGAGTTGTTGTTGTTGTGAGAGTTCTTTATAGGAGAACATTACCTTGTAGGAGTAATAGACACATATTTAGCTGCAACAAATATTTATGTACTTCATTTTGATACTGAATATATGAGTGGCCTAGTCATGTTGACAGGCCCGGAGATGTAGCCCAAGAGGGGCAAACTCTGTCAACAAACCCTTTTTTTGCTCTTTTTTATGCCTGCATGGATTATGATCATGTTAAGTTACATATGGATACTAATTCATGATTTGAAGAGACATTGAAAGACCTGTTTTTTCAATACCAATTTTAACCTTGCAAAGCGTCGAAATGGTCCTAATTTTTGTTATATTTGAGTTTCGAAAAGAGGAAGAAATCACCTAATCCAATTTCAGATCATTTTGGTATGAGAGAACTAGTTGACCAAGTTGCAAGAATAAGCAGTAAAAAGAATCCTCAAGAGTTAGAGGAGTATAATTTAGCTTTTCGGATGGATAACATAGAGTTGACAAAGATGTTAGAGATAGCTGAAGGGGAGAAGAGACACATGCACTTTGTTTTGCAGCAAGTGCTTGATGAGCAAGCTGTAGAATGTTCTACTCCTGTACTAGGAAGAGAAACCTCCAGCATGAGGCCAGTATGTGGTCATGGATCAAATAATGGTTTTGGACCATATGTGGAAGATGTTGCATGTGAATTTTGCAAACATATTCAAGAAGCACACCATATGCAGGTGGACAAGAGTGGGTGGCTAGATTCATCTACAAGTTGGCCATCATCGTCATCATCAAGAGCTGAGAAGATGAATGACAAATTTAACAAGGTAATTAGCACTTCAAGTTCCACTCCTTCCATTTATATGCATAACAACACTTTTGCAATGTTCGAGCAACATACCAAAGGCATATGTATGAAGTTTCTTTCCAAAATGAGATATGAAGGTGGAGGCCTCGACATAAATTGCCAAGGTATTAGCTATCCAATTATGGTTGAGGGCAGACCGAAGTATATGGGATTGAGAAATGGTCGAAAGGAGTTTGGAGAATGTCCCAAGCAGCTTGAGGTCTTCATTCAAAAATCTTAGCATGATATGTCACCACCTTGTGACAACCATCAAAGTTGCAACTCTAGAGACAGGTATAACTCTCAAGAGTGTTTTCCAATGCATGGAAATTTTGAATACTTGTGGAATTAGTACCTTGTACATTTTGTGATGTTTTTTACCATTGTGTGGTTGTACGTGAGAAATGTATGATAATGGTTAAAAGAATGAACCAAATTTTAGGAATAAAGCATAATGACTTTCTTTCGCATGAAATAAATTCTATGTCAGCAAACAAGACGAAGTTTTTTTGCACTCCTTGTAAGGTGCATGGACATGACACTGAACGATGTTGGAAGTTGCATCCAGAGCTTCGTTCAAAGAAAGGTAAAGAGATTATGCTACATAATGCAAGGGGAACAAAAGGTGGTAAAGAGGACTCTCCACAATCCTTAGCGACCTTCAAGACAAGATGGTGCAATAAGAGAACATACAAGCATAGGAGAGGCAAAGTTTGGGTAGACTTATTGTAAATTTGTTTTGTAAATTTTTGTAAATACTTGTTGTCATTACCTGTTTAGGTACTTTTTTAAAGTGAACAATCATTGTCACTATGTTCAACAAGTAGATGTTTTTCATTGATGTATGTATTGACTCTTTATAGTCCACATGTTTAAGGACTTTTGTGAATGTACAAGATTCGCATTCAATGTTCTCTACAAATTGTCATATGTTCATTGATACAAGTATTCGATTTGAAACTTGTGTGAATAAAATCTTTGTTTTTAAGATTGTATAAGATGACTATGTATTATAGGTAAGGTCAATCATATCATGGAAAATTTTGCAGCAGTGTACCTTTTATGTACAAGCTCATCTTGAAGACATTAAAGAAGTTTTATTTTTATTTTGAATTCCTATATGGGGTCAAGTTTGTCTTCAACAATTTAAATTTCAAGATGAAGTGTTTTTGGAGCCGTGAAAAGATGAGTGGAGAGAATGTTCAGATTCCACTCATCAGTATTTTGTTCTTGCAGCAACAATAAGATTGGTGTCTCAATTCTTGATAGGATAGTAGGTCTTCACGAGGAAGATAAGTGAAATGCCTTGATTGGGACTTAAAGGGCACCAATTGAAAATTTTACATTTTGGATTAAGTTTTGGGATATTTTTGAGTTCCAACCTTTTTATATTGACTAGGGAAGTAAACTTTTGGATTCCAAAAGTTTCTAGTGGGGAGGTGTGATTAGGTGATCAATTTTAGGCTCAAAAAAGAAAGTTACCAGAACTTCTTCAAACTAGCTCCAAATTTAAGAGCACGTTGATCTGAATCCAACGCAACTTGAATCGCTCAAAACCTCCCAATATCGCGTTCTGATCGTTTTCCCAAACATGAAAAAAGATTGTAAGTACGTTGACTATGCAATCTGTATGTTGATTGGGCAAGGTGACTGGTAGGATGACTCTACAATGTGGGCCAATGATATGATTTCACTTGTCCTCTATGGATTGGCTCGAATTTTCTGTGTTTTTATTAGTCGAAGTGGTTTTTAAAGTGGCCTAATGAATGGGTGCCAGGTAGCCTAATGGGAGGTCACCACGTGGCGTCTTGGTATTGGTCAAAAATTGTGTTATGGGATGAATTTCCCTCATAGGAATTGAACATGAGACTAGTAAAGCATAAACACAATGCCTTACCACCATGCCAAGGGTGGTTTTTGTTAAACATTGGTGGCCCATTTATATTTAAATGCAATATGTTTTGTGTTTTGCGGAAGGGGCTAGGGCTAAGCCCTGGCCCCCGGTCACCCCACGCCCACAAGACCACAGGCGGGGGAGCCAAGAGCGCGGGTTTAGCCCTGACCCACGATTCCTTACCAACATATATCAACCACTTGACCAAAAACCAAGTGCGGGAGCCAGTAGTTGTGAGGCGCTAAGGAAGGGGACCAACCCCAGATCAGATGGCATATCATATGCCCACAAGCCAAATCCTAGAGTGCCAAATAGAATGGGGGCAGAAGCATTGATCTAGTCCATGGTTGTGAGGCCTTTCACGTGACCCTTGGCGCAAATCTTGGGCACTGGGCGGAGGAGTTAGCGGCAAGGGGCCAACCCCAAGGTCTTATGTGACCCTATGTGACCGCGCACCTGTGGATTGGGAACTCAGACGGATAGGGTGGGCGGTTAGCCCAACCCTTGGCCCCGTGGCACCACACATGACCTCGTCCATGAATTATAAGGGTTTAACCAATAAGGGCGGGCGTTAAGGCCCAACCCTCGACCTTATGTGGCACAGATTTTTTGCCCAAGGCCTTATTGGAAAATTAAACCAAGCAATAGAATGCATCAGTGGGGAGTGAAATTGTCTCTCCGTTAGCAATTTTCAGGGAAGATTTGTAGAGAAGTTTGACAGAAGGTCGAATTTGTAGGATGGTTAGTAGTGAAATTCATGAGAGAGCTTGGAAGCTCATAACTTTTTTATTTTTTATCCAAATGGAGCTTATAAAGAGGCTACTTAGTGGTTTTTGGTGTTCTAAATCCATTGGTAACCTTTGATTTCTGATTTGAGCACATTTATAGAGTCATTTTTCAGGTTTGAGACTAAAGGTGTATGGATCAATTAGGGTTTGGAAGAAATTATGGTAAGCATTTGGACATGTAGAAGACCTTGTAGGGGTATTCTCACTTCCAGAAGGCTATTGTAGTAGCTTTAACCAACAGGGTTCACTTCAGGATAACTTCTCTTAACATGATTTTTTTATTATGTGCTTCAATGTGGAATTGAAGGGTTCACATGATGTTTTTAGCTCATTTCAGTTGAAGAATGTCATATTTGTAGGAGATGTTTTGAGTTTCTACTATTGTGAGAGTTCTTTGTAGGATAACATTACCTTGTAAGGGTAATAGCCACATATTTACTTGAAACAAATGTTTATGTACTTCATTTTAATACTGAATAAATGAGTGGTCTAGTCATGTTGACAAGCCCAAAGATGTAGCTCAAGAGGGGTGAACTTTGTCAACAAACCTTTTGTCTTTCTCTTCTTTATGTCTACATGGATTATGTGTAATGATGTTCATTATGTAAAGTTATGTATGAATACTAATTCATGATTTGAAGAGGCATTGAAAACATGTTGTTTCAAGACCCATTTTAACCTTGCAAAGCGTCGACACAGTCATAATTTTTGTTTTATTTGATTTTGTAAAAGAGGAAAAAATCACCTAATCCAATTTCAGAGCAAACTCACACATAAGTTTCGCATTATTTGTATTCATGGATATGAAAACATTAATTTCATGTCATATACAAACAAATGAATGATGAGAAGTATCATCTTCTTGACATATGCATTTGTACTACATCATTGTTTTCTAAGAAGTTTCATTAATGCAATCTATGTACTTAGTTAACAAAAACCACATGTCTTTGAAGATTATATTCTCAAATTTCATTAAAGACTCAGATAAGGCTGAGTTTCGTTAAATTAATCAGGTTGTGTTAGTCCATTGCTGAAAAGGAAAAAAGTAAATTTAGAAGTAGGAAGAAATGCGAACAAACTGAAGGTTGAGGGATTCAAGCATGTCTTCGCTAATGAAGACACAAAATACACCCCTAGTTGAATAACTTCAAAAGAATATGATTTCCTTTCATTGTTTTCATATAATGGAAAGGTTTTCGCAATGACTTTACATTAGCAAAATTGTATTCTGAAGGTTGAAAATCCTTAAAAAAGGGTACTCTAGAAGAAAAAAAAAATGCAAACCAAAGATCCTTTGTAATGAATTTATTTTGGGTGACCTCATACCATGTACCTTCATTAAGAAACCTCCCAACACCACAATCGAATTTCAAAATAGGATGCCAAAAGGGTTATTCAAAGTACTTTCCTTACTGAAGAAGTTTGACCATAAAATTTTTCTTTGGAAATTTGGAAGGAACAATTAAAACTAACTAATTACTACAAATATTGAGAAAAAAGCTACTCCGGAAGAAGATTTGAAGCAAAAATTTTTCATTTACAAAAGTCTAAATGCTTCAAAGGCAGGACTATGGCAAGTATCACTTTAAAGCATTCTGACCAATCAACCCTCATTTTCATCATAATAAATGCTTAGAGCATTGTGTCTTTGTGAAGCAAATTTTTTCTTTTCATAATTTCAATCAAGAAATTTATGTTCCTTGAACACTTCTCCAAATGTAGCTTTATACCATATTGAGGCCAATCCAGTCCCCATAGACTAGATTGAGACCATTCTTGTGACTCCAAATACTACATTGAGGACATTCGTGTTTAGGTATTTACCTAGATACACTCATTTTCTAAACATTTTAACAAATAAATCTCTCGTACAAAACATCAGATGCTTCATCCATAATTCTATGCAAAAAAAATTGCCTTCTTTTTCAGAATTACAACATAAGCATTCTACGACAAAATTTGAACAAGTAATATTTCACTTTCACGTTTATGACTTCAAAACCTTAGTTTGAAATATTCCAACTGCAAAATCTCCATGAATCCAACCAAGAAAGAGCTCAATGGCAAAGCTTCAAACAAAACTTCCAAAATCCAATGTTGCATTCACGAAATTCTAAAAGTATCCAATATCATCATCTAGTTTCGATGAAAAATATCACCGTTTCTGGCCACCAATAAAATCTCAAAATGTTCATATGATTCAAAAAATCTTACCCCTATTACAAAATTTAAATCCAAAAACCACAATCCAAACTTCAATGAGAAGTTGGAAACTGACCGCTACATTCATTAAAGAAGACATCTCTTTCCCGTGTTGTGGTCAATTTCCAACTCAACTAGAACACACTTTTCACTTGGCCTTCTCCACCTTTATTTACCCAATAGGGCCTCACTGTAAACCTGATGGATCCTATGAATATGATTAATAAAATTAAATAAATTGAAAATAAAACTTACAATTAAAGTTCTCTTGCTCTACTCTTCATACAAATCTCTTATTGAAAACCTTGGTATCTCCATAGTCATCTACTACCTACACATAAGGAATTTAATTCATTAATATATATTATAATTTCAATAAATGAATCTTTTGAAAAAAACATGAAAATAATTTAACAAAACACAACTATGTTGAATAAAATCTAAACCAACAAAAAAAATATAAATATTGAAGGAAGATGTCAAGTGGATTAATAATTACACATTTAATTGTTGAGAAATGGCAACAAGAAATTCCAATTTAATTTGTCCTTGAATTAAACTGAGAAATAAAATCAAATTTTATTCTCATAGCAACTTGTAAATAGTTAATTAAGTTTGATTAACTTAATTAGCTAAGGAATTTCGAGTTGGAAGTATTTTTGTAGTCATGTATATGTTCTCCCTAAATTTTAGGGGTCCATGATGAGTTTATTTGAGTTGTAATTAGATTAACTTAGTTTACTCAGTTATGTCCAGTTAAACTAGTTCTAACTGTTTGTGGAACTAGTAGAGGATTAGTAGTTAGTTGGTGCATTGGTGCATCCACAAGTGTTACTCCAGTTAACTGAAGATTCCCTCATGAGAAACTCATGCATGTCAGTTCAAAGAAAGACCCAGTTGAGACTAGAGTGCAAGGACAATGTACTATGAGTTGTATGATTTACTGAGTTGTATAGATCATGCATGCAATCAGGAAAAATACCTAATTAGGATTGTGTAGTTTTGGAAGTATGAATTCCATTTAAATACGAGCTATTCATTCTAGGAATTTTGCAAGAGAATAGGGGTTTGGTAGGCAATGGAAATTAGCTAACTGTTAGCTAAGAGTGGGCTTGTGAGGCAGAGAGTTGAGCATACTTGTGTGGAATTGTTCTTGTGAGAACAAACTTTGTATCTTCACTCATATTCTGATTAATGCAATATAGATAGGAGGGGTTTTGAGTAGTGACTTTCCCTAGAGAAACTTATTGTGTTATGTGCCATTGATTTCTCTTGTTCTTGTTCATATTTTTTCCATCAATCTATTGGCTTCCGTTGGTTGAAAGTAGAAGTAGATTCTTGTCTTGTTCTTTAGTACATTGCATGAGCTTGTGAATCTATAGGAAAATATACATGGTATCAGAGCTAAAGACAGTATACTAGAGGATATTTTGAAGTTTTTGAGTTTATGGATATAAATGAAATTCGAATTTGCATTACATACTTCAGGATCAGAAGTTGGTGTTCTAAAATTTGTGGATTGAGTATGCCTTGGAAGGAAAATTGAATTACATATCCTGGAAGGACAGGATGGAGGTCATGTTGGAGGATAATGGCTTGAAGGAATTCATTGATCAAGACATTCCTAGGCCATCAACATAAGATGCTCAGCATCTGTCCGAATGGAAGAAGTGTTTAGTGAAGGCGAGGCAGATAATCCTTGAGGGAGTTCGAGACCACATTGTCTCGAGTCTCCATGGGCAGGAAACTCCATATGCTATGTGGAAAGCATAAAAAAATCTTTTCCAGAACAACAGTGACCATAGGAAGTTGGCACTGAAAGATAAACTTCGAAAACTCAATATGGAGAAAGGCGAGACCATTCCAAAATACTTGACCAAGTTCACAACCTGCAGAGATGAACTTGGAAGTGTTGGAATAACAATTGTTGAGGATGATATGGTGAGCCTAGCTCTCCTAGGCCTTCCTAAGAGTTGGAATAACTATCAAGACTCTGTGAATGGAAGGGAAAAGTTTAGAGATTAGGAACGACTATAGTTGGATTTGATGCAAGAGGAGATCAGAAGGAACACCAAAGATGGTTCCTCATCAAAGAATGATGATGAGGAAAATTGTGCCTTAGCAGGTAAGGTAAGGAAGGGGAAAGGGAAGGCTTCCCATTCCAAATTAGATTCTTGCCATGGAGGTAATAAGAAAGACATGTCGAAATTTAAGTGCTTTCATTGTCATGAGTTTGGCCATTTTGTTACAAATTGTCCGCTCGAGAAGTCAAAGAAGAAGTCCTCAAGAGGAGCGGTGGGTGAGGCTTTGGCCTCTCAATTCGAATTGGATTTTACTCTCATGGCATGCATGGTGTCATCAATGATGGGTAGTATATGGTACCTTGATAGTGGAGCTTCATTCCACGTGACTAGTGAATAGGAGTTGTTCAGTGACCTAGAGGAGAAGGATCTCCAGATGCATATCGAGATGGGTGATGATGAGAGGCATAGTGCTACAGGGTTGGGCACGGTTACTTTTCAGAGGGAGCATGGATCTCCTCTCACCTTGAGGGATGTTAGGCTTGTGCCCGGGTTGAAGAAGAACTTAGTATCGGTTGCCATGTTGGAGGACAAAGGCTATGATGTGGTCTTTAGCAAAGGAAAGGCTTTCCTTAGACACATAGCCATGGATCGGGTAGAGAAGATAGGGATTCGAGTTAAGAATCTCTATAAGATGGAGGTAGAGGATTGTGTTGCTTTGAGCATAAAAGTAGAGATGGTACAGCGCCAATACGTTGGCAAGTTGTGGCATAGGCAATTGGGCCACTTGCATCATGGGGATTTGAAGATCATGCAACAGATCTCAACTGGTCTTCCCAAAGGTACACTTGAACAAGTTGATACATGCAAGGGGTGTACTTTGGGAAAATACACCAAGGCTTCCTTTCACGGCAGAGATAGTCAAGCAGAGGCTATTCTAGAGTGAGTCCATTCAGATATGTGTGGACCATTATCGACAGTATCTACAACCAAACACATGCATTATATTATATTTGTTGATGCGTTTTCTCGTAAATGTTGGATATTTTTTTTGCAGAAGAAGGATCAAACTTTCACAAAGTTTTGTGAATTTAAAGCATTGGTTGAGAAAGAGTCAAACAAGAAGGTTGAATCTCTAAGGAGTGATAACGATGGTGAGTATGTATCAAATGAGTTTAATAACTTATGTGCAGAAGAAGGGATTAAACGAAAGTTGATGACACCCCATAACCCACAACAGAATGGGGTGGACGAGAGGAAGAACAAAATAATTGTAGGGGAAGCACGGGTGATGTTGCATGATCAGGGCCTACCATTACACTTGTTGGTTGAGGCATGCAACACATCATTCTATTTGTAGAATAGAAGCCCACATAGGATACTTGGGATGAAGACACAAGAGAAGGGTTGAGGATTTCTGCAGTAAGAGACCATATGTTGGTCACTTCATGATTTTTGGGTCATCAGTATATTTATATGTGACCAAAGATGCACAGAAGAAGCTTAAGATGACAACAGAGTTGGGGATATTTGTGTGGTACACTGATACACCTCACAACTATCGGGTGTACTTTTTGACCAACAGGATGACAATAGTTCGCAGACATGTCAAGTTTGATGATAAAAAGGCCATGAGAGTTTCCATTGAGAGGGAGCTACAACTACATGTGGTTGAGGAATTTTTGGTTCCTAAGATTGAGGAGGCTCAGATTGATGTGGAGCAACCACATGCAGAGGATCCGGGAGTGGAGACATCCACTTAGGCAAAGTCTTCCAGACATGGGAGAAAGTGCACCAAAGAGGCTGACAGATTGTTGCATGATGTGTGGGAGAATGTGGGAGCACCCACATCTCAGTGCAGGTAGAGGAGGTCACCTGATAGGTACATTGGATACATGGCTCTTATGAGCGGATGTGTTATGACAGATCCATCTTCCTTTGAGGAAGTAGTGCAACAACAGGTTTGGGTTGATACCAAGGTGGAGGAGTATGACTCCATAGTTCGTAACAATGTTTGGGATGTGGTCGTGAGACTGGAGGACAAGTCAATGGTGAGCTCCCGATGGCTTTACAAGGTAAAAGCAAGCTATAGATGGTAGTTTGGAGAAGCATAGGGCCAGATTTGTGGCCCATGGCTTTTCACAGGTAGAGGGGATGGACTATGATGATACCTTTGCTCCTGTTGCAAGGTACTCATTGATCAGATCTATATTGGCATTATTAACACAGATGGGTTGGAATATACATCAGATGGATGTAAATAAAACCTTCCTTAATGGCATGATTGAGGAAGAGGTGTACATAGAGCAACCTAAAGGTTTTAAGACCTTTGATCTTGAGTCAGATGTGCTGGCTCAAGAGAGCGTTGCATGGGTTGAAGCAAGCACCTCGTGCTTGGTACACCAAGATAGATAGCTACTTCACTGGGTTGGGCTTCACGAAGAGTGAAGTAGATGTGAACCTGTACGACATAGTGGTGGAAGGTAAAATTTTTATCATTGTACTTTATGTTGATGATATCATATTGACAGGCGATGATTAACCGATCAAGTGTTACAAGGAGGACCTTGCAAGAGAGTTTGAGATGAAGGACATGGGGCTCATGCATTACTTTCTGGGCATGGAGGTATGGCAGGTTGATGGGGATTTGCTTGTGTCTCAGGGAAAGTATGCCAATAAGGAGATTCCACATGGAGAGCAACAAACCCATGGAGACTCCTTTATCAGGTAACTGGAGGAAGGAGGATGCTACTTCAGGGGAAGTAGTGGAAGCTACTACTTACAAGCAGATTGTGGGTTCACTCATGTACTTGGTGAACACACGAACAGATATGTGTTATGTAATTAACCATCTTAGTCAAGCGATAATTATGCCTACCAAGATGTATTGGAAGGTGGAAAAACATGTGTTGAGATACCTCAAGGGCACTTTCCAGTATGGATTGTGGTACAGACGGATAGAGGGAGTGAAGCTTCAAGGCTTCACCGATACAGATTGGGTAGGGAGTCCATCTGACATGAAGAGCACATCAAGAGGGATCTTCAGTATTGGGTTAACGACAGTTTCTTGGTACAACAGGAAATGAAGATCAGTTGCACTCAGTTCGACGGAGGCAGAGTACATGGTAGCTAGTCAAGTTGCATGCAAGGCCATATGGATGAGGAAGATCCTGGTTGGTTTGTTTGGTCAACAGATGAATCCAACTGTGATTTACTGCGATAATCAAAGTTGTATCAAACTCTCTGAAAATCCAGTTTTTCATGATCGTTCCAAGCATAGTGATATCCGATATCATCATCTCAGAGATTGTGTATTGAGGTGGATTATGTTGTTAGAGTACATTCCCATGGAGGAGCAAGATGCTGACATTTTTACAAAGGCATTGTTAAGATGTAAATTCGAGTTTCACATACACAGGATCGGGGTAGCTGATAATCCCTTTCTTGTTGAGAGGAAGTGTTGAGAAATGGCAACAAGAAATTCCAGTTTAATTTGTCCTTGAATTAAACTGACAATTAAAATCAAATTTTATTCTCATAACAACTTGTAAATAGTTAATTAAGTTTAATTAACTTAATTAGCTTAGGAATTTTGATTTGGAATTATTTTTGTAGTCATGTATATGTTCTCCCTAGATTTTAGGGGTCCAGGATGAGTTTATTTGAGTTGACTTAGTTTACTGAGTTATGGCCAATTAAACTAGTTCTAACTTTTTGTGGAACTAGTAGAAGATTAACAGTTAGTTGGTGCACTGGTGCATCCACAAGTGCTACTCCAGTTAACTGAAGATTCACTCATGAGAAACTCATGCATGTTAGTTCAAAGAAATACCAATTTAAGACTAGAGTGCAGGGACATTGTACTATTAGTTGTTTAATTCACTGAGTTGTATAGATCATGCATGCAATCACGAAAAGGACCTAATCAGGATTGTGCAGTTTTGAAAACATGAATTCCTTTTAAATACAAGCTATTCTTCCCACGAATTGTGCAAGGGAATAGGGGCTTGGGAGGCAGTGGAAATTGGCTAAGCATTGGCTAAGAGCAGGCTTGTGAGGCAGAGAGTTGAGCATACTTGTGTGGAATTGTTCTTGTGTGGAATTGTTCTTGTGAGAACAAGCTTTGTATCTTTACGCATATTTTTTATTAATGCAATACAAATAGGCAAGATTTTGAGCAGTGGATTTCCCCAGAGAAACTTATTGTGTTATGTGCCATTGATTTATCTTCTTCTTGTTCATATTGTTTTCATCGATCTATTGGCTTCCATTGGTTGAAAGTAGAAGTAGAGTCTTGTCCTGTGCTTTAGTACATTGCTTGAGCTTGTGAATCTATACGAAAATTTACATTAACATCAAGCATGTGCATGCAAACATAATCTGTGTTGTAGTTAACGAGACTAATACATAGAAATTGAGTATACTTCAATTGAATAGTTTAATATGACTAGAGTTAGCAAGTGTGGCATAAGCATGCTGAACTATATGATGAGCATTAAAATTTATAACTTTCCATGAAGAACTTTGGAGGGATAATCAATTACTAAAAAATAAAAACTCTTTATTATAAGTTATGCATCTTTTTATTTAATAGAAAGTTGTCGATTTTTTTCTTTCTTGGAAAAGAAAAGAAAAGAAAAGAAGAAGAAGTTATGGAAAAAGCAAACTTATATTTTATAAAAAAATCAAATTTTTATTTATTTAAAGTCTTTGTTATGAAAAATCAAAATTCTTTATTATCTAAAATTTTATTGATTTTGTAGGGAACCTTACCTTTTGAGAGTTACAACAATCATTTATTGATTCTATTGTGGAATATACTTAAAAATATATTATTTATCTTTTACTTGAAAATGGAATAAACTAATAAGAGAGAGAGAGTTTATATATATATATGGTCAAATTTTGAATACATCCATTAATTGATATTTGAAAAAAATAATTAAATATAATGAATGATGTGTAGATTTTGAAAATAAAAATAAATAATGATTAAATAAATAAAATTACATTATATATTTATTTTTGCCCATCATATATATATATTTGTGTGTTGTGTGATTACTATTATTATTTTTCAATAAATTTTTCTCATTGAAATTCCATTCCAAACTCTAGGAAAGCAAAGTTTAGGTAAATTCACTTTGAAATGTTTGCATGTTTCATACCAGGGCCCTCCCAAGTTCAGGAAACAAAGGGAAGCACTCCACTTGCATTACCTAGACTATTATTTTCTCTACTTTGGGTCGGGACCATGAAATACCAGAGCTATTTAAGGACCTTACTAATATACCCTTTTCCACTTCCTTCTCATTCCACCTTTGAGGGAACACTTATGACTACTCTTATTCGCTCGTTCTAGAGATCCACAGGAGAAAAAAAGAAATAAATAAAATTAGTTTAACGTCCACAAGGCTAAATATATCATATGGGAAAGATTTCTTCTTCATCTGGTTGATGTATCCGATGCTTTTCCTATGAAGCCTCACAATAAACGCTCCAACTTCTCGAAAAACCCCTCGCTAAATAGATTATCCCAAGAGCTAGCTGCCAGAATATTTGCATAACTTTCCCTGTTGTCTTTGAAGGCCTCGCATTCTAAAATGAAATGCTTTTTTGCTTTCACTTTTTTGGAAAACAAAAAATACATACTCTTTCATCCCACACTTCTTTTGGCCTTTTCTAGTGCCATGTTTGACAATGGAGTTGATGAGAATTAGTCCTTAACTGAGCAATAAGAATTTTGGCTCTCCAAGAAATATTGACCTCTATACACTCTTTTTGTTGATGATTATGAGTGGGATTAAGCACTTCAATATATTACTTTTTTTTTCTCCCTAGTTCCTTATCCCAAGTACACTTGTGGAACTTATCCATAATAATTTATTTGATCTCTTTACTATTTATGGGACACATGTTTAAGCAAATACCCCATTTACTAAACCATTTGTTATTTTGCTGCATCCAATTTTTTTTTTCTTTTGCACAATATGTCATTAAAGACAACCTTAACCCATCTTCCCTCTTCCATTTGCTCAATTTTTTTTAAACCTTATGACTCACACCATATCAATTGCTTCAATAATAGTAGCTCCTATTTCACTTACCAAGATAGCATAAGGAATTACACTTTTAATTTTGAATTTGTTTGTAATCAAACGCTTCTGAATTTTCTCAATTTGTTTCCACTGCATGTCGGATGTACTGTTGGCCCACAATTCACAACCATAGAGAATCACGAGAATCACTAGAAGCCCAAAAAGAGTGGTTTTCCAGTCCCATAACTTTGCCTTTCTACACCTATTTTGAAAAGCATAAACTGCTTTCCAAACCCCCAAATTTCATTTCTTTCTACAACAATATCATATTAGAATTTTGAAGAAGTCAATTATGAGGTATTTGTAGTACGCAACTTCTTCTAGAATGTTGCCTTCAAAGTAGAACTTATGTTGGTTATTTTTTCTTTTTTTAAGAGAAAACCACTACTTTCATTTTGCTAATATTGACTTGCAACCCCACCCTTCTACAAAAATGCTTAAGGGATAGTAAGTGCTCTTGAAAACCAAGAGCATGTTTAGCAATTAGAATAAGGTCATCTACATACAAACTAATACTTATAACAAACTTTCCCAAATAGATACCATCACCTCCTTGTGAATTTAACCACTCCTCAAGCCTGTCGATATATAAACCAAAAAGGGTAGGAGACAATGAGCAACCTTGCTTGACCCCGATATTGCTTCTAAAACTTTCAGAAATTCCTAATGAAGCTATAATTTTGACTTTCACCTCTTGATACAACTTATGCACAACTGCTCTCAAATGTTTAGGAACCCAAAGTTCCTCCATTTTGTGCCGAAGATTATCCCTAAGAACTATGTCAAACACTTTTTTGAAATCTACAATGCAACAAATTACTTCTTCCTTTTTCTCCCAAACTTTTTCAATAATGTGCCTTAAAGTTATACAATGATCAATTGTGGAATGTTTAGATCTAAAACCCATGTGCCCTTTAGCACACTTATCTCTTTCTTCTTCCCACTTGCTAATTTTATTTTCTAGCATGGTTCCAAATAACTTTGCAAATAAAGTGTTTATCATTATGGTCCTATAATTGGAGGGATTATTGATGTCACCACTTTTGAAAAGAGGTATTGTTAGACAAGTTTTCCAATTTGCAGGGAACCCCTGTTGTGTGATGTTGTTGAATTTTTTTTAAAGTGAGGTGCAAGAATCTTTGAGCCCCACTTTAGATACTTTTCTTGGAGTTTAGCTAAGCCTTTTTCTTTTCCAACACCCAACTTCTTGATACCCATCTCTACTTCTTGCACCGTGAAGAGTTCAGTATCAGTGTTGACCAAGGGGAGAGGGTCAACCTTGGGATCATTCTCATAGAGTTGTCTTGCATAGTCAAACAACTTATAAGTTTTAATATTATTTTCATTTTGCATCTTTCTCGGTTGGAGCTCCTTCCAAAATAATTTGGGATTATTTTTCCCAAGGAAGATTAGTTCTTCCCTCTTTGAAACCATGAAATCGATATTTTTCTTTCTTAATATATGCTTGTAAGCTTTGAGCTTATGTTATCATTATTTGACTCTTTCCACATACTCCTTGCATTTTTTCATTCCTCGTCAAACCAGGCATTAACTGGAAAGCAATTTGTTTCAGACTTCTTATTTTTTTCTCTTTTGCACTCTGTAAGTGCGCTTTGAATTAAATGTGTTAATTTGTGATTATGAAGGCTATGAATTGGGATTTTCTCCTTCTCGAAGAGTCTCTCTAGCGTCATTTTGAAGGTATTACAATTTTCTGGAGTCAAAAGAATTCTACCCTTTGGGAGATTTTGTTGAACACACTGAGTTTTTGACTCTAATTGCTTCTTTCCAGTCTAATAGAATCTTAAATAAATTGGCTTGTGATATCATTTGAAGTCTAAAAGTTGATATCCAATCAAAACTTCCTCCATTTTCTCACACAAACCATGCGAGAAAATTACACAATCTACTACACTTGCTCCATTGTAAGTATTGTAAGTGAAATTACTGGACTTCCCCCATCTAGTCAAGTCATTACAAATGACTAAATTGAAGGCCCCACATAAAGTAAGCAATTGTTCACCAAAGAGATTGCAACCCTTGTCCTCTAAAATTCTTTCCCAGCGATGATTACCCTCTTTTGTAAGCCAAATAGGGTCGTAGTCTTCTTTACAACAAAGAATGCTAGCTTGCTCACTTGCAGTCCTAACATTGAAATCACCCACTATAAGGACTTCACCTAGCTGAGAATATGTTGTAATATTTGATTTTAAGGCTACAAAGGGATCTTTGTGGTCAAGCCCTTTACTTTTGTAGATTTTTGAAACTTGCGATGCAAAATAACATGTTGTAATTCTAATGTGATTTCCATTTTCTGATATTTTAAACCAAATGAATTGTTTATTTGAGTCTTCTTTTTCTAACTGAATGAGATGACCTTCTTTTTCCCTCACTAATACCATGATACCCCTGTGTCCTTTTCCATTCCCTTCTGCCTTGTTCCACACCATCATCTTCCAGTATCCTTCAAACAAAGGTGTCTTTCACCCTTCATGCTCATGTGTTTCTATGAGGCAGATTATGTCTCTATCTTCTGCAATAGGCCCTAACCCAGGTCCTCGTCCCCATGGGTAACCACTGCAGTTCCAACAAAATAATCTTAAGGAAACCTAGGTATGAATTGATTGCTATTTATTTTGACATGTAGGACTCACAGTTGAGTCTTTGTCCTTGCTTCCTGATTTCTTGTTGAAAAGTTTTTTTCCACTTCTTTATTACATCTTGCTGCTCTGTTTTGGGAGGTCCAAATCACGATATCACAAATTTACCTTTATAAATCCATTCTTTCTTGCCTTCATCTCTTGTTGCCCTAACCTTTAACATCTCCTCCCTCCTTTCCTCCTGTTGTCTTACAGTTAAATCTTGTACTAGAAAAAAGTGAGAACCCCTCAAGAGATGCTTCTTGCTTAGAATGATATATTTATCATGCAAGTTATGCATGATGACTTTTATGAGCCTGAATCTCTCACTGTTAAACTTACCCACCCTCCATGTTTGGCATATTTGTCCTTGCCATAACAACTTGTCTTTCAAGAAGTCCCTTGCAAGGTCAAGATTACATTAATTTTTTCCATAGTATTTCACCCCTTTAATAATTATGTTTGTTTCTCTATTTTATCTTTCCTTTCTTTCTCTATCTTGCATGTTCAACCTGAATGTTTGTTTCTACTTCCCTATTAGCAGAATTGCTAATAACTTGAGCCCACATTTTGGAAACTTTTGTGGAATCTCCTTTTCTTTCTTCTCTTGCTTTCTTTTCATGGTTGTCTATTTAGACAACTGCTTTCCCTTTATCCTAGGGTGGTTTCGCATTCACAACCTATGTACTTTCCACTACAAATTTCTTTATGTTTTCCATATCCACCTTCATGCGCTGCCATTATGTCTTCCCAATCAGGAGAGCTTCCTGTAGCAATTCCACTTTTTCTTTCAAAATTTTATTTCTTTATGCTAAATCCTTGTTCTCAGTTGTTATTATATGAATTTTACAATCTCTTTCCTGCTCTTTAGCTTCTAAAACCTCCAACCTCTGTTTTTCATTTAACAATTATTTCACATAAAGATCAGATGACTAGGTGAGAGGCGTGGATGTGGGACTATAGAAGGCATAATCATCAATGACTTTTCCTCTGGACTTCTTGTTGCCACAAGCTTGCAAAGGGTACTTGTTTGAGTGCTTATTGCGAAGGGATTGAGTACTTTCCCTTTGAGACCATTTTTTCCTTGTCTGCTCCCATTTTAGACGGGTTAGTATTTGTTTTAAAATGGCCCAATACTATTTGGCATTGACCCAAACCCACTTCACAACTTTGGCGGATGAGGCAATTTTCACTTGTCCTAAATCATTTGTTTCCACAGGTTTTAAAATTTCTTGTCCCATTGTCATGTTTGAAAGCATTTCTAGCTGATTTGATTCTCTCGTGCTTGAAACACCAAATTTTAATTTTTTCCCCAAAATTGTAATTACATGTAGTCTGAGATCCATGATTCCATAGTTAAACAATTCAGCCAATTAAACGTTTCAAAAACCCAAAATAGTGAAATATGATGCATACCAATTCTTTGCCTATGATGTTCACATAGACCTTGTTGTGATTACACAATCCTCTGCTCGTGATGTTCACATAGATCCGGTTGTAAATACACAACCCTCAGTTTAGGAGGACACTATTTAGGATGTCTAGAACTTACTTTTCGCATGCCCTTGATCACCTTTATTTTCTGAACGGGACCTGGTCCCAATAAACTTGATGGCTTTTATGAATATGCTTAATAGAAATAAATAAATTGAAAATAAAACTTAAAGTTAAAATGCTCTTTCTATCTTCTTGCTATAACTCTCTCATTGAAAAAATTGGTAGTTCCATAGTCATTCACTATGTACACACAAGGAATTTAATTCATTAATATCTATCTTAATCAATAACTGAATCTTTGAAAAAAAGATAAAAATAATTTAACAAAACATAACTATGCTAAATAGTCTAAACTAGCTAAAAAAAATATAAAAAATGAAAGAAGGTGTCAAGTTGATTAAAAATTACAGATTTAGCATCAAGCATGTGCATGCAAACATTATCTGTGTGTTATACTTAACAAGACTAATACATAGAAATGGAGTACACTTCAATTGAATAGTCTAATATGACTAGAGTTTTTTTTTTCAGACGAAAAAATCAGCATGGTATTATATTGAGCAGATATAATAGGCATTACAAAAGGACCAAATGTATAGCAGCTGCCAGAAACAATAAGCAGTGCCTATCCAAGCTTTATACAGGAAAAAACCGACTAAAGATCGATATTTTGGTTAATATGACTAGAGTTAACAGATGTGACATAAGCATGTTAGCCATGAAAATTTTGGAGACATAATCAATTACGAAAAAAATCAATTCTATTTACTATAAGTTATGGAAAGATCAAAACTCTTTATTTGAACTCTTGTTATCTTATCAAAAAATCAAAATTGTCTATTAAATTCTTTATTATCTTAAAATTTTATTGTTATGGCACAAGTAAAAGAGTTTATATATATATATATATATATATATATATATAACTAATTTTACATAATATATGAAGAGAGACAATTTTTAAATACATCCATTAAATTGATGTTTTAAAACTTTACTCAATGGTGTGTAGATTTTGAAAATGATAATAAATGACGGTTAAACAAGTAAAATTGTTTTGAGCATGACATTTTATATTTATTTGCCTCTGTCAGGCCAGGGTAACTCCAGAATAAGCAAAAGAAAAACTGATATATCATTTCATTAGAGAACTATTGTTTATATACAAAAAGGAGACGGAACAATTCATCTTCTTGATGACTGTTCACGTTCCAGTTCACCCATCCGTTGAGGATTAGGTGTCAACAATCCCCCCCTTAATCTAAAGGGATGTTGGTGAGTCCAAGCATCGTTCTGAATCTTTCAAGCTTTTCTCTTCCAAGCGCTTTGGTGAAGATGTCTGCAATTTGCTCGTTTGTGGAACAATGACGGAGATGGATTGTTTTGGCCTCAGCATGATGTCGGATCAAATGATATTTAGTATTGATGTGCTTAGTACGATCATGGAACTTTGGGTTCTTGGCCAACTTTATTGCAGAGGTTTTATCAATCATGAGTGGAGTTGATTGTATTTGTTTTACCTGCAAATCTTCAAGAATTTTCCTGAGCCACACAATTTCTTTCGTTGCTTCAGCTGCTGCCACGTATTCTGCTTCTGTTGTGGAATCTGCTGGTATTGATTGTTTGCGTGATCTCCAGGAGACAGCTCCTGATCCAAGACTCATAGCATATCCTGAAGTAGATACCCCAGTTTCTTTGTCTCCATCGAAGTCTGAATCAGAGTATCCAATCAAGTTGAAGTCGTCCACCTGTGTATACTTGATTCCAAGGTCTTGAGTTCCCTTCAAGTACCTTAGAACTCTTTTTGCAGCAGACCAATGTCCCTCACAAGGCTTTTGCATAAACCTGGAGAGGATTCCAACAGCAAATGAAATGTCTGGTCTGGTAGTAGTGAGGTAGATGAGACTTCCTACAAGCTGTCTATACTTTGTTGCATCCTCAAATTCCTTTCCTTCAATAGATGTGAGCTTCAAGTTTTGTTCCATTGGAGTAGAAAGAGGATTGCACTCTGTCATGCCAAATCTGTTTAACAAATCTCCAATTTATTTCTTTTGAGAAAGAAATATGGATTTTGGATGTTGGGTTACTTCAATGCCAAGATAGTAATGAACATAGGCCAAATCAGTCATTTCAAAACTTTTTCCTAATTCTTTCTTTATGGATGCAATATAGCTTTCATTGTTCCCTGTCATTAAAATATCATCTACATATACCACAAGATATACAACTGTTTTGCCAACTTTCTTGACAAATAAAGTTGCATCATCAAGATCAAAATGTTTGAAGTTGAGTTTCAGAAGATGCTCAGTTAGTTTTTCATACCAGGCTCGTGGTGCTTGTTTGAGGCCATACAAGGACTTCACAAGTTTGCATACTTTGTGTTCATGTCCTTTCACAGCAAATCCTTCAGGCTGGGACATAAAAACATTCTCTTTTAGATCTCCATTCAAGAATGCAGTTTTTACATCCATTTGATGGACTTTCCAACCGTTCTGAGCAGCTAGTGCAAAGAGTGTCCGGATGGTGGCCCATTTTGCTGTGGGGGAAAAAGTTTCCTCATAATAAACCCCTTCCTTCTGTGCAAAACCTTTTGCCACAAGCCTAGCTTTGTGCTTGTCAAGTGAGCCATCAGCTTTGTACTTGTTCTTGTAGACCCACTTGCAGCCAATTGGTTTGGTTCCAAATGGAGGATCAATCAGCTTCCAAGTGCCATTCTTTATGAGGACATCATACTCTTTCTGCATCGCTCTTTTCCATTCATCATGAGAAGAAGCTTCTTTGAAGGAAGTTGGTTCAAAATATGTAGACAAGTTCAATTCACAATCATAAGTAACATCCATATCAACAGGTGAATTAGAGTTATCTACATCACCTCCATCTTGTCGGTTTGTATTTCTGGTTCCTGTTTTTCCAATTTCATCAGGATGAACACTTTCAAGTGTCTTTGTCAGCCACTTTGGGGGACCTTTCTGAGATGGTCCAGGCTGCTCTATTGATTGAGTTGGGACTGAATCAAGATTGAGTCTCCTAATTCTATCAATTACATCACTTAAAGGATCATCCGGTGTTGTAGTTTCATGCAAGGGAGATTGTTCTTCAGAAGAAGATTCCATATGTTGATCTAGTATAGGAATCCCCCCTTCAAGATGTGGAATCTGATTCTCAAACTCTTGAAATGATTTCGTTTTTGTGAATCTATCCAAGCGATCAAGTTGCCGCTCAACAACACTGTCAGATTTGGATGATTCAAGAAAAATGACATCTCTAGATACAACAAACTTTTTATTTACTTCATCATAGAGACGGTATGCTTTAGAGGTGTTTGAATACCCCATGAAGATACACTTACGACTTCTAGCACCAAGTTTGTTTCTATGTACCTTTGGTATTAAAGCATAACAGGTGGAACCAAAGATCCTGAGATGTTTTACCGAAGGAACATGTCCATACCATAATTCATAAGGAGTCTTGCTTCTTATAGCACTAGATGGACATCTATTCTTTATATATGCAGCACATAGAACAGCGTCAGCCCAAAACATTATCTTTACATTTTTGAAGAAAAGCATGGATCGTACCATATTCAAGATTGTTCTATTCATTCTTTCTGCTACACCATTCTGTTGGGGATTATAAGGTACAGTTGTTTGATGTTTGATCCCATGTTGGCGAAGATAGTTTTCAAATTCATTTGATGTATATTCTTTTCCATTATCAGTGCGAATAGACCCAATATGAGATTGTGCATCATTTTCAATCCACTTATGAAAATTCTTGAATGTTTGAAAAGCATCAGATTTGTTCTTCAATAAATAAACCCAACACATTCTGGTGTAATCATCAATAAATGTCATGATATATTTATTTCCATTTGCAGAAGGAACAGGCATTGAACCACATAAATCTGAATGAATGAGTTCAAGCTTCCTATGTGCTCTTGAATGTGAATCATGAAAAGACTGTTTGCTATGCTTTCCTAGAATGCAAGCATCACATTGCTTATGTTTTCTAGGAATGGTAGGCAAACCAACATCACCATTTTTCTTCAACAAGCGGAGACTATCATAGTTTAAATGTCCAAATCTAGCATGCCATAATAAACTTGACGGAAGTGTACCTTCTTCATGATGAGAAATATATGAGAAATGTTGTGCATGAGCAGAAGTTCCTTGCAGTTTAAGAAGTCTTTCTTCTTCTATACCCCTCATGACAAGTGAGTGGTCAGATGCCTTTCCTACCTCAAGCTTGCCATCAAACATATGAATGGAGTGACCTTGCTGCCGGATGTGGACTAGGGACAGCAAGTTTCTCTTGAGCTGTGGGAGATATAGAACATGATCCAGAAGAAAGTCTGGAAGACCAGGCAGTTTAAGCCTGATTGTGCCAAGCCCTGATGGCTTGATTTTTGACTGATCTGCAAAGTATACTGCTCCATCAACATTGTCAGTGGCGCAGCGAAAGCGTGGTGGGCCCATAACCAGATTGACTCTCAGCCCTTACAAAACCCCCCGCATTATGGAATAATGTCAGATTACACTCATAAATGATGTACTCACTAAAAAAACCGTTCAATGCAAACCATCCCTGTGGGTGTTAACAGCAAGCTCCCAAGAAGCACATAGCAAACTCACACGCCGCAACATAAATGGATTTTAAATCACTAAGTAAATCGATATGAATTGACTGCACACTACAAAATTAACCACCGGAGTGTGATACGGCAGAAGTAACAAAGCAAAATACATTGACCTTGGCAAACCACAAAAGGCTTACGGGGCTTATATCTCGGGGTTTCCTCGTCAGAACGTCTGAGTAGGCCGTCTCTTCGGCTTCTTGAACGGACGAGATACTCGCTTAGAGCGCCGGTCGAGGTACCGTCAGCCGAACGATTTCTGGACAGCAGCTCCCAAGGGGCCGAGAACTTCAGCCACGACAAATTTCTAAAATGTGGAGCCTCCGGTGTAAAATGGTATTCGATTCATATAAAATCGAGCGCGCCTTTTACACAAACTGCTACACAAATAATTTGACCATGCAAACTTAAAATACGGTGCTGCACAGACATAGTTGGAAGAAAAACCTTTTGCATTCTCGACAGTTGATTCACATTTTCTGAATAAACACAGAAAAAATGGCGGAGAAAGAGGCCAGACACGTAGAATGGGCGAGGCTGAGAATAGCGGGGCGACCTCTGATAACAGGTATGGCAATTGGGGAGACTCCTCTCTTGTGGGTTGCATGCAGAGCTTCTCCAAGATTAGTCCATGTCTACTGCGATTCCCAACTGAAGGTGATATGGCGTTTTCGAGGCAGCGGGATTCAATGCAAGGCTCTCAGAATGTTGGTGAACTCACGAGGAACTCAATGAGGTGCAGAGAACGATTTTGGACAGATTGACATAGCCGTTTGAGGACAGAGCGCTGGCAGAGGCAGAGGCGTTACAATGAATGCAATTGCACTAGAGGAGAGAGCGCTGGCAGAGGCAGAGGAGTTACAAGGCACACCAGAAAAAAAGGGACCTAGAACCTGGCTCTGATACCATGTCAGGCCAGGGTAACTCCAGAATAAGCAGAAGAAAAACTGATATATCATTTCATTAGAGAACTATTTTTTATATACAAAAAGGAGACGGAACAGTTCATCTTCTTGATGACTGTTCACGTTCCAGTTCACCCATCCGTTGAGGATTAGGTGTCAACAGCCTCTGTGTGTGGTTAATATTATTTTTTTGATAAATTTTGGTCATTGAGATTCCATTCCAAACTCCAAGAACACAAAGCCTTGGTAAATTACTTTAAAATGTTCGGGTAAATAAAACTTATAATTAAAATGCTCCCTTTCTCTTGCTACAACTCTCCCATTGGAAAACTTAGTAGTTTCATAGTCATCCACTACCTACACAAAAAAAAATTAATTTATTAATATTTATTTTAATTTCAATAAATAAATGTTTGAAAATAAAACATGGAAATAATTTAGCAAAACACAAATATGCTAAATAAAATCTAAACCAACTAAAAATATATAAATAATGGTATCAAACGAATTAAAAATTACACATGTATCAAGCATGTGCATACAAACATAACTAACTAGAGTTTACTTCACAAGACCAATACATAAAGCATGTGCATACAAACATAACTAACTAGAGTTTACTTCACAAGACCAATACATAAAGCATGTGCATACAAACATAACTAGAGTTGTACTTGACAAGACCAATACAGAAATGGGGTATACTTCAATGGAATAGTCTAATATGACTAGAGTAAGTGTGCCATAAGTATATCGAACCATATGATAAGCATTGGAATTTATAATTTTCCATAAAATACTTTAAAAAAATCAATTATATAAAATTTAAAATTGGAAAATCAAATTTATATTTTATAAAATATATATATATATATATATATATATATATATATATTATTAAAACTCTTTATTATTTTATGAAAAAATCAAAATTATTTATTAAATTCTTTATTATCTTAAAATTTTATTGATATTGTAACAACTTTCTTTTTCAATTTTGAGAATTACAACAATCAATTTGATACATAAAATGAAATATACTAATATTTCTTTTTTTACTCATAAAAGAGAGAATACATTACAGACTATATCTATATAATAGAAAATTTTATATATTATATAAAAATTAGTTTTTCTATTATATTTTAATTAGTTATAATTTTATATATTATATATATAAAATACTAACCTTTATATATATATATATATAAAGAGAGACCAATTTAAAAATGGCAAATATATATAATTTTTTTATATACTTTTAATTAAATAATGATGTGTAGAGGTTGAAAATGACAATAAATGATGGTTAAATAATTAAAATTGACATCATGCGAAGACGTAGCCATTTTTGGGAAGGGCGCTAGAGTTAGCGGCGACGGCAGCAGACCGGAAAAACTAACCAATCAATACTGGAGTTAGCGGTTTTCTAGTGCAGAACCTGCCTTAAAGTAGTTTCAATGTGCATAAGCTGAAGTTCCAGTCTCCCTCGCAAAAGAGTGCTGCCCAGGCGAGGAAAGACGGACGGTTATGATCAACGCCGGAAAGGTAGGAAAGGGGGCGAGGAAGCGGGTGTCGTTCGCACCTAGGGTAGGAATTTGAAACATTCGTTGAATTGGATATTTTGATTATTTTAACAAAAAACATAGATGTTGACGCGCGACAATTTTTTTTGATAAGCATGGTGTTTCTGTCCTTACTGCAGCGGGCAATTACCTCTGACGTCTCCAATGTTGCTCTGTTCTGTGGTTTTATTTTAATCTGTGTCTGATTTGAACTGTGAAAAGAAATAAAAGGTCGATTGTATTTTTAATTATTCAATTTAAAAGTTTTTATTTTTAATTTTAAATAGAAAATTTAATTTTACAATATATTTAATTTCCAATTATAGAACTATTATGATAAATTTTTTGTTTGCAAAGTTATTTAGAAATATGCTAGAAAACAAAATTAGCAAGTGGACAGAAGAAAGAGATAAGCATGCTAAAGGGTTAGCAAACAACAAACAGGTTTTAAACCTAAACATTTCACAGTTGATCATTGTATAACTTTAAGGCACATTATTGAAAAAATTTGGGAGAAAAATGAAGAAGCTTTTTGTTGCTTTGTTGATTTCAGAAAAGCTTTTGACTCGGGATAAACTTTGGCACAAAATAGAGGAACTTGGGGTTCCTAAACATTTGAGAGCGATTATGCATGCAAATGAACTTCAGCAGCATTTCTGAAAGTTTCAGAAGCGATATCGGGGTCAAGCAAGGTTGCCCACTGTCTCCTATCCTTTTTGGTTTATATATCGACAAGCTTGAAGAGTGGTTCAATTCGCAAGGGGGTGATGGTATCTATTTGGGCAAGTTTGTTATAAGCAAGGTTTCCCACTGTCTCCTACCCTTTTTGGTTTATATATCGACAAGGGGGTGATGGTATCTATTTGGGCAAGTTTGTTATAAGGCTTTGTTTGTATGGAAATGACCTTATAAATTGGCTATTGGTTTGCAAGAGTACTTACTATCCCTTTAGCGTTTTGTAAAAGTGTTGGGATGCAAGTCAATATCAGCAAAACGAAAGTAGTGGTTTTCTCTAAGAAAAGAAAACATAACCGACACAAGTTCTATTGTCATTGTGAAGACAACATTGTTGCGGATTACAAATATCTTGGAATTGACTTCAACAAAATTCTAATAGGAAGAAAAGAACTTTGGGGGTTGGAAAGCATTTTATGCTTGTCAAAATAGGTGTAGAGAGGTAGAGTTATGGGATTGGAAAACCGCTCAAACTTTTTTTGGCTTCTAGTGATTCCGATGATTCTCTATGGTTGTGAACCATGGGCCAGCAGTACATTCCAGATGCAGTGGAGACAAATTGAGAAAATTCAAAAGCGTTTGATTACAAACAAATTCATTCAAGATTAAAAGCGCAGTTACTTATGCTATCTTGTTAAGTGAAACGAGTACTACTCCTATTGAAACAATTGCTATGTTGTGAGCCACAAGGTATTTTAAAAAAATTGAGCAAATGGAAGAGGGCAATGACATCGTGCAAGGGAAAAAATAGTTGGATGCAACAAAATATCAAATGGTTTAGTAAATGGGGTATTTGCTTGAACGCGTGTCCCATAAATCACAAAGATACTAAAGTTTTTGTTATGGAAAAGTTCCACAAGCCTAGCTAGGAAGAAAGAAAAAGTACTATATTGAAGTGTTTAATCCCACTCATAGTCATCAACCAAAAGCATACATAAAGGTCAATATCTATTGGAGAGCCAAAATTCTTATTGCTCAGTTAAGAACTAATTATCATCAACACACTTCTGCGCTAGAAAATGCCAAAAAAATGTGGGAGGAAAGAGTACGCATTTTTTTGTCTCTCTGAAAAGAAGAAACAGAAAAATATTTCATTTTAGAATGTGAGGCATTCAAAGACAATACGCTGGCAGCTAGCTCTTGGGATAATCTATTTGTGTTTTGTCGAGAGCATTTATTTTGAAACTTCATAGAAAAATGACCAAATACATCAAGCAGATGAAAAAGCAATCTATACTATAAACTATTACCTCTTGAATGTTAAAATATGTTCTTTCTTTATATCTATATAATATTCAAATTTATTAACAACGAAATTTAAAAATGTGAAATATACTACACGTTTGTCGTTGTCGTTGCTGCGCTTCAACCCAATTAAAACAGCCAAACTTAGGGTATAATTTACGTTGTTGAGCTTCAACCAAATTTAAGGTTTTGATAGCCGTAATTAAAACAGCCGAACTTAGGTTATAATTTAAAACCTCCTCAATTTTTCATGAGTTAGTATGGCGCCAAAATTTTCAAGAAAGCTTGAGATGCAAGGCAATGGCGGTGGATTTGAAGATTAAAAACATTCTAAATATAAAGAAAAAGTGGGTGTCAGAAAAAGCTAGAAATTGGAGCGAGCTGGTGACCGTTAGAAATGAAGTTGATACGAAGCATTTTCAAGTATCGAACATCGCACTAGTTTCGTCTCAATCTGCATTGGTTTGTCTTCTTGCGGCTTTTATTTGTTTAGTCCGTCGCATGGCCATGCATGGTATTTTTACAGTCCATTTTCTTTGTCCATGTGCTTGTAGTTTGATGTTTCTGATCGTAATTTTTTTTCCAATATTTTTTTTTGCATTGTTTTTTTTTCTGTGGATGCAAAGCAGAAGACAAGCAGCAGAGATGAAGCCTATAATTTTGGATTTCTTTTAAGCATAATCACGGTCCAGCGCGGCGGAGGAGCAGGTATGCTTTTGTTTTTTTTATCCCTGTTTAATTTGATTCTATATACCTAATATTTATATAGATTTTTGGCTCATAGATATTTATAGAATGGTATGCAACCTCGTACATAATGGCTTCAATTGGTATGCACATTGCATACAGTACATAGGGTTTAACAATTTTTATTAATTCTATCTCAGGGAAATTGCAGGGTATCAACTCTGATAGAAGAGAACTATTCAATTAAAGCTTGCTCTCTACAAGCACTTTGTTGGGCCGTTTGCTTATCTGGGTCTTGATTGAAATGAACGATGACTGCCTCCGGCCACGGGTTTGTTTTTCATAAAATTATCCTCTGAAAGCCTTTTAAGCTTAGATGACTATCTTGATTACAGCTTTTTCTGCAGTCTCACATAGGAGAGGCCTCAATCTTTATCTGTCTGAGGCCATGTTTGCTTGGTTCGCAGTTTAGAGCGGAAACAACGGGAGATGGCACGGAGAACCAGAGAAGATGAACATTGCATTCAATCTCAATCTCCATCTCCATTTTGTGAGTAGAGTGCAGGTTGGGACAACCTCGTTGTTCGTCTCGATGCAGGTACGGAGACACTCTGCCGCCCATTCCGACATCATTTTGTTTTGCCAAAATTTGTTTGACGTGTCCATCTTTATATTCATCAAAATCAAATTGAGTATAAATAGAAAAATATGAGAATGTAGAAATAGCACTAAAGCGAGGTTATGTTTGCTAAGTTTGTAGGTTATTTTACATGTTATGTTTGTGGATTTGCTAAAGCAATGGTGGTTATATGTGCTCTGCTTAGGTGTTTTTAGCCGTTTCTTTTTGTATTTTTAACAATTTGTGGTATGGTATGTCCCTTATTTATTAACATTGGTAGTCAGATTTCATTTAACATACATATTAAATTATTGATTTTATTATGGTATTTATATATATTTTTAATTTTATTAACATATAAAATCATTGATTTTATTAGGATATTTATATATATTTTATTTTATTAACGTATTAAATGATTGATTTTATTGTGATATTTATATATATTTTTAATTTTATTAATATATTTTATAATATAATTGAAATGTAACACCATTTTTAAAGTTAAGGTTGAATTGGGATTTAGGTTTAGTTTTTTTTTAAGCTTCACGATCACTGAGTGGCTGCTATATCTACGGGAAAATATTGGGGCAGATCCACCCGAAGGGATCTGCCAGTCAGCCAATCTTAACAGGCCTAACCCGGAGGGCGTCGAGGAGATTTGACCCCGTGACCTGGAAACTCGACCATTTGACCTATCCCTTGGGGCTGGTTTAGATTTAGTTATGTAAATGGTAAGTAGATAATATAATAAAGTGTGGTATAGATTTCAAGTTATAGTTGATTTATAGTTCAATGAGTTATTGTGGAAATTTTGAAAAAAGTTTTTCAATGCAAACTTATTTTTTTATCTATTTTCTTAAAATGTGATATAATTTCCAATTTATAATTGAATTAAAATTTAATTATAATTATGCAAACAGTATATAAATAATACAATAAAATGTAACATAACTTTCAAGGTATAATAGAATTGGAGTTTATGAAAATTTCTAAAAATACTTTTTAATACCAATGTAAAAATTTCATCAAAACTTTTACAAATAAGATTAAATCTGAAATATAAATTACAATATTATGTAATCATGTTATTTCACTTTTATTGGATACAAATGTAAAAATTTCATCAAAACTTTTACATGTAAAATTAAATCTGAAATATAAAATACAATATTATGTAGTCATGTTATTTTACCTTTATTCAATCAAATAAAGAAGAAGGCAGTGCAGGAAAATAAGCACTTCAGCATTGTACTTCAGGAAAATATTATTTTTAACATTTAGAATATAAATCCCAACAATTAATTAATGCAAGAAATCTGCCGACTTATCTGAATATGATTGTCAAATCGTTTAACAAAATTTCATAGTAAATTTTCATACCAAAGTACGCTAGAAACTTGCGGATACAAAGCAGAAAGCAGAAGATAAGAAAGATAGAAACCCACAATTTTGGATTTCTTTTCAGCATAATCATGGTCAACCGGAGTGGAGGAGCAAGTATGCTTTTGGTTTTTAAGCATAATCACGGTCAGCCGGAGTGGAGGAGCAAGTATGCTTTTGATTTTTTTCCATGTTTAATTTGATTCTATAGAACTAATATTTATATAGATTTTCGACTAATAGATAATTATAGATGGGATGCAATCTCGTACAAAATGGCTTCAATTGATATGCATACAGTACATAGGGCTTAACAATTTTTATTAATTCTATGTCAGGGAAATTGCAGTGTTTCAACTCTGATAGTAGAGAGCTAGGGGAGGGTCGCCAATACATGTGCGCCTTCCCCGCCACGTCGTAATACCACGCGTCAACCCACATGGCTCCGGTACGACACCTGTCCACCGTGGAGCTGGCCGTGTGGGCTATCACCTCCAACATTAAAACACGAACTTGGCGCCATTTACATGGTTGGTCTGGGCTCATTTCGACCATGTTCCATTTTCCCTTTGTCTTTCTGCTCGGGGCCGGTAGTTGGGCGAAGCCCCCCGCCGAAGATGGCGCGGGACGGCCCTGTAACCTGCGCGCATGGTGGTTAGAACCTGTGTTGGGGGAATGCTGTGTTCGGTTGACAGGGTTTGTATTGTTGCGCGCAGAGTCGTTTATTCGTGTGCTGGTGCGAAGGTTTGATGGAGTTTCTGGGTTTCTGGCTGGGACAGCGGTTCTGCTTTTCTTGTGCTTTTCCGCCTGGATTTCTTGGTCGTTCTGGAATGCAAGTTGTTTAACATGGAATGCCGGTTGTTTAGCATTTCTCTGGTGGTGGTCTTATTCGGCGATTTTGTTGTTTGGGGAGGAGTCGGTCGCCATTCTACTGAGCTTGAGGTAACATAACATTTTTAGGGTTTAGCTCTGCTGTTTTTGTTGTTTTTGTGATCTCTAATGGCTTCTAATGGCTTTTTTCTTCCTGTTGCAGGTGTTGCAGGTGTGGAAAAGGACGTCGCAGGTGTGGAGAAGGTCTGGCGAGCTGTGGGGAAGGTGGGGGAGGTCGGCGACCATCCATGGCCTGTAACCGGTAGGATTTTTAATCCTACCAGCTTTACTCTGTGTTTTTCAACACAAGCATCTCTAACAGGATATTTTGTGAACTTTCTATGGCATTTTATGGCAGTATTTTGAGCAATTTTTTGAGGGTTTAGGGTTTTAGGCATTCTATGGCATTTTTGCTGTTTTAGGGTTTAGGGTTTTAGGCATTCTATGGCATTCTGTCTGTTTTGGCTGTTTTAGCCTGTTTTAGCCCTCAAAACGCTCTGTAGCTGCTCTCCCCTGACTTGCATAGCCGGCCTCGAGCAGAAAGACAAAGGGAAAATGGAACATCGCGGAAATGAGCCCAGACCAACTTTCGAAACTCTCTTTAGCTGCTCTCAATTGCCTTGTTACTGTGTTTGCTTTATAGATAAAAACGCTGCATTTTTATTGTCCCTGCTATTTTATCTTTTTCATTTGGGATATGAGGGTTTCTCTTTTCTTTCATAGAGTTTTGAGTGCTCTGCTTGAGTTCTGAGTGCTCTGCTTCGTGCTATTGTTTGTTTTATATTCGACTGCTCGGAGGGGAAGGCTCTTCTAAAGCCTCACTAAACCCTTATGAAGCTTCTTCGCAGACTTGCTACTCAGGTTGCTCTCTGGGCTACAGTGTTGTATGGAAGCCGTGGACATTTGTATGGACTTTGTATGGAAGTCGTGGACATTTTACGACCTTAATCACAGTTATACTGTTAATTTATTTATGGTTTCTTGAAGTCATAACTGTTATCTTGTTTCCTTCTATGAAAGTCTTATTCCGAATTTTACACACAAGTTGCATTCTCTATTATTTAAATTGACTTGGGCTACAGTGTTGTATGGAAGCCGTGGCCATTTGTATGGACTTTGTATGGAAGCCGTGGACATTTTACGACCTTAATCACAGTTATACTGTTAATTTATTTATGGTTTCTTGAAGTCATAACTGTTATCTTGTTTCCTTCTATGAAAGTCTTATTCCGAATTTTACACACAAGTTGCATTCTCTATTATTTAAATTGACTTGGGCTACAGTGTTGTATGGAAGCCGTGGACATTTGTATGGAAGCCGTGGACATTTTACGACCTTAATCACAGTTATACTGTTAATTTATTTATGGTTTCTTGAAGTCATAACTGTTAGCTTGTTTCCTTCTATGAAAGTCTTATTCCGAATTTTACACACAAGTTGCATTCTCTATTATTTAAATTGACTTCTCTGGATACTGTTTGAACGCTACTATTCTTGATTTACTCATTGTAGAATATTATGATTTCCTTATGCTGTAAAACCTTGCATAGTGCTAAGTTTTTGAGATCGTTTTCACTTGTGACGGTGCATCTCTATTTGAAGGTTATTTTGTTTTTACAGCTGATGAGTTTATATAGTCCAGAAATGGGTAGGGTTTACTGTTTTATGAACAAAGCTTCTACTCTTTTATTTCCTTTTAATATCGCTCAGCTTTTACTAGCAAACTTTATAGGATTAAATCCTTGTCAGGGTTTTGTTAGAGTTTTGTCAGGGTTTTGTTAGAGTTTCCTTGTCAGGGTTTTGTTAGAGTTGAAATGCCCGATAATGCATGCAAAGAGATTGACCGTTCTTCATGAAGAAATAGGTTCGATATCTGCTTGAGTCAGAGTGTTGGTGTTTTCAACCTGTAACTCCAGTGTCTCTCAGTAGTTATGTCTTCGGTCAGGTCTTGAGTGGGCATATCAATTTGGAACAATTTCTGTTTTTTACACCTATGACCTGGAGCATATTTTTCATCACAATTATAGGAGAGTCCATTTCTTTGGTGGTTTGCCATTTGTGTTGGAGACAACCTTTGTACTTCCAAGGGATGTGTAGGAATTGTGCTAAGTTGGAATATTTGATTCTGCAAACAGATTTCTATGCACTTTTGAAACTTTTCTTCCTAGTTGCTTGGGGAACAGGGATATAAGGAGTGCAGAGCTATCGGGAGAGGAGAATGTGTTGATAATAGTGATATATTTGTAGGGTGCTGGTGTCCATTGTAGCTGTTGAATTGTCTAGATTGTGTACCTCTGAATGTAAATTTCTTGTAATATGTGAAAAGAATATTGAATCAAAACCCTCCTTGACCCGTATATAGCACATGACCTACTGAAATTTTAAATTTATGGAGTCGGTATAATCTCTATTCCAAAAAACATAATTATTGTTGCTTAGTTGCCATGCATTAGATACTGTGAACACTCTTATCAAGAGCCAATTCAATCCCTTTAAGAATGGCATGTGCTTCTGCCTGATTGTTGATCTTTCCTAAGGTTCATTCAAATTTTAAACATTATTTATCTCCAGCGTTGATGACAAGACCCACAATTGCAGTTACCCTGGATTTCCTTTCGGTACACTGATTTCCTTTGAATCTCTCTTATTTTTGCAATGCCTAGTTTTGTGCAGGGAAGTTTAAATTACAGGAAAGCTTAACATGCTGTAGATTTTGAGCTCTGAAGCAATTTTGTGGGATTTTTGTATACCTACTGCTTTGGAATTTCCTTCTTACATGTATTAGAGGCAATTCATAATTTTTCTGTACCGTAATACACTGTTATAGATCAATATTAACCCCAGAACTCATAAGTGTAAAAAGGGATCTAAAGAAACAGAGACATGATTCTCTTGATGCTTAAAAGATCCCATCTTAAGATGGGTCTACGTTGGTTTATATTTTGTAGATTTATAAATTATTGTAATTGTCAAACAATTGATCTACTCATGAAGGAAAATGAAAAAGGTGAATAGGTGCTTAGAAAAGAATTAATGACTAAGCCACAATTCGTCATATAGCTGATTAGGTTACTGTGCACCCAAATTTCTCAATTGCTTTTGGAAAGTTGATGTAACAAGATGGAACAATATGATTCTCATAGTTGTTCATCAACTGATTTGATTAATTTAGATACTTCCATCATTTTTACTGACACATATAAAAACACATGCTCTTTATAAGTTGGGCATACTCCACGGTGGACAGGTGTCGTACCGGAGCCATGTGGGTTGACGCGTGGTATTATGACGTGGCGGGGAGGGCGCACATGTATTGGCGACCCTCCCCTAGGTGATTGATAAAAATCATAACTATGTTCTTTATTGTATTTCTAGTTTCCAGCAATGTAAAGTTCTTATTCATTCTAATTCAATCAATAACATGCTAAGTATAGAGTTCCTTACTACTAGTGCCTCGTACATTAGAAGCGAGCAGGAGGTGTTTCTAATTGTGAGTGTAGACTTCTATTCAGTGTTAAGTGATTGTAAACTTGCCCAGCACTGTCATCACATTATAACGGTCCACTTATTGGAGCCATAAGTGAGTTTAGAGCTTTGTACAGTGCGCACAGAATAACTTATAGAAATAGTTTTATCATAATTAATATTTTACAGAAAGACATATTCCATTGAAAATTTCTTATCAACACACAGTTAGGTTGCCACAAGAAATCACTACTAGGTTGTAAGCCAAAATGTTGCTGTGCCAAGAAAAAGATACAATCCATCCAAAATCCACATCATAATGTGGTTAGAACCGAAAACATATGACACCCCTATTCTTTATGGCCCTGAGAATCTTGAGTGCCAAAACTCCCTGAGTTACCTTCTTGAGCCAGGTAGGTTGGCCTACCAGTCAAGGGCTGATTAGGAAATGGTCGATTGTTGCCATATGATTGATTCCAATTTGCAGCTTCCAACCATGGAGGTATTGAGTACCCATACCTCACATTTGCACTACTGACCCCTGCATTAAGTGGAGGTGTGTAATGAGCATACAGAGAATTGACACCAGCTCTGGTAGGAACAAGGCAAGTGGGTAAACCCTCGGTTTGATAGTGGGGCACTTGAATGTTTATGAGATCTTGGAATAATGGTGTATTATCTGCAATGGAGTCCAATGAGTTTGAAATAATCCTAGTTTCATCAGCTATTCTTGTATCGTTGATCATCCCTTGTTCCTTTTCAAGCATTTGTTGTGCCTTTCGTTTTTCCTTTTCCTGTCTTGCCATTTGCTTTTGTTGGTCCTTAACTTGCCTTGCTTTATCTCTTTCAATCCTTTCTTCTGCTCGCTGTTGTGCTGCAACAATCCTTGCTGCCTTCTTCTCCTTGACCATATCCTTCTTTTTCTGTTTTAATTCTTGCATTTCAAGTTTCTTTTTTTCTGACTCAACTAACAGGTTTATATAGTCCTCTGAGGTGAGTAGCTGTGAGCTTCGGCCCAGACGAAGACTACCCGGTGCACCTTGCGTTTTTATCATTGATACTCTCTCTACTGGTAGCTTTAGGAACCGTCCAAGTGTCTTCTCCACCCCTTCCACCTGCATGTCATTGCTTGGTACTTCCCTTTCAGTATCTGTTGGAACTGATTGAACCATATCATTATCTTCATTTGATGCCTCATTATGTCCTTCATCTTCTTCCATTGATCTATTGTCCACAAAAAAATGAACAATTTCACTGTTCAATTCTGCTGGTTGTGAGGGCATGTTCATGCTTTCTTCATTGGTTGCTGAGACACTATGTGCATTCAAATTGATCATTGCTTCTGCTAGCCATGAAGGTGGGGTTACTTGGCTTGGCAATGTCAATTGGTCATTGTCAACTGCATGTTCAACAATATCATTAGCAATATCAGCGACAGGAATTTGATGTTCTTGAGTTGGTGGAACAATCTCCATGTTACTAGGAATTTGTTCATTGTTATATTGTGTTTCACACACAGTTTCATCATCTTCAGCATATAACTGTCCTTGAGACAGGGAAATCATATTACCAGCTGCAACAACATCATCTTGGTCATCTACTTCTTGCACTTCAACACATGTTTGGACATTCCCTTCTTCCTGACCATCCACATGAAACGCTTGGCTACAACCAGTGTCATGCATAAGAGCATCATAGTTCAGTGGCCAGATTCCTGTCCTCCTAAAGCCAGCCTTGATATTTGATGGTGTCAAAGCCCTTTTAAAAGCTTTACTTGCAAGCTCTGCTAGCTCAAACCTTTTCACCTCAACCCCTGGATTCTTTGCCATCCATGCAGCACGCTCCGACCTGAAATAGTTCTTGAAAGGGCCAAACACACTAACATCAAGGGGTTGCAGCCTATGAGTGGTATGAGCGGGCAATGTCAACAGGTCGATGCCTAAATTGTTTGCTTCCTCAATTGTTTGTACAGCCATGTGGCTCCCATGGCCATCTAATATCAAAAGGTGTCTGTTATTAGGCGAGACGCCACCTGGTACCGATGCAGCAAAGTGAAAAAGCCAACTTAGAAACAGTTCTTTAGTCATCCATGCATGGGGATGTGCAGCCATGCATGCACCTGGTTCACAGTTCTGTATATAGTTTTTCAGTTGATTTTTACCTTTGAATAGATAAAATCCTGGGATTGAAGTACCAATTGCATTAACACAACATAAAATAGTTATCCACTCCCTGCTCTTGGGCAAAATCTTTGGCACATTTCGGCTCCCTCTCTTGGCAATTACCCGCATGCCACAATTCCTCCCTGCCTGTAAACCTGTTTCATCACAGTTCCATATATGGTCTGCTCCATAAGAATGTTTATCATAAGCACTAGAAAGTGTGTCATAGAATTTTTGCACAACTGCAGGGCGCAAATTTAATGCTCTGTCTCTGTCAAGGCCCTCAGCAGTACGCAATACAAGTTCTGGATGCCTTGTTTTAAACCCAAACCACCATGATTTACCAGGAAACCCATCTTTGAATGGGTTTGGCCTCCCTTGACAGATTTGAGCAACTGTTGATTTGAGTTGTATCAACTCTAGCCCATGTCCCAGTTGGGCCATCTCTTTACACCACTCAACCACCTCGGCCTCCTCATCCTCAGTCATAACTGTAAGAGGCCCTCTACGTTTTGTATGAGTCAGTCCATTTATCCAATAATGTATTGACGAGGGAGGAATACCATGTTTTTTTGCAGATGCCCGAACTGAGTATCCATTAAACTCTATGTCGTCAATTGCAACTAACATTTGTTCTTTTGTCCATCCTCTTATAGCACTGATCTTTTTAGTTGAGCTTGCCCCTTGGACTGTTGTTGATGGTGGTTCTGTGGCTGATGGTGTGTTAACATCAGCGGCTGTCACATGGTCATCTTCAACAATGTTCCCTGGTGCATTGCTGGCATCGACATCAGCTGGCCTGTCATCATCAGACAATGTGCATCGCAGCTGCGCACCCCTTGTCACTCTCCTGCCACTTCTCCTTGTACGAGCAGAGTAACTTCCTTTTGCCATAGATGCAACAACCTGTAAAATTATTGCATGCATTTAGACATTAGAATATATGTTAAATTATGCTTTATTACTTCTGCAAAAATTACTTTTCCTCTATTACAGGAAATTATCAAAACATTTTGGATACAGAGCTTGTTACAGGGAATTATCAAATGTGAAGGAGATACGTGCTACTAAAATAGTTACACTTCCTCCATACAAATATGTTATTTTCCATTTTTATTAGGCTAAAAAGAAGTGTGGGTGGGGAACTGATTGTCAGTTTGCTCACTCAGAAGAAGAACTTCAAAAGGGTCAGCCCGAACTTTCTATTTTTGGTCAGAAACTAGAAACAATTTATGGCAATGCAATAAGTTCCAACATTTATGACGAGGTAAATAATTATAAAATCAAGTTGTCCATGCATTATGAGAAAAAGGGAACCTATTCAAATGGGTTGAAGTGCAAATTTTCCCATGGACACAATGAGCTTAGGCCTTTAGGTCACAGATTCATGCAACAATTTGTCCTAACAAAGCATTTTTTTTCAACGTTGTCAAAGAAAGACTCAATTTGTTGATTTTGTCCTGATAGAGCATTTGTTTTCAGCTGTCAAAGAAAGACTCAGTTTTTTGATATTTAACAAGGATCGAATTTGTAACTTTTTTGGCCATGAATATTTCACTGAGATTGTGTGTTGAATTTCAATTTGATAAGAGATGAAATATTTCAGAACAAATATTATTCTATAGTTGCTAACAATTTGAGGATATTTAATGCTATTCCTAATTTTCTCTACATTTTTGGAATTAAAAAATCTTGGTCTTTGATTCCTTCTACTTGTTTACCCATGATCAAATTCTATTACCAATTGAAAATTATGTTACCCACATTTTTCATTTTTTCAGTAAGGACAAAACATTTTGGATACAGAGCTTGTTACATTATGATTCTATGGTCTCCCAGGTGTCATAGACAAATGGTTTTACTTCAGTTTAATTGAGTTTCATTGCAGTCATTTATTTTTTTATATTTTTTCATATAATTTATTTACTTATTTTGAATATTGTGAAGAACAATCTCTGCTCCAAGATTTCTCTCCATTATCTGTGACTTAATTTACAGTGCTGAATTATGTAAATCCCCATTCCTTTGGTCCAACTTTTACAACTCCGTATGGCTCGGGCTCTCCATACCCTAAGGTCTCGAGCTCAACGAGGTGAAAAGATATGAAGGCCAATAAGACTGTCATCTGATATGTTACTTATAATTGTGTTTTCTCATTATCTAAAATCTTACAGTCATCTAATCCAATAAAGAGAAATGGTCATCTGCTCGGGTTTCCATTCTAAGATACCATTCCCCAGTTCTATGGTCCATTCATCAGTAGTATAAATTCACTTATTTGCAGTCTTTCGACTCAATATCAAAATGTTTGCTTTCTCAATAGCTTCATGCTTCTGAAAATATGTGAAAAATTACTAAGTTTATCAGAGTCATTAAAGTTACAATTCGTTTATGTTCTATGTTTTAACTCATCCATGTTCACTCGGATCTTGTCACTTCTGAATTGCCCAAAATCGGATGGTTCACACTAGGAGTACAGTTTGACATCGGCTGGCATTCTTTCTTTTACAATAACCTTTCCTTCTTTCTGACAGGAGGTCTTATAATAATATAGTTGTCGACCAGTAAAGTAAGTCAAGCAAGCCAGTTCGGTAGCTGTCCAACGAGCAAAGGCTTCTTTCTTTAGAGTGCTGCCCGCCCCCTTCTTCATTCATTCATTTAGGCCCGACTAGGAGTGGATCCAGGGAACCTGGCTCGGGAACAGCTTCTTACTAGTAGGGGCTAATCAAAATAAGAGAGTCCAATCTCTGAAATAGAGCTTAGTCTCTCCCCATAGTAGTATACTAGTAAAAGGCGTAGATTATGACTTGATCCAATAGAGTCAGAACACCTTTATATCTAAAAGAAATGGTGCTCGATGAAACGATCCAGATTCCACACTATGTTGTGGGCTGGGGGAGAGCTGCTCTGCGAAGCTAGACGTTCAGTGTTCTTATGGAGGAACCATAGAGCCCAAGCCATAATAAAGGTTCAATTCCTGTAAGCTAAGGTTCAAGGTTCAATTCCTGTTAGGTAAACAAGTTATCGCTAAATTCCTGTAAGCTAAGGTTCAAGGTTCAATTCCTGTAAGCTAAGGTTGAAGGTTCAATTCCTGTTAGGTAAACAAGCTATGACTACAGTACTAGCACGACATACATAACATTTGGACATACGTAACATTTGTGATATGTAAGTTGTAATCCCTATGAAGTTGATGATCGAATAATTCGTGTAAGCTAACCTTCAATTCCTGTAAGGTAAGCAACCTGTGACATTGATTAGATGGATACGACTGTATTCGATAGCTTAACTCTATAAGCTAGAACACATACATAAACTCTGTATAAAAAAAGTTAACTGTAACTGTATAGGTTAACTGTCACCACCCTATGGACAGAACTGTAATGTAAGAAATCTGATAAATGAATGGAAAGAACTGTAATGTAAGAAATTTGATAAATGAAAACAATAAAAACAGAACTGTAAGAAGAATGAGTTGTAATTCATATAACTGACTTGAATATATTGGCTACTGTTCTGTGATGTTGTCTTGAAGTTTGCTGAATAGTTTGAAAGCATAAGATGCAACTTCAACAGTGGGTGGACTTCTTTTATAGTTTTGGGGACTTGATTTTAATTGGTGGACATGGATGCACATGGATTGCAATGGCTTCATTTTGAATGTGTGGTATGGATTTAATTTGCTGTGATCTAATGGTTGGGAATTGTTTATTTGTTGATCCATGTGCTTTGATCTGTTTTAATGAGAAATAGAGTGAGTTGGGTGTCATTTATTGCAGTTATTGGGTCTGGGTGTCATTTATTGAACAAAGTGGATTTAATTGTTATTGGGTTGGGTGTCATTTATTGAACAAATTGGATTTAATTGTTGTTGGGTTGGGTGTCATTTATTGAACATAGGGTGTTTAGTTGTTGAACAACACAGCAGTTATGGCTGACATACATTCCTTTTGTTATGTGCAGGTAGGCATATTTATTTGGGATGCAAAGTTGCAGTTCTGATGAGTGGGGGTTGAAGTGACTGCTGTTTTGTACTTCTGGAATAGACCAGTTTGGAAGCCTTTATGGCTCTAGCTGTTTTCTACTTGGGTCAATATGTTTTGCAATATTAAATAGTTAAATACTATTTATGGACAGTTGTGGGCCCAGTCAATATATGGGTGATTTTTGGACATAATTTAAAACTTATTTAAACATAATGTTATTTATTTCTGTTTAAATATTGGTTTCAAAAGTCTTAATCACTGGTGGTTTGGTGGGACCAGTATTATATCAACTACTGGTCCCTGCACAAGAATAGGAATCTCTCCCCTATTCAATGTAAAGCTCGCTCTGTACACACCCTTTGCTTTTAATGTCTTTGGTGGTCGTTTGCTTATCTGGGAATTGATTGAAATGAACAATGACTACCTCCGGCCACGGGCTTGTTTTTCATAGAATTAACCTCTGAAAGCCTTTCAAGCTTATATTACAGCCTTTCCAGCTGTCTCACATAGGAAAGGCCTCAATCTTTATCTTTCTAGGCCGTGTCTGGTTGGTTGGCAGTTTACAGAGAAAACAGGAGGTGACACGGAGAATCAGAGAAGATGAACCATGCGTTCAATCTCAATTTCCATCTCCGTTTTGTCAGTAGACTGCAGGTATCGCATCCTTCGCTTAACTGGTACAACCTCAACCTCAGCGTTTGTCTCGATGCAGGTACGGATACATTCTGCTGTCCATTCTGCCATTTTGTTTTTGCCAAAATTAGCTTGACGTCTCCATCTTTATATTCATCGAATTCAAATTGAATATAAATAGAAATATAAAAACGTAGAAATAGAACGGCAGTGAGGTTAGGTTTGTAGGTTGTTTTACATGTTATGTTTGTGAATTTCCTAAGGCAGTGGGTGGTATATGTATTATATGCTATGGTTTAGGCATTTTTTTGTTCTATTTTGTTTTGTTTTTAATAGCATTTTGTGGTATGGCATGCCCCTTATTTTATTAACATTGTGGCCAGAGGATTGGTCAATTTCACGTAACATTATATATGTGGGGTATTAAATTATTGATTTTATTGTATGTATTAATATTTATTATATTTTTTATAAATATATGTTAAAATAAAATATTAAATATGGTTTATTGAAGTATTTTTTTTTTGAGATATTAATTAAATTATTATCTTGTTGTGAGATAATACTCTATTTTTCTCTCTATATATGTATTATTATTGATTATATGGTCACTTCATGACCAATATTTGATTTTGTAAATGAAAATGTGGATAATATATTGAAATGTGACATAGTTTCTAAGTTCTGCTTAAATTGGAGTGTAGGGTTAATTATGTAAATGGCAAGTAGATAACACAATAAAGTGTGACATAATTTTCAAGTTATAGTTGAGTTGCAGTTTAGTGAATTATTGTGGAAAGTTTGAAAAATGTCTTTCAAAATGCAAATGTAAAAAATTTCATCTCAACTTTGAACCTCTCTCAATCTAATTTCTTGAAATGTGATATAGTTTCTATGTGATGGTTGAATTGGAGTTTAGGTTTAATTATGCAAATGACAAGTACATACTACAATAAAGTATGACATAGCTTTCAATTTATAGTTGAGTTAGAGTTTAGTGAGTTATTGTGGAAATTTCAAAAAATGCAAGTCTCAATGCAAATGCAAAAATTTCATCTCAACTTTGAACTTGTGAGGATTTATTTTCTGTGAACTTTTATCTGTAAGGTTGAATCTGAAATATAAATTACAACAATAGTTATTTTACATTTGTCCAACCAAATACAGACAGTGCGACAAAATAAGCACTAAATAATTGTACTTCAAAGGAACAATAGTTTGATCATTTAAGGCATAAATCCCAACATATAATAAATAAAAAATTACTTTATTACAGATATATCAGATTTATTAATGCCATAACAGATTTATTAATGCCATAAATCTGTCCACTTAGTTTGTGTATGATTGTCAAATCACTTAACCAAATTAGTTATTTGTTCATAATAATATTATCATACCAAACATTGCTAGAAACTACTCACACACCATGGGATTATATGTTGAAAATCAGATTTTACAAGTGCACAAAGTTTGGATAGTAAAGCATAGTTTATATATATATATATATATATATATATATATATATATATATATATATATATATATAATGAAGTTATTAATGCATACCAAGCTCCATCAATTTATCATATGCTGATACAAGATAGTCTTTCAAGGTTATCACAAGCTAGGACTCTTTGATGCTCTCCAAATTTTAGCCAGGGCAACCACAAGAAGCTATCATCCCATCATCTATCAACTATAAGCATAAACTTTGAGTTGTAGCTAGGAGTTACACCCAACCAATGCTGGTCACTTCGTCAAAGCTCCACAACTAGCCAACATGCACATCGACAGGACCTCTTTGGCACCTACACTTGCATCACACATGTGTGCAAGAGAAAACAATATAGTCTTCCACTATCTCCTACGCATCTAGCAGTCCAAGTAGTTGTAGGGTTTCCAATGTCACCAACTCTAGTTTTTTTCTATCATCAAAAGCACAAGAACAAGTGCTTCCTTTGCTTAGAACCAAGTAGGAAAAGCTTCGAGGATTGAAAATGTGAAAATTTCACTACTGAAATCCTATTGCAGCAACTGGTATTATTTCTCCTAAAGTCCTAATTGATAAATTAATTATTTAGTTTATTGTTACGACAACATCGAAATAAACACACTGCAATATTCACAAATAAAATTCAACGGAAAAAGATAAAGGGCTAGAAACTTAGAAATGCTTGTACACACATAAAATATGAGACAATTATTTTTGGACAAATTTCCCCGAAAAAACTCAACGTGGGAAAACCTGTGCAGCAGTGAGAGTTTTTATTATTATGCAGCAGTGAAAATGTGAGTACAATCTGGATGCTTGAAACTGGCAATCAACAACAAGAAAATCTAGGAAAAATTAATGAAGGGGATTACCCTTCCTCCACAAGCAATAACGACACAACTTGCCTACAAAAAACCCGACCTATTGAACCCTCTGCGTTGCACTGTGCAATCTCTATGCCGTCAAGCCTCCAACCAGTATCTAATGAAGTTGTTCTGCCTTTTGCTGCTGAGGAAATCGCCTCTCTAGCCCTCTGGAACCTCTGCCCAACAATCGGAACTGAGAACAAATTTCTTTCCAGCAAATTGAACTGCCCTCTTTGAAGCAACTGCACAGTCCTTTGCCCTACCTCACTGGGAATAACTCGTCCCTATTGTTGCTGCCTCTTTGGATTTGGAAAACTTCCTTCAGATCACTCTCCCTACTCTTCACTCACTGCGTCGACTTCTAGCTTCTCCGACAACTGATTGTTGCTACTCTGGAAATCGATCTGCCAAGGAAATTGAATTGCTTAAGTGTCTTCTCCATCACCACATCGATCTTTTCTTATAATCCACTTTTGGAGCACCAACGACCAAGATTAAAACTTAATCAATGGCTAGGATCATCTCTCAATCGATCCATGTGAGTTTCTAGATGGTTTTCACCTTATCTCAATTAATGCTGATTAATTAACCATATTCCTTAAGGTTAGACTTATGAGATATTTAAAAAATGGTTAATAATTTAATTGAGACACTTCTAGGTGGAATTTCCATGAACGGTTTCTGGGTTTTGGAGATCTCATGTATTCTAACCTCTCCACCAAATTTCATAGCTAGAACACATTTTATGCTACAAAAACTAACAGAAAACATTCACCACAAAGAAAGAACCTTTAACACCATAATTGCTCCAAGAAAGATATATCCATTAGGATTCAAAAAAGAGAGATCTCAGAAGTATCCAACCATGAGTTCAAATGAATAGGTGAATCTCTTTATATAGATGATCTTCTAAACTTGATTTACGATGAAATAATAATTTCTCATGTCATTCCTTATATCTAGTCTAAGAACGAAATATAATTAACTAACCTATCACAACATTAAAATAACAGTGGTCAAGGCACATGTGCAATGAATAAGATAATGTAAAGCCCCAAAGTGGTGTCCCCTCATCCAAATAAAGGTGAATGATCCCCAATCTAGCCTCCCAAGGATCTCTAGCGTGAGTAGATGCTCCATGAATCTCTCTAAGGTGAAAATCAATCCTCCCAAGATCCCTTCAAAGAGGTTGAATGGGCCTCCAAGGTCAAAGAAGTGTTGAATTTCCATGATCTTGGGTCTAGGTTAGAATCTTAAAATCTCTGACGCTACCAAACCAAGAATCTCAACAAGAACTACTTTGCACAACGGAAAATATAAAGCAGTAAATCACATATGCACAAGTATACACAATTTTTAACAAAATTGTACAATAATATACAACCCCAATCTTCGTTATATTAAACCAAATTTTAATAATACAATTTTCTATGCTATACAAGATACAATGACAAACATGCTACGTAGACTCGATGTCGTATCTTGTCTTGCCGGTCCTTCGCTTCCGTACTGCTCACTAGTTTCCCCTTAGTCCTTCAAAGGACAACACATCGAGACTCCAGGAGGGTTGCCACCTATTAGTGCTGCAAGTCACTTCTGTAGCATGTACACGGGTTGATCCAATCTTCTCTCTGGGTAGGCCTAATTCCCGAGCTCCAATCTACCAAGCTAGCAGACACCTTTGTCCATCAAGGCGCTGCACTTTGGCACCAACCTACACCCAACTTTCAGCTCCTCTTTGTCACTTCAAGATAGCTCGTCTAAGGCTACTTTGGGTAGCCAACGCACTTACCTCCACCAAGTGAATGGCACCCAATACTACACTGCAAGATCTGCATCGATGAAGGCTTTCGATCACCGAATCAAGACTCCAAATTGGCTCCCACAGGCTACCCAACAATTTGATCCAAACTGACCCAAAAACACAGATCCAACTCACATCAAAATTGTTGTTACAAGTCTGCACTACTGTTGTTATGACTGTGACTAGTTAGGGCATCTTTGATTGCTGTAATAGCCCATAAACAGTCACCAAAACAACCTTCCTTTATTGCGATCCACCTTTGTAGAAGTGCTCATCCACCTGACTGCTATTTCTGGGCATAATTAGCCCCCAAACAACCTAACATTGCCTCAAATGGTGAGGTAGGGCCTGCGGCCCATCTACAAAAAACTCTGTTACCTCTCCAAGGCTTCAATACCCAAGAAAATACCTCCACGCATGCTGAAACAACCTTCGCTTGCCTCGGCCTCTAGGGAGCTACCTCCACCTCCCTTACAACAAACTCGACCCTCCAAAAGACCCCTAAGATAGCCCTATAACAGTCTCTTGTCGTCGTTGTTCCTTCCTCCTTGCTGCAGCCAAGATCTCTCTCTTTTATCGGGCTCCCTTTCTTGTTGTGTGTTGCACAATGGATGCTTAAATGCCTCCTCTCCACCTTCTATTTATACACTAAATGAAGGGCTCCACGAATTGATGAAGAGACATGTCTATTGGACAAATTCCTCAAGCCTACATGACTTTGACTGTCCAAACATTAATTGTCAACTTAAAAAATTCATAACTTTGTTTCTAGAGCTTTGATTTGAGTGATCTTTGGAGCATTGGAATCAGCACACCAAGCTCTATCACCTCAAATTTTCTCATGCTCAAATTCTTCATGGTTTTGGCCCAAATATCGATGGGTGCAAAACCCCAACCTTGGGTTCCAAGCCCACAAGTGACTCTTGTGGCGCTTTTCCCTCCAAACCCTGAACCCTAGGGCTTGGAGTACCTCCCAAGCTACACAAATCAACAAGAAGTCCTCAAAGTCAAAAATACAATTCTCCAAAGTGAGCAACTCCATGAAAACAACTCCATACATTATGCAATATGATGTTCCAATACCTCCAAATAATGTCTCAGATGAGAGTTCATGGTCATATCCTAGGTCAAGGCATCTCCATGAAGCATGGGGATGAATTTTCAAGTCAAAATATTAGCCATGAAAACCCCCAATAACTATATTGACGTCCAAATGCAAGGGACTTGCCTCCAAAATTAGTATAGCAAGGTAATGTCCAAGTCATGATAAGTTCGTTTGAGTGCCACATCTTTTCATTAATGTGCAATTTGCTCAAGTGACCCCTTCCAAGACCTTACATGTCACAAATATACCCCCATATTTGTCATAACATCCACATGTGTGGCTGGGCTTCACAATAGGTGAAAATCAGTTCAATAAATTCCCAGCTAAGAGAGCGCTTCATTTTCTTTCATGTGGCATGTCAATAGAAGGTCCAAATGTATACAACACACCCAAGAATGCCCAAATTTTACTCCAACAACTGATTACGTTTCTCCTATTTGTTAATTATTGAACAAATATATTTACTATTTCCTAAAGTAAACACCGGAACTAATACGCCGCAGCCTTCACCATTTAAATAAAATGCGAAAACAAAAAACTAAGCAAGAAAGAAATACAAAACACATTACACCATTATTTTTGGACAAATGTCTTCGGAAAAACCCAATGTGGGAAAACCAGTGCAACAACTGAGGGTTTTATTATTATGCAGTAGTTTTCTGAATACAATCTCTAGATGTATTGTTGGCTATCCAGTACAGAGAATATCACTGATAGAGAGATGACTGAGATTACCTCACACTATTATTGGAGATCCTGACTGATCTTGCCATTGAATGGCCAGCCCCTGGCTGCCTTTGTGCAATGTCTACGCAATCACTGCGTAGGCCCTGCGTCACTCCTTCCGGTTGATCGATTTGCTTTTGAGACTTCGACTTCTGCCCTCATGGTCTAACACCCCTGCTTCTGGCTTTGGCAATCAATTCTCTAGCAAATTTATGGATTCCCTATAGGCTTCTGCGTGGCCCTGCATCAGCCTCTCTGACTTTTCGTTGCCTTTGTTGTATCTCTCTATGCCTCCTCTGCTGAGTATTCCCAGATCAGGAGAAATCTCCAACTGGAACTATCCTTGCTCTTCACTGTAAGAAATCACTTCGAATATCTCTGGCAACTGTTGCGCTGCTCTCTTCAGAAATCCAATCTTTTGATCTCCCATTCGATGTCCTTCTTATATTCCTCCAGTTGAGAACCAACGACCCAGATTATATTCTAATCAATGGCTTAGATCATTTGGACTCGATCTTTGTCTTATTCTAGAAGTTTCACCCATAATTTAGATTAATACCCATTAATTATTTTAATTTCCTAAGTCTAGACTTAGGGACCCATTAAAAATAATTAATTATTTTATTAAAATTGTCTCCGGGTTGAATTTGTGAAACAATTTTTGGGTATTGGAGAATGCATGTGTCCTAGCCTCCCTACATATTTTGAGGCTCAGAGCACATTCGCTGCTACCATAAATCAGCACTCCCTCTTAGCGAGGAATGTGCTCTAGGAATGCAACCTTCTGAATCATCACCCTATTCTGCACATCTTCCTTTGTGTTGCTGAAGTCTGACATCACTGCCCATCAACTACTGTGCAAATGCTGCATTTGTACTGCTGCTGACCCTGCCATTGGCAACACTGCATTTGTACTACAACTCTCTGAAATTTTGCATTCGTGTTGCTGTCGGCACTGCCACTGCCAATATTGCATCTGCATTGCAACCTTCTCCAACTGCTACTGCTATTGCATCAACAACGAAAAAGAATCCAAAATTACTGAACAGGTGTTCAATATGATACATCTTGTTGCTGGAGTTTTGACTGTTGCTAGTCTCCGCGCTGACCCTTTGAAGCCTCTGCGCTGCTGCTGACCTCTACTTTGTGCCAATTGTACTGCTGCCAACTCCGTTTAGTCTCTAGTGCTCTTAACCATTGTAACTGTCTCTGCACCAACGAACACTAGTCCATCTTGCTACTTCTGAAATGGGCTCCTGTAGCAAGGTATTGATCCGAGAGGTGGAATCCTCAAGGATCCTGTCCATCTGCAGTCCTTTCGAACTACAACTCTAGATCTCCCCACCTCCCTCTTGGAGGTATCTGTGCTGTCATGGCAAACTCCTCGATCTTCGCGGATGCAGCGTTCGGATTATGCTTCTCGTCCTTTCCCTTCTTCATGAGAGGACAATGTGTAGCGTAGTGACCGAATTCACCACACCTGAAGCATTTAATCTTCGAGACATCCTTCTTTCGCCTCCGCTGACCCTGCTGCCCCTTGGATGCAAGGGATGCATTCTCATCCTCCTCCTTGGGCTTCGACCCACTATTGCTGCTTATGTCAAGTTTACACTTGACCAAGTCTCTCCTCAACTCTTCCTACTTAAGCGCTGCCCACATTCTTTCCTAGTCCGCCAAATTCTCCCTACGTAGGATGATCTAGAAAAAAACTTGCCACTCTTATGAAACTTAATTCAGGGCCAGTCTTACCATCTCGGAAGATTGAGGTGTTGACCCCACAGTTGCCAACTCAACTCTGGTCTCCTGAATCTTAGCAAGGAACGGATCAATGTGATCCCCCTTCTACATTTGCGTGGATCTCACCTTCTGCTCCAAGTGCATCTTCCTTTGCTCGAAAGATCCATGATATAGTGTCGACAAGGCATCCCACATCGCCTTGGCAGTCCCTCTGCCAGTGATGTGACAGACTACATGATCCTTCACTCCATCGAGGATCATTCTTTTGGTCTTCGCCATCTCTCCCTTGTACTCTTTGAGCGGATCTGGATCCACGGGCACAACTGCCACACTATCGACATAGGTCTTGACAAAATGTTCATTCAGAAGGGACGACATCCTTGCCTTCCAGATTACATAGTTGGACGCACCATCCAACCAATCCTAATCTCTCAACCCACTGGCTGCCATCTCTGCCAACGAACTTTCGAGTGACCTCCTCTCTCCTCTACACAGCATGAGGCTAGTCTACGCACTCCCAGCGGGAGTCAGTAGATCTACTGCTCCTTGTTGCTTCTCAGCAAATGAGAATTCGAATTTCCTGACTAGGAATTCTCGAAGGAAGAAATTCCCTCAAGTGTCTCTCTTCTTCCTTCTGATGTCTTTTTGCCCAACAACTGCTTGCAGAAACTGCGTCTCACCAGAAACTGCTTTGCGTTGAAGCTACTGCTGCGCTGCTCCCTCTGTCGCTGACAAATTTCGATCTGTAAATCCTAGCACTCTGTCGACTCACTCAGAGAGAGATTTTCCACGAAAATCTTGCCCTCTTGGCTTGGACTGTGCAATCCCTCTAGGGATTCGATTTGCTACCTATGCAACACTTTGACTTACCTTCTTCCTTCAACGTTGGGCTTTTCTAGCTCTGCTCTCTTGTTTCACCTGTAGCTGAAAATTTGGAGGCCCAAATTTCTACTGCAGCAACTGATTACGTTTCTCCTATTTGTTAATTAATAAACAAATTTATTTACTCTTTCCTACAGTAAACACCAAAACTAATACATTGCAGCCTTCACCATTTAAATAAAATGCGGAAACAATAAAATGAGCAAGAAAGAAATACACAATACATTACACCGTTATTTTTGGACAAATGTCCTTGGAAAAACCCAATGTGTGAAAACTGGTGCAACAGCTGAGGGTTTTATTATTATGCAGTAGTTTTCTAAATACAATCTTTGGATGCCTTGCTCGCTATCCAATACAGAGAATATCACTAATGGAGAGATGAGTGAGATTACCTCACACTATCATTGGAGATCCTGGCTGATCTAGCCACTGAATGGCGAGCCCTTGGTTGCCTCTGCGCAGTCTCTACACAATCATTACGCAGGCCACGTGTCACAGCTACTAGGATCTGCGTCACTCCTCTCGACTGATCAACTTACCTCTGAGACTTCAACTTCTACACTCTCGGTCTCACACCCCGACTGGCTTTGGAAATCGACTCTCAAGCAAATATACACATTCCCTTTGGGCTTCTGCGCTCCATCTGCATGGCTCTACGTCAGCCTCTTTGGCTCTATGCTGCCTCTGCATGGCTCTACGTCAGCCTCTCTAGCTCTGCGCTGCCTCTGCTGGATCTCTCTCTGCCTCCTCTGTTGAGTATTCTCGGATCAGGAGAAATATCCAATCGAAACTATCCCTGCCCCTCGCTGCAAGAAATCATTTCGAATTTCTCTGGCAACTGCTGCGTTGCTCTCTTTGGAAATTCGATCTTTTGATCTCCCACTCGATGTGTTCTCCAAGTGCCCATCGGTGTCCCTTCCAATTGAAAACCAACGACCCAGATTAGATTCTAGTCAATGGCTTAGATCATTTGGACTCGATCTCCGTCTTCTTCTAGAAGTTTCACCCATAGTTTAGATTAATATCCATTAATTATTTTAATTTCCTAAGTTTAGACTTAGGAACCCATTAAAAATAATTAATTATTTTAATTTCTTGAGTTTAGACTTAGGGACCCATTAAAAATAATTAATTATTTTAATAAAACTGTCTCCGAGTGGAATTTGCCAAAACGATTTCTGGGTATTCGAGAATGCATGTGTCCTAGCCTCCCTAAATATTTTGAGGCTAAGAGCACATCCGATTATCAGAAATCAACATGTGACATGTGCCTTGGAAAATTTGATCTGCCTTAAAAAATGTGAAAAATCCCAAAACTTAGAATGAAGTTGTTTGTCATGCCATGCCATCCAAACTGTCATGTTGATCAAAATTGCATACAAATACCTTTGTTGAAAGGAGGAGTAACACTACCTAGGGCTCAACTCTCTCCTCATAAATGCCCCAATGCTCCTCCTTTAAATAGGTTCTTCTCCCAAGAAAGCAACCATGCCCTCCTATGTGCTTCATGAACAATGTCACCATGTCACACAGGTCTTCTAAGTATCAATTCAAGGCATAGAAATCCATGAGTAAGCTATCTCCAATGTGTTTGTCCTGTTATAGCACAATCTCACAATTCTCGAGCTAAAGTCCCAAAGCTGAAGTGTGTGAAACCCATTGTACCTTAGAGGGGGGCATCATCACCTAACTATCCCCGTTCTTTCTTCTAGTTAGCTCTTGTTTGGCTCTAGGGGGGGTTCTTCTTGGGATAGGATTGCTAAGGTTTGACAGTTCTAAGATTTGGGTCCTAGGGTTCCTATGAGTCAATCCAAAGGCTCATATAGGTTTCACGAACACACAATCAAGGAAATGCCATATGGTCTTGGAGAAGAAAGCCTAGCAAAATGGTTTTAATGATTATAAAGAAAAATGGGCAATGGAGGATAGAAGATCAATTCCTTAGTTGGTCAAGATATAAACACACACATATTTTTCCTCGCGGGCAGGGGGGGATGCAAGGGGGTGCATATGGAGTCAAGGATCCAAACAATTCTATGGTTTCCTTGGAGTGACAACTAGATCCAAACAAGTGAGGGCAACTAAACTTACCCTAGGTTTTGATATCTAGGTTCTCAAATTTTCTAGATGTCTATGGGAAGGAAAAAATTATCTCCATTCCCCAAATGCTTGGAGGAAAGGGTTTAGCTCAACAAGGAACAATGAAGCAAATACCAAAAAAATTAACTCAACATATCAACATTCATCCCATGGAACATATACCAAGGTAAATCAAATAAACTCACTTCACCATTATTAGTCTTCCAAGATGCACCATAAGCATCCATGAAAGGAGATCCCATCACATTACAATTTCACAAAAGAACAATTGCTCAAGTTATCCATCCATGGCCAAATGATAAAGGAGGATTTTTTTAGAAATTTCAGACCTTCTAAGGGATTTCTCCCCCAAATCCAACCATGCCAAAATGAGAGGAAGTGCACCTCTATTTATAGAGGAGGTGTTCAACTTCCCTCATATTAAAATAATAATTTTCTAAACTAAAAAACCCTAAATTAGCCTATGGAGGGGAAAAAGACCCTCTTCTATAATTAATTACTCTAAATTACATAAACTAAGGGAAATTATGTCACATGTACAAAATTAAGGGGCATAAGCCTTTAAAAGTGGTTTTTCTCAACAAATGAAGGGAAAGAGGTGGGTGTTGGTTTAACATCCAGCCTCCAAAGGCCTTTCAATGCATAAGGAACCTTCAAACCTATCATAAAAGCACTCCCGAGTGGGCACAAAAATGCAATGATGCCACAAACAACGTTGTATTGCCCTTCAGGTTACCATAGGCTAACCTCCAAAGGCTCTCACACAACACCTCATGCCTTCCCCCATTTGTAGACACTTCGAGCCTACAAAGGCTCTTCTAAATTTTCTTGCCCCACAATTCATACTAGCAATGGTTAAGCATGTATATTTGAGGGCTCCAAAGTAGGCCTTCAAGGCTCATGAATAACGTTCAAGGGATCTCAAGGGCTTCTTTTGCTCCCTAACTTAAACATTCCCCACCAAATTATCCTCCAAGGCTGGTGAATAGGCTTCAAACAGGTCGGCCTAGGCCTTAATTTGAATTACATACATATTTTATTCTGAAATAGGGGTCGGCCTTGTTGATAGGCATCTCCGCTATTGAACGTTGGCAGATTAATCTTACTTTTGATCCATATCTTTATCTTATGGTCATAATTGAAAGACGCTGAGATATTCTCATTCTCTCTTTTACATCAATGGATGGGATTTCAAATATAAACTATCTTGCATCTCTAAATCCATGTTTACTATTTTACATATACTTAATACAATTGTGAAATTACCATGCAAATTATCAAATAACAAATGGCATGATGGTAAAATAACAAATGGAATATGGAAATGGAATCAAATAACAAAAGACGCTTATTGGTGTATATCAACCCATTTATTAAAGTGGTTGTAATAGTCTTTAGGTCGGCCTCCTATCTTCCCCATTCCAAATCAAATTTAAATGAAAGGGGGAAAATGACGCTTATTGGTGTATATCAACCCATTTACTAAAGTGGTTGTGCTAGTCTTTACGTTGGCCTCCTATCTTCCCCATTCCAAATCAATTTTAAATGAATATTATGTTTGGTGCAGGTTCATTTATTTAGGATGGCCCTCATTATAATTTATAATCCCTCACACACACATGTACTATAGACTATTAAAGATGGAGTTGTATTAAATTTTGTTCTGCTTTAAAAGGAAAAATTTGTTGCTTGTTTTTTGAGGGCGAATTTGTTGTAGGCCAAGGTAAAGGACATATATGTATTATGAATGAGGAGATTTGTAATTTTAAGCATGACTTCTAGCACTGGATATTCCATGTTCTTTTCATTCCTGTGCAGCAAAAAAGGCTCCTCTTCATGTGGTTTCTTCAGTGATATATCTGAACCCATCTACTGTAGTGTTATTGTTGTATGCAGTGAAAATCTACAGACTTGATCTCCAGTGATCTAAGACTGATCATGAAGAACTAGGTCTGGACCAAGACACAAATCATAAAATGGCATATCTGATGTGTGGTTTTGGGAGCTCGGATGATCTACATCAGTCAATGAATTATCCTGGGACCCTGTACTGATAAAAGATCAAATCATTCATGATTCCTGAAATATCGTTTCGATCTCCCATGTTGAAGGATGAAAGAAAGTGGCAAATCCTTGAATCTTCTGCCCTGTCCCCTCTGCTCCAGGATTTGAATGTGTGGTAAGCTTGACCAAGTTCATGTGTAATGTCCCCTTCTAAAAATATTTGTAACAGGTTTAGTCTCCAACAATTTTGAATAATTTTTGGTAAAGGTGGAGTCCGTACATTTTTGACTTAGGAACTTAGGAAGCGAGGGGGTTGAATTACTTCACTAGTGGAAGGTGGGGACCACCCACGTGGGGGAAAACGCACTTGTACACGTGGGCAATTTGAATTGCCTTGGAGGGGAAATCTAATGGCTAGGGAGAGGGGCCCACATGGAGAAGAAGGCCCACGAAGTTATAAGGAGGAGGAAATCCCCAACCCAAGGCATCTTTTGCATATCAAACTCATTTCTGTTGCTTAAGTTTCTTAGCCGAGTTATCGGGCTCTTTAGCATCGAGTTTTCCAGGCGGGAGACTCAACCTTTCTTCGGGGGACTTCGAGTGCCACCTTGGAGGAGAACTGGAGGAGATTTGCAGCCATATCACTCAGCCTTTGATTCAACAGTGCGTATTTCTGGAGCAAGCAGGAGGGGAACACACAGAGGTGATTTGGGGGTTCATCCGGGCAGCACTTGCCGGGAAAGTTTGGGAGCTGGAGTCACAACAGAGGATCAGCCTTTGGGAAGAGTTTTGGACTGGGAGATTGCTGCATTTGGGCAACTCGATTTATAGTCACCGAGGATTGCGTAGAGGGCCATCACTGGGCTCACGTGGGAGTTAAGGGAAGGAGCTATAGAGCTGGGGCTAGTCGGGAGAAGTGGGGAAAGCCTTAGGGGGAAACATCTTAGCATTTGGGGGTGATTTGGAGGGTCTTTACAGTGAGTTACAGACAGGTCGTACTTCCCAGCGTGTGGAGGACGACGTGGTACTTAGGGGTTGAATTTTGAGGGTCTGAACTAGGCCAAACCCTTTCTGGGTTTGGTGGGATTTGGTTGAGGATCCGGGGGCTGAAGTTGCAGCGCTTTCTGAGCATGGGAGGTGGAGTTACCAACATATCCTTTCCAGGAGGTAGCATGGTTTCTGGGCAATGAAGATCATTCTTGGAGCAGCAGTTGTGCAACACTTGGGCCGTTATTTACTCACCTGGGTTTTTTCACGCTTGTCCATTGAGACAAGCCCATTTGCACCATTTTATCACCGTTGTACTTGCTCCGTAAAGAATTAATAAAATGGCTTACATGATTCCTTTTTATAGTGATTTTATGGATGTGTGTTGATGGTTTCTCATTTATGGGTGTTGGTTTGATTATTTGCTTTGTATATCATTGTTCATCCTAGATAGGAGCATTACATCACGTGCAAGAATAATCTTTAGAAAGCTTGGACAATGTGGCCCAAGGATGTAGAAAAGGTTGATCCACCCATTGGCGGGCAGGGGGGAGGGTGTGTGAGTAATTAAAAATTCAAAACAAACAAACTTTTTCATGAGGATAAGGTGTCTGGTCTCATGGATCCTATAAATACAGGGGTACCCATGGGGTTTGGGGGGTGACCTGCACTGTAGGGATATGTTTTCCAAATGCTGCCAGAAAGTTATTTAGCTTCAGTTGCATGGTATCCTGCATCTGGTGATTGCTGCATAAAAATATTGGGTTCAATCTTCATCATTTAGTCAAGAAGTTTAAGGCCATCCAATGAATTATGTTGAGAGGACCAATAGTTTCCAAGTGATGCACTGGATTGTTGAGAAATGGCAACAAGAAATTCCAGTTTAATTTGTCCTTGAATTTAAACTGTGAATTAAAATCGAATTCTCTTCTCATAGCAGCTTGTAAAAAGTTAATTAAGTTTAATTGACTTAATTAGCTTAGGAATTTCGAGTTGGAAGTTTTTCTGTAGTCATGTATATGTTATCCCTAAATTTTAGGAGTCTAGCATGAGTTTATTTGAGTTGTAATTAGATAACTCAGTTTGATTGAGTTATAGACAGCTAAACTGGTTCTAATTGTTGGTGGAACTAGTAGAGGTCTAGTAGTGAGTTGGTGCATTGGTGCATCCTCAGTGCTACTCTAGCTAATTGAAGATTCTCTCATGAGAAGCTCATGCATGTTAGTTCAAAGAAAGACCCAGTTGAGACTAGAGTGCAAGGATAGGGTACTATCAGTTGTATGATGATCCAAGTTTTACAGGTCATGCATGCAATCAAAGAATGACCTAAGTTTGGATTGCGCAGTTATGGAGGAAGGATTTCCCAATTAAATATGGGCTAACCTCATAAGAATTGTGCAAGGAAATAGGGGCTTGGCAGGCAGTAGAATTGGCTAAGTTTTAGCCAAAGTGGGCTTGTGAGGCAGAGAGTTGATCATACTTTTGCAGGAATTGTTATAGTGAGAACAAACATTGTATTATCACTTAGATTTCTGATTTATGCAATATAGACAGCAGGGTTTTGAGCAGTGGCTTTCCCAGGATAAATGTTGTGTTGTGTGCCATTGATTATCTTCCTCTTGTTGATTATTGTTTTCATCGATCTATTGGTTTCTGCTGTTTGAGAGTACAATAGATTCTTGTCTTGTGTTTTAGTACATTACATGAGCTATGGATCTATTGGAAAATCTACATGGTATTGGAACTGAAGACAATATACTAGAGGAGATTTCGAAGTTTTGAGTTTGGGGTTACATGTGAGATTCTAATTTGCAATACATACTTCAGGATCGACATATACCTTTCTACGGTTTGAGGCTCGAGTATGCCTTGGAAGGCAACTCGATTTATATAACCTGGAAGGACAGGATGGAGGCAGTGCTAGAGGATAATGGCCTCAAGGAATTCATTGATCAAGACATTCTTAAGCCAACGAGATCGGATGCACAAAACCTAGCCGAATGGAAGATGTGTGTGGTGAGGGAGAGGCAAATAATCCTTGAGGGAGTTTGAGACCACATTGTCTCGAGTCTCCATGGGAAGGAAACTCCGTGTGCTATGTGGAAAGCATTGACAGATCTGTTCCAGAACAGCAGTGACCATAGGAAGTTGGCATTGAAAGACAAACTATGAAAAATCAGGATGGAGAAAGGCGAGACCATTCCAAAATAGTTGACCAAATTCACTCACTGTCGTGATGAGCCTGGAAGTGTTGGAATAATCGTTGCCAAGGATGATATGGTGAGCCTAGCTCTCCTATGCCTTCCCAAGAGTTGGAATAGCTATCAAGACTTTGTGAATGGGAGGGAGAACTTTCCAGATTGGGAATGATTGTGGTCAGATTCGATGCAGGAGGAGATCAGAAGGAACACCAGAGATGGTTCCTCATCAAAGATTGATGATGAGAAAAACTGTGCCTTAGCGGGTAAGGCAAAGAAAGGGAATGGGAAGGTGTCCCATTCCAAATCAGATTCTTGCCATGGAGGTAAGAAGAAAGCGATGTCGTAAGTTAAGTGCTTTCATTGTCATGAGCTGGGACATTTTGCTACAAATTGTTCGCTCAAGAAATCCAAGAAGAAGTCCTTAGGAGCGGTGGTTGAGGCTTTGGCCTCTCAATTCGAATTGGACTTTACTCTCATTGCATGCATGGTGTCATCAATGATGGGTAGTGTATGGTACCTTGACAGTGGAGCTTCATTCCACATGACTGGTGACAAGGAGTTGTTCAGTGACCTGGAGGAGAAGGATCTCTAGATGCATATCGAGATGGGTGACGATGAGAGGTATAGTGCTACTGGATTGGGCACGATTACTTTTCAGAGGGAGCATGGTGCTCCTCTCACCTTGAGAGATGTTATGTATGTGTCTGAGTTGAAGAAGAACTTAGTATCAGTCACCATGTTAGAGGATAGAGGCTATGATGTGGTATTTAGCAAAGGAAAGGCATTCCTTCGACACATAGCCATGGGTCAGGTAAAGAAGATAGGGATTCGAGTTAAGAATCTTTATAAGTTGGAGGTAGAGGATTGTGCTGCTTTGATACATGCAAGGGGTGTACTTTGGGAAAATACACCAAGGCTTCCTTTCACGACAGAGATAGTCGAGCAGAGGCGATTCTAAAGAGAGTCAATTCAGATGTGTGTGGACCATTCTCGACAACATCCACGACCAAACATAGGTATTATGTTATATTTGTTGACGATTTTTCTCCTAAATGTTGGATCCTTTTCATGCAGAAGAAAGATAAAACTTTTGCAAAGTTTTGTGAATCTAAAGCATTGGTCGAGAAAGAGTTTGGTAAGAAGGTTAAAGCTCTGAGGAGTAATAACGGTGGTGAGTATGTCTCAAATGAGTTTCAGAACTTCTGTGTAGCAGAAGGGATTAAACCGGAGTTGATGCCACCCCATAACCCAAAGCAGAATGGGGTGGCCGAAAGGAAGAACCCAAGCATTGTAGGGGAAGCCCGGGCGATGTTGCATGATCAGGGCCTACCATTGGGCCTACCACTACATTTGTGGGCTGAGGTGTTGAAATTTCTAAGTCTAACAGTTAGAAACCCTCCATGCACTTTACTGATTTATTCCTACCTACTTGTTCTGTTAATTAAAAAGTAATTTACCATGTAAACACTGAAAATAAATGCAAGTGCATGCTCAACACATTACAGATCATCAACTGAAGGAAACGGAAACAAGCACACAAATGACATCGTTATTTTTGGACTAATGTCCCTGGAAAAACCCAATGCGAGAAAACCAGTGCAGCTATCTGAGGGTTTTATTATTAAGCAACGCTTTTTTGAGTACACTGGGTGCCAAATTGGCTAATGCAACAAAGATAAAAAATCTGGCAGCAATACCTCTCTTTGAAAGCAGGTATTTGGAAAACTTGCTTCACGAAATCCCTCTCCAACACAATCTGAAGCTCAGCGTCAGCCTTGCTGGCCTCCTCGTCAGCCTGAAACCCTTTGTGTCAGCTCACTGAGGCTTTGTGCAACCTCTCTAGCTCTCTGTGTCACTCCTGCAGCCTCTGTGTGGATGACGCAGGCCCCTTCTGGCTCTGCGTATTTTTTGTTGCCTCTGCGTGGCTCCCTTTGGCTCTATGTTTGTCTCTGACTGCTTCTGCGCTGGTTTGTCGGCACTGTCCTTGCCTCTCTGCCTCGTACTCGCTGCCCCTCGCTGCAACTAATCACTGATTCTATCTCTCTTAGCAAACCCCGCTCTAGAGAATAGAATGACCGATCACTCTGGTGTGTTCTTCAAGTGACCCTCAAGCCTCTTCTTATACTTTTCTTGTTGATAAATCAACGACCGAGATTAAGTCCCTAATCGACGACTAAGATTAGATCTGGCTTGATCCATGTCTTTTGGACCATTCTAACACAGTTTTATATTAATTCACATTAATATTTTATTTTCCGTAAGTTTAGACTTAGGGACTCCATTAAAAATATTAATTATTTTAATATCTCCCAAACTGTTTAGAATTTGCCCAAACCCTTTCTGGGTATTGGAGATCTCATGTGCCCTAACCTCTCCACCAAATTTTGTGGCTAGAGCACATTCGATGCTATGCCAAATCATCACTCCCTCTTAGCGAGGACTGTGCTCTAGCAATACTCCTCATTGAGTATTACCCTGATCATCTGGCATCGGTCCCTGTGCTGATGCTAGGCTTGCTGCCCAACATCCTCTGCAATGCCTGCACCCTGTACTGTTGCCCATAGCTTTGCCCCTGCTAGTGTTGCATCTGTACGACAGCTCCCTCTGCATTCGTGCTGCTGCCCATGGACCTGCCACTGCCACTGCTGCGACTGCATTGCATCTCCCGTCATCATGCTGCATCGAGCTGCCCATAGCACTACCACTGCTAGCTGCTGCACTGCAACTAAATTACTGAGAAGTAACTGATCTCCTAACTCTGACCTCTCTGTCAAGCTAGAGTACTCCTGATGTTGAAGCTCTCTTTGCCGTTGACAAGTGCTCCCTCTTTGACCTCCGCGCTGCTGCAACAACTCCCTGCATCTCGCATCGTTACACACCTCTTTGTGCCATCCTGCACTGGTGCAACACTCCCGTGCCTCTCGCACTGTTGCAGCCTGCTAGCCTCGCGTTGTCCTGGGAATTCTGCACTGTAGCTCTCTCTACCGCTTCATCCACATCTATCTCTAATAACATTGTCAGTACTGCCACTCCTCTTCGAGGCTCCCGTAGCATGGTCTAATCCAAGACGTTGGTTACCTCGAGGATCTTGCCCTTCATCGCCTGTATTTTGCCTGACTACAGCTCGATGTCTCCCCACTTCTGCTCAAGTGGCGTGTTTGCACTCATGGCACAATCATCGTCTATCTCCACTTCCTTCTCTGCTTTTGTTGGCGTTGCCTTGGTCTCGGCATGCAACACATCGTTCTATTTGCAGAATAGAAGCCCACATAGGATACTTGGGATGAAGACACAAGAGAAGGGCTAAGGCTTTCTGCAGTAAGAGACCATATGTTGGTCAATTCATGATTTTTGGGTCATCAGTATATTTATATGTGACCAAAGATGCACAGAAGAAGCTTAAGATGACAACAGTGTTGGGGATATTTGTGTGGTACATTGTTACACCTCACAACTATCGGGTGTACTTTCTGACCAACATGATGACAATAGTTCGCAGACATGTCAAGTTTGATGAGAAAAAGGCCATGAGAGTTTCCATTGAGAGGGAGCTACAACTACATGTGGTTGAGGAATTTTTTTATTCCTAAGATTGACGAGCCTCAGATTGATGTGGAGCAACCACATGCAGAGGATCCGGGAGTGGAGACATCCACTCAGGCAAAGTCTTTCAGACATGGGATAAAGTGCACCAAAGACGCTGACATATTGTTGCATGATGCGTGGGAGAATGTGGGAGCACCCACATCTCAGTGCAGGTAGAGGAGGTCACCTGATAGGTACATTGGATACATGGCTCTTATGAGCGGATGTGTTGTGACAGAGCCATCTTCCTTTGAGGAAGTAGTGCAACAACAGGTTTGGGTTGATACCAAGGTGGAGGAGTATGACTCCATAGTTCGTAACAATGTTTGGGATGTGGTCGCGAGACCAGAGGACAAGTCAATGGTGAGCTCCCGATGGCTTTACAAGGTAAAAGCAAGCTACAGATGGTAGTGTGGAGAAGCATAGGGCCAGATTTGTGGCCCATGGCTTTTCACAGGTAGAGGGGATGGACTATGATGATACCTTTGCTCCTGTTGCAAGGTACACATTGATCAGATTTATATTGGCATTATCAACACAGATGGGTTGGAATATACATTAGATGGATGTAAATACAACCTTCCTTAATGGCATGATTGAGGAAGAGGTGTACATAGAGCAACCTAAAGGTTTTAAGACCTTTGATCTTGAGTCAGATGTGCTGGCTCAAGAGAGCGTTGTATGGGTTGAAGCAAGCACCTCGTGCTTGGTACACCAGGATAGATAGCTACTTCACTGGGTTGGGCTTCACGAAGAGTGAAGTATATGTGAACCTGTACGACATAGTGGTGGAAGGTAAAATTTTTATCATTGTACTTTATGTTGATGATATCATATTGACAGGCGATGATTAGCCAATCAAGTGTTGCAAGGAGGACCTTGCAAGAGAGTTTGAGATGAAGGACATGGGGCTCATGCATTACTTTCTGGGCATGGAGGTATGGCAGGTTGATGGGGATTTGTTTGTGTCTCAGGGAAAGTATACCAATAAGGAGATTCCGCACGGAGAGCAACAAACCCATGGAGACTCCTTTATTAGGTAACTAGAGGAAGGAGGATGCTACTTCAGGGGAAGTAGTGGAAGCTACTACTTACAAGCAGCTTGTGGGTTCACTCATGTACTTGGTGAACACACGAACATATATGTGTTATGCAATTAACCATCTTAGACAAGCGATAATTATACCTACCAAGATGTATTGGAAGGTGGAAAAACATGTGTTGAGATACCTCAAGGGCACTTTTCAGTATGGATTGTGGTACAGACGGATAGAGGGAGTGAAGATTCAAGGTTTCACCGATGCAGATTGGCTAGGGAGTCCATCTGACATGAAGAGCACATCAAGAGGGATCTTCAGTATTGGGTTAACGACTGTTTCTTGGTACAACAAGAAATGAAGATCAGTTGCACTCAATTCGACAGAGGCAGAGTACATGGTAGCTAGTCAAGTTGTATGCGAGGCCATCTGGATGAGGAAGATCTCGGTTGGTTTGTTTGGTCAGCAGATGAATCCAACTGTGATTTATTGCGATAATCAAAGTTGTATCAAACTCTCTGAAAATCCAATTTTTCATGATCGTTCCAAGCATAGTGATATGCGATATCATCATCTCAGAGATTGTGTATTGAGGTGGATTATGTTGTTAGAGCACATTCCCATGGAGGAGTAAGATGCTGACATTTTTACAAAGGCATTGTCAAGATGTAAATTCGAGTTTCACATAGATAGGACTGGGGTAGCTGATAATCCCTTTCTTGTTGAGAGGAAGTGTTGAGAAATGGAAACAAGAAATTCCAGTTTAATTTGTCCTTGAATTAAATTGTCAATTAAAATCAAATTTTATTCTCATAACAACTTGTAAATAGTTAATTAAGTTTAATTAACTTAATTAGCTTAGGAATTTTGATTTGGAATTCTTTTTGTAGTCATGTATATGTTCTCCCTAGATTTTAGGGGTCTAAGATGAGTTTATTTGAGTTGACTTAGTTTACTGAGTTACAGCTAATTAAACTAGTTCTAACTTTTTGTGGAACTAGTAGAAGATTAACAGTCAGTTGGTGCACTGGTGCATCCACAAGTGTTGCTCCAGTTAACTGAAGATTCACTCATGAGAAACTCATGCATGTTAGTTCATAGAAAGACCCATTTAAGACTAGAGTGCAGGGAAGTTGTACTATTAGTTGTTTGATTTACTAATTTGTATAGATCATGCATGCCATCACAAAAAGGACCTAATCAGGATTGTGCAGTTTTGAAAGCATGAATTCCTTTTAAATACAAGCTATTCTTCCTACGAATTGCGCAAGAGAATAGGGGCTTGGGAGGCAGTGGAAATTGGCTAAGAGCAGGCTTGTGAGGCAGAGAGTTGAGCATACTTGTGTGGAATTGTTCTTGTGAGAACAAGCTTTGTATCTTTACTCATATTTTTTATTAATGCAATACAGATAGGCAAGATTTTGAGCAGTGGATTTCCCCAAAGAAACTTATTGTGTTATGTGCCATTGATTTATCTTCTTCTTGTTCATATTGTTTTCATCGATCTATTGGCTTTCGTTGGTTGAAAGTAGAAGTAGAGTCTTGTCCTGTGCTTTAGTACATTGCATGAGCTTGTGAATTTATAGGAAAATCTACATTAACATCAAGCATGTGCATGCAAACATAACCTGTGTTGTAGTTAACGAGACTAATACATAGAAATTGAGTATACTTCAATTGAATAGTTTAATATGACTAGAGTTAGCAAGTGTGGCATAAGCATGCTGAACTATATGATGAGCATTGAAATTTATAACTTTCCATGAAGAACTTTGGAGGGATAATCAATTACTAAAAAATCAAAACTCTTTATTATAAGTTATGCATCTTTTTATTTAATAGAAAGTTGTCGATTTTTTCTTTCATGGAAAAGAAAAGAAAAGAAGAAGAAGAAGAAGTTATGGAAAAAGCAAACTTGTATTTTATAAAAAAAAAATCAAATTTTTATTTATTTAAAGTCTTTGTTATGAAAAATCAAAATTCTTTATTATCTAAAATTTTATTGATTTTGTAGGGAACCTTACCTTTTGAGAGTTACAACAATAATTTATTGATTCTATTGTGGAATATACTTAAAAATATATTATTTATCTTTTAATTGAAAATGGAATAAACTAATAAGAGAGAGAGAGTTTATATATATATATATAAGGTCAAATTTTGAATACATCCATTAATTGATATTTGAAAAAATTAATTAAATATAATAAATGATGTGTAGATTTTGAAAATAACAATAAATAATGATTAAATAAATAAAATTACATTATATATTTATTTTTTCCCATCATATATATATATATGTGTGTGTGTGTGTGTTGTGTGATTACTATTATTATTTTTCAATAAATTTTTGTCATTGAAATTCCATTCCAAACTCTAGGAAAGCAAAGTTTAGGTAAATTCGCTTTGAAATGTTTGCATGTTTCATAGTAGGGCCCTCCCAAGTTCAGGAAACAAAGGGAAGTACTCCGCTTGCATTACCTAAACTATTATTTTCTCTACTTTGGGTGGGGACCATGAAATACTAGAGCTATTTAAGGACCTTACTAATAAGAGAGAGAGATTTTATATATATATATATATATATATATATATATATATATATATATATATATATATATATGGTCAAATTTTGAATACATCCATTAATTGATATTTGAAAAAATTAATTAAATATAATAAATGATGTGTAGATTTTTAAAATAACAATAAATAATGATTAAATGAATAAAATTACATCATATATTTATTTTTGCCCATCATATATATATATGTGTGTGTGTGTGTGTGTGTGTGTGTTTTGTGTGATTACTAGTATTATTTTTCAATAAATTTTTGTCACTGAAATTCCATTCCAAACTCTAGGAAAGCAAAGTTTAGGTAAATTCGCTTTGAAATGTTTGCATGTTTCATAGCAGGGCCCTCCCAAGTTCAGGAAACAAAGGGAAGCACTCCGCTTGCATTACCTAGACTATTATTTTCTCTACTTTGGGTCGGGACCATGAAATGAGCTATTTAAGGACCTTACTAATATACCTTTTCCACTTCCTTCTCATTCCACCTTTGAGGGAACACTTATGACTACTCTTATTCGCTCGTTCTAGAGATCCACAGGAGAAAAAAAAGAAATAAATAAATTTATTTTAACGTCCACAAGGCTAAAGATAGCATATCGGAAAGATTTCTTCTTCATCTGGTTGATGTACCCGACACCTTTCCTATGCAGCCTCACAATAAACGCTCCCAACTTCTCGAAAAACCCCTCACTAAATAGATTATCCAAAGAGCTAGCTGCCAGAATATTTGCATAACTTTCCGTGTTGTCTTTGAAGGCCTCGAATTCTAAAATGAAATGTTTTTTTGTTTCCACTTTTTTGGAAAACAAAAAATACATACTCTTTCATCCCACACTTCTTTTGGCCTTTTCTAGTGCCATGTTTGACAACGGAGTTGATGAGAATTAGTCCTTAACTGAGCAATAAGAATTTTAGCTCTCCAAGAAATATTGACCTCTATATACTCTTTTGTTGATGATTATGAGTGGGATTAAGCACTTCAATATATTACTTTTTCTTTCTCCCTAGTTCCTTATCCCAAGTACGCTTGTGGAACTTATCCATAATAATTTATTTTATCTCTTTACTATTTATGGGACACATGTTTAAGCAAATACCCCATTTACTAAACCATTTGTTATTTTGCTGCATCCATTTTTTTTTCTTTTGCACAATATGTCATTAAAGACAACCTTAACCCATCTTCCCTCTTCCATTTGCTCAATTTTTTTTAAACCTTATGACTCGCACCATATCAATTGCTTCAATAATAGTAGCTCCTATTTCACTTACCAAGATAGCTTAAGGAATTACACTTTTAATTTTGAATTTGTTTGTAATCAAATGCTTCTGAATTTTCTCAATTTGTTTCCACTGCATGTCGGATGTATTGTTGGCCCACAATTCACAACCATAGAGAATCACGAGAATCACTAGAAGCCCAAAAAGAGTGGTTTTCCAGTCCCATAACTCTGCCTTTCGACACCTATTTTGAAAAGCATAAACTGCTTTCCAAACCCCCAAATTTCATTTCTTTCTACAACAATATCAGATTAGAATTTTGTAGAAGTCAATTATGAGGTATTTTTAATATGCAACTTCTTCTAGAATGTTGCCTTCAAAGTAGAACTTATGTTGGTTATGTTTTCTTTTTTTAAGAGAAAACCACTACTTTCATTTTGCTATTATTGACTTGCAACCCCACCCTTCTACAAAAATGCTTAAGGGATAGTAAGTGCTCTTGAAAACCAAGAGCATATTTAGCAATTAGAATAAGGTCATCTACATACTAACTAATCCTTATAACACACTTTCCCAAATAGATACCATCACCTCCTTGTGAATTTAACCACTCCTCAAGCCTGTTGATATATAAACCAAAAAGGGTAGGAGACAATGGGCAACCTTGCTTGACCCCGATATCGCTTCTAAAACTTTCAGAAATGCCTAATGAAGCTATAATTTTGACTTTCACCTCTTGATACAACTTATGCACAACTGCTCTCAAATGTTTAGGAACCCCAAGTTCCTCCATTTTGTGCCGAAGATTATCCCTAAGAACTGTGTCAAACACTTTTTTGAAATCTACAAAGCAGCAAAATACTTCTTCCTTTTTCTCCCAAACTTTTCAATAATGTGCCTTAAAGTTATACAATGATCAATTGTGGAATGTTTAGGTCTAAAACCCATGTGCCCTTTAGCACACTTATCTCTTTCTTCTTCCCACTTGCTGATTTTATTTTCTAGCATGCTTCCAAATAACTTTGCAAATAAAGTGTTTATTATTATGGTCCTATAATTGGAGGGATTATTAATGTCACCGCTTTTGAAAAGAGGTATTGTTAGGCAAGTTTTCCAATCTGTAGGGAACCCCTGTTGTGTGATGTTGTTGAATTTTTTTTAAAGGGGGGGTGCAAGAATCTTTGAGCCCCACTTTAGATACTTTGCTTGGAGTTTAGCTAAGCCTTTTTCTTTTCCAACACCCAACTTCTTGATACCCATCTCTACCTCTTGCACCGTGAAGAGTTCAGTATCAGTGTTGACCAAGGGGAGAGGGTCAACCTTGGGATCATTCTCATAGAGTTGTCTTGCATAGTCAAACAACTTATAAGTTTTAATACTATTTTTCAGTTTGCATCTTTCTCGGTTGGAGCTCCTTCCAAAATAATTTGGGATTATTTTTCCCAAGGAAGATTAGTTCTTCCCTCTTTGAAACCATGAAATCAATATTTTTCTTTCTTAATATATGATTGTAAGCTTTGAAGGCCTTGCATTCTAAAATGAAATGTTCACATAGACCTTGTTGTGATTACACAATCCTTGCTTGTGATGTTCACATAGATCCGGTCGTAAATACACAACCCTCAGTTTAGGAGGACACTATTTAGGATGTCTAGAACTTACTTTTCACATGGCCTTGATCACCTTTATTTTCTTAAAGGGACTTGGCCCCAATAAACTTGATGGCTTTTATGAAGATGCTTAATAGAAATAAATAAATTGAAAATAGAACTTAGAGTTAAAATGCTCTTTCTATCTTCTTGCTATAACTCTCTCATTGAAAAAATTGGTAGTTCCATAGTCATTCACTATGTACACACAAGGAATTTAATTCATTAATATCTATCCTAATCAATAACTGAATCTTTGGAAAAAAGATAATAATAATTTAACAAAACATAACTATGCTAAATAGTCTAAACCAACTAAAAAAAATATAAAAAATCAAAGAAGGTGTCAAGTTGATTAAAAATTACCGATTTAGCATCAAGCATGTGCATGCAAACATTATCTGTGTGTTATACTTAACAAGACTAGTACACAGAAATGGAGTACACTTCAATTGAATAGTCTAATATGACTAGAGTTAACAAATGTGACATAAGCATTTTAGCCATGAGAATTTTGGAGACATAATCAATTACGAAAAAAATCAAATCTCTTTACTATAAGTTATGGAAAGATCAAAACTCTTTATTTGAACTCTTGTTATCTTATGATAAAATCAAAATTGTTTATTAAATTCTTTATTATCTTAAAATTTTATTGATATGGCACAAGTAAAAGAGTATATATATATATATAATAAACAATCAATTACAAAAAAATTCAAATCTCTTTACTATAAGTTATGGAAAGATCAAAACTCTTTATTTTTTTTTCTCAGTAAAAACTAATTCTATTAAGAGAACGTATGGTACAATAAGAGATTACAAACAAGAGAAGCAAGAACACAGGCAGCTGGAAAGGATAGGCTATCCACCTCGGCTCCTAACAGAGAATGAGAAGAGAGCAGAGTTGAGCAAGAGGAAACAAGAGGAACAGAGGAGAAAGAACATAACAGAGGATTCTACCCAACATGTGTAGAATCAACTATTCAACATTTTTTCCCTTTCTTTTTACCAATTTTGACCCACTCAAGAGGACATTGCTGAGCTGGCATGATTTGCAAACTCAGATGAGCTGATGGAGAGGTCTCCTTGTCTGAGTCAGAGGTGGAGGATTCATGATTCCTTTTCTGTGAGACTGGTAGGACGGACGAATCCACAGGACCAGTCGAGGGCGGATCCTGTTCCGACGCTGCTGCCACACCTTCCTTATTCTCTTCCTCTTCATCGGAGCTGAAATCAAAATCGTCCATGGGGGGAGGATCATGAGGCTTCCAGCTTTTGGATTTCTGCTTAGGATTGGCTTTCTTCTTTTGGGCTGGCATCGTGGGACAAGAGCTCTGAAGGTGACCTGTAAGATGGCAGTTTCGGCAGCGAAAGGTTGTGTTCTCGTAATTCAATGTTTGAGTCCAATGGAAGTCTCCAATTTTGAGGTTGATCTGGTCCGGGAGACCTTTGCTCATGTCTATTTCTGCACAGATCCTGGCAAAAGTGTATAAGCCCTTTTCCCCTCTAGAGATGTCTGTGTCTAAAAAGTGGCCTAGAGAGTTACCAATCCCTTGGAATACAGCAAAGTGCCATAAATGCGCCGGGAGGTTTGGAAGTATGACCCAGATGGGGAGTTTGGTGATGACTGCTGTAGAGGGATCGAAATCTGGGAACCAAGGGGTGAGGAATAAACCAGCTGCACCCCAGAACCATGGGCCATCAGTTAAGGCTTTTTGATAGTCCTCAGCGAAAGCAAACACTACAATGAAGAATCCCTTTGAGCATAACAGAACCTTGCAATTGTTGGTCCAGTTAGAGTGAATCCATTGATAGAGGTCTGTTGTGTGTGGCCATAGCCCATTAAACCTGCAAATAATGCCATGTTCTGCAAAATGTTGGGTTTGCTCATCCACCGTTGGATGCTTTATTTCAATGGAGGGGCTTTCCTCCAGTTTGTCCACCAGGAAAGGCTTGGGAGCCTGAGCAGGTGGAGTTGTTCTCTTAGGCGGCTTAGCATGGACAGTGTCCTTGTATGAAAACGCCTCAACTGAGGATCACTGTCCTACAACTCCCCCTCTCAAACGAAGGGTAAGAGCAATGGAGGCATTTCTATTAATGATGTAAAAAGACAGGGGGCAAAGATCCTCGAGTTGTTTACCTTCCTGGAGAAGTCGCTGTGCTGCAGAGGGAATCCCCAGCTTGAGTTCCAGAGCCTGCTTGAGGTCTTGCACTTGATCCGACGCTCTCACCCATTGAAGCCGAGTTTTGCCAGAGATAAGCTTGATCAGGATCTGGAATGAGGCAGAGAGACCAGAGTTCTGCTTGCCTTTGCAGATCTGAGACGAGAGGAGGCTGGAACTTTGAAGGGCCATCTTTCCATGTATTTTCCGCAGGGGATTGTGAGGAGAAGAGGAGAGAGTCCTAGGGTCGCCGAGTCTGACATTGCATTCCGCCCAAAAGAGCTTCCAGATGCTCCGTCCGGGCTGATCCAGGAAGGTTAAAGATTTTTGAAGGTCAAATACAAAGTATTGGTTGTTCTGGGGGGACAAAGAAGAAGCTAATAGAAATGAGCGACCTTCCAGGGTAAAAAATTTATTTCCAAGAGCCGCGCCTGGGGAGAACTTAGAGCATGTTCTGCGAATTCGCTCTTGGCCAGATCAAAACTCTTTATTTGAACTCTTGTTATCTTATGATAAAATCAAAATTGTCTATTAAATTCTTTATTATCTTAAAATTTTATTGATATGGCACAAGTAAAAGAGTTTATATATATATATATATATATATATATATATATAACTAATTTTATATATTATATGAATAGAGACAATTTTTAAATACATCCATTAAATTGATGTTTTAAAACTTTAATTAATGGTGTATAGATTTTGAAAATGATAATAAATGACGATTAAACTAGTAAAATTGTTTTGAGCATGACATTTTATATTTATTTGCCTATGTGTGGGGTTAATATTATTTTTTTATAAATTTTTGTTATTGAGATTCCATTCCAAACTCCAAGAACACAAAGCCTTTTTAAATTACTTTAAAATTTTCTAGTAAATAAAACTTATAATTAAAATGCTCCATTTCTCTTGCTACAACTCTCCCATTGAAAAACTTAGTAGTTTCATAGTCATCCACTACCTACACATAAAAAAATTTAATTTATTAATATTTATTTCAGTTTCAATAAATGAATGTTTGAAAATAAAACAGGGAAATAATTTAACAAAACACAAATATGCTAAATAAAATCTAAACCAACTAAAAATATATAAATAATAAATAATGGTGTCAAACGAATTAAAAATTACACAGGGATCAAGCATGTGCATACAAACATAACTAACCAGAGTTGTACCTCACAAGACCAATACATAAAGCATGTGAATACAAACATAACTAGAGTTGTACTTGACAAGACCAATACATAGAAATGGGGTATACTTCAATTGAATAGTCTAATATGACTAGAGTTAGTGTGGCATAAGTATATTGAACCATATGATAAGCATTGGAATTTATAATTTTCCATGAAATATTTTAAAAACATAATCAATTATATAAAATTTAAAATGAAAAAATCAAAATTATTTATTATCTAAAATTTTATTAATAGTGTAACAACTTTCTTTCCAATTTTGAGAATTACAACAATCAATTTGATACATAAAATAAAATATACCAATATTTTATTTATTTATTTATCTTTTAATCTAAAAAAATTGAATAGACTCATAAAAGAGAGAATGCATTAGAGACTATATCTATATAATAGAGAATGCATTAGAGACTATATCTATATAATAGAAAATTTTATATATTATATAAAAATTAATTTTCCTATTATATAATAATTAGTTATAATTTTATATATTATATATATAAAATACTAACCTATATATATATAAAGAGAGAACAATTTAAAAATGGCAAATATATATAATTTTTTATATATTTAATACCAATTTTAAGCAGGGCTTTGTAACGAGTTTGCTACTTGATGCGTCTTTTCGTTTGGCTTTGATGTCCAACTCCTTGTGAACCAGTAGTGAATCAGTGGTGAACCTACTTAGAACTTTCACGCACTCATGGCATTAACAATGACTTCCTCACCTAACAACAGCGTTGGCGTCCCTTCGTTCCTTTGGCGAATTTCCGATGAAAGCACAGAGACAACTATTACCGCAGCGGACAATATTAAAGCGCAGACAAGGTATTCAGATACAGAATGGTGTACTCATTTTATTTCAGAATGGATAAACTGATTACAAAGAGATTCTTTACAGAGATTGACTATCTTCGTGTTTATCGGACTTTATGCCGTCCTCACTGAACAAGCAATACATAAGTAAAATTGACATCATGCGAAGTTAATTTCGTAGATATTTTTGGGAAGGGCGCTAGAGTTAGCGGCGACGGCAGCAGACCGGAAAAACTAACAAATCAAGAGTGGAGTTAGCAGTATTCTAGTGCAGAACCTACCTTAAAGTAGTTTCAATGTGCGTAAGCTGAAGTTCCAGTCTCCCTCGCAAAAGAGTGCTGCCCAGGCGAGGATAGACGGACGGTTATGATCGACACCGGAAAGGTAGGAAAGGGGGCGAGGAAGCGGGTGTCGTTCGCACCTAGGATAGGAATTTGAAACATTCGTTAAATGGGATATTTTGATTATTATAACAGCCCATTTTGATTATTTTAACAAAAAAAAATAGATGTTGACGCGCGACAATTTTTTTGATTAGCATGGCGTTTCTGTCCTTACTGCAAGCGTGCAATTACCTCTGCCGTCTCCAATGTTGCTCTGTTATGTGGGTTTATTTTAATCTGTGTCTGATTTGAACTGTGAAAAGAAATAAAAGGTCGATTGTATTTTTAATTATTCAATTTAAAAGTTTTTATTTTTAATTTTAAATAGAAAATTTAATTTTAGAATATATTTAATTTTCAATTATAGAACTATCATGATAAATTTTTTGTTTGCAAAGTTATTTAGAAATATGCTAGAAAACAAAATTAGCAAGTGGGCAGAGGAAATAGATAAGCGTGCTAAAGGGCTAGCAAACAGGATTTAGACCTGCAAACAGGATTTAGACCTAAACATTCCACAGTTGATCATTGTATAACTTTTTTAGGCACATCAATGAAAAAATTGGGAGAAAAATGAAGAAGTCTTTTGTTGCTTTGTTGATTTCAAAAAAGCTTTTGACTCGGGATAAACTTTGGCACAAAATGGAGGAACTTGGGGTTCCTAAACATTTGAGAGCTACTGTGCATGCAAATGAACTTTAGTAGGCATTTCTGAAAGTTTCACAAGTGATATCGGGTCAAGCAAGGTTGCCCACTATCTCCTATCCTTTTTGGTTTATATATTGACAAGCTTGAAGAGTGGTTCAATTCGCAAGGGGGTGATGGTATCTATTTGGGCAAGTTTGTTATAAGGCTTCGTTTGTATGTAGATGACTTTATTCTGATTGCTAAATCGGCTATTGGTTTGCAAGAGTACTTACTATCCCTTGAGCATTTTTGTAAAAGTGTTGGGATGCAAGTCAATATAAGCAAAACGAAAGTAGTGGTTTTCTCTAAGAAAAGAAAACATAACCGACATAAGTTCTGTTGTGATTGTGAAGACAACATTGTTGCGGATTACAAATATCTTGGATTGACTTCAACAAAATTCTAATAGGAAGAAAAGAACTTTGGGGGGTTGGAAAGCAATTTATGATTGTCAAAATAGGTGTAGAGAGGTAGAGTTATGGGATTGGAAAACCGCTCAAACTCTTTTAGGCTTTTAATGATTCCGGTGATTCTCTATGTTTGTGAACTATGGGCCAACAGTATATTCGAGATGCAGTGGAGACAAATTGAGAAAATTCAAAAGCGTTTGATTACAAACAAATTCATTCAAGATTAAAAGTGCAGTTCCTTATGCTATCTTGTTAAGTGAAACGAGTACTGTGGCTATTGAAACAATTGCTATGGTGCGAGCCATAAGGTATTTTAAAAAAATTGAGCAAATGGAAGAGGGTAAATGGCCTAAGGTTGTTTTTAATGACATCGTGCAAGGGAAAAAATAATTGGATGCAACAAAATATCGAATGGTTTAATAAATGGGGTATTTGCTTGAACGCGTGTCCCATAAATAGCAAAGATACTAAAGTTTTTGTTATGGAAAAGTTCCACAAACCTAGCTAGGAAGAAAGAAAAAATACAAATTGAAGTGTTTAATCCACTCATTGTCATCAACCAAAAGCATACATAGAGGTTACTATCTATTGGAGAGCCAAAATTCTTATTGCTCAATTAAGAACTAATTATCATCAACACCGTTGTGAAACAGGGCACTGGAAAATGCCAAAAAAGAGTGGGAGGAAAGAGTATGCATTTTTTGTTCTCTCTGAAAAGTGGAAACACAAAAACATTTCATTTTAGAATGTGAGACCTTCAAAGACAATACGTTGGCAGGTAGCTCTTGGGATAATCTATTTGAGTTTTGTCGAGAGCATTTATTTTGAAACTTCACAGGAAAATGGCCAAATACATCAAGCATATGAAGAAACAATCTGTACTATAAACTATTTTTAACCTCTTAAACGGTAAAATAATTTCTTTCTTTCCTTCTTTATGATATTTTTTTTTCTGTTTAAAAGAAATTTTAAAATTTAAAGTTTTGATAAACCTAATTAAAACAGCCAGACTTACGGTATAATTTACATTGTTGCGCTTCAACCAAATTTAAGGTTTTGATAGCCCTAATTAAAACAGCCGAACTTAGGGTATAATTTAAAACCTCCTCCATTTTTCATGAGTTAGTATAGCGCCAAAATTTTCAAGAAAGCTTGAGATGCAAGGCAATGGCGGTGGATTTGAAGATTAAAAACAAATTCTAAATATAAAGAAAAAGTAGGTGTCAGAAAAAGCTAGAAAATTGGAGCGAGCTGGTGACCGTTAGAAATGAAGTTGATATGAAGCATTTTCAAGTATCGAACATCGCACTAGTTTCGTCTCAGCTTGTCTTCTGTAATCTGCGTTGGTTTGTCTTCTTGCGGCTTTTATTTGTTTAGTCCGTCGCATGGCCGTGCATGTTATTTTTACAGTCCATTTTCTTTGTCCATGTGCTTGTAGTTTGATGTTTCTTATCGTAATTTTTTTTTCCAATATTTTTTTTGCATTGTTTTTTTCCTGCGGATGCAAAGCACAAGACAAGCAGCAGAGATGAAGCCTATAATTTTGGATTTCTTTTAAGCATAATCACGGTCCAGCGCGGCGGAGGAGCAGGTATGCTTTTGTTTTTTTTTTAATCCCTGTTTAATTTGATTCTATATACCTAATATTTTATAGATTTTCGGCTCATAGATATTTATAGAATGGGATGCAACCTCGTACATAATGGCTTCAATTGGTATGCACATTGCATACAGTACATAGGGTTTAACAATTTTTATTAATTCTATCTGAGGGAAATTGCAGGGTATCAACTCTAATAGAAGAGAACTATTCAATTAAAGCTTGCTCTCTACACGCACTTTGTTGGGCCGTTTGGTTATCTGGGTCTTGATTGAAATGAACGATGACTGCCTCCGGCCACGGGTTTGTTTTTCATAAAATTATCCTCTGAAAGCCTTTTAAGCTTAGATGAGTATCTTGATTACAGCGTTTTCTGCGGTCTCACATAGGAGAGGCCTCAATCTTTATCTGTCTGAGGCCATGTTTGCTTGGTTCGCAGTTTAGAGCGGAAACAACGGGAGATGGCACGGAGAACCAGAGAAGATGAACATTGCATTCAATCTCAATCTCCATCTCCATTTTGTCGGTAGAGTGCAGGTTGGGACAACCTCGACGTCACATCCTTCACTGTCACTTCCCTCACTGGTACAGCTTCAACCTCGTTGTTCGTCTCGATGCAGGTACGGAGACACTGCCGCCCATTCCGCCATCATTTTGTTTTGCCAAAATTTGTTTGACGTGTCCATCTTTATATTCATGAAAAACAAATTGAGTATAAATAGAAAAATATCCTAACTCCGAGGGTGTCAAGGAGATAGGAGATTTGATCCCGTGACCTCTTAAACTGGGAAAATGCTTTACCAACGGGAACTCGACCATTTGAGCTATCCCTTGACGCTGGTTTAGGTTTAGTTATGTAAATGGTAAGTAGATAATATAATAAAGTGTGATATAGATTTCAAGTTATAGTTGATTTATAGTTCAGTGAATTATTGTAGAAATTCTTATTATGGAAATTCTGAAAAAAGTTTTTCAATGCAAACTTATTTTTTTATCTATTTTCTTAAAATGTGATATAATTTCCAATTTATAATTGAATTAAAATTTAATTGTAATTATGCAAACAGTATATAAATAATACAATGAAGTGTAACATAATAGAATCGAAATTTATGAAAATTTCTAAAAATACCTTTTAATACAAATGTAAAAATTTCATCAAAACTTTTACAAATAAGATTAAATCTGAAATATAAATCACAATATTATGTAATCATGTTATTTCACTTTTATTTAATACAAATGTAAAAATTTCATCAAAAACTTTTACATATAAAATTAAATCTGAAATATAAATTACAATATTATGTAGTCATGTTATTTTACTTTTATTCAATCAAATAAAGAAGGAGGCAGTGCAAGAAAATAAGCACTTCAGCATTGTACTTCAAGAAAATATTATTTTTAACATTTAGAATATAAATCCCAACAATTAATTAATGCCAGAAATCTGCCGACTTATCTGAATATGATTGTCAAATCGTTTAACAAAATTTCATAGTAAATTTTCATACCAAAGTACGCTAGAAACTTGCGGATACGAAGCAGAAAGCAGAAGATAAGAAAGATGAAACCCACAATTTTGGATTTCTTTTCAGCATAATCACGGTCAACCGGAGTGGAGGAGCAAGTATGCTTTTGGTTTTTAAGCATAATCACGGTCAGCCTGAGTGGAGGAGCAAGTATGATTTTGATTTTTTTCCATGTTTAATTTGATTCTATAGAACTAATATTTATATAGATTTTCGACTAATAGATAATTATAGATGGGATGCAACCTCGCACAAAATGGCTTCAATTGATATGCATACAGTACATAGGGCTTAACAATTTTTATTAATTCTATGTCAGGGAAATTGCAGGGTTTCAACTCTGATAGTAGAGAGCTATTCAATGTAAAGCTCGCTCTGTACACACCCTTTGCTTTTAATGTCTTTGTTGGTCGTTTGCTTATCTGGGAATTGATTGAAATGAACAATGACTGCCTCCGGCCACGGGCTTGTTTTGCATAGAATTAACCTCTGAAAGCCTTTCAAGCTTATATTACAGCCTTTCCAGCTGTCTCACATAGGAAAGGCCTCACTCTTTATCTTTCTAGGCCGTGTTTGGTTGGTTGGCAGGTTACAGAGGAAACAGGAGATGACACGGAGAATCAGAGAAGATGAACCATGCGTTCAATCTCAATTTCCATCTCCGTTTTGTCAGTAGACTGCAGGTATCGCATCCTTCGCTTAACTGGTACAACCTCAACCTCAGCGTTTGTCTCGATGCAGGTACGGATACATTCTGCTGTCCATTCTGCCATTTTGTTTTTGCCAAAATTAGCTTGACGTCTCCATCTTTATATTCATCGAATTCAAATTGAATATAAATAGAAATATAAAAACGTAGAAATAGAACGGCAGTGAGGTTAGGTTTGTAGGTTGTTTTACATGTTATGTTTGTGAATTTCCTAAGGCAGTGGGTGGTATATGTTATATATGCTATGGTTTAGGCATTTTTTGTTCTATTTTGTTTTGTTTTTAATAGCATTTTGTGGTATGGTATGCCCCTTATTTTTATTAACATTGTGGCCAGAGGATTGGTCAATTTCACTTAACATATATTATATATGTGTGGGGTATTAAATTATTGATTTTATTGTATGTATTAATATTTATTATGATTTTTTATAAATATATGTTAAAATAAAATATTAAATATGGTTCATTGAAGTATTTTTTCTTTGGAGATATTAATTAAATTATTATCTTGTTTGTGAGATAATATTCTATTTTTCTCTATATATGTATTATTATTGATTATATGGTCACTTCATGACCAATATTTGATTTTGTAAATGAAAATGTGGATAATATATTGAAATGTGACATAGTTTCTAAGTTCGGGTTAAATTGGAGTTTAGGGTTAATTATGTAAATGGCAAGTAGATAACACAATAAAGTGTGACATAATTTTCAAGTTATAGTTGAGTTGCAGTTTAGTGAATTATTGTGGAAATTTTGAAAAATGTCTTTCAAAATGCAAATGTAAAAAATTTCATCTCAACTTTGAACCTCTCTCAATCTAATTTCTTGAAATGTGATATAGTTTCTATGTTATGGTTGAATTGGAGTTTAGGTTTAATTATGCAAATGACAAGTAGATACTACAATAAAGTATGACATAGCTTTCAATTTATAGTTGAGTTGGAGTTTAGTGAGTTATTGTGGAAATTTCAAAAAATGCAAGTCTCAATGCAAATGCAAAAATTTCATCTCAACTTTGAACTTGTGAGGATTTATTTTCTGTGAACTTTTATCTGTAAGGTTGAATCTGAAATATAAATTACAACAATAGTTATTTTACATTTGTCCAACCAAATACAGAAGGCAGTGCCACAAAATAAGCACTAAATAATTGTACTTTAAAGGAACAATAGTTTGATCATTTAAGGCATAAATCCCAACATATAATAAATAAAAAATTACTTTATTACAGATATATCAGATTTATTAATGCCATAACAGATTTATTAATGCCATAAATCTGTCCACTTAGTTTGTGTATGATTGTCAAATCACTTAACCAAATTAGTTATTTGTTCATAATAAGTTTATCATACCAAACATTGCTAGAAACTACTCACACACCATGGGATTATATGTTGAAAATCAGATTTTACAAGTGCACAAAGTTTGGATAGTAAAGCATAGTTTATATATAATGAAGTTATTAATGCATACCAAGCTCCATCAATTTATCATATGCTGATACAAGATAGTCTTTCAAGGTTATCACAAGCTAGGACTCTTTGATGCTCTCCAAATTTTAGCCAGGGCAACCACAACAAGCTATCATCCCATCATCTATCAAACTATAAGCATAAACTTTGAGTTGTAGCTAGGAGTTACACCCAACCAATGCTGGTCACTCCGTCAAAGCTCCACAACTAGCCAACATGCACATCGACAGGACCTCTTTGGCACCTACACTTGCATCACACATGTGTGCAAGAGAAAACAATATAGTCTTCCACTTTCTCCTACACATCTAGCAGTCCAAGTAGTTGTAGGGTTTCCAGTGTCACCAACTCTAGTTTTTTTCTATCATCAAAAGCACAAGAAAAAGTGCTTCCTTTTCTTATCTATGGTTTCTCTCAAAGAAATTTTATGATTTTGGAGTTTGGTTTTCTAGGCTTTAGCTTCGATCTATACTTTCTATATTTTGTTTTATCATAGGAGCCATCTTGGCACTCCCACTTTATATAAACATCATTGTACATAGTAGTGCCATTGACCTACTTTAGTGGACTTTAATGAAATGATCTTATCTCAAACCTTGGTTGTTCTGGTAAGGCAAGCCTTAATCCTAATACTTTCCTTGTATTAACATTAGAATCTTAGCGCACTTAATGAGTGTGAATTACAATAAAGAAGAGATACATATAAAAGATACAAGTTTGGTTAAGATTTCATATCTTATAAGACAAGATCGATGTGATTGTGAATGAATGAAAATACTCTCTTGTCCTTTTATATATAGAATAGTCTATGGAGGTCAGCAATAGTAAAGTGTACAAGGTCCATAAGTAGCCATATTAAGAAAACTAGCTAATTAAAAGATAGGTCACATGTGTAGTCCGCCAACTCTAAAGTGACATGTTAACTTCCAAGGGAAGCGCATCCATCAGACAAGGGTCCCAAGGTGAGCACTCTAGAAGACAAGGTCCAATTCTGTCCTCATGAGGTATTTAATGCACCAATGTTGCCTCTTAGGTTATGCACTCCTTTATGACCACCACACCTTCATGAATGCTTCTCAACCCAAGCATACTACAATCAAGCACAAACCTCCATGTAGCAACCAAATGATCCTATACTAGTTACCTCCTAAATTGTACATGATGATAAAGTCCCTAATTCACAAGGTACAACCTGGGGGAAACCTCTAGGAGGGTCAAAAGTTAAAATTGTCATCCCAACAACCTATCCTCTACTTTTTTAGGCTACCTCTCTTTTGGCTCAAGGAGGGTATTCCATATTAGGATTACCAAGAGCAATCAATGAAGTACAATGTGAAGTTGAGAGTAGACTTGATAAAACAAGATTTGGAGTTTTTTAGGGTTTTTTTATAATAGGTGATGGAAGGACATTAAGATCATTTCCAAATCCAAATGGGGCAATGAAGTCAAGGTGAATCAAAATGGAAAATGAAGTTAAGAAGAAATTAGAATACCCTCCTGGGAGTTGACTTATTTCCTTCAAAGATTAGAGTGAGGGATTAAAGAGACCATGTAATTGGTTGTCTAAATAGATAAAAAATGAACTTCAATTTCAAGGTCTAGAAGAAAGGACTTTAATGTAAGACAACCTTCACCCTCCAAATAAATTATGACTTGATAAGATTACTTAATACTTCAACTAAGGAACCATAAGGAAAAACAAAGCATGATATCAAGTACTACTACTCATGAAATCAATAAAGGAAGAATGACGAAACACCCTAAGCTTCTTCCTTCTACATGGCAAAACGATACCCCTCAATGGATCGATTTGTAAATCTTGTAGAAGACTTGAGAAATTTTACTATTAATCTTCATGCACCAAATAGAATCAAGTAGGAAAAGCTTCGAGGATTGAAAATGTGAAAATTTCACTACTGAAATCCTATTGCAGCAACTGGTATTATTTCTCCTAATTGATAAATTAATTATTTAGTTTATTGTTATGACAACATCGAAATAAACACACTGCAATATTCACAAATAAAATTCCACGGAAAAAGATAAAGGGCTAGAAACTTAGAAATGCTTGCACACACATAAAATATGAGACAATTATTTTTGGACAAATTTCCCCGAAAAAACTCAACTTGGGAAAACCTGTGCAGCAGTGAGGGTTTTTATTACTATGCAGTAGTGAAAATGTGAGTACAATCTGGATGCTTGAAACTGGCAATCCACAACAAGAAAATCTAGGAAAAATTATTAAAGGGGATTACCCTTCCTCCACAAGCAATAACGACACAACTTGCCTACAAAAAACCCAACCTATTGAACCCTCTGCGTTGCACTGCGCAATCTCTATGCCGTCAAGCCTCCAACTAGTATCTAATGAAGTTCTTCTGCCTTTTGCTGCTGAGGAAATCGCCTCTCCAGCCCTCTGGAACCTCTGCCCAACAATTGGAACTGAGAACAAATTTCTTTCTAGCAAATCGAACTGCCCTCTTTGAAGCAACTGCACAGTCCTTTGCCCTACCTCACTGGGAATAACTCATCCCTCTTGTTGCTACCTCTTTGGATTTGGAAAACTTCCTTCAGATCACTCTCCCTACTCTTCACTCACTGCTTCGACTTTTGGCTTCTCCGACAACTAACTGTTGCTACTCTGGAAATCGATCTGCCAAGGAAATTGAATTGCTTAAGCGTCTTCTCCATCACCACATCGATCTTTTCTTATAATCCACTTTTGGAGCACCAACGACCAAGATTAAAACTTAATCAATGGCCAGGATCATCTCTCAATCGATCCATGTGAGTTTCTAGATGGTTTTCACCTTATCTCAATTAATACTGATTAATTAACCATATTCCCTAAGTTTAGACTTATGAGATATTTAAAAAATGGTTAATAATCTAATTGAGACACTTCTAGGCAGAATTTCCATAAACGGTTTTTGAGATATTTAAAAAATGGTTAATAATCTAATTGAGACACTTCTAGGCGGAATTTCCATAAACGGTTTTTGGGTTTTGGAGATCTCATGTATTCTAACCTCTCCACCAAATTTCATAGCTAGAACACATCTGATGCTACAAAAACTAACAGAAAACATTCACCACAAAGAAAGAACCTTTAACACCATAATTGCTCCAAGAAAGACATATCCATTAGGATTCAAAAAAGAGAGATCTCATAAGTATCCAACCATGAGTTCAAATGAAGAGGTGAATCTCTTTATATAGATGATCTTCTAAACTTGATTTATGATGAAATAATAATTTCTCATGTCATTCCTTATATCTAGTCTAAGAACGAAATAAATTAACTAACCTATCACAACATTAAAATAACAGTGGTCAAGCCACATGTGCAATGAATAAGATAAAGTAAAGCCCCAAAGTGGGGTCCTCTCATCCAAATAAAGGTGAATGATGCCCAATCTAGCCTCCCAAGGATCTCTAGCATGAGTAGATGCTCCATGAATCTCTCTAAGGTGAAAATTAATCCTCCCAAGGTCCCTCCAAAGAGGTTAAATGGGCCTCCAAGGTCAAAGAAGTGTTGAATTTCCATGATCTTGGGTCTAGGTTAGAATCTTAAAATCTATGACGCTACCAAACCAAGAATCTCAACAAGAACTACTTTGCACAGCGGAAAATATAAAGCAGTAAATCACATATGCACAAGTATACACAATTTTTAACAAAATTGTACAATAATGTACAACCCCAATCTTCGTTATATTAAACCAAATTTGAATAATACAATAGTCTATGGTATACAAGATACAATGAAAAACATGCTACGTAGACTCGATGTCGTATCTTGTCTTGCCGGTCCTTCGCTTCCGTACTGCTCACTAGTTTCCCCTTAGTCCTTCAAAGGACAACACATCGAGACTCCAGGAGGGTTGCCACCTAACACTGTTGCAAGTCACTTCTGTAGCATGTACACGGGTTGATCCAATCTTCTCTCTGGGTAGGCCTAATTCCTGAGCTCCAATCTGCCAAGCTAGTAGTCACCTTTTTCCATCAAGGCGTTGCACTTTGGCACCAACCTTCACCCAACTTTCAGCTCCTCTTTGTCACTTCAAGATAGCTCGTCTAGGGCTACTTTGGGTAGCCAACGCACTGCCCTCCACCAGGTGAATGGCACCCAATACTACACTGCAAGATTTGCATCGATGAAGGCTTTCGATCACTGAATCAAACCTCCAAACTGGCTCCCACAGGCTGCCCAACAATTTGATCCAAACTGACCCAAAAACACGGATCCAACTCACATCAAAACTGTTGTTACAAGTCTGCACTACTGTTGTTATGACTATGACTAGTTAGGGCATCTTTGATTGCTGTAATAGCCCCTAAACAGTCACCAAAACAACCTTCCTTTATTGCGATCCACCTTTGTAGAAGTGCTCATCCACCTGACTGCTATTTCTGGGCATAACTAGCCCCCAAACAACCTAACATTGCCTCAAATGGTGAGGTAGGGCCTGCGGCCCACCTACAAACTCTGTTACCTCTCCAAGGCTTCATTACCCAAGAAAATACCTCCACGCATGCTAAAACAACCTTTGCTTGCCTCGGGCAGTAGGGAGCTACCTCCACCTCCCTTACAACAAACTCGGCCCTCCAAAAGACCCCTAAAATAGCCCTATAACAGTCTCTTGTCGTCGTTGTTCCTTCCTCCTTGTTGCAACCAAGATCTCTCTCCTTTATCGAACTCCCTTTCTTGTTGTGTGTTGCACATTGGATGTTTCTATGTCCTCCACTCCACCTTCTATTTATACACTTAATGAAGGGCTCCACGAATTGATGAAGAGACATGTCTATTGGAAAAATTCCTCAAGCATACATGACTTTGACTGTCCAAACATTAATTGTAAACGTAAAAAATTCATAACTTTGTTTCTAGAGCTTTGATTTGAGTGATATTTGGAGCGTTGGAATCAGCACACCAAGCTCTATCACCTCAAATCTTCTCATGCTCAAATTCTTCACGGTTTTGGCCCAAATATCGATTGGTGCAAAACCCCAACCTCTTGGGTTCCAAGCCCACAAGTGACTCTTATGGCGCTTTTCCCTCCAAACCCTGAACCCTAGGGCTTGGAGTACCTCCCAAGCTACACAAATCAACAAGAAGTCCTCAAAGTAAAAAATACAATTCTCTAAAGTGAGCAACTCCATACATTATGCAATATGATGTTCCAATACCTCCAAATAATGTCTCAGATGAGAGTTCATGGTCATATCCTAGGTCAAGGCATCTCCATGAAGCATGGGGATGAATTTTCAAGTCAAAATATTAGCCATGAAAACCCCCAATAACCATATTGACGTCCAAATGCAAGGGACTTGCCTCCAAAATTAGTATAGCAAGGTAATGTCCAAGTCATGATAAGTTCATTTGAGTGCCACATCTTTTCATTAATGCGCAGTTTGCTCAAGTGACCCCTTCCAAGACCTTACATGTCACAAATATACCCCCATATTTGTCATAACATCCACATGTGTGGCTGGGCTTCACAATAGGTGAAAATCAGTTCAATAAATTCCCAGCTAAGAGAGCGCTTCATTTTCTTTCATGTGGCATGTCAATAGAAGGTCCAAATGTGCACAACACACCCAAGAATGCCCAAATTTGGAGGCCTAAATTTCTACTCCAACAACTGATTACGTTTCTCCTATTTGTTAATTATTGAACAAATATATTTACTATTTCCTAAAGTAAACACCGGAACTAATACGCTGCAGCCTTCACCATTTAAATAAAATGCGAAAACAAGAAACTGAGCAAGAAAGAAATACAAAACACATTACACCATTATTTTTGGACAAATGTCCTCGGAAAAACCCAATGTGGGAAAACCAGTGCAACAACTGAGGGTTTTATTATTATGCAGTAGTTTTCTGAATACAATCTTTAGATATCTTGTTGGCTGATCCTGCCATTGAATGGCCAACCCCTGGTTGCCTTTGTGCAGTGTCTACGCAATCACTGTGTAGGCCCTGCGTCATAACTATTGGGATCTGCGTCACTCCTCCTGGCTGATCGATTTGCTTCTGAGACTTCGACTTCTGCCCTCATGGTCTCACACCCCTGCTTCTGGCTTTGGCAATCGATTCTCCAACAAATTTATGGATTCCCTCTAGGCTTCTGCGTGGCCCTGCATCAACCTCTCTGGTTTTCCGTTGCCTTTGTTGGATCTCTCTATGCCTCCTCTGCTGAGTATTCCCAAATCAGGAGAAATCTCCAACTGGAACTATCCTTGCCCCTCACTGCAAGAAATCACTTCGAATATCTCTGGCAACTGTTGCGTTGCTCTCTTCAGAAATTCAATCTTCTGATCTCCCATTCGATGTGTTATCCAAGTGCCCATCGATGTCCTTATATTCCTCCAGTTGAGAACCAACGACCCATATTATATTGTAATCAATGGCTTAGATCATTTGGACTCGATCTTTGTCTTATTCCAGAAGTTTCACCCATAATTTAGATTAATACCCATTAATTATTTTAATTTCCTAAGTCTAGACTTAGGGACCCATTAAAAATAATTAATTATTTTAATAAAACTGTCTTCGGGTTGAATTTGTGAAAACAATTTTTGGGTATTGGAGAATGCATGTGTCCTAGCCTCCCTACATATTTTGAGGCTCAGAGCACATTCGCTGCTACCATAAATCAACACTCCCTCTTAGCGAGGAATGTGCTCTAGGAATGAAACCTTCTGAAGCATCACCCTATTCTGCACATCTTCCTCTGCGTTGCTGAAGTCTGACATCACTGCCCATCAACTATTGTGCAAATGCTGCATTTGTACTGTTGCTGACCCTGCCATTGGCAACACTGCATTTGTACTACAACTCTGAAATTTTGCATCCGTGTTGCTAGTCTCCGCGCTGACCCTCTGAAGCCTCTGCGCTGCTATTGACCTCTGCTTTGTGCCAACTGTACTGCTGCCAACTCCATTTAGTCTCTAGTGCTCCTAACCATTGTAACTGTCTCTGCACCAACGAACACTAGTCCATCTTGCTACTTCTGAAATGGGCTCCTGTAGCAAGATATTGATCCGAGAGGTGGACTCCTCAAGGATCTTGTCCATCTGCAGTCTTTTTGAACTACAACTCTAGATCTCCCCACCTCCCTCTTGGAGGTATCTGCGCTGTCATGGCAAACTCCTCGATCTTCGCGGATGCAGCCTTCGGATCATGCTTCTCGTCCTTTCCCTTCTTCCTGAGAGGACAATGTGTAGTGTAGTGACCGAATTCACCACACCTGAAGCATTTAATCTTCGAGACATCCTTCTTTCGCCTCTGCTGACCCTGCTGCCCCTTGGATGCAAGGGATGCATTCTCATCCTCCTCCTTGGGCTTCGACCCACTATTGCTGCTTATGTCAAGTTACACTTGACCAAGTCTCTCCTCAACTCTTCCTACTTAAGAGATGCCCACATTCTTTCCTAGTCCGCCAAATTCTCTCTACGCAGGATGATCTAGAAAAAAACTTGCCACTCTTATGAAACTTAATTCAGGGCCAGTCTTACCATCTCGGAAGATTGAGGTGTTGACCCCACAGTTGCCAGCTCAACTCTGGTCTCCTGAATCTTAGCAAGGAACGGATCAATGCGATCCCCCTTCTACATTTGTGTGGATCCCACCTTCTGCTCCAAGTGCATCTTTCTCTGCTCGAAAGATCCATGATATAGTGTCGACAAGGCATCCCACATTGCCTTGGCAGTCCCTCTGCTAGTGATGTGACAGACTACATGATCCTTCACTCCATCGAGGATCATTCTTTTGGTCTTCGCCATCTCTCCCTTGTACTCTTTGAGCGGATCTGGATCCACGGGCACAACTACCACACTGTCGAAATAGGTCTTGACAAAATGTTCATATAGAAGGCACGACATCCTTGCCTTCCAGATTACATAGTTGGACGCACCATCCAACCAATTCTAATCTCTCAATCCACTGGCTGCCATCTCTGCCAACGAACTTTCGAATGACCTCCTCTCTCCTCTACACAGCATGAGGCTAGTCTACGCACTCCCAGCTAGAGTCAGTAGATCTACTGCTCCCTGTTGCTTCTCAACAAATGAGAATTCGAATTCCCTTACTAGGAATTCTCTAAGGAAGAAATTCCCTCAAGTGTCTCTCTTCTTCCTTCTGATGTCTTTTTGCCCAACAATTGCTTGCAGAAACTGCGTCTCACCAGAAACTGCTTTGCGTTGAATCTACTGCTGCGCTGCTCCCTCTGTCGCTGACAAATTTCGATCTGTAAATCCTAGCACTCTGTCGACTCACTCAGAGAGAGATTTTCCACGAAAATCTTGCCCTCCTGGCTTGGACTGTGCAATGCCTCTAGGGATTTGATTTGCTACCTATGCAACACTTTGACTTACCTTCTTCCTTCAACGTTGGGCTCTTCTAGCTCTGCTCTCTTGTTTCACCTGTAGCTCTGATATCATGTGAAAATTTGGAGGCCCAGATTTCTACTGCAACAACTGATTACGTTTCTCCTATTTGTTAATTACTAAACAAATTTATTTACTGTTTCCTACAGTAAACACCAAAACTAATACATTGCAGCCTTCACCATTTAAATAAAATGCGGAAACAAGAAAATGAGCAAGAAAGAAATACACAATACATTACACCGTTATTTTTGGACAAATGTCCTCGGAAAACCCAATGTGTGAAAACCGGTGCAATAGCTGAGGGTTTTATTATTATGCAGTAGTTTTCTAAATACAATCTTTGGATGCCTTGCTGGCTATCCAATATAGAGAATATCACTAACGGAGAGATGAGTGAGATTACCTCACACTATCACTAGAGATCCTCGCTGATCTAGCCACTGAATGGCGAGCCCTTGGTTGCCTCTGCGCAGTCTCTACACAATCATTACGCAGGCCCCGTGTCATAGCTACTAGGGTCTGCGTCACTCCTCTCGACTGATCGACTTATCTCTGAAACTTCGACTTCTACCCTCTTGGTCTCACACCCCGACTGGCTTTGGAAATCGACTCTCAAGCAAATATACGCATTCCCTTTGGGCTTCTGCGTTGCATCTGCATGGCTCTACGTCAGCCTCTCTGTCTCTACGCTGCCTCTGCATGGCTCTACGTCAGCCTCTCTGGCTCTTCGCTGCCTTTGCTGGATCTCTCTTTGCCTCCTTTGTTGAGTATTCTCGGATCAGGAGAAATATCCAATCGAAACTATCCCTCCCCCTTACTGGAAGAAATCATTTCGAATTTCTCTGGCAACTGCTGCGTTGCTCTCTTCGGAAATTCGATCTTTTGATCTCCCACTCGATGTGTTCTCCAAGTGCCCATCGGTGTCCCTTCTAGTTGAAAACCAACGACCCAGATTAGATTCTAGTCAATGGCTTAGATCATTTGGACTCGATCTCCATCTTCTTCTAGAAGTTTCACCCATAGTTTAGATTAATATCCATTAATTATTTTAATTTCCTAAGTTTAGACTTAGGGACCCATTAAAAATAATTAATTATTTTAATTTCTTGAGTTTAGACTTAGGGACCCACTAAAAATAATTAATTATTTTAATAAAACTGTCTCCGGGTGGAATTTGCCAAGACGATTTCTGGGTATTCGAGAATGCATGTGTCCTAGCCTCCCTGAAAATTTTGAGGCTAAGAGCACATCTGATTATCAGAAATCAACATGTGACATGTGCCTTGGAAAATTTGATCTGCCTTAAAAAATGTGAAGAAATCCCAAAATTTAGAATGAAGTTGTTTGTCATGCCATGCCATCCAAACTGTCATGTTGATCAAAATTGCATACGAATACCCTTGTTGAAAGGAGGAGTAACACTACCTAGGGCTCAACTCTCTCCTCATAAATGCCCCAATGGTCCTCCTTTAAATAGGTTCTCCTCCCAACAAAGAAACCATGCCCTCCTATGTGCTTCATGAACAATGTCACCATGTCACACAGGTCTTCTAAGTATCAATTCAAGGCATAGAAATCCATGAGTAAGCTATCTCCAATGTGTTTGTCCTGTTATAGCACAATCTCACAATTCTCGAGCTAAAGTCCCAAAGCTGAAGTGTGTGAAACCCATTGTACCTTAGAGGGGGCCATCATCACCTAACTATCCCCCTTCTTTCTTCTGGTTAGCTCTTGTTTGGCTCTAGGGGGGGTTCTTCTTGGGATAGGATTGCTAAGGTTTGAGAGTTCTAAGATTTGGGTCCTAGGGTTCCTATGAGTCAATCCAAAGGCTCATATAGGTTTCACGAACACACACAATCAAGGAAATGCCATATGGTCTTGGAGAAGAAAGCCTAGCAAAATGGTTTTAATGATTATAAAGAAAAATGGGCAAATGGAGGATAGAAGATCAATTCCTTAGTTGGTCAAGATATAAACACACACATATTTTTCCTCGCGGGCAGGGGGGGGATGTGAGGGGGTCAAGGATCCAAACAATTCTATGGTTTCCTTGGAGTGACAACTAGATCCAAACAAGTGAGGGCAACTAAACTTACCCTAGGTTTTGATATCTAGGTTCTCAAATTTTCTAGATGTCTATGGGAAGGAAAAAATTATCTCCATTCCCCAAATGCTTGGAGGAAAGGGTTTAGCTCAACAAGGAACAATGAAGCAAATACCAAAAAAATTAACTCAACGTATCAACATTCATCCCGTGGAACATATACCAAGCTAAATCAAATAAACTTACTTCACCATTATTAGTCTTCCAAGATGCACCATAAGCATCCATGAAAGGAGATCCCATCACATTACAATTTCACAAAAGAACAGTTGCTCAAGTTATCCATCCATGGCCAAATGATAAAGGAGAATTTTTTTAGAAATTTCAGACCTCCTAAGGGATTTCTCTCCCAAATCCAACCATGCCAAAATGAGAGGAAGTGCACCTCTATTTATAGAGGAGGTGTTCAACTTCCCTCATATTAAAATAATAATTTTCTAAACTAAAAAACCCTAAATTAGCCTATGAAGGGGAAAAAGACCCTCTTCTATAATTAATTAATCTAAATTACATAAACTAAGGGAAATTATGTCACATGTACAAAATTTAAGGGGCATAAGCCTTTAAATGTGGTCTTTCTCAACAAATGAAGGGAAAGAGGTGGGTGTTGGTTTAACATCCAGCCTCCAAAGGCCTTTCAATGCACAAGGAACCTTCAAACCTATCATAAAAGCACTCCAGAGCGGGCACAAAAATGCAATGATGCCACAAACAATGTTGTATTGCCCTTCAGGTTACCATAGGCTAACCTCCAAAGGCTCTCACACAACACCTCAAGCCTTCCCCCATATGCAGACACTTCGAGCCTACAAAGGCTCTTCTAAATTTACTTGCCCCACAATTCATACTAGCAATGGTTAAGCATGTATATTTGAGGGCTCCAAAGCAGGCCTTCAAGGCTCATGAATAACATTCAAAGGATCTCAAGGGCTTCTTTTGCTCCCTAAGTTAAACATACCCCACCAAATTATCCTCCAAGGCTGGTGAATAGGCTTCAAACAGGTCGGCCTAGGCCTTAATTTGAATTCCATACATATTTTATTCCGAAACAGGGGTTGGCCTTGTTGATAGGCATCTCCACTATTGAACGTTGGCAGATTAATCTTACTTTTGATCCATATCTTTATCTTATGGTCATAAATGAAAGATGTTGAGATATTCTCATTGTCTCTTTTACATCAATGGATGGGATTTCAAATATAAACTATCTTGCATCTCTAAATCCATGTTTACTATTTTACATATAGTTAATACAATTGTGAAATTACCATGCAAATTATCAAATAACAAATGGCATGATGGTAAAATAACAAATGGAATATGGAAATGGAATCAAATAACAAAAGACGCTTATTGGTGTATATCAACCCATTTATTAAAGTGGTTGTAATAGTCTTTAGGTCGGCCTCCTATCTTCCCCATTCCAAATCAGTTTTTAAATGAAAGGGTGAAAATGACGCTTATTGGTGTATATCAACCCATTTACTAAAGTGGTTGTGCTAGTCTTTATGTCGGCCTCCTATCTTCCCCATTCCAAATCAATTTTAAATGAATATTAAGTCTGGTGCAGGTTCATTTATTTAGGATGGCCCTCATTATAATTTATAATCCCTCACACACACATGTACTATAGACTATTAAAGATGGAGTTGTATTAAATTTTGTTCTGCTTTAAAAGGAAAAATTTGTTGCTTGTTTTCTGAGGGCGAATTTGTTGTAGGCCAAGGTAAAGGACATATATGTATTATGAACGAGGAGATTTGTAATTTTAAGCATGACTTCCAGCACTGGATATTCCATGTTCTTTTCATTCCTGTGCAGCAAAAAAGGCTCCTCTTCATGTGGTTTCTTCAGTGATATATCTGAACCCATCTACTGTAGTGTTATTGTAGTATGCAATGAAAATCTACAGACTTGATCTCCAGTGATCTAAGACTGATCATGAAGAAACAGGTCTGGACCAAGACACAAATCATAAAATGGCATATCTAATGTGTGGTTTTGGGAGCTCGAATGATCTGCATCAGTCAATGAATTATCTTGGGACCCTGTACTGATAAAAGATCAAATCATTCATGATTCTTGAAATATCGTTTCGATCTCCCGTGCTGAAGGATGAAAGAAAGTGGCAAATCCTCGAATCTTCTGCCCTGTCCCCTCTGCTCCAGGATTTGAATGTGTGGTAAGCTTGACCAAGTTCATGTGTAATGTCCCCTTCTAAAAATATTTGTAACAGGTTTAGTCTCCAACAATTTTGAATAATTTTTGGTAAAGGTGGAGTCCGTACATTTTTGACTTAGGAACTTAGGAAGCGAGGGGGCTGAATTACTTCACTAGTGGAAGGTGGGGACCACCCACGTGGGGGAGAATGCACTTGTACACGTGGGCAATTTGAATTGCCTTGGAGGGGAAATCTAATGGATAGGGAGAGGGGCCCACATGGAGAAGAAGGCCCACGAAGTTATAAGGAGGAGGAACTCCCCAACCCAAGGCATCTTTTGCATATCAAACTCATTTCTGTTGCTTAAGTTGCTTAGCCGAGTTATCGGGCTGTTTAGCATCGAGTTTTCCAGGCGGGAGACTCAACCTTTCTTCGGGGGACTTCGAGTGCCACCTTGGAGGAGAACCGGAGGAGATTTGCAGCCATATCACTCAGCCTTTGATTCAACAGTGCGTATTTCTGGAGCAAGCAGGTGGGGAACACACAGAGGTGATTTGGGGGTTCATTCGGGAAGCACTTGTCCGGAAAGCTTGGGAGCTGTAGTCACAACAGAGGATTAGCCTTTGGTAAGAGTTTTAGACCGGGAGATTACTGCATTTGTGCAACTCGATTTATAGTCACCGAGGATTGCGTAGAGGGCCATCACTGGGCTCACGTGGGAGTTAAGGGAAGGAGCTATAGAGCTGGAGCTAGTCGGGAGAAGTGGGGAAAGCCTTAGGGGGAAACATCTTAGCATTTGGGGGTGATTTGGAGGGTCTTTACAGTGAGTTACAGACAGGTTGTACTTCCCAGCGTGTGGAGGAGGACGTGGTACTTAGAGGTCGAATTCTGAGGGTCTGAACTGGGCCAAACCCTTTCTGGGTTTTGGTGGGTTTTGGTTGAGGACCCGGGGGCTGAAGTTGCAGCCTTTTCTGAGCACGGGAGGTGGAGTTACCAACATATCCTTTCCAGAAGGTAGCACAGTTTCTGGGTAGCGCAGATCATCCTTGGAGCAGCAGTTGTGCAACACTTGGGCCATTACTTACTCACCTGGGTTTTGTCACGCTTGTCCATTGAGACAAGCCCATGTGCACTATTCTATCACCATTGTACTTGCTCCGAAAAGAATTAATAAAATGGCTCAGATGATTCCTGTTTACAGTGATTTTATGGATGTGTGCTGATTGTTTCTCATTTATGGGTGTTGGTTTGTTTATTTGCTTTGTATATCACTGTTCATCCTAGATAGGAACATTACATCACGTGCAAGAATAATCTTTAGAAAGCTTGGACAACGTGGCCCAAGGATGTAGAAAAGGTTGATCCACCCGTTGGCGGGCAGGGGGGAGGGTGGGTGAGTAATTAAAAATTCAAAACAAAAAAACTTTTTCATGAGGATAAGGTGTCTGGCCTCATGGATCCTATAAATACAGGGGTACCCATGGGGTTTGGGGGGTGATCTGAACTGTAGGGATATGTTTTCCAAATGCTGCCAGAAAGTTATTTAGCTTCAGTCGCATGGTATCCTGCATCTGGTGAATGCTGCATAAAACTATTGGGTTCAATCTTCATCATTTAGTCAAGAAGTTTAAGGCCATCCAATGAATTATGTTGAGAGGACCAATAGTTTCCAAGTGATGCACTGGATTGTTGAGAAATGGCAACAAGAAATTCCAGTTTAATTTGTCCTTGAATTTAAACTGTGAATTAAAATCGAATTCTCTTCTCCTAGCAACTTGTAAAAAGTTAATTAAGTTTAATTGACTTAATTAGCTTAGGAATTTCGAGTTGGAAGTTTTTCTGTAGTCATGTATATGTTATCCCTAAATTTTAGGAGTCCAGCATGAGTTTATTTGAGTTGTAATTAGATAACTCAGTTTGATTGAGTTATAGACAATTAAACTAGTTCTAATTGTTGGTGGAACTAGTAGAGGTCTAGTAGTGAGTTGGTGCATTGGTGCATCCTCAGTGCTGCTCCAGCTAACTGAAGATTCCCTCGTGAGAAGCTCATGCATGTTAGTTCAAAGAAAGACCCAGTTGAGACTAGAGTGCAAGGATAGGGTACTATCAGTTGTATGATGATCCATGTTTTACAGGTCATGCATGCAATCAGAGAATGACCTAAGTTTGGATTGCGTAGTTATGGAGGAAGGATTTCCCAATTAAATATGGGCTAATCCTCATAAGAATTGCGCAAGGAAATAGGGGCTTGGCAGGCAGTAGAATTGGCTAAGTTTTGGCCAAAGTGGGCTTGTGAGGTAGAGAGTTGATCATACTTGTGCAGGAATTGTTCTAGTGAGAACAAACTTTGTATTATCACTTAGATTTCTGATTTATGCAATATAGATAGCAGGGTTTTGAGTAGTGGCTTTCCCAGGATAAATGTTGTGTTGTGTGCCATTGATTATCTTCCTCTTGTTGATTATTGTTTTCATCGATCTATTGGTTTCTGCTGTTTGAGAGTACAATAGATTCTTGTCTTGTGTTTTAGTACGTTACATGAGCTATGGATCTATTGGAAAATCTACATGGTATTGGAACTGAAGACAGTATACTAGAGGAGATTTCGAAGTTTTGAGTTTGGGGTTACATGTGAGATTTTTATTTGCAATACATACTTCAGGATCGACATATGTCTTTCTACGGTTTGAGGCTCGAGTATGCCTTGGAAGGCAACTCGATTTATATAACCTGGAAGGACAGGATGGAGGCAGTGCTAGAGGATAATGGCCTAAAGGAATTCATTGATCAAGACATTCTTAAGCCAACGAGATCAGATGCACAAAACCTAGCCAAATGGAAGATGTGTGTGGTGAGGGCAACGCAAATAATCCTTGAGGGAGTTTGAGACCCAATTGTCTGGAGTCTCCATGGGAAGGAAACTCTGTATGCTATGTGGAAAGCATTGACAGATCTGTTCCAGAACAATAGTGACCATAGGAAGTTGGTATTGAAAGACAAACTTCGAAAAATCAAGATGGAGAAAGGCGAGACCATTCCAAAATAGTTGACCAAATTCACTCACTGTCGTGATGAGCCTGGAAGTGTTGGAATAGTTGTTGCCAAGGATGATATGGTGAGCCTAGCTCTCCTATGCCTTCCCAAGAGTTGGAATAGCTATCAAGACTTTGTGAATGGGAGGGAGAACTTGCTAGATTGGGAATGATTGTGGTCAGATTCGATGCAGGAGGAGATCAGAAGGAACACCAGAGATGGTTCCTCATCAAAGATTGATGATGAGAAAAACTATGCCTTAGTGGGTAAGGCAAAGAAAGGGAATGGGAAGGTGTCCCATTCCAAATCAGATTCTTGCCATGGAGGTAAGAAGGAAGAGATGTCGTAAGTTAAGTGCTTTCATTGTCATGAGCTGGGACATTTTGCTACAAATTGTTCGCTCAAGAAATCCAAGAAGAAGTCCTTAGGAGGAGCGGTGGGTGAGGCTTTGGCCTCTCAATTCGAATTGGACTTTACTCTCATTGCATGCATGGTGTCATCAATGATGGGTAGTGTATGGTACCTTGACAGTGGAGCTTCATTCCACATGACTGGTGACAAGGAGTTGTTCAGTGACCTGGAGGAGAAGGATCTCTAGATGCATATCGAGATGGGTGACGATGAGAGGTATAGTGCTACTGGATTGGGCACGATTACTTTTCAGAGGGAGCATGGTGCTCCTCTCACCTTGAGAGATGTTATGTATGTGCCTGAGTTGAAGAAGAACTTAGTATCAGTCACCATGTTAGAGGATAGAGGTTATGATGTGGTATTTAGCAAAGGAAAGGCATTCCTTCGACACATAGCCACGGGTTAGGTAAAGAAGATAGGGATTCGAGTTAAGAATATTTATAAGTTGGAGGTAGAGGATTGTGCTGCTTTGATACATGCAAGGGGTGTACTTTGGGAAAATACACCAAGGCTTCCTTTCACGAAAGAGATAGTCGAGCAGAGGCGATTCTAAAGCGAGTCAATTCAGATGTGTGTGGACCATTCTCGACAACATCCATGACCAAACATAGGTATTATGTTATATTTGTTGACGATTTTTCTCCTAAATGTTGGATCCTTTTCATGCAGAAGAAAGACAAAACTTTTGCAAAGTTTTGTAAATCTAAAGCATTGGTCGAGAAAGAGTTTGGTAAGAAGGTTAAAGCTCTGAGGAGTAATAACGGTGGTGAGTATGTCTCAAATGAGTTTCAGAACTTCTGTGCAACAGAAGGGATTAAACGGGAGTTGATGCCACCCCATAACCCAAAGCAGAATGGGGTGGCTGAAAGGAAGAATCGAAGCATTGTAGGGGAAGCCCGGGCGATGTTGCATGATCAGGGCCTACCATTGGGCCTACCACTGCATTTGTGGGCTGAGGTGTTGAAATTTTTAAGTCTAATAGTTAGAAACCCTCCATGCACTTTACTGATTTATTCATACCTACTTGTTCTGTTAATTAACAAGTAATTTACCATGTAAACACTGAAAATAAATGCAAGTGCATGCTCAACACATTACAGATCATCAACTGAAGGAAACGGAAACAAACACACAAATGACATCGTTATTTTTGGACTAATGTCCTTGGAAAAACCCAATGCGAGAAAACCAGTGCAGCTATCTAAGGGTTTTATTATTAAGCAACGCTTTTCTGAGTACACTGGGTGCCAAATTGGCTAACGCAACAAAGATAAAAAATTTGGCAGCAATACCTCTCTTTGAAAGTAGGTATTCGGAAAACTTGCTCCACGAAATCCCTCTCCAACACAATCTGAAGCTCAGCGTCAACCTTGTTGGCCTCCTCGTTAGCCTGAAACCCTTTGCGTCAGCTCACTGAGGCTTTGTGCAACCTCTCTAGCTCTCTGCGTCACTCCTGCAGCCTCTGCGTGGATGACGCATGCCCCTTCTGGCTCTGCGTAGTTTTTGTTGCCTCTGCGTGGCTCCCTTTGGCTCTATGTTTGTCTCTGACTGCTTCTGCGTTGGTTTCTCGGCACTGTCCTTGCCTCTCTGCCTCGTACTCACTGCCCCTCGCTGCAACTAATCACTGATTCTATCTCTCTTAGCAAACCCCGCTCTAGAGAATAGAATGACCGATCACTTTGGTGTGTTCTCCAAGTGACCCTCAAGCCTCTTCTTATACTTTTCTCGTTGACAAATCAACGACTGAGATTAAGTCCCTAATCGACGACTAAGATTAGATCTGGCTTGATCCATGTCTTTTGGACCATTCTAACACAGTTTTATATTAATTCACATTAATATTTTAATTTTTGTAAGTTTAGACTTAGGGACTCCATTAAAAATATTAATTATTTAAATATCTCCCAAACTGTTTAGAATCTGCCCAAACCCTTTTTGGGTATTGGAGATCTCATGTGCTCTAACCTATCCACCAAATTTTGTGGCTAGAGCACATTCAATGCTATGCCAAATCAACACTCCCTCTTAGCGAGGACTGTGCTCTAGCAATACTCCTCATTGAGTATTACCCTGATCATCTGGCATCGGTCCCTGTGCTGATGCTAGGCTTGCTGCCCAACATCCTCTGCAATGCCTGCACCCTGTACTGTTGCCCATAGCTTTGCCCCTGCCATTGTTGCATCTGTACGACAGCTCCCTCTGCATCCGTGCTGCTGCCCATGGACCTGCCACTGTCATTGTTGCCACTGCATTGCATCTCCCGTCATCATGCTGCCCATAGCACTACCACTGCTAGCTGTTGCACTGCAACTAAATTATTGAGAAGTAACTGATCTCCTAACTCTGACCTCTCTGTCAGGCTAGAGTACTCCTGATGTTGAAGCTCTCTCTGTCGCTGACAAGTGCTCCCTCTCTGACCTCTGCGCTACTGCAACAACTCCCTGCATCTCGCACCGTTGCACACCTCTCTGTGCCATCCTGCACTGGTGCAACACTCCCGTGCCTCTCGCATTGTTGCAGCCTGCAAGCCTCGCATTGTCCTGGGAATTTTGCACTGTAGCTCTCTCTGCTGCTTCATCCACATCTGTCTCTAATAACATTGCTAGTACTGCCACTCCTCTTCGGGGCTCCCGTAGCATGGTCTAATCCAAGACGTTGGTTACCTCGAGGATCTTGCCCTCATCGCCTGTACTCTGCCTGACTACAGCTCGATGTCTCCCCACTTCTGCTCAAGTGGCGTGTGTGCACTCATGGTACAGTGATCGTCTATCTCCACTTCCTTCTTTGCTCTTGTTGGCGTTGCCTTGGTCTCGGAGGCCTCTCCCTTACTCTTCTTCCTTGGACACTGTGTCGCATAATGCGCGGCTTCCCACAGTGTAAGCATTTGACCTTGGAGAGGTCCTTCTTCTTCCGCTTCTCTTGCTTTCCCTCAAATGCTAGGGCAACATCCTCCTCCTCCTTGACTTTGATCCCCTTGTCATTGCTTCTCGCCTTGCTTAGCCTTTTGATCTCTTCTTGGCGAAGAGCCGCCCACATTTCCTCCCAATGTGGAAGGGTCGCTCTGCCCAATATACTCTGGACAAATACCTCCCAGTCTTTTGAGACTGCGTTCAGGGCTGTTCTCACCATCAATTCCTGATCCGGTGTGGCCCCTATGGAAGTCAGTTGATCCCAGATCTCATTCAGTTGATCGAGGAAGGTGTCGATTGGTTCTCCCTTCTTCATCTGGTATGACTGCAACTGATTTTCTAGTAACATCCTTCTCTGCACAGAAGTATGCTGGTACAATTTCTTTAGGGCCTCCCACATCTCATTTGTCGTTTCCTTCTCGGCAATGTGTGGTACTACATGGTCCTTGACCCCATCAAGGATGATGCTCTTGGCCCTCGCCATTGCCTCCTCGTACTTGTTGTTATTAGCTGGGTCAACTGGGATCGCTATCGTCCTCAAGGCGAAGTGCTTGACACGATTTCTGTCAAGTATGGATAAGATTTTGGCCTTCCAGACTGCGAAGTTTGAGGCTCTGTCCAGTCTGTCCTGGTCTCTTACTCCGTGTAGTGCCATGCTGCTCTTCTACTTCCCTCCTGGAAGTTCTCGATGTGACTCCCTCTGAGCCTTGATTTCCCTCTTGGAAACCCTTCTGCCGATGTCAAGATGCCCCCTACTTTGATTGTCTGTGCAACTACACCATTGATCCAGATTTTTTGGCTAGAAACCCTGGGTAGTAACTCCCTCCTCCTTGGCCTTGCCTTGTTAGGTATTGTTCTAACTACAGTGCCCCACTAGCTCCACTCTGCAACTTACCAACAGCCTCCTAAACCCCAACAACTTGAAGGTGTGAGAGCTCTTAGGCTTTGGCAGTCTCGACATCGACAAACTAGCTCCCTCAGCCAACTGTGTCAGCCCTCTTGGCCTCTGCGTGGCTCTGCGTGAGCTTGTCTTTGCCTCCTTCAGCCTCTGTGCAACCTTTTCTTGGCTCGAACTTGATGATGTAGGCACTGCGTCACTCCTTCCTTGGTGCTAGGAACAACTTCTATCACTTGGGACAACTGTTTTCTGTTGCTGTTGCTCTGCTCTGCTGATGTCCTCAGTTCTCCTTTGATCTGCAACCACGCTTCGATACCATGTTGAAGTTTCTAAGTCTAACAGTTAGAAACCCTCCATGCACTTTACTGATTTATTCCTACCTACTTGTTCTGTTAATTAACAAGTTATTTACCATGTAAATATTGAAAATAAATACAAGTGCATGCTCAACACATTACAGATCATCAACTGAAAGAAACAGAAACAAGCACACAAATGACACCGTTATTTTTGGAACTAATGTCCCCAGAAAAACCTAATGTGGGAAAACTGGTGCAACTATTTGAGGGTTTTATTATGAAGTAGCTCTTTTCTGAGTACACTGGGTGCCAAACTGGCTAACCCAACAGAGATAAAAAAATCTGGCAGCGATACCTCTCTTCGGAAACATGTATTTGGAAAACTTGCTCCACGAAATCCCTCTCCAGCACAATCTGAAGCTTAGCGTCAGCTCTATTGGCCTCTTTGTTAGCCTGAAACCCTCTGCGACAGCCTACTAAGGCTTTGCGTAGCCTCTCTGGCTCTCTGCGTCACTCCTGCAGCCTCTGCGTGGATGACGTAGGCCCCTTTTGGCTTTGCACAGTCTCTGCTACCTCTGTGTGGCTCCCTCTGGCTCTGCGTCTGCCTCTCTCTACTTTTGTGTTGGTCTCTCAGCACTGTCCTTGCCTCTCTGCCTCGTACTCACTGCCCCTTGCTGCAATTGATCACTGATTCTATCTCTCTTAGCAAACCCCGCTCTATATAATATAATGATCGATCACTCTGATGTGTTCTCCAAGCGACCCTCAAGCTTCCTCTTATACTTTTCTCGTTGACAAATCAACAGCCAAAATTAAGTCCCTAATCGACGGCTAAGATTATATTTGGCTTGATCCATGTCTTTTGGACCATTCTAATACAGTTTTATATTAATTCACATTAATATTTTAATTTCCCTAAGTTTAGACCTAGGGAATCCATTAAAAATATTAATTATTTTAATATCTTCCAAAATGTTTAGAATCTGCCCAAACACTTGTTGGGTATTGGAGATCTCATGTGCCCTAACCTCTTCACCAAATTTCGTGGCTAGAGCACATCTGATGCTACCCCAAATCAACATGAGACATGCAACACAACTATTTATTTGTAAAACAAAAGCTCGCATCAGATACTTGGGATGAAGACACCAGAGGAGGCTTTCTCCGGTAAGAGGCCAGATGTTGGTCACTTAAGGATTTTTGGGTCATTGGTATATTTCCATATGACCAAAGATGCACGGAAGAAGCTTGAGCCGACAACAGAGTTGGGGATATTTGTGGGGTACACTGATACACCTCACAACTATCGGGTGTATTTGCTGACCAACAAGATGACAATGGTTTGCAGGGATGTCAGATTCGATGAGGAGAAGGCCATGCGAGTTTCCCTGAGAGGGAGCTTTAGCTACATGCTGTGGAGGAGCTTTTAGCTCCTAAGGTTGAGGAGCCTCAGATTGATGTGGAGTAGCCACATGTACAGGATCCGAGACTGGAGACATCCACTCAGGTAGAGTCTTCCAGAGATGGGAGAAAGCACACCATAGAGGTTGATAGGTTATCGCATGATGCATGGGAGAATGTGTGAACACCCACATCTCAGCATAGGCAGAGAAGGTCACCTGAGAAGTACATTGGATACATGGCTCTTATGAGCGGATGTGTTGAGACAGAGCCATTTTCCTTGAGGAGGCAATGCGGCAACCGATTTGGGTTGATGCCATGGTGGAGGAGTATGACTCCATGGTTCGTAATAGTGTGTCGGATGTGGTCTCGAGACTGGAGGACAAGTCAACGATGGGCTCCCGATGGCTTTACAAAGTAAAGCAAGCTACAGATGGTAGTGTGGAGAAGCATAAGGCCAGATTTGTGGCCCCTAGCTTTTCACAGGTAGAGGGGATTGACTATGATGAGACCTTTGCTCTTTTTGCAAGGCACCCATCGATCAGATCCATATTGGCACTATCAGCGCAGATGGGTTGGAAGATACATTAGATGGATTTAAAGGCAACCTTCCTTAATGGCATGATTGAGGAAGAGGTGTACGTAGTGCAGCCTGAAGGTTTTGAGACCTTCGATCGTGAATCGCATGTGTGCTGACTCAAGAGAGCGTTGTAAGGGCTGAAGCAAGCACCCCATGTTTGGTACACCATGATTGATAGCTACTTCACCAGGTTGGGCTTCACTAAGAGTGAACTGGATGCGAACTTGTACCACATAGTGGTGGAAGGTAAATTGTTGTTCATTGTGTTATATGCTGGCAATTTTCTCCTGACAGGTGATGATCAGTTGATCAAATCGTGCAAGGAGGATCTTGCAATAGAGTTTGAGATGAAGGACATGAGGCTCATACATTACTTTTTGGGCATGGAAGTATGGCAGGGTGACGGGGAATTGTTTGTGTTTCAAGGCAAGTATGCTAATGAGATACTCAAGAGGCTCCGCATGGAGAGCAACAAACCCATGGAGACTCCTCTAGTTGGTAACTAAAGGAAGGAGGATGCTACTTCGACAGAAGTAGTGGAAGCTATTGTTTACAGACAGCTTGTGGGTTCACTCATGTATTTGGTGAACACGCGTTTGGACATGTGCTATGCAATTAACCATTTTAGTCAAGCGATGGTTAGGCCTACCAAGTTGTATTGGAAGGCGGAAAAGCATGTGTTGAAATACCTCAGAGGCACTAATCAATATGGATTATGGTATAGACGGACATAGGAAGTGAAGCATCAAGGCTTCATCGATGCAGATTGGGTAGGGAGTCCATCCGACAGGAAGAGCACATCAGGAGGGATCTTCAGTATTGGGTCAGTAGTAGTTTCTTGGTATAGCAGGAAATAAAGATAGGTTGCACTTAGTTCGGCAGAGGCAGAGTACATGGCTGCAAGTCAGGTAGCATGTCAGGCCATCTGGATGAGGAAGATTCTGGTTGGTTTGTTTGGTCAGCAGATGGATCCAACTACGATTTATTGTGATAATTAGAGTTGCATCAAACTCTCTGAAAATCCAGTTTTTCATGATCAATCCAAGCATATTGATAGCTGATATCATCATCTTTGAGATTGTGTATTAACACGGATTATGTTGTTGGAGTACATTCCCACAGAGGAGCAAGATGCTGACATTTTGACAAAGGCATTGTCAAGATGTAAATTTGAATGTCACAGAGACAGGATTGGGGTAGTTGATAATCCCTTTCTTGTTGAGAAATGGCAACAAAAAAATCTAGTTTAATTTGTCATTGAATTAAACTGTGAATTAAAATCGAATTCTATTCTCACAACAACTTATAAAAAGTTAATTAAGTTTAGCTGACTTAATTAACTTAGGAATTTCGAGTTGGAAGTCTTTTTGTAATCATGTATATGTTCTCCCTAAATTTTAGGGGTCTAGGATGAGTTTATTTGAGTTGTAATTAGATAAACCAGTTTGACTGAGCTATAGACAGTTAAACTAGTTCTAACTGTTGGTGGAACTAATAGAGGTCTAATAGTGAGTTGGTGCACTGGTGCACCCTCAGTGCTACTCCAACTAACTGAAGATTCTCTCATGAGAAACTCATGCATGTCAACTCAGAAAGAGACCCAGTTGAGACTAGAGTGCAAGGACAGTGTACTATTAATTGTACGATGATCCGAGTTGTATAGGTCATGCATGCAATCAGAGAATGACCTAAGTTTTGCGCATTTATGGAGAAAGGATTTCCCAATTAAATATGGGCTAATCCTCACAGGAATTGCGCAAGGAAATAGGGGCTTGGCAGGCAGTAGAATTGGCTAAGTGTTGGCCAGAGCGAACTTTTGAGGCAGAGAGTTGATCATACTTGTGCAAGAATTGTTCTAGTGAGAACAAGCTTTGTATTATCACTCAGATTCTGATTAATGCAATATAGATAGCAGGGCTTTGAGAAGTGGCTTTCCCCGGATAAATATTTTGTTGTGCCATTGATTATCTTCCTCTTGTTGATTATTGTTTTCATCGATTCATTGGTTTCCGCTATTTGAGAGTAGAATAGATTCTTGTCTTTTGTTTTAGTACATTACATGAGCTGTGAATCTACAGGAAAGTCTACATGGATCAGCTGCCAGAAGCCCAAATGCATTACCTCAAACATCCCACTGCTAAAGTCTGAGTGTGTACAAGTATTCTTGGCATCAACCAAAGCCTGATAAAAGATATGAGGTGATACTTCTTACCTCCTTCATTTTCAGATTCTAGGACATTGTGCAAACTGCAATCCCCTGCACAAGCTGGTGCTTAGCATCTGGATCCAAGTTGGGGACATGTAGTTCTCATGGGAGTGCAATAGAACCTCATATTTCATTATTTCTTCAATATGCTAAGGTAAAATCCATAACCTAATGCGACCACCTCAAAATATTGAAGTGCAATGTCCTTTACCTCTATGTTTGTTCACCGTGAAAGTGATACACATCAAAAACTGAATGCACTTATGTTGGTATCTTCGGAATTTATCGGCTGAAGATAATGCTAAGCCACAACATCCCTTTAAATTTCTTTAGTTCATCATCAACACTGCTTGCAATAAAATCACTAACTCTGTTATGGCAAGAGGGCTTATCATCATCTGCACTAGAATACACAAGAGATGGCTTCTCAATGCCAGTGTGTTCTTTGTTCTTGGTCTTTGTTCCAATAACAACTCCTTGAAGCTCCACAATGTCCTCATCTCTATATTCCCACTATACAGGCAAGCACTAAAATTTCTGCATAGTTTTCCCTTCTAATAATGTCACGATCTGAATTTCCTTCAATGCGTATTCCAAAACCTTGCTGATAAAATATGCCTCCAATGGTATAGCTATCAACTAGTAGTTTACTTCTTTGTGACTGCAGAATATTCCTATCTTTGAATGTTTCAACATCCCGGCATCGCAAACTCAAGTCATGTCTTGTTCAAGGCATCATCAACAATATAAGGGTCAGCTTTTTCAACATAATGAATATTATCATTAAGGAGGCCAATTGACTTTACACTCATAAACTTCCTTCGCTGCAAATTTTTGCCTAATTCTTTGCTTGACACTGTTCTTTATGCTTGAGGCCTAAATTTGTACATGAATTCTTCAGAGCAAGTATAGATTCCCTTAAAACTGCTATAGGGGTTACTTCTTCAATTGAACAGTCCTTAGCTACATTCCTTTTATGATAAAAAAAGTTATCTAAATCAATCATCTGAGTTTCATTTCTGGTTTGATCAATCCTTAAATGAAAATCAAGAGTAGCAACCCCGCTATGTTGATGAATATCATCGATGACCATGGGAAAAGCAGCCTGCATTTCACCACTCAGATCTGCAAAAGCACCAACATACTCTTCTACTTGTGTTTCATTCGTTACAAATTCTGCTCTGCATTCTTTTTTACCATATGGATCATAAGTGTCATAGATGGGAGGGCCTCCAAGATGAACCATATATGATTTGGGATGACTTTATGCCAGCTTCCATTCAATGACTTAAGCAACGTTTAATGTCTTTACCAAAGGGGATCCTCCATAAACACTGTTTCCATCCCTTGTACTTATAGTTTGGCTACAGTCCTTTTCATGAGTATTATGGTCCTTGTCAAGCTGACGTTCAACGGAGTCTTCATCAATTTTTATGAAATGCAGAATGCTAATTGCTTTATTATCACAGCCTGGAGAAGCAACAATCTCATCCAACGTTGTGCTATGCTTGGTCTCCTCGCAAGGCTTTTATTCACAATCCTCATTATTGTTAGGAAGAGAATCGAACAATAGGGTATAGGATCTATTGACAGTCTGTATCCAATTCAGTGGTACATTCATTTCTTTGACATCATGGCCAAATGTACAGTCCAGAGGGTGCTCTTCTGGGACAACAAGCACACCATCATAGTCTTGTGTGCCCAGCAGTGCCAACTTCACCAAATTCATGGCTTCTTTTTTTGTTCATAACAGTTGCAAAATCATCCCTGTCTTCTTGGTCTAGTACATAATTGGCTCAAATGAAGGCAAGCGGATCTTCTTCCTTTAGGGCTGCCAATAACCCATTTTCCTTTTGCACAACCAGCATATCATCAAAGTTTAAAGCCTCAGCATCTGAATTTTCATCTTTTGAAATTTTCAGCATTGTCTTTATTGGGGACAAGAGAATCCTTTTTCTTTTCTGGGGTGCCATAAGAGCATCCATATACCCATGAAATCTGGGACAATCTTCTTCTTGATTGTGGCAAATTCCATTTTCAGCCTCTTCATGTTTCTCGGGCAAACTGGTGACCTCCTTTTTTAGCACGTCCAAGTATGGTGTAAATGCTTTCAGAGTAAGTCCAAAAGCTAACACTTTTTTTTAAGAGGAAATTGTTTTCACCAACACCAGTCTTCTCCATTAGCATCTCAAACTTCCCCTTTGTTAGGGGTTTCATCAAAATGCCAACAATTTGTGGATCTGTAGGAATATAATCAAAGCACTAAAACACCCTTCTGTTCCTGTCTCTTAGGAACTAACAATGGATGCCAATATGTTTGGAGTGGTCATGGAACACAGGATTCACAAAGAGTTCGATAAAACTTTGATTGTCACAATACACAACTTTTGGCTCTAACTCCATATATCTGAACTCAGCTATCAGTTTGTGAAGTCAAGCCACTTCACAACTAGCTGAACATGCTGCTATATTCTCTACCCTCATTGAACTAAGTGCAGTTGCTGCATACTTTTTTCTAGACTAGGATATCATACCTAACCCCGAATTGAAACAAAAAATGGAAGTGCTGTGTTGAGAGTTGACACCTCCAGCCCATTCTAAGTCACAAATTCCATGGAGTAGCAGTCCATCATCCCGCATACCTAATGGCATAATGAACCATGCCTTTGAAGTATTTAAGCATATGCTTCCCAACCACCCAATGGGTCAATTGTGGAGTAACCATAAACTGACTCAGGGAACAAATATTTGGCTTGGTATTTACAAGATACACCAATGATCTAATCCTGTGACCCTACAATGTAGGATCAACCAAATCAACATCCTCATCATAAGTAAGCTTCAAATTTGGTGCCATGGGTGTAGCCAAGGGCTTGCAATCATGCATCTGATTCTCTCCAAGATCTCTGAAGTGTACTTCCTTCACCCAAGGAAGACTTTCCTAGACCCTTCCAATCTTCCAACTTAAAAAAAAGTGGTAGACCAATATCCTTCATATCAATTTCATGGGCCAAAATCTTTAGACACCACATCATGAGTTGTTTAGGACTTTTTACAAGGATGATCACATCTCCATACAAGATGAAAACAAGTGGATCAGATCCATCAAAATGACAAAGAGAAAAATCTACGAAATCTTATCCATCCTGAAATACCAAACTCATAGTGCAAACTATAGCCCAGAAAGGGCCTCCAACAAATTATGAACCATGCATCTCAAAACCTCTAGCTGTTGAAGCAAATCCCTCATCAGGGTCTATTCCATCTTTTTGAGTTAATCCTTTGGTAACTAGAACAAGAATCTTATCAAGGTCAATTCTCACTTTCTAAGAGATTCCAAAACCTCTGTCCTGATACTCCTTAGTTCTCCCATCCATTGCAAAGTTGGAATCAATTAGTGCCCTGTCAATGCTAGAATGCACACCTAACTTATTGCTGGTATTAACAACTGCTACATATCAGCAAGTAACTTGTATAGGCCACGTTCTTGGACATCTTTTGAGAAAGCCTTCAAACTTTCTAGGCTAAAATCACCACTAATGCAATGTTGTCATTCAAATGCAACTCTACATTGAAGATCTATCATAAAAGAAATTGAAAGAAGATTTTTCTTCAAACCAGGTGTAAACAAAACATCATTCAAATCTATGATGGCATATGGAAGGGAATGGAACTCAATTCTTTCATATGATATGTAACATCATCACCTAATTCCACACTCATTCCTCCCTATTGCCCTTGAATTTTTGTTGAATAGTCTCCTGTCATAAGTCATATTTCTCAATGCCCCACTATCCACATGTGTAATGTTTCGAAACAACACAGTTACACATGCAAGCACAAAATTTCCGAAAATCAGGGAACACCCATGAAATCGCCATAGATACGACACAACTGAGCCGTTTTATTAAATATATGGAGCAAGAGTACAATGGAAAGATTAACAAGACCCAGGTGAGAAAATGCAACACCCTAAAGAGAGAGTGAGCTGCCACAAATAGGCCTTGTGCTGCCCCAGGAAACTGCACTGTCTGCTGGAAAGATGTTGCTGAAAGTCCCACCACTGGAGCTCAAAAAGTTTTGTGAAATTAGCCCCGGGCTCCTCTTAATAAGCCCACCAAAAACCTTGAAAGGGTTGGGCCTAATTCCAACCTTCCAGAATTGGCCCCAAATAATGTGAGCACCCTCTAGCTGGGTAATTCGTACTGCCTAGTAAATAGCTGCCAAAGCCCTCCAAAATTAGCTGAGGATACCTCCGAGAATTATCCTTATGCCCCCTAGCAAATCTTCAGCCCCAACTCCAATACAAGCCTGCACAACCAACGTGCTCGTCTAGTGACTGCGCAGGCCCAATAAGACTGTCTCTGCGTGTGCACTGGAGGAAGAATTTCATTGAGATGACCAACCATTGATTCAACCCAATAAACTCCACCCAAGAGTAGCAAAATCGAAGGCAATTATGTCACCAAAATTCCGAAACCAATGCTGCTTTGAAGCTCCCTCTCCTAGGAAGTGCGTACTTCCCTTCTGCGTCCAATATGCCCCCAGAACAGTTAGATTTCCTCTGTATAATATTCTCGGACCAGCTCGCAAGTGTGGACATGTCTCCCCTAGGGTGGCACTCGAAGTCCACTGAAGTAGGAGTTGAGATTTCCCCTCGGAAATCTCGTGTGCTGAACAACACTCTGTTGACCTAGCTAAACAACTTGAGCAAACTATGGTTCAGATATCAAATTAGCAAAAAAGATCCCCAAAATGAGGCCCTCCACCTCTATTTATCTTGTTGCCCCTTCTATTCCTTCATGTGGCCCCCACAATTCAAGTTCCCTCTCCTCTTTCTCCCCACAAGTTCGAACTCTCCTAAGGGGTACGAATTCCCTTTGGAGTGGCCCCCACATTCCACTTGCACTTTGATTTATTACCTTTTCTAATGTTTGGAAGCCTTCTTTTCCTAAAAAGCCAAGTGGGGTCCTCCTAATCCACCTTTCCTAAGTTCTAATGCCAAAATATCTCTCGATGGTCAAAATTGTAAAAATGGAATTTCTTCTTAACCATATTAATTAATTGGGGACATTACAATCCTCCCCACCAAAAATTTCTTGTCCTCGAGCAATGGTTGAACAAGCATCCCCTCTATGAATCGACCCAGAAAGTCATTGCAAACAATATCGGGGTCCCAAATGTGCCACTGAGTCATCTCTGATCTCTGCCCTGCCCTGCCAGGATCCCAAGCCACCCTGATCTGTGTGAAGCATCCCTTGCTCCACTCGCTGTCCAGCTCATCATAGGCTCTCAATGCCCTCTGCATGTCGCCACTAAGTAGAGCATCATGGTAGTATAAGATCCTGATCATCTCCTCATGAAACGTCTCTATTGAATAATCCCTCTTGTGCACCCCAGGGGTGGACTCTGAAAACGCAATCCAATCCTGGTGGGATTGAACCCTCGTCTTCCCAAGCCTCCCCTGATCTCCTCTTGTTGATCACCTTGTCGCATCGGTGAAGTTCCCCACACCATCAATGAATCACTAAAACCAAATGGAAGATTTGGATGACCCTCCCTTGTAGAAACCCACTCACCTCTACGGGTAGCTGAATTGCTCAACCCTGCTATGTCGGAATCCCCTTCTAGTCTTAGAAGGAACCTATCTTGCTAACATTGTGACACCTTGGTCATGCTCGACTACTTAACATGTTCGTACTAGACCCTCCTCCTCTTTAGTAATGCTCAACCACTAGATCTGTCTTGATCAACTCTATGACCTACTTGCCAGGAAAAATCTTGAATGCTCGAGTCCACTACTCTACAACTAGCCTCGATCCTAAGCAACAGTCTGCCTCACCATAGGATGAAGGTCTTAGCGACTCTCCATGTGTTAGCCTAGAAAAGTTGGATCAGCCTCCATCATAACCTTGCCCATCGATAAGTGGAGGGATCCTCTTGCCAACAGGATCCCTGGATCCCCTAGCCATATTGGGAGCTCACAACTTCCACTCACCATGGGTTGTCGTTGCGTAGCACTGCTACTTGCTAGAACCCATCCAACCCTCATCTTTGATCCCTGTATGATACGTTTGGACACAACTTGGAGTCTAGACACCCTCCTGTAGACGGGGTCTACCATCCACCATCCTTCAAGAACCCGTAGGCCTCAGACTGCCTCGCCAAAAGTGTATCATGCAGCTCCCTAGAGATCACCTCCCCAAGTGTGAGCCCAGGGGTGGAACATATGCTCCCTCGACAGTAGACCACGCCATCCCTAAGTCGGTATCTGTCAACTCGTGCACCCACCAAATGCCTCAACTGGAGCTTCTCCCTCATGCCTATGAAACACTGTGTTCCATCCAACTGTCTAGGGTGAGCATCCCATGTCTTGTTACTTTTACTGAGGGCACCATGGGGTAGCAACCCAGCCCTTCGTAACTATAAACCATGCTGGAGAGCGATAGGTATGTAAGTCTCCATGGGTATGACCAAGAGTCCACATGGACACTGAAAGGTAATCCCATGGATGCTCCTCTCTCTGCCTTGGTCCTGCTGATAACTCCATTGAAGACTTGACTTTGCTGAGCAGGATGTCCCAAGATGCTCAACAATGCCCCTATCCATACGGGGGGAGCTGCATCCAATGTACGCCTCCTCTCACTCCATGGTGTAAACTCGCACACCACAGCGCACTGCCATGCATCTACGTGCTCGCCCGCAAACATGCTACATGCTCCTACATGCCATTGAATGCCTGAATCTAAAATTGAGATAGTACGCATTGACCCGCACCCTACCAGTGTCGCTTCCTCCACTGTCGTATCATTGTACCCTCTAATGCATGGGCCTCACCTCCAAATCCTCCCTGAGAGACACAAGAGGAGAATTTTTGTATGCACTAGTGGTGATGCCACCATTGTGTTGCTCCTTGGTGACTGCTGAGTCCCAACTAACCACAGAGAATCCTTGGCCCCAAACAAGGCATTATTTGGTGGTCTGCCAATGCCACCTCCTCCAACAAACCCCTGCCAGAGCATGTTGATCATCCTGTGATCCCATGTACGAACATCATACCAAAACGACCTAGAGAGTTTGTCCATAAACTGGTTGGCCATTGGTGCTGATCGAGACTCCCCTAGCGAATGCGTGTGCTCAATTGTTAGGCCAACTATATCATCACGATCGTAGTCCACTGGCATATCCGGGGAATGATAGATAGTCCCACGTGGATCCCAATGCCAGTCTGGGATTCTGGTATCCCAAGGCCTATAAGCTCCTGCTGAGCTTTACGTTGGTCCACTACCATCTCCATAACCCACTCCACTACGTACCAACTCATAATCTCTCGCCATCCAACCCCAAGAGAGGGATTGAATGTACGAACTCCAGTACACGGGACAAGCCCTTCATCCTGCGTATGCGGCACCATGTGCCGCTCATGTCACCTTATCTCTTCAGCTTGGTCAACACATAAAACATGTCGAGGTGGCTCTGCCTCTCCCTCTCCAAGGTGCAGAGGTAAACTACTGACGCTACAAGCCCCGTCTATGTATGTTTAAAGAGGGCTACACTGATGCTCTAATGTGCACTCTAGTTGTACCATTACGGAATCCAACTATTCCCCAAGCGAGTCAGTTTGGCCGCTGACTCAGCACAAACCACTCTCATGCTCTCCAGCTCCTCGTTTTGCTGTAGAATGGTCTCTCGTACTGTCATGGCCTTCTCTCTCAATGCTAGAAGGTCGGCCTGGAACTGATGAAACTGTCACGGGAATCTATCACTTGCAGACTCGGTCACAGCTCTAAATACCTCAATAATTGTTGGGATCTCATCCATGGGTGGCTCTATTCTCTGCACCAGGGTGTCAGTTGGGGCTATCAAAGAGGTCTCTAATAATGGTGACTCCTACGCCACACCGGGTATATCGATGTGCTTCTCACCATCCTGTGGGTTCTCATCCTCATGCTCAACGTCCTCCTCAGGCTTCTAATATCTAAAGCCAGGTCTCCGCTAGCAAAAGCGGAGCTTGGTCTCACCCTCTAACTGTCCCTGTCCTACCTGATCCTTTTCAGGAGATTTGTTGCCTTGATTTTGTCAAATTTTCCCCCATGATGTAGATGGCTGCACCCCCATGACCTGCTCACCTCTAACTTCTTTGTTGTAAGGGTGAGGATGGGTCTAGTCCGTCACCCTCCTTAACTGGGCCAACCTCTCATCGTCCCAACTGATTCCACCCCAGAATTTTTGCATACTGGATTTCTCTTGAGCCATGGGTTTGTCTCCGATTTCACCAGTCATTGGGCACTCATACCCAAATCTCCCATGCTCTTGTTGGCTACCCACAACTAGGCCAAGATCAAGGCTCTGATACCACTATAATGTTTTGAAATAGGAAAAATAGTGATATACAAAGCAAACAACACATGCAAGCATAAAATTCCGAAAATCAGGGAACACCCATGAAATCTCCACAAATACCACGCAGCTTAGCCGTTTTATTAAATATATGGAGCAAGAGTACAATGGTATGGAAGAAGTGCATTTGGGCTTGCCTTAAGGGAAATCTTGACAAGACCCAGGGGAGAAAATGCAATGCCCAGAAGAGAGAGTGAGCTGCCCCAAATAGGCCCTGCGCTGCCCTAGGAAACTGCACTGTCTGTTGGAAAGATGTTGCTGAAAGTCCCACCTCCAATGCTCAGAAAATTCTACGAAATTAGCCTTGGGTGCTTCTCAATAAGCCACCAAAACCCAGAAAAGGTTTGGCCTAGTTCTGATCTCCGAAAATCGACCCCAAATACCACGTCCTCCTCAAACTGGCTATAAAATACGGCCTGTCTAGAAATGTGTTGAAGCAACCTTCCAATTCCCCCAAAAATGCTGAACTCCATTCCCCAGATGATCTCATCAACTCCTAACACAACCCAACTCCCAAACTCCTTTCCTCAACCTTCCATGTGTGCCCAAAAATTAGCTTCTGTGCTGGCCCAAAATTTTTGCCACTACTTCTATCTGAAAGTGGTTCGAGTTCCTTGATGGAATGCCCGGTTGGCTTGAAATTGTTGTTGTAGCTTCCTTTTAATTTTGCCCACAAGACTCAGAAAGGAATTGGTCCCAATCCTTCAAACCAGAAACCCACAAAATGGAGCAATATTACCAATAGTTGTTGGTTGGAAAGAGACACCTGTTTGACCCTGCTAGAGTGCTCAGAAAATTCAGCCAAATTAATCTTGGCCTCTCCTCAATAAACCCAAAAAAACCTAGAAAGGGTTGGGCCTAATTCCAACCTTCCAAAATTGGCCCCAAATAATGTGAGCACCCTCTACAACTGGGTAATTCGTACTGCCTAGTAAATAGCTGCCAAAGCCCTCCAAAATTAGTTGAGAATACCTCCAAGAATTATCCTTATGCCCCCTTGCAAATCTTCAGCCCCAACTCCGGTACAAGCCTCCACAATCGACGTGCTCCTCTAATGATTGCACAGGACTAGTAAGATTGCCTCTGCGTGTGCACTAGAGGAAGAATTTTGGCCAGATGACCAGCCACTGATTCAGCCTGGTAAACTCCACCCAAGAGTAGCAAAATCCAAGGCAATTATGTCCCCAAAGTCTGGAACCAATGCTGCTTTGAAGCTCCCTCTCCTGGGAAGTGCGTACTTTCCTTCTGCGTCTAATCTACCCCCAGAAAAATTCAATTTCCTCTGTATAATACTTCCATATCAGCTCACAAGTGTGGAAATGTCTCCCCTAGGGTGGCACTCGAAGTCCACCGAAGTAGGAGTTGAGATTTCCCCTCGGAAATCTCGTGTGTTGAACAACACTCTGTTGACCTAGCTAAACAACTTGAGCAAACTATGGTTCAGATATCAAGTTAGCAAAAAAGGTCCCCAAACTGAGGCCCTCCACCTCTATTTATTTTGCCGCCCCTTTTCTTTTTTCATGTGGCCCCCACAATTCGAGTTCCCTCTCCTCTTTCTCCCCACAAGTTCGAACTCTCTTAAGGGGTACCAATTCCCTTTAGAGTGGCCCCCACATTCCACTTGTACTTTGATTTATGACCTTTTCTAATGTTTGGAAGCCTTCCTTTCCTAAAAAGCCAAGTGAGGTCCTCCTAGTCCACCTTTCCTAAGTTCTAATGCCAAAATATCTCCCAATGGTCAGAATTGTAAAAAATGGAATTTTTTTCTTAACCATATTAATTAATTAGGGACATTACAAACTTGTCACCCAACACTTGACATAGTGTTGGCAGATAAACAAGATGCCGTTGAGAAGGCAGTATCAAGTTAGGATGCTAACTAATCCATGTTGATATTTGGTAGCATCGGATGTGCTCTAGCCATGAGAATTGGTGGAGAGGCTAAGGCACATGAGATCTCCAAGATCCAGAAATCGTTTGGGAAAATTCCACCCCTATGGAGAGATATTAAAATAATTAATATTTATAATGGGGTTCCTAAGTCGAAACTTAGGAAAATTAAAATATTAATGTATATTAATTTAATATGGGTGAGAAAGTTCTAAATAACAAGGATCAAGCCAGATCTAATCTTAGCTGTTGATTAGGGACTTAATCTCGGCCGTTGAATCGCCAACATGAGAAGTATAAGAGGAGGCTTGAGGGTCAGTTGGAGATACACCAAGTTGAATACTCAATTCGATTTTCCGGGGCAGGGTTTGTTGAGAAATCGAGTCAGTGCTCTATTGCAGTGAGGCGCAGTTTGGCAAGAGGTCGAAGAATACATATCATAGAGGCAGCAAAGTGCCGGAAGAGGCAACATAGAGCCTAGAAAGGCTAACGCAGAGGCAGCAAGGGTTGACGCAGAGGCCAAGGAGGCCAGCCCAGAACACGCAGAGGGCCAAAGAAGCTGAAGCAGAGGTTGTAGAGGCTGACGCGGTTGATGCAGAGGGCTTCAGAGGCTGCGCTGAGGTGATTCAGTGGGACAGACTGAGAGTTGATTGGCTGACGCAGAGCCAGAGAGGGTGACGTAGTTCCAGAGGAGTGTGTGGAGCAGCTTTCGTTGTCCAGCACAAGGAACAACCACAGTCACTATAGGATTGTTCATCCGACTGTTGATTAGTCGGAATATCTATCTCCAGATAGAGGTATTGCTGCCAAGGGTATTCTATGAAGGGTGAGCCATTTCTAGCACCCTAGTTGTATTAGAAATCTGCGTAATAATAAATCCTCATATATGCTACACTGGTTTTCCTGCATTGGGTTTTTTCGGGGACGATTGTCCAAAAATAACGGTGTCCCTTGTGTTGTCTCAGTTTATTTCAGTTGCTGATCTATATGTTTGTGAACGCTGCAATTGTGTTTATTTCGATATTTATGCATATAAATAACTTGTTAATGTAAAGAACAAGTAGGAGATAATAAACCAGATATTGTAGTAGGGGTTTTTGATGTGTTAGATTCAATAATTTTCACATGGTATCAGAGCGATTGTAGATCACAGGAGGACTGAAGACGCTAGCAGGAGAAATTTGAAAAATTTGCAGCAGAATTAGCTGTCCCAAGAGACACGTTATTCTAGAGCTGAAGTGACAAGAGAAGAGGTGACGTAGTGCTTAGAGGGTGACGTAGAGGCTCACGCAGGCTAGCGCAGAGGCAGAGAGAGGCAGAAGAGGCTCACACAGAGCTACATCATCTTTCTCAGCCAGGTAGGATTGACGCAATTGGCCGGAGGAGAAGATTCAGCCTTTGCCGTGATTGCGCAAAGCCTGAAGGGATTAGATTTTTTAGCTGTCGGGGCTAAGGGAGTTGTGCAGATTGTGATTTGAAGAGCTGGTGGGACGTTGTTTCTGTCTGTACAGAACAGTGTCTAAGGAGACAGAACTAAGGTAGAGGGAATCACTATGTCGATGGATTTCTAGCCAAGGAATCCAGATCTGAGTTGCAGTCGCAAAGGAATATTGGAGAGGAGCGATTCGACAATTCGCTAGAGGATTTCCAGGAGGGAAATCAAGACTTAGAGGGAGTTCCGAAGAGGAGCAAAGATGGCAGTGAACGGACTAAGGGATCATGACAGATTCGACAGGGCTTCCAATTTTGTCATTTGGAAGGCCAAGACCCTGGCAGTCCTGGACAAAAATCGCATCAAGGACTATGCCTTGAAAATAGTAGCTATCCTAGTTAACCCAACTGAGAATGAGAAGTATGAGGAGGCTCATGCGAGGGCGAATTGCATGATCCTAGATGGGGTCAAAGATCATGTTATAGCACATATTGTTGAAATGAACACATCAAAGGAGATGTGGGACACCCTGACCACCTTATACTAGTGCTCTTCCATGCAACGGAAGATGCTATTGGAGAATCAACTGAGGTCATATCAGATGAAGGAAGAGGAGATAGATCCCTTACTCCTCAGGTTGCAAGAAATTTGGGACCAACTTACTTCCTTGGGGTCTACATCGGATCCAGAGTTTATGGTCAGGACTGCGCTGAATGCAGTCTTCGAGGAGTGGGAGACATTTGTCCAAAGCATCTTGGGCAGGGCGACTCTTCGACAGGAAGAGATCAGGAGGATGACCAAGGCGGGGAGTAGTGGAGTTCGAGTCAAGAAAGAGGAGGAGGATGCGACTCTAGCATCTGTAGGACATCAAGGGAAGAGGAAGAAAAAGGACATCTCCAAGGTCAAGTGCTTCAACTGTGGGGAGCTGGGACATTATACATCTCAGTGCCCCAGGAAGAAAGGCAAGGGAGAAGCTTTTGATTCAAAGGCAGCTCTAGCTATGGCGGAGAAAGAGGTCGAGACTAATGACGATTGTGGCATGAGTGCTCATGCACCTCTAGAGAAGAGGTGGGGAGACATCGAGTCGTCAGGAGGACTACATGCTAGGGGCAATATCCTTGAGGTGCTCAAAATCATGGATCGCATCCAGCTACGGGAGCCCTTAACGACAGTAGCGTGATGATAGGTGTCGGGTGGAGCAAAGTGTGGTGGCGTAGCAAGGCAGGGCTAGAGTGCAAAAATCTGAGGTAGCACAGTGGAGGTTGCAACAGTGTGAGAGGCACTGAGGTGTTTGCAGCAGCGCAGTGGCAACAGAGGCAGCTTCAGCATCACGAGGCTTCCAGGCTGACTGGGATGTCAGTATTTGGGAGAAGTTAGTTACTTACTTCTTGGTAACTGAGTTGCAGTGCAGCTGTTAGCAATGGCAGTGCTAGGGGCAGCATGTTGAGAGGGAGTTGCAGTACAGATGTAGCAGTGGCAGTGGTAGTGGTAGTGTCATGGGAAGCAGTACAGGAAGCAGCAATGCTGGGGATGTTGGGCAACAGGTCTAGCATCAACATAGGTACTGATGCGGAGGATCAGTGTGATGTTTCTATGGTGAAGCATTACTAGAGCACATTCCTCGCTAAGAGGGAGTGTTGATTTTTGGTAGCATCGGATGTGCTCTAGCCATGAAAATTGGTGGAGAGGCTAAGGCACATGAGATCTCCAAGACCCAAAAATCGTTTGGGGAAATTCCACCCGGATGGAGAGATATTAAAATAATTAATATTTTTAATGGGGTTCTTAAGTCTAAACTTAGGAAAATTAAAATATTAATGTGTATTAATATAATATGGGTGAGAAAGTTCTAAATAATGAGGATCAAGACATATCTAATTTTAATTGTTGATTAGGGACTTAATCTTGGCCGTTGAATCGCCAACAGGAAAAGTATAAGAGGAGGTTTGAGGGTCAGTTGGAGATACACCAAGTTGATCAGTTAATTCGATCTTCCGGGGTAGGGTTTGCTGAGAAATCGAGTCAGTGATCTGTTGCAGCGAGGGGCAGTTTGGCAGGAGGCCGAAGAATACATATCAAAGAGGTAACGACAGTTTGGCAGGAGGCTGAAGAATACATATCAAAGAGGTAACATAGTGCCGGAAGAGGCAGCGCAGAGCTTAGGAACGCTGACGCAGAGGAAAAAAGGGTTGACGCAGAGGCTAAGGAGGTCAGTGCAGAGCATGTAGAGGGCCAAAGAAGCTGAAGCAGAGGCTATAGAGGTTGACGCAGAGGGCTTCAAATGTTGCGTTGTGGTGATTCAATGGGATAGACTGAGAGATGATTGGTTGACGCAGAGCCAGAGAGGGTGAAGCAGTCCATGAAGGGTGATGTAGTTCCAGAGGAGTGTGTGGAGCAGCGTTTGTTGTCCAGCACAAGGAACAACCAGAGTCACCGTAGGATTGTTCATCTGGTTGTTGATCATTCAGAATATCTGTCTCCGGATAGAGGTATTGTTGCCAAGGGTATTCTCTAAAGGGTGAGCCATTTTTGGCACCCTAGTTGTATTCAGAAATCTGCTTAATAACAAAAACTTCATATATGTTGCACCGGTTTTCACGCATTGGGTTTTTTTGGGGACGATTGTCCAAAAATAACGGTGTCCCTTGTGTTGTCTCAGTTTATTTCAGTTGCTGATCTGTATGTTTGTGAAGGCTACAATTGTGTTTATTTCGATATTTATGCATATAAATAACTTGTTAATGTAAAGAACAAGTAGGAGATAATAAACTAGATATTGTAGTAGGGGTTTCTGATGTGTTAGATTCAGGGATTTTCACAATCCACTCTTCCTACGATGCCTACACTCTTTGCAACTTGTTTTCAATGCTTGACCTTCCCTTCTTCTTCAAAAATTGGTTGGCATGATGTCCCTTTTGGGCACACCTAAAACATTTCACATTACACAAATCCTCCTTACCTTACCGTTGTTCTCTCTTCTTATAAAATGTTTTGTTTATTTTTAATTCTTTTAATTTTGAAAATTTACAACAACAACAATTCTCACAAAATTGTAGAAATAATCAGAATAAGAAACATTGCAAATTTAGAGAAAATTGGAACAAATCCTAGAAACTCAACTTTATGTTTATGATATATCATATATGTGATTACAATAGAAATAGGTGAGATAGAACAAGAAGAAATGAAGCACTAGTTGAGGATTTGAATGATCCTCACTCCAATATCACTAGAGCTCTGTGAAACTTTTAGATTAAGTCTCTGTAAGGAGTTATGGGGTTTTGTCCAACACACATAATGGAAACCCAAGGGTTTTCGTCTTGAGTCTTGTAGAAGCTAGGAACTCCATTCTCCAAACTTGACTGTAACAATTGAATAACCAAACTAAGATGTCCCAAATGGTCTCATCCTCCTTTTATTGGCTCGATAGATAGATCTCCAATCTTCTATAAGTATTTTATTTTGATTATTTTAGTATTATTCTAGAAACTCCTCCTTGACTTCATCTAAGTGACTTTTAATTTTATTTTATTTTACTTAAGTCACTTTTGCCTTTTTCTTTGAATTAATTATTTTCCCCTTCTTTTATTTAATTAAGTGACTAATTAAAGTCACTTTTAATCTGGGAAAATGGTCAATCGCCCACCATACTTTCTCTAGTTGTCGGAAGTCACTTTTCATCATCTCATCTTCTTGTACATCTTCTCATTTTGGTTCCAATGAGCTATTACACTAAGGTGTTCCATCATATATTCTGTTAGGCCCCTATACTACTAGTGTAACCCCTTATTGTTATTAGTACAACCCACTTATTATATTGATGTACCCATGTAGTGCCCATATTGTTACTAATGTGCCCCATAGAAGCCCACTATTGTTATTATTGTGCCCTAACATTATTATTGTTATGTCGGCTCTGATTATGTTATGACCCCTTAGACTCCTATATATAGAAAGGAGGTCTTTTCATTTGTATCATCCAAGAATTGTTCATTTATGTAATGTAAAGGAGGTTTCCCCCTCGAAGAGGCTGAATTCTAAGGCGTTGATCTATCTTTTCTATCTTTTCTTGAGCTGGTTTCATAACATTTGGTATCAGAGCTTTGGATTCTAGGGTTTCGCTGCTCCAAACAGGTCATCGTGGAATTTTCGCTATAACTTTTTTTCTGTGACGTTTCGGAAGTTGCAACAAAAACCCATTTGAGAAGAAATCGCGCTGAACCTTGGGTCCGAATTTCAGAGCTTTTCGCGCGATATTTTCGGAGATATGATCTGAGGAAGTTGGTCTTTTTGCAGACCCCTGAATTACATTGAAAACAGGTGACCTAGGGAAAATCGTCATAATTTTCTCTCTGAGGATCGGATTGAAATTTCGTAAGAAGGTACAGAAAGAGGACGGACTGTAGTTTCTTGTATATCTTTTTCAGAGCCAAAGGTCGAAAAATTGACACATGGCACTTCATACAAGTTCGCTCTTCTGGAAAGGTCTATAATCAGGTCATCTTGGGAGATTGTGCATAACTCTTTCTTGGAGAATCCAATTTGGATTAGACTGGTGGCATTGGAAAGAGGACACAGAGGGCTACTATAGGTAGCAATTTCAAAACTTAAATATCCGCAAGTACAGAGTTACAGTCGTTTCAAGTTCGAGGTCCTAAAATCAAGAAAAAGCAAGATGAGGAAGTTTGATGGCAAGGATCCGGTAAATTGGATACTTCAGATGGAGCAATATTTTGATCTACATGGTGTACCACTGTTACAAAAGGTATGTATTGCATCTTCATATTTAGAACCGGATCAATTTTTATGGTATAAAGGGCTTTGTTCTCGTAAAAAACTTGTTACGTGGTCAATTCTCACGGAGGAAATGATAGCACATTATGAGGATACAAAGAGCAACACCTTCTTTAGAGCAACACCACAACAATTGGAAAGAGTAAAAGGGCTTTGTGACATATTTGAAAGTAAAATTATGGCAACAAGGAAGTCTACCCCTCACAACTATAAAGATGGATGTGTTGTTCCTCCTAGCCTTCCACAACCTACAAGGGTTACACCACAACAATTGGAAGAAAAAAGAGAAAAAGGGCTTTGTTACAATTGTGATAGCAAATGCACTAAAGGTCATAAGTGTGCTGAGAAGAAAATATTTTACATAGAGTATGAAGAGGAGGAAGAAAAGGATCAAGAAACATCAAAAGAAGAGGATACATGCCAGGACCCGATCCCAGAGAAAGAAGAAATGAATCAGAACATATCTTGTAAACTATTGGCAAGAATGACCACTCCTCAAACTCTCAAGATAGAAGGACATATCAAGAAGAAAAAGGTGCAAGAAGTGAAAGATCACATCAAGAAAGAAGAAATGAATCCAGCCATATTTTGTAATTCACTGGTTGGAATTACCACTCCTCAAACTATTAAGATAGAGGGACATATCAAGAAGAAAAATGTTCAAGAAGTGAAAGATCACATTGAGCGTCAAGAAATGAATCAGACCATATCTTGTAAAGGATTGGAAGAAATTACCACTCAAACTCTAAAGATAGAAGGACATATCAAGAAGAAAAAGGTTCAAGCAGTGAAAAATCACATCGAGCATCAACAACAAGTTCTCCAACTTTTAAAGGATAACGCCACTTCGATGCAAAATCAAATGAAACAACAGGTAGATCAACATCATAGTGAAAAATGTTTTGATGTAGGCGATTGGGTATTTTTACTGCTACATCTAAAGAAAGCTATTTATGAAAAGGAAATGTTGGCAATACTACATGCACTTAAAAAATGGCGACCTTACCGAATGGGAAGACTCTTCAAGGATGAGGATGTGGAAGCATTGTTTTGTGCTATTTCTATTATCCAACCAGATTGGATAAACGAAGCAAGGGATGAATGGAAGAAGGACAAAGAAGTATGGCCACTTATTCAAAAGTTGCGAAAGATCCCAATTCAAACAATATTGCCAGATATTGAAAAGGAAGGAAAAATCATATTGGAACGTGGAGCAGTCACAGAAACAAGAACTCGACAGCTACGAAATCGATCAATTTCAGAGTATCTCATCAAGTGGAAGAACTTACTCGTTGAAGGTTCCACATGGGAGGACAAGAATTTTATACAGAAGCATCAAGAACTACTCAAGCGTTGAGGACAACGCTTTTTGAAGGAGAGGGGCATGTTAGGCCCCTATACTACTAGTGTAACCCCTTATTGTTATTAGTACAACCCACTTATTATATTAATGTACCCATGTAGTGCCCATATTGTTACTAATGTGCCCCATAGAAGCCCACTATTGTTATTATTGTGCCCTAACATTATTATTGTTATGTCGGCTTTGATTATGTTATGACCCCTTAGACTCCTATATATAGAAAGGAGGTCTTTTCATTTGTATCATCCAAGAATTGTTCATTTATGTAATGTAAAGGAGGTTTCCCCCTCGAAGAGGCTGAATTCTAAGGCGTTGATCTATCTTTTCTATCTTTTTTTGAGTTGGTTTCATAACATATTCCTCCCAAAGTACCACCTTAAGCGTAATTAATTAAGTTAGGCTCAATAATAACTCCATTTTACGAGAATTATCAGAATGAAATGAAACCAAAAGTAAGTCGTGTGAAACTCACACCGATGATGGAATATGCCAAACGAACACTATCGGACCCCGTAAAACTCCTTGAAACCCCTCCAGAACCTCTAGTGACGTAATCCTGCTTGTGTGACTTGGCCATTACGTACCTTGGAAATCCATCCTGGCTGTACAATAGAGGCAATTGAAAATGGGGGCATTACAAGACCTCTTACCCCAAGATTGCTTGTTGTCAATCAATTCATATATGTCCACAACAGAGGCATTTGCACACTGATACCAGGATCCCATATGAACCACTGTGCTACACCATGCCTTCGTGCCACCAAAGTATAAACGGATCCCTCAATACTTGGATCCCAAACAAACTTCTGACCAATTTTGCAATCAATACATTTGCTTGGATCCCAATGCTACCTATGCCCTGGGACCTGTGTGTTATGATACCACCTTGGCCCTCCATCACTGTCTGTGCCTAAGGGTTCAATAGAGTACCGACTCATAATTTCCCGCTAATATATCCTATGGAAAGGCTTGAATGCATAAACTCCTGTACATGGAATAAGTCTACTATGTTGATGTTGCTCGATGCTTAACTCATGCTGATCTATCTGGTCAACCAACAAGATCCACCTAGAAAACTTTTCCCTCTCTCTCTAATGTATAGAGGTAGGATGATAGTGTTGCAAGCCATATCAATATACTCTTGAAGAGTGTTGCTCTGAAACTCCCAAGTATACTCCTCTTGTTGTCTGGCTAGGAACCTCAACCATCCCTCAATACTAGACAACTTGTCCACTGACTTGACACACTTCATCCTAAGCTCCATAGTTTTACTGTTCTATTGTAAGATGGTTCCTCGGGTTATCTGGATATTATGCTTCAACGCCATAATATCTATCCTGAAATGCTCAATCTTCCCTTCGTGGCTATTGTCTAAAAGTACTGCAACCCTGTTGGTTGCCTCTGCATCTATTTGCACCTCATCGCTGGGTGGACCCAAATATGGATGCTCAACCACCTCCACCATATCTCCAACTTGATCCTTCAATTAGCTCTCCAAATATGGCTCATGATGCATACTATGCATATCATCCTCCTCATCTGACTCATGCTCCTCTATGTGCTCTTCATGTTGGATCACTAGTAGCTTATCTCGCAAGTCTCCTTGAATTTCTTCTCCTTGGTCTTCTTCAGTTGAAAATTTCATCTATCACAACAACTGGAAATTATTTTCCTAATTTGTTAATTTTATTAACAATTTATTTGCAGTTTGGTATGGAAAATATCAAATAATTCACATTGTGATTTTCACAAATAAAATTGCGGAAAATAATAGCACTGGAAACTGAGAAAATATAGCACACACACACACATAAAAATGACACCGTTATTTTTGGACAAATGTCCCTAGAAAAACCCAACATGGGAAAACCGACGCAGCAACCGAGGGTTTTGGTATTAAGCAGCAGTGAGAAATTCTGAGTACAATAATTTGGATGTCGAATTTGGCAATCCTACAGAGAAAAAAACTGGCAAAAATCTAGTGAGGAATTTCCCTCACCCCACAGGCAAATACGATACTGAAGATTGGCCTCTGAAACCCTCTACGGATTGGCCCGCGTCACCCTCTATGTGGGCTCTACGTAGGCTCTAATTCGTACGGCCTGGATTTGAATTTGAGTTGCTTCTTTTATTTTCCACTGACTCTAGAAATGCTTCTCCTGACCTCTGCAAAATTCTTCTGCCACCAGAACAATGAAATGACTTTCCAAATCTGCAAATCAAACTGCCTTTAGAGGCTACTATGCAGTCCCTGCGTCAGACTCACCGTGGCTCTTTTTCCTCTCTGAAAATGCACTCGATGGATTTGGAAATCTTCCTCCAGCCTCACTGTCGCTGCCCCTTACTCACTTTTTCGATCTCAGGCTCTCCGACAACTACTGCTGCTCTCTAGAAATCGATCTGCCAAGGCAATCAAACTTCTGGTGTGTCTTCTCTAAGTGCCTAACTACTTTTTCTTATAATCCTCTGTTGGAGCACTAACGAGAAAGATTAAAACTTAATCAAGGGCTAGGATCATCTCAGAGTCGATTTGTGTGAGTTTATAGAGAATTCTCATCTTAGACTTAATTAATTTTGATTAATTAACCATATTCCCTAAATTTAGATTTACAAAATATTTAAAATTCGGCTAATAATCTAATTAAGTCATTTCTAGGTGGAATTTCTAGAAACGATTTTAGGGTTTTGGATATCTTATGTATTTTAACATCTCCACCAAATTTCGTGGCTAGAACACATCCAATGCTACAAAAACTAACACTCCCTCTTAGTGAGCACTGTGTTCTAGTGCTACACACCCTACCACAACACTTTGTCTTTGTATCATCTCTTGTCGCGTTGCTGATGTTTGGCCACTATGACTGCTTGCCACTGCCCACCAACCACTGCGCAAATTTGTTGTTGCATCTGTGTTGCTTTTGACATTGTTGTACTGCTATAACTAAGAAGCATCTGAAATACTGAATCAATTGTGTTCAATATGATGCATCTGTCTCCCGAGTTCTGACTGCTACTAGCCTCTACACTGTCACTGAATAATCTGCATTGTTGCGGACTGTACACTACTGCCAACTCTGCACTACACTCCTCAACACATGAATGCTACTAGTCTGCAACTATCACTCTAGAATCTAACCACATCTCTGACACTGATCCATCCTGCTATTGAAAACTGTGGGCCCCTGTAGCCAGGGAATGATCCATGAGGTGGACTCCCCAATGGACCCTGCCGAAATTTGTAGCTCTTTGGGGCTACATCTCCAAGTCACCCCACCTCACTCTTGGAGGTATATCGGCAAACATCGCGAAGTCTTCCTCCAACCTGGAGGACAACCTATCTATCTTAGCATGTGCCGCTACCTAGTCTTGCTTCTCCTGCTTCCCCTTCTCTCTGAGAGGACACTGAGTACTGTAGTGGCCAAACTCGCCATACCTGAAGCACTTGACCTTAGATAGGTATTTTTTCTTCTTCTTATGCTCCCCCTATGCCTGACTAGGATCCTTATATGCAAGGGCCACATTCTCATCCTCACCCTTCATGCCCTTACTGTTGCCGCCATTGATGGCGCTCTTCAACAGAGCTTGCCTCAACTCTTCCTGATGCAGATCAGACCACTTCCTGTCCCACCTTAGAAAGGTATCTTTTCCCAAGATACTCTGGAAAAATACTTGCCAATTCTCTGAGACACTATTTAGTGCCAATCGTACAAGCTTCATGGGTTGAGATGTTGACCCAACCTCTGATAACTGATCTTGGACTTCCTGAATCCGAGTGAGAAAGGCATTTATGCTCTCGACCTTTTGCATCCTCGTGTTCCTCAGCTTCTATCGGATATACATCTTCCGCTGCTCGGAAGAAATCTGAAACAACTTAGACAAGGCATCCCACATCTCCTTGGTCGTTCCCTTCTTTGCCACATGTGAGATGAGATGATCTTGGACTCCATCCAAAATCAACCTCCTGGCCTTCACCATTTCCTTTGTACTTCTTCTGCTGATCGACATCCTGGGGTACTACTACCACACTCTTTGCATAGGGCTTCAAACCATATTCATCCAGAAGGAATGACATCCTTGCCTTCTAGATGACATAGTTGGAGGAACCCTCCAATCTGTCTTGGTCCCTGAGCCTGTGGCCATCTCTGATCTGGTCTGGAAATTCCCTCTTCTTCTGCTCGGCTACTCGCACTCCCTCTTGGAATGTGTTGTTCTGCTAGTTGCTACTGCCAATTTGCAACCGGGAAAATCATATTTCTTGGTTAGGAACCCTCTGAGAGAAATATCTTATTGTGCGTGTTTTTCTCTTCCACCCGACGTTGGTTTTGCTATTACAAAACCCTCTGCGTCCAACCAAAGAATCTTCTCAGCGGAAATCTTAGCTGCATCTACTCCCTTTGACTGCTGGAATCACTATCCCGGGCAAATCGACTTTTTTGCCAACTTGCAATGAAAATCATATTACACTAGAAAATTTTGGCTTGTTGCTCCCCTCTGAGTAGCGAAATTTCCCTCTTCCGCTTCTGAGCTTCTCGGCTGATTACTTACACTCTGATACCATCTAAAAATTTCATCTATCATAGCAACTGAAAATTTTATTTAGCAATTTATTTGCAGTTTGCTACAACAAATACCAAATAATTCCTATTGTGATTTTAACAAATAAAACTACAAAAAATAATAGTGTTGGAAACTGAGAAAATCTAGTACACACACACGCATGAAAATGACATCGTTATTTTTGGACAAATGTCCCTGGAAAAATGCAACTTGAGAAAATCAGTGCAACAATTGAGGGTTTTATTATTAAGCAGCGGTGATAAATTCTAAGTACAATAATCTAGATGCCGAATTTGGAAATCCTACAGAGAAAAAATACTGGCAAAAATCTAGTGAGGAATTTTCCTCACCCCACAGGCAAATCCGACACTGAAGACCGGCCTCTAAAACCCTCTACAAATTGCCTTGTGTCATTCCCTGCATAGGGTCTAATTTGTACAACTTGATCTCAATTTGAGCTGTGTCTTTTGTTCTCCATTGAATCTGGAAACGCTTCTCCTGGCCTCTGCAAAATTCTTCTCAAATCGAACTGAAATGTCTTCTTGAATTTGCAAATCACACTGCCTTTAGAGGCTACTGCGCAGTCCCTGCGTCAGCATCATTGTGGCTCTTCTTCCTCTTTGCGAATGCACTCCGCTAGATCTTGAAATCTTCCTCCAACCTCACTTTCCCGTCAGCATCACTCTGGTTGTTCTTCCTCTCTGCAAATGCACTCGCTAGATCTGGAAATCTTCCTCCAGCCTCACTGTCCTTGCCCCTCACTCATTTCTTTGACAAGTACTGTTGCTCTCTGGAAATCAATCTTCCAAGGAAATCGAACTTTTGGTGTGTCTGGTGTGTCTTCTCCAAGTGTCAAACGACTTCTTCTTATAATCTTCTATTGGAGCACCAATGAGCAAGATTACAAGTTAGTCAAAGGCTAGGATCATTTCAGAGTCTATTCGCATGAGTTTCTAGAAACTTCTCACTTTGACTTAATTAATTCTGATTAATTAACCATATTCCCTTAGTTTAAATTTATGAAATATTTAAAAATCGATTAATAATCTAATTAAGTCGTTTATAAGTGGAATTTCTAGAAACGATTTCTGGGTTTTGGAGATCTCATGGATTCTAACCTCTCCACCAAATTTCATTGCTAGAACACATCTGATGCTACAAAAACTAACACTTCATTTTGTTGCTCATCTCCTTTAGCCATTAAACATGGATCTATAGGTGAGTTGCTATTAATGCATGATTGCTCCCCCTCCTCAGAGGTATCTTTATGAAAATCAAGGGACTCAACTATAGAAGAAGATTCCTCATTAGAAGGGTTAAAAGGAATTTTGTTGATTTGGGGTAGCATCGGATGTACTCTAGCCATCAAAATTGGTGGAGAGGCTAAAGCACATGAGATCTCCAAGACCGAAAAATGGTTTGGGCAAACTTTAATCGGTTTGGGAGATATTAAAATAATTAATATTTTTAATGGAGTTCCCAAGTTTAAACTTAGGAAAAATAAAATATTAATGGGTATTAATATAAAACTGGGTTAGAAGGTTCCAAAAGTCATGGATCAAGACAATTGTAATTTTAGCCATTGATTAGAGATTTAATCTTGGTCGTTGAAGGAACAACATGAAAAGTACAAGAGGAGGCTTGAGGGTCAGTTGGAGAACACACTGAGGGAGACTAGTGAGTTCGATTTCTGGAGCAGGGTTAGCTGAGAAATTTGAATTAGTGGTTTAGAGAGCAGCAGGAGGCAACAAGTACAGAACAGAGAGTCGGGAACAGCACTAGAGGAACAACACAGAGGTTGGAGAGGCAGACGCAGAGGCTACAGACTGCGCAGTCACTGGAGGGCATGCGTGGGTGACATGGAGAGGCCCAGTGCTGACGCAGAGAGGTAGGGGCTGACGCAGAGGGTCTGGGAGCTACGCAGAGGTCAGCCAGGCTGACGCTGAGACTGGGGGAAGTGTTGAAGAATTTTCTCTCTGTTGGGTAAGCCAGTTTGGCACCCAGTTGTACTGAAGAATTGCTGAATAATAGATCCTCCTTTACCGCATCGGTTTTCCGGGGACTGATTGTCCAAAATATTTTTGTCGATTCTTGTGCATGTGTTTGTTTCTGTATTATGATGTGATATCTGCAACATAATTTATTTTAATGTTTACTGAAGGATTTTCATAAATAACTTATCGGGAAATAAGTAGGTAAAATAAATCAGTTGTTGCAGTGATAGAATTTTCACATGGTATCAGAGCAAGTAATCAGAGACAGGAAGGGAAAATCAATTATGGGTCGAGACCATGATGTAGAGGCATCTACGTCAGGAGACTCGCACAGATTTTCAGAAAATTGCACAAGAGAAAGTGATTTCGATTTCTCTATGTTGGCTTCCAGGCTGGAAGAAGAAGTGGCTTGTGTGACTAGCTCTGCATCATCAGAGGTATGGTATATAGACAGTGGGGCCTCTTGGCATATGACGGGAATCCGAGAATGTTTCTCAGATTATCGGGAGGAGAAGATGAACTTTCAGATCACCATGGGGAACAAGGAAAAATGTACTCCAATAGGGAGGGGTACCATAGTTTTTCAAACAGAAAAGGGAGAACGGTTCCGTGCTACCAATGTGTTGCATGTACTAGGATTGGGGATGAACTTACTTTCCGTGTCGCAACTTCAAGGCAAAGGCTATGACGTTTTCTTCATTAAGGAGAAAGTATATGTCAAATACTTGAGCTGGAAAAGGAAAGTGCATATCGGGATCAAAAGTAACAGGTTGTACATACTACAACTAGAATCACCAATGGCACTAATAGGTAGTCATGGAGACAAGGATTTGAACGAACTATGGCGCAAAAGAATGGGACATTTGCACCATGGGGCTTTGAGAATTCTTAGGAGCACTGTAACATGAGTTCTGGATCTTAGTACAGAACGAGATGATTTATGCAGAGGATGTGCTCTAGGAAAGTATGCCAAGGCAGCATTTCCTAGAAGTAAAAACAGGGCCAAGAGTGTACTAAGATTGGTACACTTGATATCTGCGACCCATGTCCACTAAAACTTTTAGTGGTGTCGAGTACTTCCTTACCTTCATTGATGACCATTCAAGGAAAACTTGGATTTATTTTCTGAAAACCAAGGACAAGGTTTTCTATCGATTCAAAGAGTTCGAGGCTCTGGTGGAGAATTTGATTGGGAAGAAAATAAAATTTTTGCGCTCAGATAATGGTGGAGATTATGTCGATAAGGACTTCACTGATTTTTGCGTTAAGGAGGGCATCAAAAGAGAGTGGACAACTCCTTACAATCTGGAGCAGAATGGAGTAGCAGAAAGAAAGATTAGGGCTACTGTAGAAGCAACTAGGGCCATGATGTATGATCAGGATATGCCAAAATTCATGTGGGCAGAAGCATGCAACAAAACAGTTTATGTTCAGAATAGAACTCTTCATCGGGCATTGGGCAAGATTACTCCAGAGAGTATTCACAGGGAAGACGCCTGAAGTGTTAGTCATTTCAATATATTTGGGAGCTTAGCATATTGCCGCATACCCGAGGAAAAGAGGAAGAAGCTGGATCAAACCGCAGAGAAAGGATATGGGCAGAAGCATGTAACACAACAGTCTATGTTCAGAATAAAACTCCTCATCAGGGATTGGGCAAGATTATTCTAGAGAAAGTCTTCACAGGGAAGACGCCTGATGTCAATCATTTCTAGATATTTGGGAGCTTAGCATATTGCCGCACCCAAGGAAAAGCGGAAGAAGTTGAATCAAACTACAAAGAAAGGATATCTAGTGGGATATAGCGAGAATGCTAAAGCATATAGAATCTATCTTCCAGGGAGCAGGAAGGTAGTAGTTCGACAAGATGTGAAGTTCATGGAAGACAGGGCTTTCAGAAAATCTCGAGAAATGCCTTCTGAGAAGCAGTGAAAAGAGGAACCGTTGGTCAAACCTCTTCAACCAACGAAAGAAAATAATTCTTCCTTGGGTCAGGAAGAATCACAGGATGAGGAGGAGCTAACAGAAGCACCTGCTGGCAGAGGAAGAACGAGCAGGGAACTTCGTCAGATTTTGCGAGATGTAGAGGACTTCATTGGTGCGCCAAGGAACAATAAGAGGGAGCAAAAATAGCCAGATAGATATCAGGTATTAGTAGCTTAGGATGGGGAGCCTACCAATTTTCAGGAGGCAACTCAACATCAGGTTTGGCTGGATGCGATTGTAGAGGAATATAACTCCATAATGGTGAATGATGTTTGGGAGGTAGTGCCAAGGCCTCAAGATAGATCAATGGTAGGTTCAATATGGATCTACAAGATTAAATACGTTGTAGACGACAGTGTTGAGAAATACAAAGCCAGGCTTGTGGCTAAGAGGTATGCTCAGAAGGAACGAATTGACTATGAAGAGACCTTTGCCCTGGTAGCTAGGTATACATCTATTAGAATTGTGATATCTCTTGCAACACAAATGGGGTGGGAGATTCATCAGATGGATGTCAAAACAACATTTTTGGACGGTGTGATAGAAGAAGAGGTATACATTGAACAACCAGAGGGCTTTGAGACACATGAGAAGAAGTCTCAGGTATGCATATTGAAGAAAGCCTTGTATGGGATGAAACAGACACCTAGAGCATGGTATGGGCGAATTGGTGGCTACTTGCAGAAAATGGGATTTGTCAAGACTTAAGAGTGACGCAGATCCAAATCTCTACTATCTGGTTGTAGGGAATGAGCCTCTAATCTTAGTATTATGTGTGGATGATATCTTCTTAACAGGATCATCCAGGCTCATAGGGGACTGCAAGAAGAATCTAGCCACGGAGTTCGACATGAACGATTTGGGACGAATGCATTATTTCCTGGAGTTGGAAGTTTGGCAGTGAAAGGGGGAGATCTTCCTTAGGCAAGGGAGATATGCTACAAAAATCTTGAAGAGATTCAGGATGGAGGACTGTAGACCCATGGCTACTCCTACGATAACCAACTGGAAGAAGATTGATTCATCAGAAGACAAAGATGTTGATCCCACCTTATACAGGCAACTCATAGGGTCCCTGATGTATCTGGTCAATCCCAGGCCAGACATTTGCTACGCTGTCAACACTCTCAGCTAGTTCATGGTGGAGCCGAAGAGGGTGCACTGGGCAGTAGCCAAACATGTTCTTAGGTATTTACAGGGAATAGTCGATAATGGATTCTTGTACACCAAGGGTAAGGATATCAGATTGAGTGGGTTTACTGATGCAGATTGGGCAGGAAGTTCAGTGGATCGGAAAAGTACCTCTGGGTACTATTTCAACATTGGATCAGGAATGACCTCCTGGTGCAGTAGGAAACAGAAATCCATGGCTCTGAACTCAGCAGAGGCAGAATATATGGCCGTAAGCACAACTTCATGCGTGGCCATATGGCTTAGAAAACTGCTTGTGAACCTATTCAGAAGAAAGATGGAGGCGACTAGGATCATGTGTGATAATCAGAGTTGCATCAAGCTCTTTGAGAATCTAGTGTTTCACGATTGATCAAAGCATATTGATATCCGGTGTCACTTTGTTAGAGACTGTGTCCAATGAGGAGTTGTATAGTTGAGCTACACTGCTACAGGAGAACAGGTGGCAGATGTCCTTACCAAGGCCCTTGGAAGAACCAAGTTTGATTATTTCAGGGAGAAGATGGGGATGATAAAGAATCCATTTCAGTAGTAGAAATGGGTATGATGTTGTAGTGCAGTAGCACGATGCAACATGATGAGAAGGAGTTTGCAGTGTAGATGCAGTGTTGGGAAGATTGACCAACAGCAACACGGATGCAGAGGGAGCTGCATTACAGATGTAGCAGTGGAAGTGATAAAGCCATGGGCAACAATGCAGAGGATGTTGGGCAGGGAGGCTTAGCATCAACACAGGTACCGATGTTGTATGATCAGAGTAATGCTCAGTGTGGAGTATTATTAGAGCACAGTCCTCGCTAAGAGGGAGTGTTGATTTGGGGTAGCATCGAATGTGATCTTGCTATGAAAATTGGTGGAGAGGCTAAAGCACATGAGATCTCCAAGACCCAGAAATGGTTTGGGTAGATTCTAACCAGTTTGGGAGATATTAAAATAATTAATATTTTTAATGGAGTTCTTAAGTCTAAACTTAGGAAAAATAAAATATTAATGGGTATTAATATAAAACTGGGTTAGAAGGTTCCAAAAGTCATGGATCAAGCCAAATCTAATTTTACTTGTTGATTAGAGATTTAATCTCGGCTGTTGAAGGACCAATAGGAAAAGTATAAGAGGAGGCTTGAGGGTCCGTTGGAGAACTCACTGAGGGAGACCAGTCAGTTCGATTTTTGGAGCGGGGTTAGCTGAGAAATTCAAATTAGTGGTCTGGAGAGCAGCATGATGCAACAAGTACGAACAAAGAGTCGGGAACAACACTAGGGGAACAACGCAGAGGTTGGCGAGGCAGACGCAGAGCCTGCAGACTGCACAGTCACTGGAGGGCCTACGTGGGTGATGCAGAGAGGCCTATTGCTGACGCAGAGAGGCAGGGGCTGACGCAGAGGGTCTAGGAGCTACGCAGAGGTCAGCCAGGCTGATACTGAGACTGGGGGAAGTGTTGAAGAAATTTCTCTTTGTTGGGTAAGTCAGTTTGGCACCCAGTTGTACTGAAGAATTACTGAATAATAAAATCTTCCCTTGCTGCACCTATTTTTCCACATTGGGTTTTTCCAGGGACTGATTGTCCAAAATATTTGTGTTGATTCGTGTGCATGTGTTTGTTTCTGTAGTATGATGTGATATCTACAACAGAATTTATTTTAATGTTTACTGAAGGATTTTCATAAATAACTTATCAGGAAATAAGTAGGTAAAATAAATTAGTGGTTGTAGTGATAGAATTTTCACAAATTTCTCCCTGATCTACCTCCGTCATTTCCTTTGTGTCACTCAAGCATGAGTGGTTAGGCCCCCAAGGTCCCTTACAGATAAAGCAAAGACTTTGCCTCCTTAGTTCATTCCTGTTGACTGTTTGAATCTTCGCATCTTCGTTGTCTTCACTCGAGTGGTCAGATGCACAAACTGGCATCCTCCTTAGCTCTTCCTTGGTCAATTTCCCTTTGAATAGTCTCAATTTTGCTCAATTAACCTTCTTGTCAATTCATGAGCAACAAGCAAGACAATCTGCTCCTTCTTCCAAATGGCTAACAACCTGGGCGCAGCAGCTTGTAGATGGCTGCATGATCACTCATAACTCCAACCATGATTTATAAAATCTTGAGCCTCTTTCCAAAGGTGGCACTCACAATGTCATGCAATCCCTGGAAACTTTCTTCCATCAGCTGGAAAACATCTCTCATAATGCCATCGTTGTAAGGGAGGATAGGTGAAGTTATTTTGATAATCTCATTAAGGCAAGAGGCAACCGTAAGTTTGACCCCTTCACAAGTGTGATCTAGGAATCTTTGTTGGATCAAGGCAAACATTGTTGGTTTGAGTGCCCAATTTAGAACCTTTAAATCTGATTGACTCAACTTAGAAAGATGTGAGTCCAATTTCTTCAGATGAAGGGGGTTTTTGCGGTCATCATTATATTTTTCAAATCTGATCCAAATACATCAAGCCAATTCCTACCTCCAATTTTTTTTGCAAATCCCTCAGCTGCTCTAGTTGTAGGATAGCATGTACTCCCTTTGAAAAGGGTCTGTTGTTTTACTTTGTTCTTTGGTCTATATTGCAGTCTACTAAGGTACTGTTGTGTTGGTTTAAGAGGCATTTTAAATACTTCATTTTTCTGTACTACCGCTTCACTTAATGTATAACAATACAACTGATCTTCCAGCAAACATCAACTACACACTTGTCCAACAAGACTATGAAAATAGCAGTAATGACCATCATCCACACATCTCTATTACAATAACACTCAACACTATGACTATGGACAACATGCCAACAACATATTTTCTAAATAACATGAACTTAATGACTGACTTTACCACCATACATACACCAGTCTCAGCTTTAGCAACTTATACAAGGCAATGACTGGCTCACTGTAGTATATAATCAACAGAGAAATAGGTACTGCATATACTGACGTCCTATTGTCAAATACTTATGATAATACAAACAATACTATGACAATAATGTGTAGCAATACAAACTCATCTAAGACTTATGACAATGTAAAGCTTATGGTAGTGCACAATACAGGGCTTATAACAACACTGATCTTCATAGCAGCAACAATACTTTATCTCACACTCAGCTAGGAAGGACAATAGTACCACAATGTCATACCCTCTCAACAATAAGGACACATCAATTACAAGGCTCAATTAATGTACTAATTTATCTCCCATACACGTACACTTCAATTACATAGAGATGGCATAACAACTCAACCATCCATACTCTAGCAGCCATACAAAGATACATCAACTAATACCAACAACAATGTGAACTCATAACCTTATACATTTGACTCAATATTACAAGGCTTGGACATTGTTACAAACACGTGACAACAACTTAACGTACAAACCCTGGCCTCACACATTAAGCTATAGCAGCCCTTGCATCAAAATTGTGTCAACGTAGCCCTGCAACAAATTTAGTTAAATAAACTCTAATATATGCCAACTCCGGCTTGCACTTTGTCAACTTCATTTAGCAATACACTACTTTACTTATAACAGATCACATCCCCTTTGTCCTCATATACAATCAGTTCACTCCAGGCAGGGGACATGCCTTCACCATTGATCAACAACAGGTAATCCTCTGTCTATGTGCACAGTCCTCTACAACTTTAAGAGAACAATTACGTCTGTACAACTTCAGTAACTTGATTTCTCGAATCTCTTGAACAATGGCCGCTTTTGCTAATAACCTTGATCCCACAACTGCAAATAATCTCTGCATCCAAAGACTGGGGATTCAACCTCCAAATAGTGTTGTCTTGGACTATTTAAATTGTCCCCCCAAGATGAATATCACAGCTCCTGAAAAATAAGTCTCAACATACACAAGAGACTGATGATGGTTCACAACCTCTGCAAATCAATGGTCTCGACCATCAACAATGGGTAAATTTTGCTCTCCTTGGCACTTAATCTTCTAGTGAATTCGACTGCTTTTTCATGTGCAATTTGGCCACCCTTTGCACAACACCTTTGTCATGTACTGAGTCTCGGTTTCTCTACGCCAATCAACTCCAATTGCACATCAGTTACTCAGGGCATGTGCACTCCATATAGAGGTTTTACCACCCAAATTGATAACTACATGTCCCTTGATTCAACTTGGCCCAATGGCTATCCTGACTTCATGTGAATGACTTTGCTGAGCTTGACAACTTTGACGTGCGGCTAGGATTTGCGCCTTGATCCCACAGTGGATAAGTGCTCTTTGAGATTCCTCTGTGTCCAGATGCAGGCAAGAACATTAATACTTACATCTAAACAACTGCATGGATTATTTAGTCACACAATGTTGGGACCCTCTAAAAGTCACGACCCGCATTTTCCATTTGATTACACACTCCAAAATTCAAATTGAGAGCCTAACATATCGAATCCTTCATTGCGTCCACCCTCTGCGATTACCTATTCAACATACCATAAAGTTGTCTAACACAATTTCTTTGCCCATTGCACAGGCTAGTTACACACTGGTCACCATTCACATGTTGGTTGATTCAGCTTTAAATTATAGCCACGATTTCAATCCCTTGCCAAAACAACAACGCGGCCCTATGTGAAACAATAATTCTAGCTTGACAACAACAACTAAATTCGGCTTGCTCCAAACAATAAAGTCAAACCTTGAAAGGTGACAAATAAAACAATAATTTGGCCCCATGAATTTATGATTGAAATCCAAGGAGCTCGACTTGATCATAAATCCTACTTCAATATGACAAATCAGCCTCTCCTTTGTGAGTACAAGATCTGGAATACCCACTCGTCCTTTGAGACTTACACAAATAATTTGGCATCTCCTTCTTGAATTTAAGATCTGAAATGTTTCTGATTATTTTGATGAGCGAGAGGCACAAAAGGAGACTTAACTCTACCACTATAAATTTATATGCTTCTCTTGGCACAATCCATCTTATTGGCACTGGGAAAAATTCGGCTTTCTTTTGGAAATAATTCTCCTGCCATGTAAACTCAATGATTGGCTTCCAATCATAAAGTGAATTCGACCTACTCAAAGAAAGAAATCTCGTCTTCCAAAAACAAAGGATCTTGGCCCTGGTGAAGATATGAATTTGATTCTTCCAATTGTGCTCACGGCCCCCTTCTGGAATAATAGTATATGGCTTCAGTGTTTGATGCTCAGCCTCTATCAATTAACTCAACTCCGACAAATAAGTACGACAATGGAACAATAATACAACCTCAACAACTATAATTGTTGTCAACAAAAATATAACCCATGAACTATTGATTTGGGGTAGCATCGGAGGTGCTCTAGCCATGAAAATTGGTGGAGAGGCTAAAGCACATGAGATCTCCAAGATCTAGAAATGGTTTGGACAGATTGTACCCGGTTTGGGAGATATTAAAATAATTAATATTTTTAATGGAGTTCCTAAGTCTAAACTTGGGAAAAATAAAATATTAATGGGTATTAATATAAAAATGGGTTAGAAGGTTCCAAAAGTCATGGATCAAGCCAAATCTAATCTTAGCCATTGATTAGAGATTTAATTTCGGTCGTTGAAGGACCAACAGGAAAAGTACAAGAAGAGGCTTGAGGGTCAGTTAGAGAATACACCAGAGTGATCAATCATTCATTCTGCTAGAGTGGGGTTGCTAAGCAAAATTGAATCAGTGATCAATAGTGAGGGGCAGTGAGTATTGGACAGAGAGGCAGAGACAATACTGAGAGACTAGCGCAGAAGCTGGGAGAGCGAGAGCAGTGGCTAGTTCAGGCCACGCAGAGCCCAACAAAGACAACACAGAGGCCATAGGGACTGTGTCAACCACGCATAGGCCACAGGGACTGTGTCATCCACGCATAGGTCGTCCACGCATAGGCCATAGGGACTGTGTCATCCACGCATAGGCTACTGGAGTGACGCAGAGGGTCCCAGAGGCTGCGCAGTGCCTCAGAGGGTTGACGCAGGTCAGCAGGAGGCTGACACAGAGGCCAGAAGGGCCAGCGCTGAGCTTTAGTTGTGCCGGAGAGGGTTTCATGGGACAAGTTTTTTGAATACTTATTTCCGAATATAGAGGTATTGTTTTCGTGTATTTTTTCTCTGTCGGGTGATCCGGTTAGGCACCCAGTTGTACTCAAGGAAATACTGCATAATAATAAACCCTCAAAATAGCTGCACTGGATTTCTCGCATTGGGTTTTTTCGGGGACATTTGTCCAAAAATAACGATGTCACTTGTGTGCTTGTTTTCTTTCAGTTGATTATCTGTGGATGTTGTGACTGTATTGTGCTTATTTCAGTATTTAAATGTTTTAAATAACTTGTTCAGAATTTACAAGTAGAAGAAATAAACCAGCAGAATACAGATTAAGTTTCTAACGGATAGACTTAGAAAATTCAACATGAACAAATAAAATAAAAAAATATCCTCCGGAACCGACCCTTCCTAGCCATGATATCAACCTGCAAAATAATACCCAACTAGGGTTTCAAGAAAAATTCTCGCACTGGAATTTTGGCCCAACAATAGAACTCTCAACATTACTTTGATTTAGACCCACAACTAGCCAAAATCATGCTCTGATACCACTGTAATATGCCAAATAGATAAATTTCCAACAATTTTGAGATATTATAAAATGTTTCGTATATTTTTAATTTTTGAAAATTTACAATAACGATAATTCTCACAAAATTGTAGAAATAATCGAAATAAGAAACACTAGAAATTTAGAGAAAATCAAAACAAATACTGGAAACTTAAGCTTTATTTATATGATATATGTGATTACAACAGAAATAACTGAGATAGAACAAGAACAAATGAAGCACCAATTGAGAATTTGAATGATCCTCACTCCAATATTGCTGAAGCTTCTAGATGAAATCTCCTCAAGGAGTGTTGGGGTTTCATTGAACACACACAATGGAAACCCAAGGGTTTTTGTCATGGGGCTTGCAGAAGCTGGGAACTCCATTCACCAAACCTTGTTATAATAATTAAAAAACCAAACCAAGATGTCCAAATGATCTCATCCTCATCCTTTTAAAAGCTTGATAGATAGATCTTCAATCTTCTAGAAGTATTTTATTTGGATTATTTTGGTATTATTCTAGAAGCTCCTCCTTGACTTCATCTAAGCGACTTTTAATTTAATTTAATTTTACTTAAGTCGCATTTGGCCTTTTTCCTTCAATTAATCATTTTACTCTTCTTTTATTTAAACAAGTGACTGATTAAAATCACTTTCAATCCGGGAAAATGGTAAATTGCCCACCATACTTTCTCTAGCCATCAAAGGTCACTTCTCATCATCCCATCACGTAGATCTTCTCGTTACGGTTCCAATAAGCTATAACACTAAAGTGTTCCATCAAATATTCCTCTCGAAATGCCACCTTGAGCATAATTAATTTAGGCTCAATAATAACTCTGTTTTATGGGAATTATCAACATGCAATGAAATGAAAAGCAAGTCATGCGGAACTGACCTTGATGATGGAATATGCAAAGCGAATGTTGTCGAATCTCACAAAACTCCTCAAAACCCCTTCGGAACCTCTGACGACATAATCCTTCTCTTATGACCTAACTATCACGTACCTTAGAAGTCCATCCTAGTCGTATTATAGAGGCAACTGAAAATGGGGACATTCAAACCTTATCTCTTCATTCAAACAAAGTTGTCCAAAACTATTCAAAGGTAAGTGAATTCTCACAAGCATGAATACCTTGGACTAAGGGTTTTCAAGATGAAGAAAACCCCTCAAGAAAATGGGCACCAATGCCTCATTTTCCACTTTTGTCCTTATGGAAACCACACGACCTTTCAATTGATTGATCTTGTCTAGGTAGCTAACCATTGTATCAATGTTACTCATGTGGATGGTTGAAAGCTTTTTTATCAAGAGCATCTTCCTAGAGGCACTTTCACTCTAGTACAATATGACCAAAGAATCATGTCTCCTTGTCGGTCTTCTTTGAAATGGGAGTGATTCTGAGGCTGGAGGAAGATTTTCCAGTTCCGGTGAGTACATTGCAGAGAGGCAGTGATTGCCACAGAGAGGCAGCACAAAGCCCTTTTGGGGAGATTTTCGTTTTGTTTAGGGAGAAGTCAAGATTTTGAGCTAGAAGCTGGGCAAAGGGTCTAGAGGCAAAGAGTATCAGTTTCCCAGATAGCAGTTGAAGACACAGTGAGAGGAGACGCAATTTCGAGATTGTGGGACGTAGTAACTGCGTAGGCTGACATAGTGACTGCGTAGAGGAAGCAAGGAGCAGCTCAATTCGAGTTGAGGTCAGGGTCGGATCGCCTGTGGAGTGAGAAATTTTTCTCACTAATTATTATTGTCAGTGGTTTCTCTGTTTGGATTGCTAGTTTAAGCATCCATAGTTTGTACTCATATTTTCACTACTGCATAATATGAAAACCCTCAGCTGTTGCATTGGTTTTCCTGAGTTGGGTTTTTTCGGGGACTTAGTCCAAAAATAACTGTGTATTTTGTGTGTGTGCATCTATTTCTTCCGCAACATTTGTTTTGTGAAGGTTGGAGTGTATTTGTTTCAATATTTGTCGTAGCACACAACAAATAATTTGTTTAATTAAATTAACAAATAGAAGAAATAACATCAGTTGTTGCAATAGGATTCGGGGTTAGCCGAATTTTCACATGGTATCAGAGCGCAGATTGTAAGCCGGAGAGCTTAGTAGCAGAAGGGAAGAGGAATTTTGTAGCTCTGCGTAAGCAATAGTTCGAAACCCTCAGAGGCAATGCAATTTCTTGGCCAGGAGGGTCAATTTCTTGAGGAAAAATTGATTTCTCTAAGAGAGCGACAGAGAAATCAGATTTCTCCAGTTCGAGGATTACCATAGGGAGTAGCCGGTATTTTCCTTGTAGAGCAGATCTCTAGTTGGACACAGTATTTTGCAGTAGTTGTTGGTGAAACATAACATAAGGAGGAAGAAAGAGCGCACACTGAGGGAAATTTCCTCAGGGGACTTCTAGTTTCAGAAGCTCATTTTTCTCTTGCAAATAAGCAGTCGTTTGAGGAGATTTACTCACTCCAATAGGGAGTGCGTAGAGCCTAGCAGTAGCTGAGCAGAAGAGAAGAGGAGGATTTCGACTTTGTTTGCTAAGATGGCCACTACTGGACTACGAGATCAGGACAGGTTGGATGATGCATCCAACTATGTCATTAGGAAGGCAAGGATTGTGAAAATTCCTACACTTTGAAGGAACCCTTACTGCAGAAAATTTGAATCTACTTCACCTACTTGATTTTTAAATTACATTCATCAAGTTATTCTTCTAAATACTGAAGCAAATTACTTCTACAGCCTACATTAGTTAAATATTTGATCTCATGAAACAAACAGAGCAAAGAACAAGATATATAGGACACGCTTATTTTTGGACACAATAGTCCCTGGAAAACCCAATGCGGGAAAATTGGTTCAGCAACTCTGAGGGTTTATTATTATGCAAGAGAAATATCTGAATACAAATCTAGGATTCTCATATAGCAATCCTTTACAGAGAAAATACTGGCAAAAAATTTGATAGAGTTTTACCTCACTCCACCAGCAGAATTCCGGCTGATCTGGCACAAGACTGGGTAACCCCGACTATTTCTGCGTTGGCTGTGCGTCAGCGTTGCATCACCTTCTTTGCCCTCCGCGTCAGCTCTCTCGGCTGTTCCGGCAGTTTCGACAGTTTTGGCAGTTCTGGATTCTGCGTGACAGGTAGCTTTTCTATGTCAGCTCTCTAGGCTATTGCGTTGCCTCTGCGTCATCTCTCTAGGCTGTTCCGACAGTTCTGACAGTTCTCGGCAGTTTCAGATATTTCGACAGTTCTGATTCTACGTGACAGGCATCTTTTCTGCTTCATCTCTCTTGGCTACTGCGCTGCCTCTCTGCAAGATCTCTCGCCTTCTCTGTCAGTGTTCTCCGGAAAGTCCATCTCTCGGATTCTCACTGCCCCTCTGCTGTAGAATGATCACTTAGTTCGAATTTCTCAGCTTCCTAACCCCACAAATCGAACTCTAGATCAATTCTTCCTCTGTGCGTGTTTTCAAATGAACCCCAAGTCTCCATTTTATACTTTTCTTACTGAGTCTTCAACGACCGAGATTAAGTCTCTAATCAATGGCTAAGATTAAAACATGACTTGATCCGCCTTCTAGATCATTCTCACCCATATTTTGATTAATACTCATTAATATTTTAATTTCCCTAAGTTTAGACTTAGCAGCTCCATTAAAAATATTTTTTATTTTAATAAAACACAATCCGGGTGGAATTTCACCAAATGGTTTTTGGGTTCTTTAGAACTCATGTGCCTTAGCCTCTCCACCAATTTTCAAGGCTAGAGCACTTTCGATGCTACCAAAAACTAACACTGCCTCTTAGCGAGGAAAGTGCTCTAGCAATAATATCCACCTGCACACTGCTTTGTTTCTGAAGCACCTCCTTTCTGCACTGTTGTTGCCACCAACACTATGCTACTGCTGCTATTGTACTGCTGCCCATGACATTGCCACTGCCACTGCCACTGCTGCATTTGTACTACAAATCCCTCTCAAATGCTGCATCTGTTACGCCGCTAACATTGCCACTTCTGACACTACATCTGTACTACAACTCAGTGGCTGAGAGAAGCAATTGAAAAACATACAAAATTAGTTGAACTTAATTGTGTTCAACATAATACAATGAATGTTGGAATCTGATTGCTCTTGATTCTGACCCCCTCTTAGCGAGGAAAGTGCTCTAGCAACACAAACTAACACTCCCTCTTAGCGAGGAAAGTGCTCTCGCAACAATATCCACCTGCACGCTGCTCTGTTTCTGAAGCACCTCCTTTTTGCACTGTTGCTGCCACCAACACTGTGCTACTGCTGCCCATGACACTGCCACTGCCACTCCTGCATCTGTACTACAACTCCCTCTCAAACGCTGCATCTGCTATGCTGCTAGCTTTGCCACTGCTAACACTGTATCTGTACTACAACTCAGTTGCTGAGAGAAGCAACTGAAAAACATCCAAAATTAGTTGAACTTAACTGTGTTCAACATAATACAATGAATGTTGGAATTTGACTGCTGTTGATTCTAACCCTTTGAATCTTCTACGCTGCCGCTGACTCCTTCATTGTGCCAACTGCACTGCTGCCAAATTTGCTTCATGCTGATCAGTCTTTGGTCTCCATCTTCTGCATTTGTCCTACAAACATTCCACTGCATCATCTGACATTAAGTCCATCTCGCTATTGTTGAATCTTGGGCTCTCGTAGTAAGGAATTGATCCAAGAGGTGGACTCAAGGATCTTGCCCACATGTAGTCCTCCCAACTACAGCGTAATATCACACCATCTCCCTCCTGGAGATGCGTGGGCACTCATGGCAAAATCATCCTCGTCAATCTTTGCTGAAGCAGTGTTAGGATCATGTTTCTCATCCTTGTCCTTTTTCTTCAAAGGACACTAGGATGCATAGTGGCCCAACTCGCCACAACTGAAACGTTTCACCTTCGAAATGTCCTTTTGCTTCGGCTTCTGCTGCCCCTTCGATGTAAGAGCTGCGTTTTCCGGCTCCTCTTTCGTATTTGAGCTACTCCCATTGTTGCCACCGAGGTTGACCTTCACTAGGTCCCTCTTTAACTCCTCCTGTTGAAGAGATGGCCACATCTCCTCCCGTGAAGGTAGTTTTTCTCTGCCCAATATGCTTTGGACGAAAACTTGCCATTCATCTGAGACTCTATTCAGGGCTATCCTCACCATCGCGGTTGGTTGAAGAGTGGACCCCACTGCAGCAAGCTGGTTTCTAGTGTCCTGAAGACGCTGAAGATAGAGGTTCACCCCTTATCCTTTATGCATCAAAGTTTGTTGCAACTTCTACTCCAAATACATCTTCCGCTGTTTGGAAGAGCCTTCATATAGAGAAGACAAGGCTTCCCACATCTCTCGGCCTGTATCCTTGCCCTGCAAGTGTGAGACCGCATGATCTCGAACTCCATCGAGAATGAGCCTCTTTCTTTGCCTTCCCCTGCTCGACCTTGTATTTCTTCATTTGATTGTTTTTAGGAGGAACAACTACAACACTGTTGACGTAGGCCTCGAGATCATATTCCTCCAGAACAGCTAAGATTCTGGTCTTCCATATGACATAGTTGGAAGCTCCTTCCAACCTGTCCTGATCTCTGAGCCCGTGCGATTCCATCTCACCCCATTATCGAATTGACTCGTCTAGTCACTGCTTAGCACTCCTCAGCTGCTTAGCAAGTGAGAAATTCGAACTTTCTAGTGGAAAGTTCTCTGAGGAGAAAATTCCCCTTCTACGTGTCTTCGTTCTTTTCCAGTAGATTTTTGCCCTGGCAGAAACTCTGCCCTTAAAGCACTGCGTTGAGGCTCCGTGTCACTCCCTCTGCCTCTGCAAACTCACGAACTGGAAATCGTACCTCTTTGTCGTCACCCAGAGAGAGATTTCCTTGGATCTGCTTCCCGGCAAGGACTGCACAATCCCTTCAAGGGGATTCAAATTGTTGCCAAGTGCAGCTTTCGGCTTCACTGCTCAGCATTGGATCTGCTCTTTCTGTTTCAAAATCAATGGTATGATACCATGTGAAAATTTCTACACTCTGAAGGAACTGCTACTGCAGAAAATTTGAATATATTTCACCTACTTGATTTTTAAATTACATTCATCAAGTTATTCTTCTGAATACTAAAACAAATTACTTCTGCAACCTACACTAATTAAATATTTTATATCATGAAACAAAAAATAGAGCAAAGAACAAGATACATAGGATACTTATTTTTGGACACAATAGTCCCCGGGAAAACCCAAAGTAGGAAAACCGATGCAACAGCTCTGAGGGTTTATTATTATGCAGGAGAAATATCTGAATACAAATCTAGGAGTCTCATTTAGTAATCCTTTATAGAGAAAATACTGGCGAAAAATTTGAGTGAGTTTTACCTCACTTCACTTGGCAAAATTCCGGCTTTTCCGGCACAAGACTGGGTAACCCCGACTATTTCTGCGCTAGCTCTGCGTCACTTTCTCTGCCCTCTGTGTCAGCTCTCCCGACTATTTCAGTAGTTCTCGGTAGTTCCTACAGTTCTGGATTCTGTGTGACAAGCAGCGTTTCTGCGTCAGCTCTCCTGGCTACTGCACTGCCTCTGTGTCAGCGCTCCTGGTTGTTTTGGCAGTTCCGACAATTCCCGATAGTTTTGGCTGGTCCGACAGTTCTGGATTCTGCGTGACAGACACCTTTTCTGCTTTAGCTCTCTCGGCTACTGCGTTGCCTCTCTACAAGCTCTCTCCGCCTTCTCTGTCAGTATTCTCTGGAAAGTCCTTCTCTCAGATTCTCATTGCCCCTCTGCTGCAAAATGATCACTTAGTTCAAATTTCTCATCTTCTTAGCCCCAGAAATCAAACTCTAGATCAATTTTTTCTCTCTGTGTGTGCTTTCAAATGAACCCAGGCCTCTATTTTATACTTTTCTTCTTGAGTTTTCAACGGTCGAGATTAAGTCTCTAATCAACAACTAAGATTAAAACATGACTTGATCCACCTTCTAGATCATTCTCACCCATATTTTGATTAATACCCATTAATATTTTAATTTCCCTAAGTTTAGAGTCTAGACTTAGGAACTCCATTTCAAATATTAATTATTTTAATAAAATACAATCTAGATGGAATTTCACCAAACAGTTTCTGGGTTCTTTAGAACTCATTTGCCTTAGCCTCTCCACCAATTTTCAAGGCTAGAGCACTTCCGATGCGACCAAAACCTAACAAGGATGTTCTTCCTTTTGGATGAATATGGCCTGAAGCCATTCATAGATGAAGTGGTAGCTATCCCCATTGATGCAGATCAACTAAAGGAATACCGAAAGGAGATGGCGAGGGCAAAGAGGTTGATTCTTGATGGCGTTTGAGATCACATTGTATTAGACATAGCGAGCCAAGGAACGACCAATGAGATGTGGGATACACTTTCCACGTTGTATTAAGGCACTTTCGAGCAGCAAAAGATGTATTTGGAGGAGAAGCTGAGATGCACCAGGATGCAGAAAGTGGGACGCATAGACCCCTACCTCACTAGAATTCAGGAGATTTGGGATCAGCTGTCAGTTGTTGGAGCAACACCTCAAACCTGAGAACTAGTACGATTGACATTCAACAGTCTTCGAGGAATGGCAGGCATTCGTCCAAAGCATTTTTGGCAGAGAATCCTTGCCAAGGTGGGACAAGATGTGGGCCGATTTGTAGCAGGAATTGAGGTGAGACTTGGTGAAGAGCTCCATCAGTGGTAGCAACAATGGGTCGAAGCAAGTGAAGGAGGAGAATGTGGCCCTCGCATCAAAGGGTCCTAGTCAGGGACAGGGGGAGTAGAGGAGAAAGAAGAAGGACCTGTTGAAGGTCAAGTGTTTTAGATGTGGTGAGCCCTGCCACTACAACACCTAGTGTCCTCTTAGGAAGAAGGACAAGGAGGAAAAGCAGGATTAGCAGGCAACTCATGTCGATATAGATAGGTTGTCCTCCAGGTTGGAGGAAGACTTCGCCATGTTTGCTGACATACCCCTAGGAGTCAAATGGGGTGACTTGGTATTGTAGCCTCAGAGTGCTACAGATGGGCAAGATTCTTGAGGAGGTCCACCTCTTGAATCAGAACCTTGCTATAGGAGCCCACAGTATTTCAGTAGCAGGATGGATCAATGGCAGTAGATGCAGTCAGATGCCAGAGTGACAAATGCAGAGTCTAGTTGCATGTCAGATGCTGGGGAGTGCAGTGCAGAGTTGGCAGCAATGCAGTTGGCACAATGCAAAGTCAGTAGCAACGCAGATACTAGCAGTAGTTAAAGACTCGGGTGATAGATTTGTCATACTGTTCACAGTTGATTCAGTATTTTGGATGCTTTTCAGTTGCAGATGTTGCAGTTGCAGCAGATGGAGAGGGAGTTACAGTGCAGATGTAGTGTTGGCAACAGTTTAGTTAGCAGCAACACAGATGTAGCACATATCAAAGTTGCACAGTGGTTGGTGGGTTGTAGCATCGAGACATCAGCAACGTGATAGGAGATGATGCAGAGACAGGGTGGTGCTATAAGGGGCAGCAAAACTAGAACACATTCCTCGCTAAGAGAGAGTGTTAATTTTTGTAGCATCGGATGTGTTCTAGCCACGAAATTTTGTGGAGAGACTAGAATACATGAGATCTCCAAAACCCAAAAATTGTTTCTGGAAATTTCACCTAGAGATGACTTAATTAGATTATTAGTCATTTTTTAAATATTTTCTAAGTCTAAACTTAGGGAATATGACTAATTAATCATAATTAATTAAGTTATGGTGTGAATCTTCTAGAAACTCACACAGATCGACTACTAGTTAATCCTAGCCATAGATTAAGATCTAATACTGGTCGTTGGAGTCTCAACAGAGGGTTATAAGAAGAAAGTTGATGGGGCTTGGAGAACACACTTGCAGAGTTCGATTTTGCTGAGAAATCAATTTACAAAGTAGCAGTTGTGTGTTGTCGGAAGTGATTCAGTGAGGTTGAAGCAATGATAGAGGGGAAGAGATAGTGAGGCCAGAGGAAGCTTTTCTAGTTCTGGTGAGTACATTGCAGAGAGGCAGTGATTGCCACATAGAGGCAACACAAAGCCCTCTTGAGGAGATTTCCATTTTGTTGGGAGAGAAGTCGAGATTCTGAGCCAGACACTAGGCAGAGGGTCTGGAGGCAAAGAGTATCAGTTTCCTAGACAACAATTGATGAGACAGTGAGAGGAGACGCAGTTCCAAGCTTGTGGGATGTAGCAACTACGTAGGCTGACGTAGTGTTTGCGTAGAGGAAGCAAGGAGCAGCTCAATTCGAGCTGAGGTCAGTGTTGGATCGCCTATGGAGTGATAAATTTTTCTAACTAGTTATTATTGCTAATTGTTTTTCTGTTTGGATTGCTAGTTTAAGCATCCATAGTTTGTACTCATATTTTTAATACTGCATAATATTAAAACCCTCAACTAGTGCACTGGTTTTCCTGAGTTGGGTTTGTTCGGGGACTTGGTCCAAAAATAATGGTGTATTTTGTGTGTGTGCATCTATTTCTTCCACAATATTTGTTTTGTGAAGGTTGCAGTGTATTTGTTTCGATATTTGTCATAGCACACAACAAATAATTTGTTTAATTAAATTAACAAATAGAAGAAATAGCATCAGTGGCTGCAATAGGATTTGGTGTTAGCCGAATTTTCAAACTAAAGTGTAAAATTGGAAGCGCCTTCCAACTCGTCACACTATCTAATATTGAGAGTTTTCATTTCTATGAATTTTAATGAACTTCAAACTAAAAATCAGGAACAAATCAAGGAGAACAACCTTCTAGACTCTAGAGTTAAGAATTTTTCCCAAGTGCACTAGGGTTTCAAACCCAACAAGCTATAATAATTTAAACATCTCTCCTAGGTATGAAAAAATTGATACACCCAACTCCTTTTTTACCAAGAGAGGGATCTCAGTGAAATCAGTTTTGATATTATGTGGAAATTTAAAAAAATGCCTCTTAATGCAAATTCGTGAATTTCACCTCAACTTTGAGGTTCGCCAAATCTACTTCTTGTGAAATTTCAACCTTAGGTCCGAATCTGAAATATAAAGTATGCACTTTATATTTAAAGGGAACAATTGTACTTAAGGGAGCAATGTTTTTAGTGTTTAGGGCATAAATCCCAGCATATAACATGTCTGAAAGTTAGTTATTGCAGATTTATTATAGTAATAAATTTGCCCAGTTTGTTTCTATATGAATGTCAAATCACTCAACACAATCAGCTAGTTGTCCATGATAAATCGATAGACCAAACATCCCTAGAAAATTACTCCTCACCATGAGAGATTATATGCTGAAAATCAGAGATGCAAGTACAAATGTCTGGACTACAAAGCACATGGCATATGGACATAAGTGATGTTACTAGTGATACCCCTCATATTGGCATGAGTGGTAAATTGTGATTTTCATGATATGAAAGGTATTTTAGGGGTAACTTGCAGGGATGGTAATGAGCTTGAGATGCATACCTTCTATTGGTGCTTGATGATAGTGCATCTTTGCTTGGAGATAGTTGGTGATTGTGGATCTTTTCATATGGTGGTTCATCTTGATGGTTATACTTGATGCTTAGTTGATGGTGCCAATATATTCTTAGGTGCTATGATGTGATGTTGGTGTTTATCTTCACTTTCGGATTAGCTTTCCTATGGTTCTAGTTCCTTGTTTCATGACATTATTCCTTGCTTCTTTGTATATATTGATTTTCCATGACTCTTCTAAAGGAGTGCTCTTGTACTACAAATGTTTGTTGCACACTTACCATAATGCTTGGTAAGATAGACAATTGTATTCTTAGAGTACTCACCTCTTTGCCATGGTTTGGAGCATTGTAGGGTTTTGATGATATATGATGAGATATGAGATTTTGATGGACCATCCCAGCGTTTGAGATGTCTATTGTGTTCCTACAGTGATCTTAAATGTAACAAACACTCATTTTCCTAGAGCGCTCATCTTCTTGTGCATTTTGGAGCAACTTATGAAAAATCGGTTACCCGATTCCTATTGCAGCGAACTAATGATATTTCTCCTATTTGTTAATTACTTGAACAAATTACTTGCAGTTTTTTACATCAAATATCAAAATACATACACTGCGACCTATACAAAATAAATATTACGGAAACCAAATACTGCATTGGAGAGAAATAAACACACACATACACAGTTGTTTTTGGACAATCATCCCCGGAAAAACCCAATGTGGGAAAAACGGTGCAACAACTGAGGGTTTTAATTATTATACAATAGTAAATCTGATTACAAATCGTTGGATTCCCAAATTGGTTATTCGATACAGAGAATAACTAGCAAAAAGTTAGTGAGAAAAATCTCACACTGATCCGAGAGATCTGACATTGATCAGGGGTTGGTTGACTGGCCCCACGCTGCCTCTGCGTCAATCCTATGCAGCGTTGCATCACAACTGCTGGGCTTTGCATCACCTCCTCTGCGGATCTCCTGCTATCTGGAAAATCGACCTTCTGGCCCTCCGGTCTCACACCTCGACTTCTGGCACTGAATCTTGGCTCTCCCAGTTGGATTTCGAACTCCCTGTGAAGATATGTGCTGCCTCCCTGAATTGCTCTAAGCCTTCTCTACTTTGCACTCTCCGGATCTAGAAAAATCTCCTCCATACTACTATCTTTGCCCCTCACTGCAAGAAGATCACTCGATCTCACTCTGGCAACTCAACACTACTACTCTTGAGAAATTCGATCTCTGATCTCTCATTCAATGTGTTCTCCAAGTGCCCATCGAACTCCTCCTTATAATCTCTCGTTAGAGCTCCAACAGCTAAGATTAACTGGGAGTTGATCCTCGTCTTCTTCTAGAAGATTCACACCTGATTTAATTAATACCCTTTAATTAACCAGATTTCCTAAGTTTAGACTTAGGAAACCATTTTAAAAAGTTATTTATTTTAATTAAATCATCTCTAGGTGGAATTTTCCCAAACTTTTTCTGGGTTTTGGAGAATACATGTGTCTTAGCCTCTCTGCAAAATCTCGAGGCTAGAGCACATCTAATGCTACAGAAATCAACACAACCTATGGTTTTAGGGATAACATGGTTGATGGCATCACACTTCATGGACATGACTCTCTAAGTTTATGTGTTTATCATGGTTTTGAGACGTTGTTTGATTGAATAGACACTTATTCTTGCACAACTCCATAGTCTATCACGGTTTTTCAATACTCGACACAATTTTCAAGTCATTTTTTGCTATTGGATGGAGATAGATGATATGGAACTTTGGATGTAGTGCCATGAGGTCCTATGATGATGATTTATGCAATAAAAACTCCTCTTGGTCCACTATTTCATGATATTTTAGGTTTCCATGGCTTGGTTGGAGGGGCCAACCCAATCTTTGTTGCATAGATTGACTTTTTTTTTTCTAGAGTTCTTGGCTTCATATTTCTATTTTGAGGTTGAGGTTGCACTTTTAATGACTATGCACTTCTATCTCATGGAGCACTACCTTGCTTGGATACTCGTGGAGGCATTTCTCATGGACTGAGGCCATTGGATATTGGTTGTTGCACACGTGTGGGGGTTTTGGTCTTTGATGACTTGGAACTTGATATATGGTGTCTATTCTATGCTGCTTAACCTCCTATCTTAATATCCATTTCATCTACCTTGATCTATGGATGGTTACTAGACTTTGGAGCCACTCTTGCCACTTGGAGGATTTTTTGTGCACATCTATTGAGGTTGGTTCTTGGAGCTTGAGCTTAATTGATTTGGCACATTTTACTTGATTCGTCTATCCACTTGAGGAGTTTGATTGCTTACTTGTACATGCACATTGAAAAGGATATTACATTGCACATGTTCCTATGCTACATTTGTTGGAGCACTCCCTTGCTTGCACACTTGTGGAGGCATTTCTCATGGACTGAGGCCATTGGATATTGGTTGTTGCACGTGTGTGGAGGTTTTGGTCTTTGATGAGTTGGAACTTGATATATGGTGTCTATTCTATGCTGCTTAAAGTCGTATCTTAATATCCATTTCATCTAACTTGATCTATGCATGGTTACTAGACTTTGGAGCCACCCATGCCACTTTGGAGGATTTTTTGTGCAAATCTATTGAGGTTGGTTCTTGGGGCTGTGAAAATTCCACAACTGGAATCCTATTGCAGCAATTGGTATTATTTCTCCTAATTGTTAATTAATTTAACAGTTTATCTGCTACGGCAAATATCGAAATAGCGGAAACATAATGTGCTGGAAACTGAGAAATGCTAGCACACACACAATTATTTTTGGACAAATGTCCTTGGAAAAACCCAACTTGGGAAAACCAATGCAACCGCTGAGGGTTTTATTATTATGCAGCAGTTAGAAATTGTGAGTACAACTGGATGCCGAAATCTGGCAATCCTACAGAGAAAATTACTAGCAAAAATCTAATGAGGAATTTCTTCACCCCACAGGCAATCCCCGACACAACTTGCCTTCAAAACCTCGGCCCTCTAACCCTCAGCGTCAGCCTCTGCACTGATCTGCGCAGCCTGCTTAACGCCAAGCCTCTGACTGGGCTCTAATGAAGTTATTCTGCCTTTTGCTGGCTGGGAAAATGCTCATCTGACATTCTGGGACTCCTTCCCCGCCTCTGGAACTGAAGACATCTTTCCCTCTCAGCAAATCAAACTTGCCTCTAGAAGCTGCTGCACTGTAATGTTCCTACTTGGAAATGTCCCAAATACCCACTATGATTTTCTGAGTTGTATGGCTTGCTTCGCTTAGGTGTTTCCACAAACTCTTTGGGAACAATGTGCTGTAGGTGACTTTGACAATTTATAACAGAAATAATGTATAAAAGAACCCAGTACACATGATAGAAAGATTTATGAACAACCGATGTCCATGCGTGTATTGAAATTAAGAACATACATACCACTGGTGCACTGGTTTTAATAATAACGAAGGTCTGAGATAGGAAATACCAGTGAGCAATGAAGGAAACAATGGCTGAAGATGAACACTATAAAATCAAAGTACCACCAGCAATACAGTTAATCCTCCACAGTAGCAATACATATATATTCAGCCTCATAAAGCAGAAATAGCAAGTGATATCATCATTTGAACCAATGAACATTCATCCAACTGGCTTGAGGAGAAGCGTGGCCCCTTTTAGCAAGGGTATAAGTTATAACATTGAATTTTCATTTCAGATTGCCCAGGTACACCCAAAAATCAAAACACAGGTACAGCAGCTTGTTGTCCCACTGAGAATGGCTCAACATAAATGAATTCGTGTTCCCTTGAGTCAGAGAACCTCTACGCAGTTGGTCCCTTACACAGAAACTCTTACAGTTAGCATGGTATGATTTTCTGCTCTCCTCTCCTAATGGAACTCGACCTCAAGCCACAGATAAACTTTACCTCCAATGCGTGGCTCCACAAGAGATAACCAACCTTCTTTATGGGTGAACTGGGCCATTCTAATCTCAGTCTCAAGATGACACCCTTGTTTGTGGAATTCGGCCCTTCAAACCTGAGCGTATGGCGAGGGAATGGTCAGCTCAACCTTCAAATAACTCCTTGATACAAATTGGCCTCAAAATCTGAATGCGTTCAGCCCGTCTGCACTGCATTTGATCGCTGGAAAAACTTAAGTGAATATGGCAGTGCTGGCACTCCTGGAAATATTACATCGATCCCCTTATTGGCCCAAGACAAATTCCAGATTTGCAAATATAAGTTCCTCCAAATTGGGTGGTTCGATCTTCACTTGGTGAGACAAATAAACTCGGCCCTGGTGGTGGAATGGTCTTGTAATCAAATTAAATCACAATGCTAGAGCCTCCTGCAAGAAATGATAATTAGATCTTCTGGCACAATGGAAGATCTGAAGTAATCTTCCTAACGAGCTAACAAGGGTGGCACTCTAAGTCCACCGAAAGTAGCTATTGAGACAAATAAACTCGGCCCTGGTGGTGGAATGGTCTTGTAATCAAATTAAACCACAATGCTAGAACCTCCTGCAAGAAATGATAATTAGATCTTCTGCAATAAGCACAATGGAAGATCTGAAATAATCTTCCCAATGAGCTAACAAGGGTGGCACTCTAAGTCCACCAAAATTAGCTTTTGAGTTTCTCTTGAAACTCTGAAACTCACTTGAGCTGCTTCACAATGTGAAATAGAAATGGTAGAATAGTTTTTCCTCCAAATGAGTTCAATCCTCTATTTATAATTCTCCCTTGAGCTAACTCTTAGCTTCTAGATTCTCCTTTTTCGCAATTATTTTATTGGTGGGGCCCATTTTCCACTAATAGACTTTTGGGCCACTTTGAATAAAGTAGTAATTTGCCTCATTTTTCAATAGAATATTAATTTGCCACCATTCTCCAATAAAATAATAATTTTCCTTTCTGCTACCATTCTCCATTAAAATAATATTTTTCCTTCATTCTCCAATTAAATATTATTTTGCCACCATCCCTTTAAAATAATGTTTTTTCCATTCTATCACAAAATTTATATTTTCCCCTTTTTAATATTATCCAAAAATTTGAAAAACTCCTAAGTGATTTTTGCATGCACAAAAATTGGGGATATTACATGCGTTGTCCCTACGTCAGCTTCTCTGTGGCTCTTCTACCTCTCTACAATTGCACTCACTGGATTTGGAATACTTCCTCCGGCCTCACTATATCTGCCCCTCACTGACTGCTTCGATCTCTAGCTCTCTCCAACAACTGACTACTGCTACTCTGGAAATCGATTTGTTAAGAAATCGAACTGCTCAAGTGTCTTCTCTATCACCACATTTACCTCCTCTTATAATCCTCTGTTTGAGCGCCAACGACCAATATTAAGACATAATTGATGGCTAGGATCATCTGTGGATTGATCCGTGTGAGTTTCTTGATGATTCTTGCCTTGACTTAATTAACACTGATTAATTAACCATATTCCCTAAGTTTAAACTTAGGAAATATTTAAACACTGGTTAATAATTTAATTAAGCCATTTCTAGGCGGAATTTCCAGAAATGTTTCCGAGTTTTGGAGATTTCATGTATTTTAGCCTCTCCACCAAATTTCGTGGCTAGAACACATATGATGCTACAAAAACTAACACTCCCTCTTAGCAAGAAATGTGTTCTAGTGTTGCACTCCCTGCCACAACACCTTGTCTCTGGATCATCTCCTATCATGCTATTGATGTCTGACCATACTGCCCGCCAACCACTACATAACTATGATATACGCTGCATCTATGTTGCTGTTGACCTTGTTGTACTGCTACCAACACTACATCTGCACTGCAACTCCCTCTCATTTGCTGCTGCTGCAACTGCAACATTTGCAACTGAAAAGCATCCAAAATACTGAATCAATTGTGTTCAATATGATGCATCCGTCTCCCGAGTCTCTGATTGCTACTGGCATCTGCACTGTGATTGAAGGATCTACGTTGTTGCTGACTCTGCATTGTGCTAATGACACTGCTACCAACTCTGCACTGTGCTCCCCAACATTTGACTGCTACTAGTTTGCAACTGTCATTTTGGTACTGACTGCATCAACTATCACTGATCCATTCTGCTATTGAATAGTGTGGGCCCCTGTAGCTAGGCAATGATCCATGAGGTGGACTCCTCAAGGATCTTGCCCAACTGTAGTGCTCTAGGGCTACAACACCAAGTCATCCCACTTCACTCCTGGAGGTATATTAGCGAACATATCGAAGTCTTCCTCTAGCCTGGAGGAAAGCCTGTTGATCTTTGCAGAAGCTTCCCGCTGGTCCTGCTTCTCCTCCTTGTCCTCCTTGAGAGGACGATGGGTACTGTAGTGACCGAGCTCACCACACCTTAAGCACTTGACCTTTGGCAGGTCCTTCTTCTTTCTCTGCTCCCACTGTTCTTCACTGAGACCCTTAGATGCAAGGGCCACATTTTCGTCTTCCTTCACCATTTGCGATCCGTTGCTGGTGCCACTGATGGAGCTCTTTAACAAAGTTCGTCTTAACTCTTCCTGCTGCAAATCGTCCCACATTCTATCCTAGTCTAGTAGCCTATCTCTGCCCAATATGATTTGGACAAAGATCTGCTAATCCTTTGAGACGCTATTGAGTGCCAATCGCACTAGCTCTATGGGTTGTGGCGTTGCCCCAACAGTTGACAGCTGGTCTTGGACCTCCTGAATCCTAGTAAGGAAGGTATCTATGCCTTCCCCTTTCTGTGTTTGGATAAGTCTCAGCTTCTCCTCTAGGTACATCTTCCGCTTCTCGGAAGTACCTTGGTACAACGTGGAGAGAGCATCCCAAATTTGTTTGGCAGTATCTTTGCCAACTATATGTGAGACAACATGATCCCTGACTCCATCTAGGATCAACGGCTTCGCCCGTGCCATCTCATTTTTCTACTCTTTCTACTAATCTGCATCTTGGGGAACCGTCACTATTGCATCAATGTAGGGTTTCAGGTTATATTCATTTAGAAGGAAGGACATCTTAGCCTTCCAAACAACATAGTTGGAAGCTCCAACCTATCTTGATCATGAAGCCTTGCAATGGCCATCTCAACGAACTATCAAAAACTTCCTCTTTCTTTCTGCTCGGTTGCTGCTCTGCTATTCGCACTACCTTCTGGAGTGAGAAGATCTGCTCACAACTACTGCAGATTTGCAAGGAAAAACGAACTTCCTGAGACTAGAAGTTTCTTGAGGAAAAATTTCCCTCAACTGTGTGCTCTTCTCTCTTCAATCCCGACGTTGGCTTTGCTCTAGCATATTGCTGCAAAACCTTTGCGTCCAGTTAGAGATCTGCCCAACGAAAAAATCGGAGTTGCTCCCTTTGCCTTTGGAATCACCCGATTTGGAAAGATTGAATTTTTCTGATCCTCTCTTAGAAAAATTGGTCTTCCTCAAGCAACTCGGCCTCTTGGCAAAAGATTGTGCAACGAAATTCTTTCTTTTCAACTCTGAGCTCTCTGGCTCATCAACTACGTTTTGATACCATGTGAAAATTCCAAACTGGAATCTTGTTGTAGCAACTGGTATTATTTCTCCTAATTGTTAATTAGTTTAACAATTTATCTGTTATGACAAATATCGAAATAAACACACTACAACCTTCACAAATAACACTGCAGAAAAATAATGCGCTGGAAATTGAGAAATTCTAGCACATACATAAAATATGAGATAATTATTTTTGGACAAATGTCCTCGGAAAAACCCAACTTGGGAAAATTGGTTCAACAGTTGAGGGTTTTATTATTATGCAGCAGTGAGAAATTCTGAGTACAACTGGATGTTGAAATTTGGCAATCCTACAGAGAAAAATACTGGCAAAAATCTAGTGAGGAATTTCCTCACCCCACAGGCAATCCCCGACACAACTTTAAAAACTCGGCCCTCTGACCCTCTGCCTCAGCCTCTGTGCTGTTCTGCGCAACTTGGTTGACATCAAGCCTCTGACTGGTCTCTGATGAAGTTGTTTTTCCTCTTTCTGGCTGGGAAAATGCTTCTCCGACACTCTGGGACTCCTTCCCGACCTCTGGAACTGAAGACGTCTTTCCCTCTCAGCAAATCGAACTTGCCTCTAGAAGCTGTTGCGCTGCCCTTGCGTCAGCTTCTTTATGGCTCTTTTGCCTCTCTGCAAATGCACTCACTGAATCTGGAATACTTCCTCGAGCCTCACTGTCTCTGCCCCTCACTCGCTGCTTCATTCTCTAGCTCTCTTCGGCAACTGACTGTTGCTACTCTGGAAATCGATCTGCTAAGAAATTGAATTGCTCAAGTGTCTTCTCTATCACCACATCGACCTCCTCTTATAATCCTCTATTAGAGCACCAACAGCTAAGATTAAAACATAATCGATGGCTAGGATCATCTCTGGATCAATCCGTGTGAATTTCTAGATGATTTTTGCCTTGACATAATTAGTACTGATTAATTAAGAATATTCCTAAGTTTAGACTTAGGAAATATTTAAAAACTGGTTAATAATCTAATTAAGTCATTTCTAGGCAGAATTTCAAAAAATGATTTCCGGGTTTTGGAGATCTCATGTATTCTAGCGTCTCCACCAAATTTCGTGGCTAGAATATGTCCAATGCTACAAAAACTAATAGGGGCTTGAGCTGGATTGATTCGACACATTTTACTTGATACATCTATCCACTTGAGGAGTTTGATTGCTTACTTGTACATGCACATTAACAAGGATATTGCATTGCACATGTTCCTATGCTATATTTGTTGGAGCACTCCCTTCCTTGCACACTTATGGAGGCATTTCTCATTGACTTAGGCCATTGGATATTGGTTGTTGCACATGTGTGGAGGATTTCGGCTTTGATGACTTGGAACTTGATCTATGGTGTCTATTCTATGTTGCTTAACCTCCTACCTTAATATCCCTTTCATCTACCTTGATCTATGGATGGTTACTAGACTTTGAAGACACCCATGCCACTTGGAGGATTTTTTGTGCACATCTATTGAAGTTGGTTCTTGGAGCTTGAGCTGGATTGATTTAACACATTTTACTTTATGCATTTGTCCACTTGAGGAGTTTGATTGCTTACTTTTACATGCACATTGACAAGCATATTACATTGCACATGTTCCTACACTACATTTGAAGGGGGTGTCCACACTCATGGGGCATCTATTTGATCTTTCACCACTACTTTTAACTTGGGATGATCATGCTTCATGGAGCTACTTGGTCATAGATGCCACGTGTGGATGAAGTTGGTTACTTGCACATCTAATCATGGATCGACTTGTCTACCTATGGAGGTAGTTACATATCTTGTTCACTTCATGCTAGCTTTGCACGTGGGACATATTACCCACCAAAAGTGGGTGACCACATAGGAGGATTTTTCTCATAGATTTGTCTTCAGTCGGCAAGCAACAACCCACCATTGTAGCTGATATATTATGCCATTTGATCTCTGTTCCTTGAGCCAGTCATATGTCTCCTTGTCCATTTATTGAGAGCATATGTTTGAATTAATCTTTTAAAACTCGAAATTGACTTGGACGAGTTGATTCCAATGACTCAGTCTTTGTAAAAGGTACATTAAATATTTAGTTTTTAACGAAAAAACATATTTTTAAGATTTCCGTTCAGGTTTCCAAACTCAAAGCATTAGAGTAATAGAATGAAGACAACATTGATCAAAGTATGCTCATGAATATATCTATTATATCAAAATGTCACACGGTGCACTGCCAAATACATGTAATATATGGAGATCAAAACAAAAGCACATAACCAAGGAGGCTCTAAACGGCCTCTACAACAAAACAATACAACTGCTGGACTACAAGTCACTAATACCGAATACTATCTCATTGATCAACTTGATCAATGATCAATTATCAGTGATCACTACTGCTAGACATGGCAACATCATCTGGCTCAAACTCTGAATTGGAGTTAAGCAGGGAAATCCATGGCTCCACCTCCTCTTCATCAAGATATCCAACTGCATCTGTGGAAGTATTAGCACTAGCACTAGCTACACACTGAGATAGACGAGTTATGCGCTTGCGTCATGATTGAGTAGAGGAAGTGCTTGCAGCTGGAGGACTTGGGGTTGGTACTTAGTGGATTTGCATCTAACTCATCAGTCCTTATTGCACCCAAGTCCATATCAACATCAATGTCAATATCCTTGTCAGGGTCAAACTATGTTGGTTGAGTCTCCACTACCCAATTTGTGGTTTGGTTCAAGTTGGACCCTTGGTCATTCATAAAACCCTAGGTCTAGCAGAAGTCTTTCCTAGGTCTCTCAAGGGAAGCAAAGAGCCTTTGTAGGTATTAAAATCATCACATATAGCTTTTTTGAGAGGTCCTATTTCATCTCCTAGAATATTGACCTTAGGAATATCGATTATCGTCATCATCTCTAAAACCCGAGGTCTTGTTCGCTTCATCTTAAAGCTTTTCTTGGATAGCTTTTAGCTTCTTTGAAGCATCAAACCTTTATTGGGTTTCTCCTTAAATGGGCTTTGTGGAATCACTTCACACCCAAATTATTGATTTTGGGTAGCATCGGATGTTCTCTAGCCTTGAAAATTGGTGGAGAGGCTAAGGCGCATGAGATCTCCAAGACTCAAAAATCGTCTGGAGAAATTCCATCCGGATGAAGAGTTATTAAAATAATTAATATTTTTAATGGGGTTCCTAAGTCTAAACTTAGAAAAATTAAAATATTAATGTTTATTAATAAAACATGGGTGAGAAAGTTCCAAGTGACGAGGATCAAGCCAGTTCTAATATTAGCCGTTGATTAGGGACTTAATCTCTACCGTTGAATCATCAACAAGAAAAGTATAAGAGGAGGCTTAAGGGTCAGTTGGAGACACACCAAGAGAGATTAGTCAGTTTGATTTTCTGGGGGGAGGTTTGTTGAGGAAATCAAACAAGTGATCAGTTGCAGTGGGGCAGTTTGGCAGGAGGTCGAAGAATACATATTAGAGAGACAACAAAGAGTCGGAAGAGGCAGCGTAGAGCCTAGGAGGGCTGACGCAGAGGCTAAGGAGGCCAATGCAGAGGACGCAGAAGTCGCAGAGGCAGGCGCAGAGGACGCAGAAGTCGCAGAGGCAGATGCATAGGACGCAGAGGTTGACACAGACAATGCAGAGGGCTGTAAACACTGACGCTGGGCTGAAGAGGCTGTGCTGAGGAGGTTTTGTGGGGCAGACTGAGAGCAAATTAGCCGGGAGAGGGTGACGCAGTTCCAGAGTTCTTGGAGCAGCTTTCGTTGTCTAGCACAAGGAACAGTTAGAGTCATTGTGGGGTTGTTCATCTGGTTGCTGATTTGTCAGAATATCTATCTCCAGATAGAGGTACTACTTCCAAGGATATCCTCTGAAGGGTGAGCCATTTATGGCACTCTAGTTGTATGCAGAATTTTGCTTAATAATAAAACCCTCATATATGGTGCATTGGGTTTCCCACATTGGGTTTTTTCGGGGATGATTGTCCAAAAATAATGGTGTCCCTTGTGTTGTCTCAGTTTATTTCAGTGCTTGATCTATATATCTTTGAACGTTGCATTTGTGTTTACTTCGATGTTTCTGTTATTAAATAACTTGTTAATGTAAGAAAAAGTAGGAGATAGTAAATTGGACACTACATCAGGGGTTTCTGATGTGTTAGAAATTTTCACATGGTATCAGAGCGATTGTAGATTAAGGAGGACTGAAGACACCAACGAAAGAAGCAATTGTCCCAAGAGACATCATTGTGCCAGAGCTGAAGAGGCAAGAGGACAACTGACACAATGCAAAGAGGGTGACGCAGAGGCTCACGCAGAGCCCGTGTTAGCATTCTGAGCCAAGAGGGGAAGATGCAATAGCTGCGTCAACAGTTCAGGCTAGTGCATAGGCAAAGGGGGGCAGATCAGGCCTACGTAGTGCTCGGTCATCTTTCTCAGCCAGGAAGGATCGACGTTGAGGCCAGGAGGAGCTGATCCAACTCTCACTGTGATTGCGCAGAGCCAAAAGGGCTCAGATTCTTCAGTTGCCGGGGCTAAGGGAGTTGTGCAGATTGTGATTTGAGGAGTTGGTGGGATGTTGTTTCTGTCTGTACAGAACAGTGTCTAAGGAGACGAAACCAAGGTAGAGGGAAGCACTACCTCGACGGATTTCTAGCCAAGAAATCCAGATCTGAGTTGCAGCAGCAAAGGGGGATTAGAGAGGAGTGATTCGACAGTTGGCAGGAGGATTCCCAGGAGGGAAGTTGAGACTCAGAGGGAGTCTAGAAGAGGCGCAAAGATGACAGTGAATGAATTGAGGGATCAGGACAGATTGGATGGGGCTTTCAATTTTGTCATCTGGAAGGCCATGATCTTGGCAATCCTGGATAAACGTCGCATGAAGGACTATGCCTTGAAAACCGTAGTTGTCCCAGTTGATCCTGATGCAAATGAGAAGTATGAGGAGGCCATGGCGAAGGCGAAATTCATGATCCTAGATGGGGTCAAGGATCATGTCATACCACATATTGCTGAGAAGAACACTATAAATGAGATGTGGCAGACGCTGACCACCTTATACCAGGGCTCTTCCATGCAACAGAAGATGTTATTGGAGAATAAAATGAGGTCATATCAGATGCAGAAGGGAGAGGAGATAGATCACTTCCTCGTCAGGTTGCAAGGAATTTGCGACTAGCTTACTTCCGTGGGGTCTACACCGGATCCAGAGTTTATGGTCAGGATTGCTCTGAATGCAGTCTTCGAGGACTGGGAGACATTTGTCCAAAGCATTTTGGGCAGAGTGACTCTCCCCAGTTGGGAAGAGATGTGGGCAGCGCTTTGACAGGAAGAGATCATGAGGTTGACCAACACGGGGAGTAGTGGTAAGGGAGTTCGAGTCGAAAAAGAGGAGGAGGATGTGGCTCTAGCATCTGCGGGACATCAAGGGAAGATGAAGAAGAAGGACATCTCCAATGTCAAGTGCTTCAACTGTGGGGAGTTGGGACATTATGCATCTCAGTGCCTCAGGAAGAAAGGCAAGGGAGAAGCTTATGACTCTAAGGCAGCTCTAGTAAAGGCGGAGAAGGATGTCGAGACTGATGACGATTGTGCCATGAGTGCTCATGCACCTCTAGAGAAGAGGTGGGGAGACATCAAGTTGTAGTTAGGAGGACTACATGCGGGGGCAGGATCCTTGAGGTGCGCAAACTATTGGATCACATCCAGCTATGGGAGCCCTTAAAGACAGTAGGATGATGATAGGTGTCGGGTGGAGCAATGTGTGATGGAGCGTCTAGGCAGTGCTAGTGCCGAAGTCTGTAGTAGCGTAGTTGATCCAAAATGGATCCTAAAACCCTCTAAGTCTTTCAATACTTAACACCATCGCAAAGGGTAAACCTTCAAGAATGGCGGAAAACACTATGGGACAGTGAAAACACGCAGAAATGGTGAAAAGAGAGCCTATCAGAGGCTAAAACAACATTGCACAGGAGCCGTTGGATTTCGCTGATCAATGGTCCAGATATAATCAGCATATTGCAATCGGAGGTAGCAGGCAGAGTCTATCAGAGGCGGCCTTATGGAAATCGTGATGGCGATTAGCGCGATTAAACGAGGATCATCGATCAAGCGCGCAGATCAACAGTCCAAATTTACTCGTGCTATCGCATCGCTCATATGCAGAAGGACTTAGCCCGCGGTTAGAAGGATTGGCGATATGCGATTGCGATATATCGCATCGCAATATCGCATCGTAGCTTTGTAAGGGGTGATGCCAAGGAGGCTAGCGACCATGTGATGCGTTGATAGTCGATAAGGCCGATCAGCGCAGTCGGCGATCGGAAGCCAAAAGGGATATGCGATAGCGATATATAGTCGGACCCGAAAGGGTTATGAATGCGATATTATAATATTTGAAGTCTGATATGGAGCATTTTTGTCGGGTTTTCATTTGTATTTGCGATAACGATTTAAAAGCGGACTTGATGAAGTTTAGGGCAGATTCCATAATATTTCAAGTCCAATAAAAGACATTTTTGCGGATTTTACAATGTTTTATGTGTATTTCTCTATGTAAATAGAGGAACGCTATTTTTGGGTTTTTAACGCGTTGATGGTCCCTTCCGTTACAAAACAGGTGGCCACCATCCCTGAAGATATTTAACAATGATTGTTTAACGCTCAGAGGGGATTTGAGCGGATAGAGGCCGGGAGCCAGAGAGCTCGAAAGGAAAACGAACAGACAAGTGCCGATTGGCTTAAAAGCCATTGAATGACAGAGACAGGAGCAAGTAGTGCTGAGACAGAGAGAAAACAGAGACAGAGAGCGAGAGGGAGAGTTTGTGTACTCAGAAAGACTTGAGGGATTCAAGCAAAACCCTGTTGTTTGTTCCTGTTGTGTTGAGACTCAATTTGAGCTCACATTTGTAAAAACTCTGCTCTTGAAGACATAATAGAGAGGTCACCACTGAAAGCTGGACCAAGAGACGTAGCCCAAGAGTTTTGGGTGAACTCCTTGATTCTTTTCTATGTTATGCGTGTGTCTATTATGTTTCTCTAATTGCTCATTGTCTATATTATTTGCAATCTTTTCGATCTATTGCACTAAGTAATATAGGCAAATCCTGCACATGAGTCTGTAATACCTTAATTTTAATCTAAGATCTCATTTTCAGATCAAGTGGTATCAAAGCTTTTGGTTTTTGGTTTGTTAAGGTTAGACAAGCTTGTGCTGGATCTTTTTTTGAATGCTAACTAGGTCAAAGCTCAAACTGAGAAAATGAGAACTTGTTGAGGCCAATCTAGAAATTGGAAGAGTCTATCCTTAGAGGAAAATGGTAGAAGAAACTCCCTTGGGAGCAGAATCTCAATTTATGGAAGGTTTTAGGGCACTTCAAGCCATGGTGGAAGAGATGTATCGGGAATTTAAGAAAGGCTGAGGTGAAAGCACTTCAGCATCTCAACCAGATAAAGGAGTTGAGGAACCTCTTCTAGATGCCCATCCACAAGGCAAAGGAAAAGAAGAGAGGCCTTCTCTGCCATCTACTCCATCATCACCTTCATGATCCTCATCATCTTCATCACATAAAACTAGCCCTGAAAAGAAAAATAAGAAAACTTCTTTAATTAAATTAGATGTAAAGTTTGATTTGCGTATTTATGATGGAGAATTAAATGGAGAAAAGCTAGATAACTGGATTAGACAGATTGATGTATATTGCAGGGTGCATAACATTAATTCAGAAAGGAGAAAGATTCAGCTGGCTAGCCTTCGCCTTGGAGGAACTGCACTAATGTGGTGGGAAGGCAAGACACAAGCTGATCTAAAGAGACATGGTAAAATTCTTTCTACCTAGAATGAATTTGTTTCTGCCATCAAAAAACAATTCTATCCTCTAGTTTATATGCAGCAAGCAATGATGACTTGGCAAACTCTTCGCCAATTAAAGGGCCAAAGTGTACAAAGCTATACCTAGGAATTTAGAAAAAGAGCTTTAACTCTAGGCATATCTGGTCTGCATAGCTATTTGAAGCACACCATTCTCATGTTTAATTCCACTAGCCTAGATGATGTATCAGTTCAGGCTACACATCTAGAAGCTAGAGGCAAGAATGTGAACCCAGAGATTGGGGGATCATCAAAACCCTTCGCAAGCAAGAACAAGGAAAAGAAAAAGCTAAAACAGAAGGAGAGGAAGACAAATGCTGTACAGAAGGACAAACCTTCATGCACTCACTGCAAGAAGGATGGACACGATGATGAACATTGCTGGTCTTTGCATTCGGAGCTGAAACCTAAGAAGTTCGGTGGTAAGAAGAAGAACACTGCTGCTGCTATTTAGAAAGACTTGGGGTCACACTTACGTGATGAAACAACAGTCACATCCACAGGTATAAAAGGTAAAAATTCTGAAGCATCTATAAGTAATTCTGCACAATCTATTGATAATGAAGATGATGAGAGGAAAAGAAATGAGCTTTTTCATATTAGAGTAATTTCCAAACACCAAAAAATTGATACTTTATTTGATAGTGGATCACAAGTAAACTTGATTTCTGAAACAATTGTAAAGAAGTTGGGCTTGCTAACAACACCTCACAAGAATCCATATCCATTAGGTTGGGTATGTGATAAAGCAAAGCTACAAGTGACTAGACAATGTAAACTTAGGTTTGCTATTGGGTCAACATTTGTAGATGAGGTTGAGTTAGATATAGTTCCCTTGGATATTATGTTGTATTGTTTTAGGAAGTCCTTACTTGTATGATAGGAAAGTCATTTTCTATAGAACTGAAAATAAGTATCAACTCACTAAAGATGGAATAGATTATATTGTAAGAGCTCATGAACTCAAAAATAATTGCTCTCTCATAAACTCAGGGTAGATGAAAAGAATTGTAAATTCATGCAAGCAATTTTTACTAATGGTTGTAAAGGAAAAGAACCCTGATAAAACCAATGTATTTGAAGGCTGTGATGCTAAACAGAAAGCTGATTTAGTTAAAGTTGTTTCAGAATAAGATATCCTATTTCAAGAACCTAAATGTCTACCACCCAAAAGGGAAATAGTACATGATATTCATTTGCAGCAAGATGTTCCATTACCTAACATTGGAATGTACAGGTTATCCGCTTTAGAGAATACAGAGATCAAGAAGCAGGTACAGGAGTTGCTCGATAAAGGGCTCATAAGACCAAGCATGTCACCATGTGGATCTCCAATCGTATTGGTGAGAAAGAAAGATGGTTTGTGGAGGATGTGCATTGACTATAGAGCGCTGAATAAAATAACGATCAAGAATCGTTATCCTCTTCTTTGCATTGATGATCTATTAGATCAGCTGAAAGGAGCAGTTTACTTTTCCAAGTTAGACTTGCGTAGTGGCTATCATCAGGTCAGAGTAACAGAACAAGATGCATGGAATATTGCTTTCAAAACAAAGCAAGCGTTGTATGAATGGCTGGTTATGACTTTTGGCTTAACTAATGCTCCTGCCACTTTGATGAGAGTTATGAATGATGTACTGAAAACTTTTTATTGATGATTTTATAATTGTATATTTAGATGACATTCTTGTTTTCAGTAAAACATGGGAAGAACATTTGAAGCATGTAAAGCAGACTTTAGATGTTTTGAAAAGAGAAAATCTCTATGTGAAGTTATCAAAATGTGAATTTGGCAAAACATCTTTAAATTATTTGGGTCATATTGTAGGGGGTGGTGAATTGAAGATAGATCCCTCTAAGGTTGAAGTCATTGTGAACTGGCCTAAACCCAAATCTGCTACAGAAGTTAGGAGTTTCCTAGGAGCAACACAATATTGGAGAAAGTTTATTGCTAACTTTTCCTTGATTGCAGCTCCCTTACATGCTTTAATAGGATTGAACAAGGTGTTTTAGTGGGGAGGCAAACAGCAGAAAGCCTTCGACACCTTGAAAGAAAAAATTAGTACAGCACCAGTACTAGCACTGCCAGATCTTCAATGTCCATTTGGCATTGAAACAAATGCCAATGACTATGCCATGGGAGCAGTGTGTTGATGCAACACGGTAAACCCATATGTTATCATTCTGAAAAATTTAATTCCGCAATAGTTAATTATCCCACATATGATAGAGAATTGTATGCATTAGTGCAGAGTGAAAAAGTGGAAACATTACCTAATGGGCAAAGAAACAATTATACATACAGATCATCAACCACTTCAATATTTGCACTCACAAACTAAATTGCAGAAATCAAGACATTATAGGTGGATGGGTTTCCTACATCAATTTCATCTTGACATCAGATATAAGAAAGGCATACACAATAAGGTTGCAGATATGCTATCAAGACCAATCATAAATGCATCTACTATACTTAAGCATAAATCAGTAATGCATGAAAGCTACATTGAACAATATTCTCAAGATGTATATTTTAAAGATGTATATGCAACTTTATGTCATGGCAAACAAGTAGGGGAATTGGATTATTATGTTAAGGACCAACTCTTGTATCATTTGGGAAAGTTATGCATTCCACAAACTGAAAGAGTTAACATAATCCGAGAAGAACATACTTTTCTTATATCAGGTCATTTTGGTGTAAGTAAAACAGTTGCACAGTTGCAAAGGCTTTGTTATTGGCCAAGAATGCATGAACAGTTTCTAGATATATTAAAGGGTGTACCATGTGTGCTAAAAGCAAGCCCAACAATAGAAAAATAGGCTTGTACACTCCACTTCCAGTTCCTTCTCGTCCTTGGGAAAGTGTTTCCATGGACTTTGTTGGAGGATTGCCAAAATATAGAAAAGGTCATGATTATTTATATGTTATTGTGGATAGGTTCAACAAAATGTGTATTTTGATACCTTGTAACAAGCAGGTTATAGCTGAACAAACAACGAAGTTGTTCTTTCAGCATGTATGGGTTCATTTTGGGTTACCCACTTCTATTGTATCTGATCAAGATTCCCTTGTTGGGAAGTTTTGGTCAAGTCTATGGGAGTTGATGGACATCAGGTTGAAGAAGAGCACAACATTTCATCCACAAACAGATGGTCAAATAGAGGTGGTCAACAGGACAGTGATCCAGTTGTTCAGAGGCTACTGCAGCAAGCATCCCAAGCTTTGGGATGAGCATTTATGTTATGTGCAACATGCTTACAACCGTGCCAAGCACTCTTCTACTTAGAGATCTCCTTTTGAGACTTGCTTTGGTTTTATACCAAAGTCTCCCTTGGATTTTGTCTTTTGGTAAAGACATAGCAGTTGATGGACACAGTGATGTGGACAAAGCAACCAAGTTCATTGAACAGATCCAATAAATTCGCCAGGTAGTGTAGGAACAACTAGAAAGAAGCTAGGCCAAGTACAAGGCAAGGCATGCCAAGCATCGAATTGAGCATAGTTTCCAAGTTGGTGATCAAGTCTGGCTGTACATCAGCAAAGACAAAATGCAAGGTGAAGGTAACAAGCTGAAACCAATAAGGTATGGGCCTTTGAAGATACTTGAGAAAATTGGTGAAAATGATTTTCGCCTTGATTTTCCAGCGTATATGCATATTTATTTAGTCATTAATGCAGAGAACTTGAGACTGTATGAACCTTCATTGATTGAAGATCCCGAAGAGCAAAGTCAGTTGCCTTCTATTGATGATCTGTTGCCTGAATATCTCAATGAGTTGCAGGAAGACACAGTTCTGGACAGGAAGGTGAGAACTACACGCAGAGGGGATGTTGAGTACCTGATAATCGGACTCAAAGGTTCAAAACCAAGCAGTGCACGATGGATAGAGATTGGACAAGTGAGGAAGCTATATCCTCGATCAATGCTTAAAAACCAACTTTTGGTGGTCCAAAAGCTTTTTAGTGGGAAGGCGTGATCCAAAATGGATCCCAAAACCCTCTAAGTCTTTCAATACTTAAACACCATTGCAAAGGGTAAACCTTCAAGAATGGCGGAAAACACTATCAGACAGGAAAAAAACGCAGAAATGGTGAAAACAGAGCCTATCAGAGGCTAAAACAACACTGCACAGTAGTGGTCGGATCTGGCCGATCAACGGTCTAGATCTAATCGACATATCGCAATCGAAGGCAGCAGACGAAGTCTATCAGAGGCGGCCTTATGGAAATCGCGATGGCGATTAACGTGATTAAATAAGGACTGTCCATCAAGCGCGGAGTTCAACGGTCCGGATTTACCCGCGCTATCGCATCGCTCATATGCAGGAGGACTTAGCCCGCGGTTAGAAGGATTCACAATATCGCATCGCAGCTTTGTAAGTGATGATGCCAAGGAGGCCAACGACCATGCGATGTGCCGATAGTCGATAAGGTCGATCGGTGCAGTCGATGATCAGAAGCCAAAAGGGATATGCGATAGCGATATATAGCCAGACTCGAAAGGGTTATGAATGCGATATTATAATATTTGAAGTCCGATATGGAGCATTTTTGTCGGGTTTTCCTTTGTATTTGGGGTTTTTTGCTATAAACCCAAATACGAAGGAAACCACGACTAAGCGATTTGTGATAACAATTTAAAGGCGGACTCGATGGAGTTTAGGGTGAATTCCATAATATTTCAAGTCTGATAAAAGGAATTTTTGCGGATTTTACAACGTTTTATGTGTATTTCTCTGTGTAAACAGAGGAATGATATTTTTGGGTTTTTAACGCGCTGATGGTCCCTTCCGTTACAAAACAGGTGGCCACCATCCCTGAAGATGTTTAACAATGATTGTTTAACGCTCAGAGGGGATTTGAGGACAGAGGTCGGGAGCCAGAGAGCCCGAAAGGGAAAACGAACAGACAAGCGCCAATTGGCTTAAAAGCCACTGAATGACAGAGACAGGGGCAAGCAGTGTTGAGACAGAGAGAAAACAAAGATAGAGAGCGAGAGGGAGAGTCTGTGTACTCAGAAAGACTTGAGGGATTCAAGCAAAACCCTGTTGTTTGTTCCTGTTGTGTTGAGACTCAATTTGAGCTCACATTTGTAAAAACTCTGCTCTTGAAGACATAATAGAGAGGTCACCACTGAAAGCTGGACCAGGAGACATAGCCCAAGAGTTTTGGGTGAACTCCTTGATTATTTGTTGTGTTATGTGTGTGTGTCTGTTATGTTTCTCTAACTACTCATTGTCTATATTATTCGCAATCTTTTCAATCCGTTGCACTAAGTAATATAAGCAAATCTTGCACGAGCCTGTAATACCTTAATTTTAATCTAAGATCTCATTTTCAGATCAGCAGTGGAGGTTGTGGCAGTGTGAGAGGCACAAAAGAGGTTGCAACAACGCAGTGGCAGTAGAGGGAGCACAGGATAGCAACAAAGGTAGCTTCGGCATCACGAGGCTTGCAGACTGACCAAGATGTCAGTGTTTGGGTGAAGTCAGTTACTTACTTCTCGGTAATTGAGTTGCAGTGCAACAATTAGTAGTGGTAGTGCTATGGGCAGCATGAGGCAGCATGTTGAGAGAGAGTTGCAGTACAGATGTAGCAGTGGCATTGGTAGTGTCATTGGCAGCAGTAAAGGAAGGAACAGTGTAGTTGATGTGGGGCAGCAGGCTAAGCATCAACACAGAGGACTGACGCGGAAGATCAGTGTGATGCTTCTATGGTGAAGCATTACTAGAGCACATTTCTCGCTAAGAGGGAGTGTTGATTTTGGGTAGCATCATATGTTCTCTAGCCTTGAAAATTGGTGGAGAGGCTAAGGCACATGAAATCTCCAAGACCCAGAAATAGTTTGGAGAAATTTCACCCGGATGAAGAGTTATTAAAATAATTAATATTTTTAATGGGGTTCCTAACTCTAAACTTCGGAAAATTAAAATATTAATGTGTATTAATAAAATATGTGTGAGAAATTTCTAAGTGATGAGGATCAAGCCAGTTCTAATCTTAGCCGTTGTTCTCGGCTGTTGAATCGTTAACAACAAAAGTATAAGAGGAGGCTTGAGGGTTAGTTGGAGACACACCAAGAGAGATCATTTAGTTCTATTTTTTGGGGCGAGGTTTGTTGAGGAAATCGAACAAGTGATCAATGGTAGTGAGGGGCAGTTCGGCAGGAGGCTGAAGAATACATATTAGAGAGGAAACAAAGAGTCGGAAGAGGCAGCGTAGAGCCTAGGAGGGCTGACGCAGAGGCTAAGGAAGCTAGTGCAGAGGACGCAGAAGCCGTAGAGAACGGAGAGGCTGACACAGGCAGCGCAGATGGCTGTAGAGGTTGACGCTGGGTTGAAGAGGTTGCATTGAGGAGGTTCTATGGGGTAGTCTGAGAGCAGATTAGCCGGGAGAGGGTGACGTAGTTCCAGAGAGGGTGACGCAGTTCAAAGGAGTGCTTGGAGCAACTTTCACTATCCAGCACAAGGAACAATCAGAGTCACTGTGGGGTTGTTCATTCGGTTGTTGATTTGCCGGAATATCCGTCTCTAAATAGAAGTACTACTACCAAGGATATTCTCTGAAGGGTGAGCCATTTTTGGCACCCTAGTTGTATTCAGAAATTTGCATAATAATAAAACCCTCATATTTGTTGCATCGGTTTTCCCACATTGGGTTTTTTCGGGGACGATTTTCCAAAAATAATGGTGCCCCTTGTGTTGTCTCAGTTTATTTCAGTGCTTGATCTGCATATCTGTGAAGGTTGCGTTCGTGTTTACTTTGATGTTTATGTAATTAAATAACTTGTTAATGTTAAGAACATGTAGGAGATAGTAAACCAGATACTGTAGTAGGGGTTCTGATGTGTTAGACTCAGAAATTTTCACATAAATCCTAAGTGATTCCCTTCTTACCGAGACTCCTCCCATCGATGAAAGTATGTAAAAAGCAGGGGACCTTGACTGAGGTGATAGTCGGTCTTTGAGCCGTTGTTGTCACTTAGTCTAGCAGTTGTCCCTTAGGTTTTCCTTCCTTAGGGTCTTGCAAGATTGTGTGGTAACATGACACATCATCTTGGAGGGTGTTCATATGGATAGACATTCTCTCATAGTTTTTGGATCCCAAACATGGTTAATTCCTTAGTTGAGGTGCCTAACTACTTGGTTCTATATGTGGATTGTAGTTGTAATTAACTCCATTATACTATTATTGTTGACTTAGATTTTGTCATCATAACATTTTATGGAAAAGCTCTATGTTCTTTGTTCTAGCTTGTAATATCTTCTCATGATTCTATTCATTTTTGTCAGTCACCATTTAGTGAATGAGAAAACCAACATCCGATCTGCCACAAGATCTAAGGAAACTTTCTCTCGCCATTGAGCCATTGGTTTGAGTGTTTATTCCCATAACCATGGTCCTCAATCACCACCGTCAAATCTAACCATGAACTATATGGATCATAGATCTGAGGTGATGGTAATCTCAATCAACTCTTACAGCTAAGCACATCTAGAACTCTCAGAAGGGATAGTGGAAAGTCACATAGATAGAGAGCATACATATATTTTGGTGAGCGAGTCATCCCCAATATCAAACCAAGTTTTAATCCATAAGTATGGAACCATGGTTGTTAAATGTAACTGCTACAGTGAAGTGAAAATAATAACAAGATATATGAATTGTGGAATTAATTATACTCCACATAAATATCAGGTCCCGCACAGTGAGAGTAATAATAGTTACAACATATTAAATTACATTAACCAATGACTTCACTTACCTATGTGCTCGCTTTTCCAACTAAGGTAATTACATTAACATAATTTTTTTATTATTAAAATATGAGGTATCTTACAAATGGTATCAGAGAAAAGTTTCAATACTCAGGCCTATGAGCTCAACTACCGGTGAATAATTTACCAATACCAAATAAATTTAAATGAAATTTATTACGTAAGTTAAGTCATAAAATATTGATTGAATTATTATTGGCGGTACCATTAACTACAAGGAACAATGTGTTGGGCACCTAGGCGAGTGAACAATTGTATTGAAGACTTATTTAGTATTATTTTGTCACTGTGGAATGGTGAGCCATGAGAAGAAGAAAAAAGACAAGGTAAAAGATTATTAATGGTTCCAATGTAATTAATGTTTAACTGAAACATTTGGGGAACAATTACCTAATTCATATACACAACCTCCATACATATATACTAAATGTTTATCAAGAGCACAAAACCTGTAACATAAAAAACAAATACAGGGTGCATCGATATAATCAAGGAGTTTATCTCGATATACTTAACGAAAACATTTCCAAATTTGAATGGAAAAATAAAATGCTCATGACTACAAATTATGTATGAGTCGATTAGGTACCGTGGGTGATTGGTAAAAATGATTCAAATAAGTTTCCCTAAATTAAGAATTAGTAAGTGATATGATAAACATCAATATGTAATGTGGTACTAGTAAGATAATGATGAAAACCATATGTAATAGTCTAACTCGTGCTTAGACCATTCCATACAATGGTAGTTAATACGAGTGGGTTTGGAATTTCGGACAAGAGAAGAGAGAAAAAAATTATTGAACCTTTACTCGGGCAAGTCTCTTCATGAATGGAGCCACAACTAGTTGCAACAACAAGATAATTGGCTATATAAGTTTTTCCTTCAAAAATATTTCTAAATTGTTGTGGTCTTATTGTGTTTGGAAGACATTTAGGTATATTATAGCTACTAGATTTTCAATCTTTTTTTTTTTTTGGATCACAAGAATCAAACTATCAATAAATGGAACTTTAAGCGCATGTGAATTGGATGGCAGGGAATCCTTTGTTAAAAAACAAGTTATACTAGAATGAGTCCAGAAATGTTGCATGGAGCATGACGAATAAAGTTTTTTATAAAAAAAAAAAGAAACAAGTAAATGGTAATGTAGTAGAATTGTTAGATAATATTCTTGTCTAGAACCAACAAAATAGAAGTAAGTTGTGATCAACCCTTAATAGGGAGAAGGGGTGGACCTTGGAATTAAGGGAATTGGATCAATATATTGAAAAATTGAATTTCAAGATGACATGATGGAAGTAACTTGGGTACTCCAAGGTACCCAATAAACATGGAATTGCTTCAGAACAACATTGCAGATGTCTAGAAAAAAAATATATATATAAATAATATCCTTAAAATTTAACAAGTATAAAGAAATCATGAATATAGTGAATATGAAAAATTATGTAACAACCCTTGTGAAAATTCCATGTTAAAATATATAAATACCACGGATGATGGGACACGTATTCCAAGATGAATGGTGGGCAAGACATCCTAGGAGGTGTTCATTTGGTTGCTTATCGCTAAGGAAATTGGCAAAGGCAATTGTTAAGGCATTAAAGAGGCAAAGAGGTATTTTGGCACATTTATTTATGAAAATAATGGAAATTAGGAGAAAAGGAAGATAAAACGTCACATGTTGCATGTGAGGAGGAAAATGAAGGAAAATAATGGAAATTAGGAGAAAAAGGAGGTGAAAGGTCATAGGTTGCATGTGAGGAGGAAAATGAAAGAAACTAATGGAAAATGAAGAAAATAGAGGCCTCATTAATAAAAAGGCTTTTGGGGATCAGTGGGCAAGGCTTGATCAGTTTAGTTTTGGAGCTCTCTCATTATTCTCTCTCTCTCTCTTATACTCTTGGACACTTAGAGTTTTCTTGGAGCACTTTGGCATTGGAGCAAGAAAGGCAAAGAAGGCAAGAGGAAGCAAAGATCAAGCAGGGAAAGGCAGGGTCAAGCAACTACAATAGGCTTCATTGCAAGTATCAGCTTGCATATGTATTTTCCTTGCTAGATTTGGCTTGCATGGGATTGCATGTGTATTTTCCTTGCTAGATTTGGCATGCATGGGATTGCATGTGTATTTTCCTTCCTAGATTTGGCATGCATGGGATTGCATGTGTATTTTCCTTGCTAGATTTGGAATGCATGGGATTGCATGTGTTTCTTTTCTACCATGGCATGGGTTTTTTCCAAGTGTGACAGTATTTTCAGCCCGACCTTGCCATTTCTTGATAGCTTTGATGAGATGGGTTCTCTCATGCGTTTTGTGGGGGATGGTCGGATTGGATTCGAAGTTGAGTGGGGTGGATCTCTGAATTGACAAACACGTGGTGGTAGTGGTCCCTGAACCGGAATAAGGATGCACGAAGCCATTGGCCTAGTAACCCTTGAACCGGATTGTGGGTTGCGGTAAAGCCAGATTGTGTGCCTCGGTGGGCCTAGGAATCCTTGTCGGTGAATGGCGGGATATACAGTAAAGCCAAGAGGTAGATTTTCTTTCTGTTGGGCCTAGTGATTTTGGGATGGAATGCACGGTAAATCTTGGAGAGTATGTTTCAGTGTAGGGCTTAGTGATCCATGGATCAGACTGCGCATGCACGGTAAAGCCTAAGAGACTAGGAGACACTGAAATTCCTCACGGTGTAGGCAGAGAACTCCGGTGGCATCTACATTGATTGGTGATTTTTGATGTGTTCTATGAGTCCCACATTCATGCTTGGAATATGGCACGGGGGCGATTGACTGAAGAGAGACTTGGCTCAGCCAATCTATGGTCGGGTGGAATGTGGTAGTACCATCACCGGTTGGTTCATTGAATTTGTTAATGAAAAAATTCATTCCCTTGATTTTCATGTGAAAATGTATTGATATATATATATGGATTTTGATGGCTGATATGTTTATTGTATTTTTGTTCCTATTATGTTGTTTATATGCACATTTACCTCAGAGGGTGTTACAAATTATCTGAAGGGAAATGCAATAGACCTAAAATATAGAAAAGGAGTCCAAATATCCTTGAATCTTTTTGTACAAGATGTATGCAGAGGGCTTTAGGTGGCAGTGACTTATAAGTTCGTAACATTGAATCATGGAATGATTCGTAAATTGGTCTATAACCTATAACAACTTTGTGATTACAAAGGTCTAATTCAATTGACAACAAGATAACAAGGGAATTTTGATTGAAATGATTGCTAATTATGGCATCTCAAGATTTGATATCAATTTGTGCAGCATAATAAACAAAATAAATATGAAATATATATATAAAGGCTGAATGATACAACCACAAACTATGAGAAAAAAAAAACACTTAATTTGGTCCTTGTGAGTCTAATATTTTTGAAAAATATCATAACCCAAAGAGAAAACAAAGGAACCTATATTTATATACGCATGTAGGAACACTTGACGCATAATTTCTATTAGATACTCAGAGAAATTTCTTGTTTAGATGTGGCTGATAGATTTAAAGAGAAGGTAAAACAATATTAATGGTTCCAATGTAATTAATGTTTAACTGAAACATTTGGGGAACAATTACCTAATTCATATTCACAACCTCCATACATATATACTAAATGTTTATCAAGAACACGAAACTTATAACATAGAAAATAGATACACTGTGTATCGATATAATCAAGGAGTCTATCTCGATATACTTAATGAAAACATTTCCAAATTTGAATGGAAACATAAAATGCTCATGATTATGAATTATGTATGAGTCGATTAGGTACCGTGGGTAATTAGTAAAAATGATTCAAATAAATTACCCTAAATTAAGCATTAGTAAGTGATATCATAAACAACAATACATAATGTGGTACTAGTAAGATAATGATGAAAACCATATGTAATAGTGTAACTCATGCTTAAACCATTCCATACGGTGTACGAGTGGGTTTGGAATTTAGGACAAAAGAAAAGAGACTTTTTTATTGAACCTTTACTCTGGCAAGTCTGTTCATGAATGGAGCTACGACTAGTTGCAACAATAGGATAACTGGATGTATAAGTTTTTCCTTCAAAAAAAAGTCTAAATTGTAGGGTTTTATTGTGTGAGGAAGACATTTAGGTATATTATAGCTACTAGATTTTCAAAATATTTTTTTTGGGGATCGCAAGAATCAAACTTTCAATAAATGGAACTTTAAGCACATGTGAATTGGATGGCAGGGAATCCTTTTTCAAAAAATAGGTTATACTAGAATGAGTCAAGAACTGTTGCATGGAGCATGACGAATAAAGTTTTCTACAAAAAAAAAAGAAACACGTAAATGGTAATGTAGTTGAATTGTTGGACAATATTCTTGTCTAGAACCAAAAAAATAGAAGTAAGTTGTGATCAACACTTAATAGGGAGAAGGGGTGGACCTTGGAATTAAGGGAAGTGGATCAACATATTGGAAACTTGAATTTCAAGATGACATGTTGGAAGTAACTTGGGTACTCCAAGGTACCGAGTAAACATGGAATTGCTTTAGAACAACACTGCGGATATCTAGAATATATATATATATATATATATATATATATCCTTACACAGAACTTACTAAGTATAAAGAAAGCAAGAATAGAGTGAGTATGAAAAAATATCAGAAGGGAAATGCAACATACCTAAAATATAGAAAAGGAGTCCAAATATACTTCACTTTTTTTGTACTTAATGTATTTAGAGGGCTTTAGGTGGCAGTGACTTACAAGTTCGTAACATTGAATCATGGAATGATTCGCAAATTGGTTTAACCTATAACAACTTCGTGATTACAAAGGTCAAATTCGATTGACAACAAGATAACAAGGGGATTTTGATTTAAATGATTGCTAATTATGTCATCTCAAGATTTGATATCAATTTGTGCAACAAAATAAACAAAATAAATATGAACTAGATTCCATGTATGAGAATTCTAGTGGAACTGAAAACTATATATATATATATATATATAAAGGTTGAATGATACAACCACAAACCATGAGAGAAAAAAAAAAGAAAAAAAAGAAAAAAACCTCTTAATTTGGTCTTTGTGAGTCTAATTATATATATATAAAGGTTGAATGATACAACCACAAACCATGAGAGAAAAAAAAAGAAAAAAAAGAAAAAAACCTCTTAATTTGGTCTTTGTGAGTCTAATAATCTTGGAAAATATCATAACCCAAAGAGACAACAACGGAACCTATATTTATATATGCATGTAGGAGCACTTGACGTGTAATTTGTATTGCATACTGAAAGAATTTTTTTGTCTAGATGTCGTTGATAGATTTGCTAGTGGTATAGGTGAAGTGTGATTAGAAATAGGTAATTAAAGTTGATTGAAAGAAAACGTGACACAAAATCTTAAGATCATTAAAATTGTGATAAAGAAAATTTTTGTAGCATATTGGCACAAGCATAACCTAAAACTTCTATCGTATGTTGCGTTAACATGGGAAATGCACTTTGCCACCAAACAGTGGCACCCAAATGAGTACCTTAAAGAATTGGAATTATTTTATAGATAAATGAAGTCTCGCCAAATAGTTGGTTTGATTGAGAATATGCTTATAAAATCATTAAGTCACGAGAATAATTATAATATACTATACTGAGACCGCTGAACAACACCCCGAAGTTGTTTGCACTTCAACAAGGGGGAGTACAAGTGAACTTCAAGCACCTTAACTGATAAGTTTCAAAATACAGAGGGATGCAATTTCAACTGCAGAACAAACAAAATAATAAAAATGGGGGAAACCAATAGAATTATGGCACCATAATTTTTCATGAAACAACCAACTGATAAGTAATGTGGACATGATTGGGTCCACTTAAACTAAGGACAAAATAAGTTGGTAAGCAATAAATTAAAATAATTGTCTTTGAACTTGAGAATGCTTCATTATGGTATGATGGTGCCTATGGAACCTGTTGCGTCTATTTCTTGAAGGAAATTCTTGGCTGTGAAATTGCGCCAAGAAACCAACCCGACCAAACTTTAGGTTCACGCTGGCCCTTCAACTAGAGGGGGATCCATCTAATGTTACAAGGTCTTTTTTTAGGTTGTTCATTGTTACTAGCCAACCACCTATGAAGAAAAATGTATAGATCTATTATTTTTTGTAGGTGGTTGCTGATGAGTATCCAATCTTTGCTCAGAAATAAATCCCTCTCTCGCTGAAACTTGATCAAAGTACCAATGTCCAGTTTCGACCGAATAACATATCTTTAAAGAGTTTTGTATAGGAATATAAGAGAATATATAATAATTAGGTATACATACTAAATACTTAATCAACCAGATATAGTAGATACATGTAGAATATTTCGACAACCAAAGAAATATACATTCAAGAGATAACAGAAGGAAACAATTAAATGATGCAAAGGAGTTGTTTTAAATGGACTGTCCAATTAGCTAGTCTCCATAATGATAATAACTTTGCAGTGGGTTGTCATGGAGATCGATACTCAAACATAGGCTTGCGCTAAATCCTATGATACCTTGAACATATGAAGAAATAGATTATGAAATCATGGGGAAAGACATACATGAGAATTTTTTTTTTCATGAAACTAAACTTGGAACACTTTAATTAAAAATTCCGCAACAAAAGTCTTTACAAAAATGGTAGGGTAATGACATTAAAATCCGACCCTTTTACAATGAAAATCAAATAATACATAGATAATTACATAACTAACTTTTTCTAGCTTTTTGGAATAAAAATATGAACAATATACTAAAAATAAAAACAATCTCTAAAAAACTACAGGAAATTTGGAGTTGTTTGCAAGTCTTCTACCTTAAAATCTTAAGTTGGTTAAATTGTCTGCTGGAAAACTGCACTTTGATCCTTAGTTTGCAGATCTTCTATTGTTAGGTGTTTTTTGAGTGCTAATATATTTGACTCTAAATATGAAAAACAATCATTGTTGATATTCCTCCTCCTACAGATGATAAAATCATGTCCATAATTTGGTTGACTGGTCCGTTTTAAAGAATTGATTAATCCCTTGGCTTTTGATAAAATACTTTGATAATTCAGTGGATTATCTTTCAGGTGCTTAATCAATGTCGTAAAATTTGGAGATGATTTGGAAATCATTGTTTTTTTTTTTTTTTTTTTTCACTCTTTAGCTTTCAAAAATATTAATTTTAAGTTTTTGGGAATAAGATATTTTAATAAAAACATTTCCGAGAAACCTATAAAATTATATTTCCATATTTCCATAAAAATAATTCTTGCATGTGGTTTTGAAAAACCATGTCTTGTTTTGACCTATAAAATGGTTCTTTTCTTCATGAATTTCATAAATAAATTCCTAACATAATTCCTTAAATCATCTTTGCTCAGTAAAACCATCCATGGTTTTGAAAACCGTGTCTTATAATACTTTTCCATTGTAGAATTTATTTGTTTATGAATTTCATAAATGAAATTTACAACAACTTACCCCAACCATCCAATCTTTTCATATTTGCCCACTTTTGGTGTACTTATGAATAAATGAAACTCTATAAATAATTTTCATTTTTATATGCAAACCATTTATTGGTTAGCTTCCCATGGTTTTAAAAACCATGTCTTCAACCATATTTGGTAAATTATGAAAATATCTTTTCTATTCTCCTTTTTCACTCATGTAGAAACATTGGATAAGAAATTATCCAAATTTTCTCTTCACTTGCATTTTCCCTCTTTATACCATAGCAAAAAAAAATTCATTTGTCTGTTTTGTAAAATTTCATTTTCACCTCTCTAAAATTATTCCATAGGGATGGAATATTTCTTTATAACATTGGAAAGTCCATGATTTGTATTGAAATGTACTTCTCAAATATGTGTCTTCATTTTTATCTACACGAAGATATATTTCAATTATTGACCTAGTCCCCTCTTCCATTAAACTTTCACCCATAAGCTTATTCCAGAAAAATATGACTAAAAATCTTTCATGTTATCCCTTCGACATGGACTTTATAATTTAAAAAAGAAATCTGCCACCATACCTCACATTCTTAAATTTAAATAAATATGGTAAATTGTATGCAACGGTATTGCGGGGGGTTAGTAGCTGGTCAATGGTTTGGGGGGTTGCAATACATGAAATAAAGAAACGTATAAAAAGTTTTAAAAATAAAACAACATTGCGGAGGGGATAGCTTAAAAGTTAGATGGTAAGGGACCCATGCAAACCATCGATTTAATATTTCACACATCTCTAGGTATTATAGATTATGGTGTTTTAATGTGTTAAATTTGAGGTGGGGATATAGGTTTCAATGAACTTATTGATTTTGAATTTTGATCCTCGTAATATATGGTAATAAATGTCGTAATATATGTTAATAAATGTCGTTGTTGTACTTAGATATTGGGGCTCACTCTATATTTTACATAAGTTTAATATTTTAAATAAATATTTTTATAAAAATTATAATTATATATATTTTATAAAATTAAATTTTATTTAAAATGAAAACTATTATAAATAATAACCAGAAACTTGTATAAAAACCAAATTTTCCAGTGGGGTTCACATATACTTATAAAAATTCTAAATAGCTTTTAAACCATATTATTATTGTTAAGAAAATATTTCACATAGAACCCGTACCTCTGTGATATAAAACCTATAATAGAACCGCAGGGTGGGGTCTTTTTCAGTGGACACAACCGTAGGATAAAAAAATAATTTACAATGATGAGTGGACAATGATGTTATTTTTTTTATTTGGAGCACAGGTTACTGACCCTTGTTGCATTATGATGCATATTAATAGTCTTTTTGGATATATAAATATGCATTGATGGTGTTGTAACAAAGATTGAAACAAGATGTATATGTATACATTTTAAAAATGAAAAAAGAAAAGAAAAGAAGAATTGATGGAAACTAATGGCTATAATAATTATGGATGTAGGTGGAACCTGAGGGAGTAATCTTGGTTAAAACTCCAAGTATTCTCCATCAGATCAAGATTATGTAATAGAAGAAAACAGTTTCCTAAGTCAAGTTTAGTGGAAGCAGTTCAGTTAGGAAGTGCTACCAGAGGAGATGAAGAATATATGTGCAAGGCATATTCCAACCCATTTTAAGGAAAAAAATTAAGAAATAAATAAACAAACACTAAGGACAATGTTTCGCTCGAAGGGGGAAGATGTAATGCCCCTTGGTAAAAAGTGGTAAATATGTTTTTTTTACCGCAGATGATTTGGTAAAACTATGGCCCATGTGAAAGGCCAAACATAGATGATAAATGTTGCTTTATTTTTATAAATAATATTAACTTTGGTTACCCACAAAAATACAGGAAAGAGTGTTATATTATAGTCTCACTTCCTAGACATTTATAATACATTTAAAAGACAGTTATCCTCACGCTAGAGATAAAAAATCTCACTAGGAACAAGGGAGCCAAGAGGGGGTAGGAAGAAACCTGAAGAAACCTTGAACACTTGGTACCTGGTTGGAGGGGGTCCAAGAGAGGAAATAAGGATTTAAGCTCTAAATCATAGACATGATACTGTTGAGGTCGGCAGGACGCTACTAGTAAAGGACTCTCGAGTTGGTTGGCTAGTGGAATCCTAAACTGAATCTAGGTGCTTAGTTGAGTTTTAGGCTAAGCCTGGTTAGGATCAGGAAAAAGGTATTGAAATAACCTATAAAGGTTACTACTCAGTCAACTTTTCTAGAAGTGCTACCTAGATCGGGGGGAGCTCTGGTGTGAAACATTGCGCTCACTGGTTGGGTGGAGCACTCTTGTCCTTGGTGTTTTGCTGCTGAATCATAATGTTACAGAAAAGATAAGTAAATGTATCTATCATTGGTTATGTCTATAAATAAAATTAATTAATTGTTGATCATGCATTATAAGAAAGAGTTTGTCTATGTAGTAATGTGTAAAACTGTAACTTTCTTGAAGGACTTTGTTCTATTGTACTATGTAAATTTTTGTAATGGTTAAGGAATCTATACTATTCTATGCAAGGAAATAAATGGGCATTTAAACTCTATGCCAGGGTGGGTCAGAATCAACTGCCTAGAGGAAGTCCTAAGTTTAGTAAGGAGGACTGGAGAGGTTAAACTATAGACTTGTAAAGAAAATATAAATTGGGAAGAGAGATAATATATTGATCTATATTCCAAATAAAATGAAGTTATTTTTTCTTTGGAACAAAAAAAGAAGCATGAGGTTATTTTTTGTGAAGGCAATGAAGCATGAGGTTATTTTTTCTTTGGAACAAAAAAAGAAAACTAAGTAATGCAATGATAAACTATATTAGTGTGTGATGCAATTAGTATTCACCATATGCATATCTAAGAAAAAATTAAACACACTATTAATAGATAAACTAAAAATATTGGAAATGTGTGAAAATTTTACTTGTTAGAGGAATATCATTGTAACTAAACCAATAATTCTTAGAATCCAAAATGGGCAACACAAAAGGAATCTTAAGGTTGTGTCTTCTATAAATGAATCACATAGATAAATGTTGAATGCATAAAAAAAGTTTCAACTCAAAGTTCATTTGAACTATTCATACCTTGGAAAAACCCTCACAATGATTAATAGACCATAATGGGTTGGAAAACTCTTTGAAAAAATAATAATAATACAGTTTAAGAAAAAAACTTCCATACAGTTTCCAAGAGTAACACACTGAAACGTAAATGTATTTTGATCTGAGGGTGATGGAACTGATAAATCATGTACAGTGGTTGGATAAACGATTATTCAACATAACATTAAGATAGTAGCGGGAGGGTCATGGCCATAAGTTTATCCTACTAAGACTATGGTTCAATCCTAAATTGTAGTCATTATTTTGTCTATAGATAATACAAGGTCGAGTGGTCATCATTTGACCCTTAAGAGGCTATTAAAAAATAAAGGAGGAAATCGTGGTCGCACTAACCAGGTCGAGTGGCCATCATTTGACCCTTAAGAGGCTATTAAAAAATAGAGGAGGAAATCGTGGCTGCACTAACCAAATATCTGAAAGAAACCACTGCAAAAATTATTTACCTTGGACTTGATGCTTAGTTGAAGAATGCTAATGCATTCCATAACCATTAGCCAGGATTGGCGCGAGGTGTACTTGTCATCGCCAAAATGAAATCGAGTAAATTAACCCTCAAAAGAAAAGAAAAAATAATATGAAATTTAATAGGTTCAGGTTTAGAAAGAAAATCCACATATTGATGGGATTTCCACCTATAAAGTAGACAGGGAAAGAAACCTTGTTAAATTGTTAAAGGACGAAAAGGGTTGAATACGAGATGATGAAGGATTTTACCTTAAACATCTTGTCTTGGTTAGTCGTTCCTTGTAATCATGATCCAGAAGGAACAAAAAATATTCGGAAGCTCAGGTCCTGAATGAGTTTGAGATTCCTTGACCACTTTATAAGCAAAGGGGCATTAATTTTAGCAAAAGTAGTAAGGCATCTACGAGCATTTGATAAATAAACGAACCCTGTGAGAAGGATTAATTGTAACATCCCGAGAAGGAGAAAGTAATTAACCTGGAAGGGTAGGGTAGTGTCGTAAACCCCACCTAGAGTGAGTCAATACCACCTTAAATGCTGGAGCAGGTAATGCTGTGGTATATCCCTGCAGTAGTCCCACCATAGTAGTTCATAAGTCCAACAACGAACAAAAGAAAGCGAGAAATCAAGCCCTCCTTTAAATTAATCATCATATTCGGATTGTCAAAAATAATACGAATCAACTTTATTAATCAACTGCATAGCTTATAGGTGTGGAACACCACTTGTAAGACTGCCACTGGAAAACATTCTCTGTCTTTCATTCAATACATGACGAATATTTATAGCAAGCACACATTTAAGGAAGTTGAACAGTATCCTAATCTAGGGTTCGTTTTGAACTGTTCCTACATTAATCTCAACACTCCCCCTTAATGGAAAAATGGATTCAAAGATATGCCTAAAACTTCCCTAAACAACTCAAATTTGATTCTACCTAGAGGTTTGATAAAAATATTAGCAGCATTGTCACAACTATTACAATATTCAATATGAATTTCTTTTGACTCAACTTTCTCCCTGACAAAACAAAACAATGTATCGATATGCTTTGTGTTCTTATGAAATAATGGATTATTTGCAAACTGGATGGAGCTCTCGTTATCGCATTTGATCACTGTTTCAACCTTCTGTTCTTCTCCAGCATCAAGGAGAAGTCTCCTAAACCAAACTGCTTCACATGTTGCTACACACATAACTTGATATTCAACTTCTGCAGAAGACAAGGATACTGTGTTCTGCTTTTTGCTACTCCATGTAATAACCCCAGATCCAGTGTTGAATGCAGCCTGTTTTGGATCATCTGTCATCTACATTTCCAGCCCAATCGGAGTCTGAAAAACCTGTCAATCTAACATCACACGAATCAGTATAAACAATACCAAAATCTGAGTTTCCCTATAGATACCTTGAAACACCTTTAGCTGCAACCCAATGGCTCTCAAGGGGATTTGGCATAAATTGGCTCAATGCACTCACTGCATAAGCCAAATTAGGCCTAGTTGTAGTCAAGTAGATTAGACTCCCAACAAGTTGTCTATACATAGTCACATCTGCCTCCTTAGATCTATCATCATTCTGAAGTTTTAAATTCTTTTGTAATGGTACTGTTGCAACTTTGCATTGATCCATTCTAAACTTTTCCAGTGAGCTCCTTACATACATACTTTTTGACAAAAAATTTTGTTCAGAATCCCTTCAGACATTCAAACCCAAACAATAGTGTATCTCTCCAAGTTCTTTCATCTCAAAAACTTGTGACATCTGCTCTTTGATTTATTTAATGAGATTATCAGCATTCCCTGTAATGATTAGATCATCTACATATAAAGAAATCAAAACAATCCTTCCCTCTTTATCAAACAATGTATAAAGATTAGGGTCATTTTTTCTCCTTTTATAACCATGCTGCAAGAAAAATGGATCAATTTTGTCATACCATGACCTGGGTGCCTGTTTTAGTCCATACATCACTTGCTTCAACCTGCAAACTAAATGTTCTTCACCCTATTTGACAAACTCCTCAGGTTGCACTAAGTAGACTTCTTCTTTTAAGTCCCCATTTAAAAATGCAGATTTAACATCTAGCTGGTGAATCATCCAATGGTTTTTGGTAGTTAAAGAAATTATCATTCTGATTGTGTTTAATTTAGCTACGGGGGCAAATGTTTCATCATAATCTATGCCTTCTTGCTGTGAATACCCCTTTGCAACCAACCTAGCTTTATACTTATCTATGCTCTCATCTGCTTTCAATTTAGGCTTATAAACAATACCAAAATCTAAGGTTCCCTATAGATACCTTAAAACACCTTTAGCTGCAACCCAATGGCTCTCAAAGGGATTTGACATAAATTGGCTCAATGCACTCACTGTATAAGCCAAATCAGGCCTAGTTGTAGTCAAGTAGATTAGACTCCCAACAAGTTGTCTATACAAAGTCGCATCTACCTCCTTAGATCCATCATCATTCTGAAGTTTTAAATTCTTTTGTAATGGTACTGTTGCAACTTTGCATTGATCCATTCTAAACTTTTCCAGTAAGCTCCTTACATACATACTTTGGGACAAAAAAGTTTGTCCAGAATCCCTTCAGACATTCAAACCCAAATAGTAGTGTATCTCTCCAATTTCTTTCATCTCAAAAACTTGTGACATCTGCTCTTTTATTTATTTAATGAGATTATCAGCGTTCCCTGTAATGATTAGATCATCTACATATAAAGAAATCAAAACAATCCTTCCCTCTTTATCAAACAATGTATAAAGATTAGGGTCATTTTTGCTCCTTTTATAACCATGCTGCAAGAAAAATGGATCAATTTTGTCATACCATGACCTGGGTGCCTGTTTTAGTCCATACATCACTTTCTTCAACCTACAAACTAAATGTTCTTCACCCTATTTGACAAACTCCTCAGGTTGCACTAAGTCCCCATTTAAAAATGCAGATTTAACATCTAGCTGGTGAATCATCCAATGGTGTTTGGTAGCTAAAGAAATTATCATTCTGATTGTGTTTAATTTAGCTACAGGGGCAAATGTTTCATCATAATCTATGCCTTCTTGCTGTGAATACCCCTTTGCAACCAACCTAGCTTTATACTTATCTATGCTCCCATCTGCTTTAAATTTAGGCTTATACAACCATTTGCATCCTATGGGTTGTTTTCCTTTAGGTAGTTTAACTAAATCCCAAGTTTTGTTTTTGAGAATTGATTCATATTCCTCTTCCATAGCATCCCTCCATTCACTATATTGACTGGATTCTTGATAACTAGAGGGTTCAACAACATTCATCATATTAGTTATAAGAGCATTTTCCCTATATCTTGCTAGCAACTAAGCTTTCCTACCTGATCTCCTGAGTGTTGAGGTAGCTTCAAACCTTGCCTGATCATCATTTTCTGGACTTCACTTGACAGCTACATCATCTTCTTTCCCTTCCTGCTTCTGATGTTGCTGCATTTGCTCATTGCTGTCACCTAATTCATCACTTCCTTCTTCCACCAACAAGGGCACGTGCCATTCTTCATTAGCACTCATGGATTCCATCATTAACCTACTTATGAAACACTACATCTCTTCTTGCAAACACTTCATGAGTAGAGGGATTAAATAGTTTGTAAGCCTTAAATTCCATAGAATACCCAACAAAAATAAATTTGATGGCCTTTGAGTCAAGTTTCTTTCTATCTTCCTTTGGGATATGGCCAAAGGCTTTACTGCCAAAAACTGATCCGAAATGGATACTAAATCAAGAAGAAAAGGTATTATAGACTCATGTGTAGGAAAATGCCTATATTACTTAGTGCAATGGATCAAAAAGATTGCAAATAATATAGACAATTAACAGTCAAAAAACATAACAGACACACACATCAACACAATAAATAATCAAGGAGTTCACTAGACTTACTGGCTATGTCTCCTGGTCTAGCTTTCAGTGTCGACCTATATATTAAGTCTTCATGAATAGATTATTACAAGAGTGAGCTCAAAAACAGAGTCTCAACCAATAGTGGCATCAAAGAGGGATCTGCTCGAAAGCCTCGAATCTAAAAGAGTGCACAGACTCTCTCTCTGTCCTGTTCCTCTATTCAATCTGCCTCAATCTAGCTGACTGACTGTCTTTCTATGACTGTCTTCAATTGACCTCTCTTGTTCTTTGTTCTGCCATTGGATGGCTTTTAAGCTTAACAACGCTTGTCTGTTCATTTCCTGTTTGGGCTCTCTGGCTTCCGTCCATTCCCCTTCTTCTCCGGGCTCTCTGGCTCCCGTCGAGCGTTCATACACTCATTGTCGAAACGCTTGGAGCACAAGGTAGCTAACAGGACGAAAAACTGTCTCGCAGGGGTGGAACCGGCCGTTTGGCCTTTCGCTGGCACAAATCCTCAAAATAACGCATTTTCGGTTCCCAAAGGAAATACATAGAAACATAGGAAATCTTGACGAAAACACTTCATGCCGGAACTCAAATAACATTAAATCACGTTCATAAACCTATCGGGTCCGGACTTTATCGCACATCACAAGGCATGGCTCTGTTATATGGCTGCGATTCCCTCCGCCGATCGCCGATAATGGCGCATTGCATATCACATGATCGCGGGTCTTTGTATTGTTTCACCAGTGCACTCGGTGATCGTCAATCGCCGATATCAGCGTATCGCATATCGACCCTTCGTGATGTGATGGGTCCTTTTCCCGTTGGTTTGGTGCGATGTGATATTACGATGCGATAATCGCAATCACAAATCACATGAATCCTTGGCCTGCGGTAACTCCTCCCTTAAGCGTATTTGTGATGCGATACGATCTCGCTCCACCGTTGATTTGCGCGCTCGATCAATGGTTCATATGTCATCGCTGATCGCAAATCGCTTGAGGCTGAGGTTGATATGTCGCTGGCTTCCTCCGATGTGATTTGATCTCATCAGTTGATCCCTTGGATCCAACAGCACTGGGGAATTCACGCTGCGCTTCTCTGTTTCCTTTGGACTTTGGGTTTTTCTGCCATTCTTTCACTTGCGCTATTAAATCAAATGAAGACTTTAGACTTAGAGGTTTTTATGCAAGATCCATTTTGGATCACCCCTTCCCACTGAAAATCTTTTGGACCACCAAAAGTTGGTTTTAGCATTCGAGCAAGTGAGGATACTGCTCCTTCACCTGTCTAACTTCTATCCATCGTGCTTTGCTTGGATTTGACCCTTTGAGTCCCACTCTCAGGTACTCAACATCCCCTTGACGCGTAGTTCTTACCTTCCTGTCCAGAACTATGTCCTCCTGTAACTCATTGAGATACTCAGGCAACAAATCCCCAATAGAAGGCAACTAACTTTGCTCTTCAGGATCTTCAATCAATGAAGGTTCATACAATCTCAAGTTTTCTGCATTAACGATTGAATAGATCTACATATAAGCTGGCAAATCAAGGCGAAAAGCATTTTCACCAATTTTATCAAGTATCTTGAAAGGTTCATACCTTATTGGTTTTAGCTTCTTACCTTCACCTTGCATTTTGTCTTTGCTGATGTACAACCAGACTTGATCACCAACTTGAAAACTATGTTCAACTCGATGCTTGTCATGTCTTGCCTTGTACTTGGCTTGACTTCTTTCCAACTGTTCTTGTACTGCCTGGTGAATTTCCTGGATTTGTTCAATGAACTTGGTTGCTTTCTCCACATCACTGTTTCCATCAACTGCTATGTCTTTACCAAAGACAAAATCCAAGGGAGGCTTTGGTATAGAACCAAAACAAGTCTCAAAAGGAGATCTCTGAATAGAAGAGTGCTTGGCACGGTTGTAAGCATGCTGCACATAACACAAATGCTCATCCCAAAGCTTGGGATGCTTGCTGCAATAGCCTCTGAGCAATTGGATCACTGTCCTGTTGACCACTTCTGTCTGACCATCTGTTTGTGAATGAAACGCTGTGCTCTTCTTCAACCCAGTGTCCATAAACTCCCATAGACTTGACCAAAACTTCCCAACAAATCAAGAATCTTGATCAGATACAGTAGAAGTGGGTAACCCAAAATGAACCCAAACATTATGAAAGAACAACTTTGCTGTTTGTTCAGTGGTAACCTGCTTGTTACATGGTATCAAAATACACATTTTACTGAACCTATCCACAACAACATACAAATAATCGTGACCTTTCCTAGATTTTGACAATCCTCCAACAAAATCCATGGAAAAACTTTCCCAAGGACGAGAAGGAATTGGAACTGGAGTGTACAAGCATAATTTCCGATTATTGGGCTTGCTTGTAGCACACATAGTACACCCTTTGATATATCTAAAAATTGTTTCATGCATTCTTGGCCAATAACAGAACCTTTGCAATTGTGCAACTGTTTTACTTACACCAAAATGCCCTGATATGAGAGAAGTATGTGCTTCTCGGATTATGTTAACTCTTTCAATTTGTGGAATGCATAACTTTCCCAAATGATATAAGAGTTGGTCCTTTACATAATAATCCAATTCTTCTACTTGCTTGCCATGACTTAAAGTTGCATATACATCTTGAGCATATTGTTCAATGTAACTTTCATGCATTACTGAGTTATGCTTAAGTATAGTAGATGCATTTATGATTGGTCTTGATAACATGTCTGCAACCTTATTGTGTATGCCCTTCTTATATCTGATGACAAGATGAAATTGTTGTAGAAAACCCATCCACCTATAATGTCTTGATTGCTGCAATTTAGTTTGTGAGTGCAAATATTGAAGTGGTTGATGATCTGTATGTATGATTGTTTCTTTACCCATTAGGTAATGTTTCCACTTTTTCACACTTTGCACTAATGCATACAATTCTTTATCATATGTGGGATAATTAACTATTGCAGAAGCAAATGTCTCAAAATGATAGCATATGGGTTTTCCGTGTTGCATCAACACTGCTCCCATGGCATAGTCACTGGCATCTGTCTCAATCTCAAATGGATGTTGAAGATCTGGCAGTGCTAGTACTGGTGATGCACTGATTTTCTTTTTTAAGGTGTCGAAGGCTTTTTGTTGTTTGCCTTCCATTTAAACACCTGTTTCAATCTGTTAAAGCATGTAATGGAGTTGCAATCAAAGAAAAGTTAGCAATAAACTTTCTCTAGTATTGTGCTGCCCCT